>JANHMN010000002.1:61120580-61130898 GCA_030674055.1 Rhabdomys pumilio
TTCTGCTTCACTCCTGTTCCAGCCTGGAGGCTGTGTCCTAACGTTACCTATCTGTTCTATAGTACTGTCATCTGTCAAAGGCTCAGCCCTAGTAAATGCAGCCTTCTCTGCCCACTCGGGTCCCACAGGCGACCAGGACTGAAGGTAAACCTTCCCTCACCGAACCTCTGCTCACTCATTATTTATTTTGCAGAGCTAGAGGAGTCCAATCCTCAGCAGCTTGCTCACTCCTCGCCCCTGAGCCACAGGCTCAGCCCCCAGTGCCACCCTAAGGACCACGACTGCCCAGCCGCTGGGCTCCATCCCTCAAGTCTATTCACACCCGCTCTCCTAGACGACTGCTTCACACCTCCTCCTCCACCTCACTCTCAGCTGACAACCTCTTCCGATTTTGCTAAGAAAATAGAAGCCCTTGGCACAGACATTGTGCTGGCTCTGCGGCTCCCACCCACCGGCATCTGTGCCCATCCGCTCTGCCTTTCCTCCCACTGAGGCGGCACCCACCCTTGTCCCCCAGCAGGGAGGCCTGTTTCTTGTTTCCTTTTTTTTTTCTTCCTTTCTTTTTGCTGTTGTTTTCAGACAGGGTCTTACGCAGCTCAGGCTAGCCTTGAAACTGCTATGAAGCCAAGGGTAACCATGAACTCCTGATTTTCTTCCTTACCTCTCCCTCTGGGATTGCAGACATGTGCCACTCCACCCGGCTGTGCACCAGATGCCAACCCCACCTGCCTCTCCAGGGCTCCATGCCAACGCTCACCCTCTCCTCAACCATGCTCTCCTGTCTCTGTGATTATTTCCACCAACACACAAAAAACCCCTGATGTTTCTTTCTGAAAGGAAAAGTTCCTCATGACCTTATGCTCCCAAATACCTTCCTTCTTTCTTCCCCTTCTGTGGCAAGACTTCTGGAAGGAGCAGATCCTTTGGACTTCCTTCAAGCCCTTCTAACTTCCTGTATCGTACTTACTCCCATAGATCCCCACCCTAACCCCTCACTAGTCCAAATATGACTTCAAAGTGATCTCTCTCCATATCCTTGAGTTCTACAGTCAGTCACCGGACTTCACCTTCCTTCTGTCTCTTTAGCATACAAGAGTTCATCTTGGGTCAGCAAGGTGGCTCATTCGGTAAAGGGGCTTGCCGCCAAGCCTGATGGTCTCAGTTCAATCCCTGGAACCCCTGTAGTGGATGGAGAGAACCAGCTCCACGAGCTGTCCTCTGACCTTCATAGGCATACACCCACCTACCAATACACACAAAACAAGTAAATAAATAGTTTTTTTTTTTTTAAAAGAAAAAGAGTTCATCTGCATTCGGGCATGGTTGGAAGGCTAAACCAAGAAGATCTTGAGATAGATCAGCTCTAATAGTGAGTTCCATGCCTGCTTGTACTACAGAGTGGGTTTCTGTATCAAAAATAAATATAAAGGAGAAGAGACTCATCTCCCCACCTCGGCAACAACTAGTGACCTGCCCATCCCCACCCCTTTTGCCCACACCTGTTCCTTTCTAGTCTTGGAGACCTTGTCTCTACTTACTGTGCCCACCATGATAACCTCCTCCAGGATCCTGGCTTTAAACATCATTTGGCAATGAGTAACTTCCAAATTTATATCCCAGCCCAAACCTTTTTCTGAATTCCGTTCCTATTGTCTCCTCAGGCTGACTCATAGCCACCCTTAACAATCAGGCTCAGCTTGCCAATTCTCCCAGTCCGTAGCTGGCCCACTTTCCTACAGACATTCCAGTTCTGACTCTCAGACTCTCTGTTCTGCATCCGGAGTGCAGTGGCGACTCATCCAACATGGATGCCAGTGAACCCTCTCCACTCTGGGCTGGCCCAGTACAGTTCAGCATGATGTATTCCAGGATTAGAGGGCTGCAGTGGCTTTCCCTCCCATCCCACAGATCTCACAGGTATTTGTTTATAGACATTTATATGCCCACCTCACCTCTGTCTTCCCCCCCAGCTATGGGCCTGAAATGACATTCCAGGAGAATGCAGCTGAGGACTGAATCCTAAAGACATTGCCTTTCCATCTTGTGACTTCTATGGCATGCTGAGATGAACTTTCCTCTGGGTTTTATTGTTTTTAGGACCCATGAGTGTCCTGGTGGGGACCTCTGCAAAAGGCTTCTTGGCTCCTGACCTGCCTGGCTTTCATGTGTTTATTTGACTGATTTGTTTGTTTAATTTTTTAATTTTTTAAATAAACTTACTTATTTAATGTATTTATTTTTGAGGCAAGGCCTCGTTATGTAGCTCTAACTGGCCTAGAACTCTATATAGACCGGGCTGGCCTGCAACTCATAGAAATCCACCTGCTTTTGACACTGGAGTGCTAGAATTAAAGGCATGTGTCAACATAAGCAGCATTTTTTTTTGAGACAACAACTTGAGTATCCCAGGCTAGCCCTGGATTTCATATATAGTCTAGGATAACCCTAAATTCCTGATCTTCCTGCCACTCCCTCCCAAGTGCTGAGACTACAGTCATGTGCCACTATCCCCATTTTATGTAGTGGTGGGGATGAACCCAGAGCTGTGTGCACACTAGACAAGCATTCTGCCATCTGAAGCACATCCCCAGATGTACAACCTGGCTTTCAAGGTGGGTTAGGGCTGGCCCAGGAATCAAGAATGAGAGGTGTCTGTTCCTTAAGATCACTCCTGAGTGGGCTTCTCAGCATCAAATGGTAACACAGGGTGACTCTCCCTCCCACCACTACTCACAGCTACAATTTACAGACCAAGAATTAAAGCCTGGAACACTCAACGCCCTGCGGTCTCCCAGAGTGGGAGGGAGGAGCCTGCAGCAGGCTCTGCTCCCTGCCCTTGGAAGCGAGGCACTTTGGCAGCAGCTACCCGGGGTGAAGAAGCATTCTCTGGGTCATGCTAATCTGCTGTTTCCTCTTCTTCAGAGTGTCTGGCTGAGGCTAAATTGAATTATTTATCTAGTCCTGTGTGCCCGTGTCACTTATCCAGACAGCCAGTTTATTCATGACTCTACACTATCAATTTCAACATGCAATTTGCAATGAAATTTGACTGATCAGCAATACCATAATTAGTTGCAAATGTCTGTGCTTGTGTTTGTTTGGTGTAGGGGCTATTTCATTAAAGTGACAGAGGCCAATAAACTCACTTGTCTTTGCCCTGGGACATAGGATGGGTAGCAGTTGTGTCATAGGGCAGGGCCAGACCCTGCCTGGCTGCCAGGCTGCCAGTCTGTAGGAGAAATTAAAAGGATGCAGGGCTGTGGTTTTGCCTCGTGGGTTTTGTAGTTTTTTTTTGTTTTTCATTTGTGTCTGTGAGGATTTGTTTACACTTTGTTATACTTTTTATTTCTTTGTTGTGTGTACAAGTATGCACATGCAAGGGTCATGCCACATGTAGAGGTCAGAGGGCAACTTGAAGAAGTAGCTTCCCTCTTTCCACCATGTGGGTCCTGTGCATTGAACTCTGGTCATCTTGCCTGGCATCTTTACCTTAACCCATTGAGCCATCTTGCTGGACCTATTTAGTTGCTTTTTGATACAAGGCTCCTGTAGCCCAGGCTGACCCAGGCTAACCTCAGACTTCCTATGTAGTTGAGGCTGACATGTATCCTCCAACTGCAGGCTCCCCCAGGGCCAGAATTAAAGGGGTGTACCACCACACCCTGCGTTCATGGTTTGGTTTGGTTTTTTTTGTTTTGTTTTGTTTTTGTCTTAAAATGCTGGTTGGGGCCAGCTGGTGGTGGCGCATGCCTTTAGTCCCAGCACTTGGGAGGCAGAGGCAGGCGGATTTCTGAGTTCGAGGCCAGCCTGGTCTACAGAGTAAGTTCCAGGACAGCCAGGACTCCACAGAGAAACCCTGTTTCGAAACCCCCCCCAAAAAAAATGCTGATTGGGATCACGCAGGGTTGAATAGATGGTACCATGTGTGATCCCCAAGGGGAACTGTAGCCACCCTGCACAACCTCTTCTGCTCCCAGATCAGCTCCAGTGACAGGAGCTCCCAGCCCTCGGTATCTCTGCTTGCTAGAACACATCCTTTTCCTTGTTGAGACCCCCAGTTGTAGTTTTCCCCCACCTTGTTCTTGTCTCAACTCAGAAAATATGGTATCGGCCGGGCGGTGGTGGCGCACGCCTTTAGTCCCAGCACTTGGGAGGCAGAGGCAGGCGGATTTCTGAGTTCAAGGCCAACCAGGTCTACAGAGTGAGTTCCAGGACAGCCAGGGCTACATAGAGAAACCCTGTCTCGAAAAACAAAACAAAACAAAAAAAAATGGTATCACATAGGCTTGGAGCCAGGCTCTAAGGCTTAGCTTGACAAAAGTGGGACTGACTACTGAGCCATCCTTCCTTAGGATTGTAACCTGCAGCTCTCCTGGCATCATGTAACCTGACACGAGGGCCTTGAGAATGCTAGGCAAGTGCTCTCTCTGCCACGGACCTACACGCTGAGACCTGAAAATGGCTTCTAATTAAGTAGACTGTCACTGAGTCACACATGAAAATAATATGACAAGGAACTCAGAGGTTCTCTGGGCAAAGCTGACCAAGGCCCCAGTCCACATTGTGGATCAGGCTCTGTCAGGGTTTTGATGACACTATCCACCAGACACTGCAAGCTTTGCCCTCGCCTGGGGTGCAACCATCTCCACTGTCCTGGGTGAGTCATCCTGCCCCACCCCCACACTGCCCCACAGCACCTTCCAGGAGAGCTTTCTGTGGTCCTGGCTTCACTGGACTGTCAGCTCAGGTGCCAGCCCTTGGGTTTGACTGGCTGATGAATGAACAGGACACAGAACTTCTGGTCTTACAGGACTCTGGTCTCAATTCTAAATAGCCGAAAGGAAAACCAAGAAGCAAACCAAACATCAATACTAAAGTGCTCTGAAAGGTACCAGGCTCTACTCACCTGCCAGCAACGATTCACATCCACTCAGCAAGTCTCTCTGCAGCGCCAGAGGGGAGGAAGCTGTAGTCTCTGCCCTTGCAGACAGTACAGTACATTCAGGGGCCAATAACCTTAGCCTAGACAGTTGACTCTAAGGGAACCAGAGTGCCCAGACTGAACAGCAATATTAAGATATCAGGTCCTAGAGGGATGATCTGAGGCCAGGGGCTGCCAAGGAAACCCCACACTTGCTTAGAGTTGAGTAACATCTCACAAGCTTATGGCACCAAAGCTGTGTATCAGCACATGGATGTCTCAAGACAGATTCAGATCAGATGACTTGGTCCGTATTCACTTGTCCCTGTTGATAAGGTAGTTTCCTTCCTTCCATTCCCCCTCGTCTGGTAATAGCATTCCAATTTTTTTATTTTTTAAATCTTTCTTTAAAAAAAAGATTTCTTTTTGTTACTTTTTAATTGTGTATATGAGAGAGTATTTGTGTGCATGCGTGCAAGTATGCATGCGTGCACACATGAGGGGAGGTACCCATGAGGCCAGAAGCATCAGATAAGCCCAGAAGTGCAGGTACAGGAGGTTGTGAAAGGCTAGATGCAGTGCTGGGAACAGTACTCAGGTCCTCTACAAGAGCAATTCGTGATCTCTCCAGCCAGTCCCTTCCCAGCATCCCAAGTTTTACCTAGGCAACTATTACTCTCAACAGTTCTAGCCTCCATGCTTCAGATGGGGTTAACTCCCTGGCATGAGAGTCACACATGAGCCATGGCTAGCCCAGCAGAGCTGGATCTCACCTACGGACGGAGCTGTAGAACATTGTCTTAGAGTTTCCGATGCTGTGAAGAGACACAGCGACCAAGGTAACTTTTATAAAGAAAGGACAACGTTTAATTGGAGCCAGCTTACTCTTTCAGAGGTTTGGTCCATTATCATCATGGCGGGAAGTATGACATGATGCTGGAGGAGCTGAGAATTCTACATCTTGATCCGAAGGCAGACAGAAATCTCAGTCTGGCCAGACTTGAGCACATATATGAGACCTCAAAGTTCATCCCCACTGTAACACACCCCCTCCAACAAGGCTACACCTACTCCATCAATGACACACTTCCTAACAGTGTCACTTTCTGTGGGCCAAGCATTCAATCACATCAGTCTATGGTGGCCAAACCTATTCAAACCACAAGCATCTTACCTTAGCTGAGTATCTGTGGAGCTGCAGAATGCCCCTGTGCGCCATGCTGAGATGCAGCGAGCCCTACCCACATGTGGAACTATAGAGCGCCTTATTCACAGTGCAAAACTGCAGAGCACTTTCTGCTGCAGCTCAGCTGCAGGGCGGCTTCCGGATGGTGCAGAGTGCATCGTGTTCAATACTGGGCTTCAGAACGCCTTCGGAACTGTGCAGAGCTGTATGGTGGCTGGTTTGGAGATGTCTGTGATCCCGTGCCAAACCGTGTGGTCCAATCAGAGCTAATTGTGGATATCTGGATGTTCTCCCTTCACCAGGGCTTGAAGACATGAGAATGTCAGCCTGGAGTTGCTGACAGCTGCATGGCTACCACAGAGTCTAAGAGAGGGGAGATGGTTCATCAAGTCAAAGCACTAGTCATGCCAGGCCACCTGAGTTTGACACCCAGTAGAGGTCACTGCAAAATTGAGGCTGACCTGGTCTGGCCAAACCCTGTCTAAAACAAAAAAGAAAGAAAACCCACCACCACCAAGAAATCATCCCAAGTTGGGGAGATGGCTCAGTTGGTAAAGTGCTGGCAAGCAGGAAGCCTTGACTTCTGATCTCTAACATCCACATAACAGCTGGGTAAGGCAGGACCTAACTGTGGCTCCAGCACTGCGGTAGGGACATGCAGATCCTGGAGCTCACCGGTCAGCCAGTCTAGCTGAACCAGTGAGCTTCAGGTTCAGTGGGAAAAAAATACGGTCTCAAAAGCTAAGGTAGAGGGCTCGCCAGCTGAGGAGGCCGAGCAACTTGCTGCCAAGCCTGATAACCTGAGTGTGATTCTCAGAACCCACGTGAGAGAGAGAGCCAGCTCCACCCAGCTATCTCCTGACCTCCACATGCACTCTGTAGCACACATGGCTTCCCCATAATAAAAAATGAAAATTAATTGACTAAAATGAGGTGGAAAGTAATTGAGGAAGACCATTGACACCCACCACTGGTCTGTCTCCACATGCACATATGTACATGTGTGTACATGAACTCATACATACCATACATACAAAATAAATAAACTAATAAAAATATACCTAGTTATTGGTTATGTGTGCATATATCTGTGTCAATATGTGTACAGAAGACAACAAGGGGGAATCAGTGCTCTCCTTCCACCACGTGGGTTCTGAGGATCAAACTTGGGTCGTCAGGTCAAAGTAAGTACTTTTCTACTGTGTGTTTGTGTGTGTGAGGTTTGGTAGCAAGTGCCTTTCCACTGTGTGTGTGTGTGTGTGTGTGTGTGTGTGTGTGTGTGTATTTAATAGTATACTCAGCCAAGCTGTCCATATAGAGTTGAGAAAACTAAGCTGTGTCTATTGCAATGTCTATGAGAGCATCCTTCCTGGTGCCTGATATTGGATCGTGGCTCAAACTTTTAATCTCAGCACTTAAGTGGCTGAGGCAGGATGATTTGAGGACAACCTAAGTTCTATAGTGAGTTACAAGACTCTGTCTGAGATGGGAGAAAGAAGAAGACAAAGAGGAGAGGAGGAGGAGGAAGGAAAGGAGGAAAGGAAAGAAAAGCTGAGGGTTGGGATAGAAAGAGATATCTCAGTGTGTTTGCTGCCAAGCCTGAGGACCAGAACTTCCTTAGCTCAATCTAAAGGTCTCACACTGTGGAAAGACAGAACCAACACCCACGAGTTGTCCTCTGACCTCCATACACATCACGCATGTACCCCCACCCCCTCAAAGTGGAAACTTAACAGTTCTTTGGAAAGTCAGTTGTGTCAGATGGTGTTTCACTAAGGCAGACACATGAAGGAACATTTTAATAAAGCAGACACAGTGAAAGAAGACACAGAAGTGAAAGAGTGTTTTGCTAAAGCAAGCACATGAAAGGACACATGATGAAGGAATCTTCGCTAATGGCAGTATTGGTTGTTGAGACTCCATTGAGAGAAATACGTGGAGAGGTTCCTGCAGTTTCTTGCCTCTTCCAAAGACTCTGGCTGATTGCCAGGGTGATGTCAGCTGATACAGACTCACATGGAATTTTGCTAAGACAGACTCATGGACTGAGGCAAGACCTGTGGAGGACACATGATGTTTTGAGGGCGTATAAATAGGACCCAACAGACAGTGACAGGGGCTTACTTGCATAACTAACTTTGCAACTCTTCTTGGTCTTGAGTCGTCACTGATTTTTCTTCATTGAGAAAGGCATGGCAAAGAACTTCTTCTGGCGTCCCTATTGGTCCTGGTCCCTCCCGTTGACTTGTGCCAATTCGGCGGAGGCCTGGCTGTTTCTGCTGGATCGTGCCACTGCTGCTCTTTCATGTTTGCTATCCCGACACTACTGAACTGAACGGCTGGTGTATCTGTGAAGTGTTTGCAAGTGGATCGAGCTGCTGCTGATTCCTGTGAACTGAACTGCTGATTTCCTGACAATGAGATGGGATTTACTCCAGAGAACCATTTCTAAACAGGTCCACTTCCCCCGTATCCTAATAACCTTTCTTTTCTACTACCTCTGATGGGTGGTGGGCTAGAAGGGAGGTTAAAGTGTTTAAAAACCCATATTAGAGTAGTTTTGAAAATAAAGCTTACACACAAACACACACAGAGAACGGTTAAATGTAATAAATACATTTTAAAGGGCTGAGAGTGTAACTCAGTAGTGAGGTGATTGCCTAGTATGTACAAGGCCCTCCTGGATTCAGTTTCCAGCGACACACACAACACACACACACACACACACACACACACACATACACACACGGCATACACATTCCTAGATCATCATGGTAATACTCAAACTGAAGGCCCTGACTATTCTTGGCCCAAGTCTCTCCAAGGTCGGGCTACATGCAGAGTATATAGGCAGCAAGCAGTGATAATCCCAGAAGTCCCACAGACTAGGACAGAAGGCTCACTTGAGTCCGGGAGGTAAAAGCCAGAGGTTCAGCACAGCTCATCTGCAAACAAACCAGCAAACAAACAAAAATAAACAAAGGAAAAGGTAAAAAGACTCCACGGACTTAACAGTGGTCAAGAGCGTTAGATGTTCCTCCAGAGGACTGGAGTTCAATTCCAAGTACCCACGTGGCAGCTCACAGCTATCTGTCACTCTAGCCCTAGGGGACCTGATGTCCTCTTCTGGCCTCCACAGGCACCAAGCATGCCTATGGTGCACTGACATACATGCAGACAAATACCCACACAGATAAAATTAATACATTAATTAACTAAAAAGAAACTCAGGTAATCTCCAGAGAGTCCAGCTCCTCTCATCAATAATCCAGAATACAAAGGGGCCAAGGCAACAGGTTGATCTTTGTCAGTGTCCCCAGTATGGTAAACTAATCATGGTGCCAGCCTCCAAGACCAGCCCCTCATACTGAGTGACTCTACTCAAACCTTTAGAGAATCCTTTCTCAAGCAAGATTCCTGAGCCCCTAGCCAGGTATAGTAACCACAGCTTTAACCCCAGCACTTGGGAGGCAGAGGCAGGTGGAGCTCTGTGAGTTCAAGGTCAGCCTGATCTACAGAGTGACTTTCAAGACAGCCAGGGCTACATGGTGAGATCCTGTCTTGAAAACACAACCCACCCACCCCCAAAACAAACAAACAAAATGACTGCCCAGCTCCACTCTCCCAGTCATTCCAGGAAGACAACAGGAGGACGAGGCTCAGAGTGAGAAACCCTGCTTGTAGTATTCACAATGACAAAGAAATCAGAAAGGCGGTGAAATCCGGCATCTTGGCTGTGTTCCATCTGTTTTGCTTGACGCCTCAGGGAGAGGTGCTTCTTAGCCTTCCTTTGAGACATCCATCCAGCACACAACTCGGAGGACACACAGAACCCTCACATCCTCAGATGAGGAGAACTGTCCATGGGTAAGACTGCTCTCTCTCTCTCTCTGCAGCTGCTGAAGTAGCAACTGCACTTCTCGGACCATCTTATAAAAGGCGGACCTGAACTGAGTCAGCGATGGGCAACGAATGGTGGGCCAGTCGACCAGAACTGCTTAGTTCCTCGTGCCTCTCGCCCTCTCTTTAAACCTAAAAGAATGAACCTGGGGTCCTTGGACCCTTCATCTACTCTTTGCAGTATAACCACATTGAATAAATATCCTTGTCGCTAAGTCTTTTGTCACGAAGTATCTCTTTAAGTGGTGTACTGTGGACAGGGGACCAAGCCTAGCTTGTTGGGACTGCCAGAGTCAAGGCTTAGAGCTTAA
>JANHMN010000002.1:61130908-61212844 GCA_030674055.1 Rhabdomys pumilio
ACCATTATGTAACAACATTGGATATATATATGTGTGTGTTCACCCACAGTCAGAAAACTAGGCTTCCTGGGAGAAGGGGAAAATGTGTCCTAGCCTCAGTTTTCTGACCCCATAGTGTGATCTGCGTTGGGCCTCTGTGCCACTCGAGTGGGCTCTGTGGCCTTTGGAACTAAGGTTTTTCTGCAGATTCCCCAGCACTCAGTTGGCCTGAGCTCTAGAGTTTATTTAGCTTATGCTCAGCCCACTCCCATCTCGTAGAACATCATCTTGGGCCCTGTTCGGGAGTTGGCACATACAGATTTTCCCTTAGGCACAAGATGACGATCCCCTTACCATCCCAGAGCACAAAAACCTTTGGCCCTGTAGTCATGGCAACAGAAAAAAAAAGTCCCTGCTGTTTCTTGTCCCCTGTGTGAGAGAGATGCTTCACTTCACTCTTTTTTGCCCCTTAGCTTTCCCTGATCTTGGGGAGGTGCTAAAGCATGATATAGAAAGTAGAAAGTTAACTAAAGACAGAAGCCTCTTTGCTTTATGCTGGGATGGGACACCTCGTGCCTGGTTTTGAGTCCCCAATGCTCCTGTAACTCCTCACTCAGTCTCCTATACATAAGTCAATAAACGCATTGACTCACCAAGTTAGGCTTGAGCAGACAGGCTTGCTTGGTTTGCTGGTGGTGCACTATGTAGGGTGAAAAAACTGGCAAGTACTGGCCAGAAATGAAAGATTGAAAGGGGTACGTGAAGGGCCGGCTGTGGTGGCACATGTCTTTAATCCCAGCATTCTGGAAGCAGAGGCAGGGGGATTTCTATGAATTTGAGGATAGTCTGATCTACAGAGTGAGTTCCAGGACAGCCAGAGCTACATAGTGTGACCCTGTCCCAATAAACAAACAAATAAGTAAATAAATGAAGGGTCTGTGGGTGTACTTACCTAGTGTATACACAGTGCTGAGTTAGAGCCTCAGCACCAAATAAACTGGGCATAGTGTCAGTAAGAAGGTTGAGATGCCGGGCAGTGGTGGCGCACGCCTTTAATCCCGGCACTTGGGAGGCAGAGGCAGGCGGATTTCTGAGTTCGAGGCCAGCCTGGTCTACAGAGTGAGTTCCAGGACAGCCAAGGCTACACAGAGAAACCCTGTCTTGAAAAACCAAAAAAAAAAAAAAAAGGTTGAGGCTGAGGCAGGAGGATCAAGAGTCCTAGGTCATCTTGAGCTACGTGATAAATTCGGTATCAATAAAAGAATGAAGAACCAGGTTTACAGGTTGCCTCTCGGATCATTTAAACCACTCTAATGATATCACCTCAAGCCTCAGCTCATCATAAAAGCAGTGAGTTCCCCCCTCCATGTAAAACCAGTCACACATGTTCAGCACGTCACACATGTCACCTCCAGTGTTAAACACAGGCAGCCCTCGTTCCCCTGCGGTGACAGAGTCATAGAACACAGGTCAGCGAGAGGCTGGGCAAAGTGTTCTATCCTCCACAACACGAGCAAACAGAAGCCAGACATAAAAATAGCCCGTATTATAAGATTCCAAAGTTCAACAATAGTCGAAAGTCATCTGTGGTGGCCGAGGCCGGAACAGTGGCTGCCCTTGGGATGGGACTGGCAGAGAGCACAGGAGGCTTGGGCTGGAGGTATTGCTGCTGTTCACACGGGAGAGGTGGCAGGATTGGAGCATGTGTGCATTCTCTATGTGCATTTACTCTCCAGTTAAAGGTGTATTTAAGAGGTCTGGAAAGATGGCCCAAAGGTTAGGGGCACTTGTTCTTGCAAAGAACCTGGGTTCAGTTCCCAATACCTACATGGCAACTCACAACCATCCATTACTCCAGTTCCAGGGACTCCAACACCTTCTTCTGACCTCTGATGGCACCAGGCATGCACCTGGTACATGGGAACAAAACATTCACACACATAAACACATGTTTGTCAGTTTTCTTTTGATTTGGCTTGGTTTTGGTTTTTGGACAGGGTTTCACTATGTAGGTCTGGCTGTCCTGGAACTCACTATGTATACCAGGCTGGCCTCAAACTCACAAAGACCCTCTGCCTCTCCAGTGCTGAGACTAAAGGCATATGCTACTATGGTTGGCTCAGCAAATATATTTTTTAATAAGTTTATTTAAGCTGCTTATGAGTGTATACACACGTAGTACCTCCATGTGACACTGTCTTAAAATACACACACACATACATTTGTTTGTTGGTTGGTTGGTTGGTTGGTTTGTTAATAGCACTGGCTTTTCTTCCAAAGGACCTGGGTTCAATTTCCAGCACCTACATGGCAGCTCACAACCATCTGTGATTTCAGCCCCAGCAGGTTCAATGCCCTCTTCTGACCTCTAGCACACAGGCACGCAAGTAGTACACAGACATACATGCGGACATAAAAAAACATTCATACACAGAAAATTACTAAGTAAATATATGTGTACACACACACACACACACACACACACACACACACACACACACACACGGTGGGGGGAGCGCCCCTGTGGCTCAAGCCACTCGGTGCAGGAATTTCAAGGCCAGCCCAGAACCAGTGCAGTCTCAACTAGTACTGCTCACGCATCCTGTGTCAACTTCTGCAGGTCCTTGATTCTCCTGAGTGCTCAAACCTGAGGTCAGCAAGCAGAGTTCTGGGGACATAAGAAAAAAGAGAGATGACTTACCAGGATCGCATCCCTAGGAAGATACAGAAGCATCAGAGGCTCCCCAGGCAGCCTGAAGAGGACTTGTCCTGGCCTTGTCTAAGCAAACTGTGTGGGGCACTGCGAAGGCTCAGCAGAGGTTGGCTGCCCGAGGCCTTTCAAGATTGCCCCCTTCCTTAGCTCTCTGGAAAAGCATTTTGTAGGCCGAGGAAACATATGTTCAAAGTTATGCTAAACTATTTAGTGAGTTCCAGGATAGCTTGGGATGTATAGTAAGATTATCTAAAGAAAGGAGGACCAGGACGAGGAGAAAGAGGAAGAGGAAGAGAAGGAAGAGAGGGAGGAAGAAGGGGAGGAGAGGAGGAGGGGAGGAAGGGAGAGAGTGAGAGATGGGGGAGGGGGAGATAGATGGAGTTGCACCTGTGGTAGAGGGAAGGCAGGATGGGTGGAGGGGTTGGACTTGGCCTTGAGCCCAGTCTCTTTGCTGTTTGAACTCTCAAAGCTTGTCTACTTCCTGCTGGCTCAGCTCAGCTTGCCTGCACACAGGGCCCGCAGTCTGGGCACTTGACAGGTTTCCAGTGATGGGGGAGGAGGTGCTGGACTGTGGCCCATCTACACCTGCTTTCAGGGCAAATACTCCCATCCCCATGACAGGATGCAAAAGAAAGAGGAACCAGAGGAACCAAACAGCAAGGGGCCCTAAGAGTGCCAAGTGTGCCATGGGCTCTTTGAGACCCCTGAAGAAGTCCGAATGAGATGAAGTTTCTGCGTTCAAGCCATATAAACAACCAACGGGCTGAAGAGATCTAGGGTTAGGTCCTTATTGGGCACATAGTGTCCTTGTATATGGATGACTTATTGGACAGTAGAGGGTGTCTGCCTAGAAGTCTAGACCAAGAAACCAGAGAGATGGATGGCTCCCTATTGCTCTCCCTTCACTCCATTGTACAGACAGGCAAACTAAGTCTCAGAGGGGACCACTGTCTTGCCCCTGCAGCTCATGTGCTGACGTTGGCCCTGCTCCATGCTCGCTGACCTCTGAGAGAACCCCTGCCCCAGCTTAGAGTTTCCTTACTAAGTTACCACTGCGTTCTCTCTCTCTTTCTCTCTCTCTCCTCTCTCTCTCTCTCTCTCTCTCTCTCTCTCTCACACACACACACACACACACACACACACACACACACACACACACCTCTGCCCTGTTCTAGAACCAGACAGGTCATCTACTTCCAGGAAAGGTCAGTTGAGGAGTTTCACTGTCTTTGTAGCTCATGGGTCCCTAAAGATGACCTGCAGGGAGACCAGCTCCACCCAAGTGGGTGGAAGCAACAGAGACCATAAGCAAATGACTGGTAAAGCTAGGTCCCTTATTCATGTGCACTGAAATATGAAATCTGAATTCTACGTGACTTTATTTCGTGTTTGACTGTATAGATGTCTGTGTACCATATACATGCTTGGTGCCTAAGGAGGCCAGAAGAGGGCATTAGATCACATGGAGTTGAGGTTAAAGATGATTGTGAACCACTATGTTTCCCAAACCTGGGTCCTCTATAAGAACAGTCAGCATTACTTTTGTTTTTATTTTGTGACAGAGTCTCCCTCTGACCTGGAACTTGCTTGGTAGAATAGGCTAGCCTCAGACTCACAACAGAAATCTGCCTGCCTCTGCCTCTCTAGTGCTGGGATTAAAGGTGAGTACCATTATACCTAACTGCAGTAAGCATTCTTATTTTTATTTTATGTGTATGGGTGTTTTGCCTGCATGTGTGTGTGAATAATAGCACTGTGTGGCACACACACACACACACACACACACACACACACACACACACACACACGACTGTCAGATCTGCTGGGAATATAGTTATAGGTGGTTGTGAGCCACTATCTAGGTACTGAGAACCAAACCAGGGTCCTCTGGAAGAGCAGTTAGTGCTCTTAATGACTGTGACATCTCTCCAGCCCTGGCAATAGCATTCTTTATTACTGGGAGATTTTTTAAAGCCCCTTACATAACTTTTACATGCCACCAGATATTATTCTGAAGTTTGCTTTCAGCTATTTAAAACTCGTAAACTCTGGAGCTGGACTGTAGCCTAGACAGTAGAGTTCTTGCTTACCACACTCAAGGTGCTGGGTTTAACTCCTGGCACCTTGTAAACCAGGTATAAACCTAGTCCCAGCATTTGGGTGGCAGAGGTAGCATCCCCAGTCTACGTCTTAATTGTTGCGATAAATACTCTGATCAAAAGCAACTTGGGGAGGAAAGGGTATATTTCAACTTATACTTTTCAGTCCATCAAACAGGGAAGCCAAGGCAAGAACTCAAGACAGAAACCGAAGCAGATGCCACAAAGAACGCTGCTTGGCTTATTCTCTATGGCTTGCTCAACTTGCTTTCTTATACAATCCAGGACCACTTGCTCAGGGTCTGCTCAAACCCTCTGTCGGCAGCGATCCATTCAACAGACCCGCCCCTCAGTAGGCAGGGCCTGCCCAACAGACACGCCCACTGTAGGTAGAGCCCATCCAACAGACACGCCCACAGGCCAATCTGATGGGGGCAATTCTTCCATGAGACTCTCTCTTCACAGGTAACTCTAATTTGTGTCAAGTAGACGAAAACTAACATAGGTAGAAAGATCAGAAGTTCAAGGTCATCCTGGGCTGTATAATGAGTTCCAAGCCAGGCTGGGTTACGTGAGCCCTAGTATTAAAATCAAAACAAAAAAGTAAAAACTGTTCTTGCTTATGGGCTGAATAAATACCCTGGGGTGGGCCAGATGTGGCCTTTGGGCCATAGTTTGTCTGTTCTCTAGCCTAGAATGTTCTGTCCTAGGGCTTAGAGTGCCAGTCACCACAGCCCCTAAGTCATGGGTAGTGTTAGAGTGGCTAGCGGCTGCGGTTGTCCCTGGACAGATGATTTCCTAGGATTTGGGATATTAGGTGTTAAAGCCAGTGTAGTCTCAGGCAAAGCAGACAGCTGGTCACCCTATTTGGCAACTGTTAACCCAGAGAGAACAGACTTCAGACGACAGACGGACAGACAGACAGACAGGGCTCTAGAATGGCCCTCTGCAGTCTGCCTACGCACTGCCTGGTCCTTGGGTCCTTGAGGTATGTGGTGGACCTTTATTCCCTCGTAGCTAGCCTTCCGAAGGGAGCTGCTCCCTCTTCCCAGCAAGGAAACCTCTGTGGTCAGGGCTCTCTCAATAGGCAGGAAGTTGAATCATCAGCTCCGGTAAGGTTTCTGCGGCGTGTGGGTCAGCCCCAGAGCCCAGGCTTCGGGCCCAGTGCCTGGCTCCAACTTTGTTTTCTGTTTGCTCGAGAAAGGAGAACTCCAGAGCGAGAGTGTCTGATGAAACAAGAGCCACTGAGTCACGCACGTGCGAAGAGCCCATTGATGCGTCCCAGCCGTGTCTCAGGCAGCCTTGTCCCTGACTCCCTCACCCTCTCTTTGTCTCTTCTTAGCTTTGGCTCCCTACACAGAATTCTGATTCTTGAAATGTTGTCAAGAGTGAATATGACTAAAGAGAGAGGACACTGGATTCCAGGAGACTCCTGGGTTTAGCAGGGACAAAGGATGCTTCAGTATACCTTGTCCACCTTTCCCGAGTGCGGGGGGGGGGGGGGGGGGGGGGGGGGGGGGGGGACATGGGGGCTGAGGGTGGAGCATGCAGGGAGAGGCACAGGAGGGGCTAGCTTAAAGGACTTCATCCCAGCAACAGTAATCATAGCACTTATTGTTTTTATGGTCTTATTTATTTCTGCACACATGTGGTGATCAGAAGACAACCTGCAGTAGTCCATTCTCTCCTTCACCATGTGGGTCCCAGGAATGAAACTCAGGTCCTTGGGCTTGGCAGCAAACACCTTTTCTGATTGAGCCATCTCACCAATCCCCCCCCCCCCCGTTGTTTATTAAGCATTCTCTGTGGGCTGAGGATAGTGTTTGCACAGTATTGGTAAAGCCCTGAACTCCATCCCTAGCACTGGGGTGGGGGGAGGGGGCATACTTGCAATATTCCAGGCCCCGGCTGATCTCCTTTGAGTCTCACAATGACTTTTAAGATACGAACGGTCATTATTTCCATCACACAAATGATTCGAAGGAAGCCCAGAGACAGTAGATTCCTGCGCAATCACTAACTCAGTTGTCTAGGTGGGACTGGCATTGACTCCAGGGTTAGAATGTAGATTTAAGCCAGAACTAAGAGAAGGCATGAGCTTCTGAGGGAAGCAAGCATAGGGATGTAGAGGAGTGCCCTCTTTCTAACACTGCTCAAGGACATCAGAGAACATTAAAAAGTCAGGAAGGGGAGGGAGCTCAGAGGAGAGCTGGGGGGAATCGGCTCAGTGGTTAAGAGCACTTGCTGCTCTGGCAGAGAACCCAGGTTCAGTTCCCAGCACCCATAACAACTATCTTAGCTCCAGTTCAAAGGGAATCTGACACCCTCTAGTGGCCTCAGGTGATCCCTACCTGAAGGTGATACCCACAGGCACATACACATAACTTTAATTAATTTAAAAAGCTGTTTAGGGGGCTGAGGCCGTGCTTAGTGAATAAAGCACTTACTACACAAGCTTGAGGACTTGAGTTCAGAGCAGCCTAGAACACAAATCTGTAATTGAAGCACTCCCACAGGCAACAATCCTCTGAGCCTAGCAACTGCTATCTTGGGGGGCCCACCTGTGCAGCACTGGGCTTGTTGAGTACACTCCCTCACGAAGGAGTGGGGAGCATCAGGAGATCCTGGCTTGAGGTTCCAGCTGCTCCCTGCCACCTGTTGTATGCAAATCTTCCCTAATCACACATGCCAGGGAGAGGAGCTAGAGTATATAGTTCTGGAAAGAACAGGGAGGAGGCTCATCCCTGATGAGCAAAAGCTTTCCAGGTGATGTCTCTTGCAAGAGCACCCATACCCCTGTAGGCAACCCCTCACCTATACTCTCAGGAAGAAAGTCCAAAACTTCATTAGTTCCGCAGAGTGAACTTGGGCTGTCTTTGGAACATTAAGTGGAAGGGGAGGCCTTGTTTACATCTTCCCAAGGGAAAGAATTGTAATAACAGAGGCAGAGACACAGAGACAGAAGAATCCCTGGAAGTTGGTAGACCAGATAGCCCAGGAGGACTGCTACCCGTGATTGTCCTCTGACAAACATACACACATACATGCACTTGAGCACATGCCACAGCCCTGTGTGGCACACATGTCCTTACACTCATTATAATGAACACACACACACACACACACACAAAATAAAAATAAGTAAATAAAAATGTTTAAATGGGGGGCTGGAGAGATGGCTCAGCGGTTAAGAGCACTGACTGCTCTTCCAGAGGTCCTGAGTTCAATTCCCAGTAACCATCTGTAATGGGACCTGATACACTCTTTTGGTGTGTCTGAAGACAATGATATATATATATATATATATATATATATATATATATATATATATATATATGTGTGTGTGTGTGTGTGTGTGTGTGTGTGTGTGTGTGTGTCTATGTCTCTCTATATATATGGAACAAATCTTTTTTAAAATGTTTTAATGTTGGGGAGCCTGGTGGAATAGATCTGTTGGTAGACCGCTTGCTTGGGTTCAGTCCTCTCAGTCCATTAACCAGGCATGGTGATACACCCCTGTAACCCCAGCACTTAAGACATGAGATTCAAGGTCATCCTCAGCTACACAGGGAGTTAAGAAGAGGTCAGGTTTGCTGGGCTGGGATATTATACCCCTAGAGAAGCAGTCTCAAGTTGAGCAGGCTGACCCTACAGTCTCTGACACCATAATGAGGACTTTGCACACAGCAAGATCTTGCTGCATGCAAGGTCATCTGAAAATGACAAACAAGATTACTCTGCTCTCCCACGGGTGTGCTTTGGGTGTCCCTGTATGTCTCACCCCTCTTAACAGGGATGCCATACTCAAGGTGGATCACAAACTCTAGGTGTAGGGGAAGGGACAGTGAAGACACAGCAGGGCTTACCACCTTTAGTAGAGGACCAAGCCCACGAAGGGGACTACTAAGTCCACTCCGTGCTTATTGAGGGATGTCCAAACCCAGCTGAGATTGATACTATCTGTGTGGTTGAATTTGAGGCCTCAGAAGCCAGGCCTAACACAAGGCTAGGAGGAGGCTCTAAGGAATGGGTCAAAAGATGTCCTTCTGTGTTAGCATTTTGTCTAAGCTCTGCCCCACAGTTACCCGGCAACAGCTAGATATGCCTGACTCACTATAAAAGGGACTGCTTGCCCCCTCCTTGCCTCCTTGCTCTCTCTCTATCCTACTGTCATGCTCCCCGTCTTTCCCCATTCCCCTCCCCCTCTTTCTCCATGTGCTCATGGCCAGCCTCTACACCTCTACACTCTCTCTCTCTCTCTCTCTCTCTCTCTCTCTCTCTCTCTCTCTCTGCCTCTCTCTTTGTCTACTACCCTCTTAACTCCCCTCCCCATGCCCTGAATAAACTCTATTCTATACTATACTGTTGTGTGGCTGATCCCTCAGAGAGAAGGGATGCCTCAGCATGGACCCACCAAGGCACCCCTCCCCCCACATCTGACTGTACATCCACCAAACATATTCCTTCGCTCTTCATCTTTTTATAAAACAACATTCTGGGCATTGTGTGGTAAAGTAAATGGCCCTAAATCACAGTGCTCCTTAGGAGAAGGGCTAGAAGGGTGATCCTGGAGAAAGAAGTCAACCCAGCTGTCCCAGCCTGACACTGCACAGGCTCATGCCAGGTACAAAGATGTGTTCTCCATCTAAGCAGCAGATTCAAAGCCCTGGAAACTCATTCTCTCCTAGGCACCATGAAGTTTCCCATGAAGCCATTTATCTAAGAAGCATTTTGCTTATGGCAGTTCTATGATTGCTACCTAGAAGCTTGTTAGGGACGGAGTTCTAGAAGCATCCACAGCCTCAGGATTTCTAGGCCTCAGCAGAGCAAGCCATGCCTTCGATGGGAGAAGGGGAAGATGTGGGGGGATGGGCTGAGGCTAACCTCTGACATCCCATTTAGAAATGAACTAGACAGCAGGAGCCCCGGGACCCCAACCATTCCTGCAGACACGGGCTTCCATTAACTGGCTATTTTGGGCAGCCCTAGACTAGGCTAGTGGTTCAGAGACCTGAAATAGTTCTGTATTAGACATGGCTGGCTCACCCTCCTAAATGAGTCTCTGGGGTCCTGGGGGATCTGGTGGTGAGCACACCTCTCTGTCTTCTGCCCCAAGGTGTGCAGGAGTAGCTAAGGCCTCCACCCAGAGGCCAAACTCCATAGCACCACACACGTGGCTGAGGGTAAGTGGTCACATGGTGTCTGCAGCCAAGTCTATCCTGTATGCTTCCAGATGTCCCTCCAGGCTCAGCTTGGAACTCCACCTCTCAGCAAGAGGAGGAACAGGACTGGCTGGTTGAAGGCCCTGTGGGACTGCCTTATGTGTGCTACAGAGTTACAGTTTGAGCCTCTCCCTGATTGCCTTGAGTGTCAGGCTGGCATGGGGCCCCAGGAACTCCAACTTCCCCAGTCCAAAGGCCACTAACAGCCAGCGGCTGGGAGTACACCAAGGGCTCGGCAGTAGCCAGGATGAGGAAAGAGGCTGGAGGGAGGGAAAGCCCTAGAGCTTCAGGCATACACAAAGAGGCCTGAGACCTCTTCAGCTGCCAGCCAGGGCTGCCTGGCTTCCCTTACCCACAGACTAGCCCATCCCCAGCTCTGGTGACAGTTCTCCTGTAGGACTAGAACCTGCTGTCAACAGTCTGTCAGGCTCCTGAAAGGGAAAATGCCCAGCTACTCCCAAGACATAACATAAGCCTTCTCGGGTGAGAGTGACGGGCAGGTAAGGGACATGGTTGACCTAAGGGTCTTTCAGCTGGCTTGTAATCCACCATAGTCCCAGTGTAGGTGGGGCCAAGGGGGATCTGTGGGTCTTTGAATGGCTGGAGGAAGAAATGCTGGGGTCCAGAACACAAAAGCCCACTCAGCAGTCAGGAGCTGTTGAGTCCCTGGATGGCTTTGCTTCTGTGTGCACCCTGTGGTGAGGACATCCAAGCCCAGGTGGGAAGTCTGGAAGAGATGGTGAAAAGTGTTTAGGATCTGGGTGAGGGGCCATATTCAAGGCTCTAAGGCCAGGCTTGATGTGGAGCTCTATGAGGCTGCAGGGAACAATGAAAAAGATGTCCCACCAGAGCACTGGGCAGTAGACAAAGCAGGCCCTACCCCAGAGGCAGGCATCCACAGAGCAGTGTCAGTGTCAGAGGGTTCCCTGAAGAGACAGGTTGCTGACTGTCTTAGTTAGAGTTCTGTTGCTGTAGGAGACATCATGATCATAGCAACTCTGATAAAGGAAATCATTTAATTGGTTCTGGCTTCCAGTTCCTGAGGTTCAGTCCATTATCATCATGGCGGGAAGCATGGCAGCCTGCAGGCAGACATAAATGGTGCTGGAGAAGGAGCTGAGAGTTCTACATCTGGATTGGCAGGCAGCAGGAAAAGCAAGTGAGCCAACTAAGTCTGGGTTCTGAGACCTCATAGCCCACCCCCTAGTGATACACTTCCTGCAACAAAGCCACACGTACTCCAGCAAGGCCACACCTCCTAACAGTGCAACTTCCTACGGTCTATGGGGCCATTCTTATTCAAGCCACTACACCAACAGAGAAAAGAAAGTTGCCAAGCCAGATTTGATAATGAGTACCAGAAGGCTGAGGTCAGAGCAAGTTTGAGGCCAGCCTGGGATACATCTGGCCCTGAGTTCTGTCCCTTCCGAGCCTTTGCTCACTGCTTTTGCTCAGTTGTGTCCCAGTGTCCCACCCTACAAGAGGATATACTGAAGTCCTAAACACTGGTACCTGTAAGATGACCCTATATGGACGCCAATTTAATATAGTTAAATTAGATCATTAGAGTAGTATGGGCCCCTATGTAGTATGACTGGTATCTTTATAAAAACAGGAAAATTTAAAGCTGAGTATAGTGGTACAATGCACCTGTTATCCCAGCAGTCAGAAGTCTGAGGCAGGAGGATTGTGAGTTTGAGGGCAACCTTGGCTATACAGTATACATAGTAAGTTTAAGGCTAGCCTGAGTTACAAAGTGAAATACAATCTACTGGAAAAAAAAATAAGAAGTTGGAGGGGGAGGGGGAGGGGGAGGGGAGAGATAGGAAGGGAAGAGGAGGAAAGGAGGGCATGAGGTGAGAGAAGATGGGAGGAAGAGATGAGAAGGGGAAGAAAAAAGACATGAAAAAGATTGAGGATGAGAAGTATGATTTGGTTAATACACAGAAGAAGAGGAGGAGGAAGGAGGAAGAAGAGGAGGAGGAGGAGAGAACATGTGAAGACACAGAGACACATTAAGCAGGCATGGAGGAGACAGCCGTGTGGTGATGAAGGCAGAAACCACAGAGATGTGGCCATAAGCCAAAGAATGCTTGAAGCAACCAGAAGCTGGAAGAGACAGAAGCATCCTCCCCTGAGTCAGGCATTAGAAGGAAGAGGTCTTGTCAACACTGATTTCTGGCTTCCAGATTCCTGAGAGAATAAATTTCTGTGACTAAGTCTTCCTTTTGTTGGTACTTCATAACATACCCAAGCTGCCTCTGCTTCCTGTGAAGCACCCCACCCTGCCTCTTCGGCAGGTTCTCTTACTGGCCATCACCACCTGGCCCACACATCCTCCCCTATGCACCCCAACTCTGAGCCTCTCCCCCCTCAGTAAGTCTGTAGATTTGGTGGGTATGTTGGTCTCCCTGTAGACTGCAGGCCTTTGGAGGGCAGGATCTGACCTGCAGTAAGACAAGTGAATGACACTCAGCACACAGTAGGTGGCTAGATGGATAGTAAGCCCTGTGAGTTCACTGCAAGCACCACCTACATCTGCAGAGCCTTGTCAAGTGTTGGTTTAGGGACACAACAGTCCCTTCCGGCATCATCTACACAAGCCGTCCTCAGCTCTTCCACTCCCCAGTTCCCTCTTGGACCTGTGTGATTCTGACAAACTTGGGGAAATTCCTAACCTCCCCTTTCAACTGAGCCCTTGGCTCTTGGAGTTAGCCACAACCTAACTACTCAGGTCCCTCCAACAAGGGGACTGTGTCTGTGGCTGGATGACTCATGCACACTGCTCCATCCCGCAACCTTGGGCGGGACTTGGGCTGGGGAGGGTGCCAGCCGGCTCAGGCTAGGAGCTTGCATCCTGTTGCCCCAACCCAGTCCTTCCAGAACAGAGTGTACTCAAAGCTTCAGGACAAAAATCTGGAAGCAGAGAGCCGGCTCTCATTTGGACTGAGATCTGAGTGATGAAAAGAGCAGGCAGAGGAAACAGCAAGTTCAAAGTTTCTGAGGTAGGAATGAGCTTGGCACAATCGAGATCTGAGAAGAACACAGGCTGCGTTACAACTGTCTGTGACTCCAGCCCCCAAGAATCTGGTCAAGATAGGCATGGAGGGACTCACCTGGATAATCCAGAGCCATCGCCCATGTCAAGCTCCTTAATTTTTTTCCCCCAAGACTGGCTTTCTCTGTGTATCACTGGCTGTCTGAAACTCACTGTATAGACCAAGCTGGCCCATGAACTCACAGAGATCCACCTACCTCTGCTCCCCGAGTTCTAGGGTTAAAAGCCTGAGCCACCACTGCCCAGTCTAGCTAAGCTCCTTATCTTTTTAAGAGTTACTTCTCTTTCTTATGTATGAGTATGTGTAAGCGTGCACAAGGGCATGTGGGGTGCCTGCAGAAGTCAGGAGAGAGTGCCAGATCCCTGGGAGCTGGAGTTATAGACAGTTGGGAAACACCCACCGTGGGTGCTGGGAACTGAACTTGGGTCCTCTGCAAGAGGAGCACTGGCCTTAACTGCTGAGCCATCCTCTCCAGACCCAGTGTCCCTATTTTAATCATCTCTGCAGAATCTCTTCCGTCTCCTAATGGAACATGGTCCCAGGTTCTGGGAATCGCACTGAAGTCAACGGAATGGGTGTTGTGTCTCTCCTATGCCTTCTATGTACTCCCTACCTAGTCACTTGTAACCATCATCTACCAGCGCATCACAGGCCACAATTTATACCTTCCTCTCCTTTGTCACGTCTCCACCGTCGATCATACCCTTCAATCTTTCTCTTCCTTTGACACATACATTCCTACCCTTCAGTCACCTAATAAGCAGACTTTAAAACGTCAGCTGAGGGGCTGGAGAGACGGCTTCCTCCGTGGTTAAGAGCCCTAACTGCTCTTGCAGAGGCCTTGTTTTCAGCTCCCAGGAGCCTTGTGGTGGCTCATACCCATTCATAACTCCAGTCCAAGGGTTCCAATGCCAACTTCAGACCCCCTTAAGCACCAGGAACTCATGTGGCACACATAGAGTCACAACCCTTGTGTGTGTCAAATAAAAATTAAATCTTTTAAAAAGTGCCTTTACCTCCTGGACCTCAGGGTCCTTTTACACATGTCAATGTCAGCCCGTGTGTGCGTCTAATTTTGTCATCTTCATAAGGACTCTTTCCTTCTTCTTTGGTGACATGTGGGTCTTGGTACACAAGCCATGCTGACCTCAAACTCACAGCAGCCATCCTGCCTCAACTTCCCACGCTCTGGAATTACAGCGACGCCCCACCAACTCTGGCAGGGCAGTTCTCTAGATTTACTCAAGGCCCGCTCTAGCTGCCTCTTACTTACTGTGCATAAATGATGCAGACTCACTGGAGCTGGATGTTTGATGTTGATCTTAGATTAAAAACGTGGGTTTAAAAAGTGTATCTGCTAGGCAAGCACCATGTGCATCAAATCACAAATCCTCAAGTTAGATAGAAATTATTTTTAGGTTGTCTGGGAAAAGAGCTCAAAAGATGGGGACTCCAGAGACATGGCCTTAGGCTTGTGTGGGCACGAGCTGATAAAGGGCAGACGCAAATGCATATGTACAAGTACTCGCTCCCTTCCCTCAGCCCCCACAAGCACCTCCTTTCTGGCGTCCCTACTCTTCCCCTCCCCTCCTTACCCCTCATATGAACAGAGCAGACATGTGTGAGCAGCAGCTTTTGTCCTACCTCATCTTGTATCCTGTTTCCTTTTCTTCCTCTCTTTCAAATAAATGAGGAGGGGCACACCATGCATATATGCCAAGACATTTAATGTGGAGGTCATAGGACAACTTGAGTGAACCAGTTCTCTCCTACCACATAGATCCTAGGATTTGAACTCAGGTCATTAGGCTTGGCAGAGGGTTCCTCTACCTGCTGAGCCATCCCTCAGGCTCCTGGTATCTTCTTCCCTTAAGGAATGCTTGTCCATCAGGGACTGGACACAAATATCTAACAGCTTTTGTTTAAGCTCCAGGTGGGGATCAGGGACATGAGAAATGAAGTGTCTAGGGACATTGTCCAGGGTGGCATGCATGGCCCATGCAACCCCCTCTGTTTAACTTGCATGTGCCTCTCCTGCCCAGTCTGGATGTTAAAGTACTTTCCAGATGATCTTCCTACAGCTTGCCTAGATGAGGATGAGCTCAAGAAAAATTCTGTTGTTCCCATCATCTCCCTGATGTGGGCATCATCACACAGTGTGACTCCATCCCAAACCTCTCTCTAAAGCTCTAGCTAGACTTCCATCCCTCCCTCCTCAGCCACAGGTCCTGGATATCCAGTGGACAACGCCCGAAGGAAGAACATTTGCTCCTCAGTCCTCTAAGAAGGTCTCAAAGGAGTCACTTTTCACGCTGGAGCACTTCCCACAGCAGGAAGTTGGTCAAAACCAGGACTGAAGTCCAGGAGGCCATTAATGAAGCCTTGAGTGGCGTGGGATACCTCAGGGCCTACCAGGCCTTACCACTTTCGGGCTCACATTGAGCCTTGACTCCATCTTCTTACCTGCTGTGGTTTGCTCTTCTTCCCTCCTATAGTACAGGGATCTCATCAGCTACACCTCTATAACCTGTCAGAGAGGGTTTAGGCCTAGAACAGGATAGATTCCAATCTGAGCACAGCCCACATCAAGATTCATCAGCTCACAGACCAAACCCTGGCCTAGTCTTTCCATCCCTTGCCACCACCCAGGTTAAACTTAAACTTGCTCTGTGGCCCAGGACAACCATGAACTTCTTTTTAAAGAATTGCTTTTATTACATTTATTTGTCCTGGTGTAGGTGAGTGTAGTTATTACTTTGCGCATCACAGAACACAAGTGGAGATCAGAGGACAACTTACAGAAGTCAGTTCTCTCCTTCTACCATGTGTCTCATGGACGGAGCTCAGGTAGTCAGGTTTGGTGGCAGGTGCCTTTCCCAGCTAAGCCATCTTGGCTTCAGACTTCTGATTCTCCTGCTTCTACCTCCTAAGTACTAGAGTTACAGGCATGTGGCATCATGTTCCATTGATTTGGTACTGGAGACTGCACACAGGCCTCTGTATACTAGGCATACAGCCTGTCACCTAAAAAAAAAAAAAAAAAAAACACCCCAGCCCTGAATGGGTTCTTAGTAACTGTTCGGGTAATAAATTGTGCCTGCCTTTGTCACCCCAAGGGCTGGAAATGTTTTGTCTGAATGTACTGGAAAGAAATAGCACCTTGCCTGCCAAGGAGTGAGCATCTTCTGAAGGCCAAACTTCTCAGCACTCCACTGGATTCCCAGTCCCAGACACCGCAGGCTGACCAAGGCCCTCAGATCACTGAGAAAGGGGGCTTGCTGAGACCCTGCTAAAGTTCAAACTCCATAAGAAGACTTTAGAAACCACGGACTCTGGAGCTGGTCCATCTGAAGCATCCCAGAGAGAGACCATGATTCTAGGTACCAAAGAACGCTAAACAAGCCCAAGCCACCCAGATTATCACACTTGAAGCAGACCTGTGGAACAGTACAATGTAGCTCAAGTGTCTTGAAGTAAGTGCCACTTGTCCCTCAGCTGAAGCTTTCTTCCACAGAGGTGACTCTACTCTAAGACTAGCTCACTCCTCCCTATCTCCCAGCACTCACCAAGGGTAATAATCAGCATCTTACTCTGTGTATTTTTCTTTTCTCTCTCTCTTTGTCTCTCTCTGTCTGTCTGTCTCTCTGTCTCTGTCTCTCTGTCTCTGTCTCTGTTTCTCTCTCTCTCTCTCTCTCTCTCTCTCTCTCTCTCTCTCTCCCTCTCTCTGTCTTTAAATTTTCTTTTTAGATAGGGTCTCATGAATAGGTCTCTCAAGATAGCCTCAGATTCACTCTAGAGCTGAAGGTGACATTGAACTTCTGATCCTCCTGCTTCTGTCTCTCAAGTTCTGGGATTACAAGTGTGTTCCACTGGAGAGATGGCTCAGGGGTTAAGAGCACTGTTCTTACAGAGAACCTGGTTTTGGTTTCCAGCACCCATGTAGTGACTCCCAACGGCCTGTAACTCTAGTTCTAAGGGATCTAATGCCTTCTTCTGACCTATTGGACTCCTGAACACATCTATACACATAGATTCATGCAAGCACACACTCATGCACATAAATGTATCTAATAATTAAACCTTTAAAAAGCACAGAACAAAGTCAGGTGTGGTGGTACATGCTTTTAATCCCAACATTCAAGAGACAAAGGCATGTAGGATTTGAGGTCAGCCTGGTCTACATAGAAAATTCCAGAATAGTCAGCTAAGGATGATGTGGAACTCCCAATCCTTATACTTCTATCTCTCATGGGTTGGGATTACAGGTGCACACACCACAAGTGGCCATACATGCACCTCTGAGGTGTTCAGATGAGATATTAGCTTTCAGATTGGGGTACAGCTTAGAAGCAGAGAGTTTTCAGATTTAGCATGCTCCTCATTATCAAACTAAACTAAAGAAAAAGGGGGAGTCATCATGTAGGCATCTTGTTTTATTGTGAATGGGGTGACATAGTACCTTGTGCCCTGAGATTTGCTTGCCACCTGAGGCTCTTATTTTCTGTTTATGGGTGTTTGGGTGATTTGCCTGTCTGTATGTCTGTATACCACTCATATATCTGGTCAGAAGGGAGCATTCCAACTGGAGTAACAGTTGGTTGTAAGCCACCATATAGGTGCTGGGATTTGAACCTGGGTCCTCTGCAAGAGCAGCCAGTGCTCTTTACCACTGAGCCCTCTCCCTAGCTCTGCTTATCACATTTCTTGGTCTTTCTCCACACTGGATGTACACAAGATTGTTCCTTCCTTGGCACCTTGTTCAGGTGCTCTCTTTAGTCTGCCCTCCTAGACAGGTTTCTTGTGCTCCTGTCAGAGGGTCTCCTGAGAGGAGACTGCTGGGAGTCAAACTGCATAGTCTCACCTCCTCCTCCTTCCAAGATGAAGACCCACTGCTCCCACCTTATCTCAGAAGGCTCCTGATACATTTCTCTGAACAAAGGGCACTTCCATCCTCAGGAGAGTCCTCTAAGATTCTCTGATACCCTTCCTGCAATGCAGTGTCCCAGACAGACACCGCTAGCAGCTCTGGACATCTTCTCCCCTCTCTATCCCATCTGACATCTGCTATGGTTTACAAGTGACACATCCCCCAAGGATCCATGGTTCGGAAGCTTAGTCCCTGGTGTGCTGATGTGGTAGTGATGGGACCTGAAAGAGATTGTGCCTACTGGGAGGAGTGTAAGCCACTGGGGAAACAACCTGTCCTCTGAAGGGAATGTCTCTCACAGCCAATCCTCCAAAGAGTGTGCTGTCATACACCTCTGAGCTTGGCCCAAATTCCTTCCTTGTTTCCAACCATATGATCTCTCAATTCTTGCCACTGTGATGGCATCAGACGTGAGGTTTCCAACAGAACCATGAGGAGGCCTGCATCATGACCTTGAACCTCTAAAACCATGCTTATGTACATGCAGTGCTGGGCTAGCAACTAGGGCCTTGTGTACACTAAGCGAGCCAGACACTTAGTTACAGAAATGAGGACAGAGGAATATTACAGCTGTGTATACTCTTCTTCTCCCCATCCCCTTTCCTTCTTCCTTTCTCCCTCTTGCTCTGGCCCTGCTTGCTCCAACCCCGCTCACTCTGGCCCAAAGTTTTTTTTTTTTTTTTTTAGATCTCATTACTGATGGTTGTGAGCCACCATGTAGTTGCTGGGATTTGAACTTATGACCTCCAGAAGAGCAGTCAGTGGTGCTCTTAACCACTGAACCATCTCACCAGCCTTGTATACTCCTCTTAAGAAATCCTCCTGGGCTGGTTGTGGTAGCACCCACCTTTGATCCCAGCACCCCAAAGGCAGAAACAAAGGATTGTGAGTTCAAGGCCAGACTAGTCTTGATAGTGAATTCTAGGACGGCAAGTGCCACATATGAGACCTGTCTCAAAAGAAGAAAAGAAAGAAATTCTTTTGACCATTTTAACCTGTTCCCTAAGACAACATTTTATTGTTTTTATTTGTTTGTTTGAGATGGGCTCTCAGCCTCAAGATCACTATTTAACTGAGGATGGCCTGGAGTGCTTCCGCCTCTGCATCCTAAGTGCTGAGATCCTAGATGTTCACCTCTAGGCTTGGTTTATGTGGTGCGAGGGATCAAAATTAGGGCTTTGTGTGTGCGAGGCAAGTACTGTACCGACTGGCTGCATACCTACCTACCCTGTGAGTATAGGGGAGCTATTTCTAAGAAGGCTAGTTATTTCCCTTGTAACTAAACATAGAGAAAGCCTGGAGGTCTGGCAATGTGAAGAAATTTGCTTCGATTTATCAGAAGGCCTACCAGAGGTGAAGGACATTTGTCTATACAACTCAGCTTGATTTAGAACCTGTACCTTGGGTTCCTAAATGGGTCTGATCCCCTCAGCTCAGAGTGGGGCATCTCACACTTGGGACTCTGGTTGTGTAGGCACTGATCTGACAGGAGTTACTGGTTGCTGCCAGGTTCTGAAGAGGCTCTGGAGGCCCATGGGATCTTCACTGCCCTCTGCCATCTGTGGCCAACAGGCTTGGTCTGAGAGGATGAGAGGGGACAGGTGGCCTGGCTGGCACATTATCCAGACATCTCCAGGGACTGGTCAGAACCATCTCTGAACTGGCTGACTGCGGCTGCGGAGGGGTGCCTCTCCCAGCCATGCTGTGTCGTACAACAGGCAGAGCCAAGTTCAGATCTTGCCAAGGTAGAATCTTTAGCCACAAACAGCCTTGAGGGGCTTTTCACTCGGTTCCAAGTCCCAGCTGTAGTTTCTTTGTATCGTCCAGAAGGTTTAAACTTTTGGCCTTGCCTTCTTTCTGAAGGTCTGTTTGGCACACAGTAGGTACTCAGCAGATATTTATTGAATGAGCGATGGATGGAATGATAATCACCTTTTAAATAAAGCCACCTCATATTTCTGACTCTAGGTGGAAAAGGAAGATAGAATTGTAGAAATATTGATATTAAGAAATATGGAGCTGGGAATGTAGCTCAGTGGGCAGAGCTGCCAAGCATGCACAGGGCTCTGGGTCTGTTCCCCCAGTACCACGTAAAACCAGGCACAGTGTCATGTCCCTATAATAAGTAGAAGCAGGAGGATGAGAAGTTCAGAGTCCTTGTCGTCCTCAACTACACAGAGAGTTCAGGACCGGCCTAGAATACATGATACCCTGTCTCAGAAAGAAGAAGAGAAAGAAAAAAAAAAGCCAGAAATGCTGATGGGCTATGGTTTTAATTCTGGTAGTTGTGAAGCAGAGGGAGGTTATCTCTGTAACTCTGAGGCCAGACTGGGCTACACAGTGAGAGCGTCTGGAAATAAAGGAAGGAAGGAAGGAAGGAAGGAAGGAAGGAAGGAAGGAAGGAGGGGGAAAGGAAGGAAGGAAGGCAGGCAGGCAGGCAGGCAGGCAGGCAGCAAAGCTTATTTGTATCTGTGCAACAAGCGTCTTTCCAGGTTCCACTCACAGGACCCCTCCACAAACCCTCTAAGGTAAGATCAGGGTTCCGACCTGGCTTACTAAACTCTATGCCCATTCGATTTCAAGGGCGACCTGTGCTGCTGCCACAGGGAGCTTCTGAGCAACCCAGGCTCAAGCCCCTCCCCTGGCTTCACAGATCAGAACCTTCCCTTGGAGAAGCTCGTGGCCATCTGTGGATTTGTTATCTTTGAACAGACACAGCCCTGAGCACCAAGTGAGTGAATGTCAGCCTGGAGCCTGCATGAGGGCTCCTCACCCCACCCATCTTCTGAGGCAGGCTGCTAGCAACTGTGCTGGCAAAGCTGCTCTCTCAGGCTACCTTGATGACTCAGACAAATGACTGAGTCAGAGAGTTTGTCTCTCCAGCCCTTGAATGTTGCCTGGAACATAGCAGGCACTCGATAAATATTCAGTGCACAAATGCTGAACTAATCTTAAGTTGTTTTTTTTTTTTTTTTTCAACTAAAGCACTTAGGGTACCGGGACCTCTGCTTCTGGACATAAATTGCAAGTTATTTTAAAGGATTTTTTTTTTAGTTCTCAGTAAAGACTCCTGGAAGATTATCTATTGTCCAATGAGCAATTACAGACTGCCAGGCCAAGGTCTGACACCATGTGCACAGACTCTTTGTTTCACAAAGGATGGTTCACAGGGAGAAGCATCAAGAATGACCAGCTAAGGAGGTTGCAGAATTGGTTTGGTGGTTAAGGACACTCGCCATTCGTACAGAGGACTTGGGTTCAGTTCTCAGCACCCACATGGTGGCTCACAACCATCTGAAACTCCAGTTCCAAAGATTTGAAACCTCTCCTGACATGGTGTACATAAACACATGAATGCAAAATACTCGTACACACAAAATAAGTGAAGACTGAAGGGAAAGAAAACTACCAGGTAAGAGCAGGGGGAAAGTAGGAGGTGTAAGCTCAGGCTAGCCTGTGTACTGTGCATGTATGCTACCTTGGGCTCAATACACAGCCCTCTGTAGACACACATACTTATAATCCCAGGTACTGCAAAGGTAGAGGCAGGAGGATCAGATGTTGAAGATCAAGTCACATAAAAACAAATATAAAGTTCAGGGTCATCCTCAGCTACATATCAAGTTCCAGGCCATCATGGGCTACTCAAGACTCTCTATCAGTAATAATAATAATAGCCGTCATGGTGGTGCTGCATGACTTTAATCTCAGTACTTGGGAGGCAGAGGCAGGTGGATCTCTGTGAGTTTGAGGCTAGTCTGGCCTACAAAAGCAAGCTCAGGACATCCAGAGCCACACAGAGAAACCCTGTCTCGAAACACCAAAATAAATACATAAATACTAAACTAAACTGAAAAAAATAATAATACCGATCTAGTAAGGGAAGCGTGGTGACTTGAGCCTATAAGCCTTGTACACGAGACTGAGGCAGGAGGATTACTGTAGATTCAAGGATGTCGTGGCCTACATAGTGAATTCTAGGCTAACCTGGGCTACAGTGTTAAGACTCTAGTTCAAAAAAACTGAAAGAACTAAGTGAGTGTTGAGGATGTTGAGCTATAGATCGCTGGGACCATGCCTGTCTGTCCTGTGGGTACCAGGCTGGGACCATGCCTGTCTGTCCTGTGGGTACCAGGCTAGGACCATGCCTGTCTGTCCTGTGGGTACCAGGCGAGGACCATGCCTGTCTGTCCTGTGGGTACCAGGCCAGGACCATGCCTGTCTGTCCTATGGGTACCAGGCTAGGACCATGCCTGTCTGTCTTCTTTCCTCTGTGTGGATGGTAGCGATCAGGGCCAGGCTGTGGAATCTGAACCTTTTTTTTTTTTTTAGACAATCTTATTTAACCCTTGAACTTTCTATACAAGAGGTTAACTGAGCTTCCGATCCTCTTGGCATTCATTAGGCCATGCCCCCAACCCTTGCTCCTCTTCCTTGATCCCAGGCAAGTTTTTCCTTGCTTCTCTCTACTCTTGTCAAGGTCACTAGGGACCTCCATGTTTCTGAACCTTAAGATTTTTTGGTTTTTTTCTTTTATGTTTTGTTTGTTAAGACAGGGTTTCTCTGTATAGCCCTGGCTCTTCTGGAACTCTGTGTAGAACAGCTGGCCTCACATTCGGAGATCCCCTGCCTCTGAGTCCCCAGTGCTGGAATTAAAGGCGTGTGTAGCACCATGCCTAACTTTTTTTTTCTTTTAAAGATAGGGTCTCTGTGTACTACAGCTGGGCTGAAACTCCCTACATAGATCAGGCTGGTCTCAGCCATGCAGAGAGTACTGGAGTTAAAGATGTGTACCGCCATGCTCAATTCACACTAAAACATCCTGTGATATCCTTCAGCGGTTTGGGGCTGCTTCACACCTTCCTCTCACCTCTCTGGATGCTTCTTAAATGGTTTAGTTCCTAGATTTATTTTATTTCGGAGTCAGGGTCTCATGTAACCCAGGCTGTTGTCACACTCAGTGCATGGTTTAAAATGACCCAGAACTTCTGATTCTCCACCTCCATCTCTCAGGTGCTAGTATCACAGCAGGTACACACCAACACTGGTTTATTCGAGGCTAGAGATCGAATTCAGAGCTTTGTGCGTGCCCGGCAGTCTACCAACTGAGCCACATCCTCAGCCCCTTCTTTCCCTCTTTCTTAATAATACCTTTCTTTATTGAGGGTTCTTCTTCCAGGTCTCATTCAGTACCTAAGTGCATCACCCACATGCCCAAGTGTATCACCCATATGCTTCCTTCTACACTTCTTTGATGCTCTCAGAAAGCCCCGCAGCTTTAAATAGCAGCCGTCAGCCCCACTTTGCCCAAGTTGAAACTGCCATGTTTAGCTGCCTATAAGAAGCCTAAAGCTGGATGTTCAACAGGCACCTCAAGCCTCCTCCTTCCATTTCTTCCTCTTGAGTAGTACAAACTCCATCTTCCCATTGGCTTAAGACAAAACTCTTGTAATTGTGCCCTTATTTAACATAAAACTTAACTTGTATTTATTTATCTTTACGTTTGTGGGCATGTGTGGGTATACATTGGCCTGCACAGTTGGAGGACAGCATGCAAGAGTTTATTCTCATTCTCTCTCTCTCTCTCTCTCTCTCTCTCTCTCTCTCTCTCTCTCCACCAAGTACATTTGAGAAATTAAACTCGGGCAGTGAGGATTGGCTGTACCCACTACGCCATCTCACCAAGCCTTCTAATGTTCTTAATTCTTCTCTTTCTTTAACAGAATCAGCAAATTCTGTTACAATCCATACAGAACCTGCCCACTTCACCCATCCTCATGGCCACTACTCAGGTTCATGGTGGCATCATCCTCCGTCCTAAATGTACATCCTGCTTTGGCCCTGAGCTTGCAGTCTACTCTCCATGTGACAGCCAAGTGACATGTAAAATCTAGTGTCAGATCCCAGCACTCTTCTGTTCACCCCAGCCCCCATGTCACTCAGGAAAAGGCGAATCCTTTAAAAGATCTCACAGAGTCCTACAAAGTTTCACCCTTCACAGATGGCACTCTGCCGAGAGCAGCTACCTGCTAGCCTCTTAACCTTGTTTGTACCATGCACTCAAGTACTCTGATACCTATGGATTCTCTTCTCGAGTATAAGATCTTTATTGTTTTTGCGATGCTGGGAGTTGAATCCAGGACCTTAGGCAGCCTAGGCTGACCTCAAATTTGCTACATAGTCAAGGATGACCTTGAGCTCCAGATTCTCCTCCATCAGCCCCGCTAGGTTACGCAGGTGTGATCACCACGCTGAAGCCCTTGAAATAGGTTCTATGAATTATGAAGAAATCTAATTATACTGAAATATCACTCTCAAGATATTTTCAAATGTGTAACGCACTAATATGTGTGCTTTATTAAATTACAGGAGCAGCATAGTTTGAAGTAACGATGTGTAATGACATCCCAGGGTATTAGTAACAACTGTAATGGAGTATGAAAATACCTGTGATTTCTACCAGCAAGCAAGTCACAGGTGCACTTAATAGTGGAAATTTGTTGTCCCTATTCATAATTGAAGAACATGCTACAATTTACTGGTGAAAATGAAGCTGTGACCTTTTCTCCCATTAAATCAAGGCCCCTGAATTCTACCCACAGACCCATAGAGGGGAGTACCCCTCAACTCTAGATTAAGAAGCTTTCGTTCAGAATGCCCCCCTTCACACACACACACACACACACACACACACACACACACACACACACTCACCTGTCATCTTCTCAGAGCATCCGATGTAAAAACGGTACCCCTTACATCTGATGCCTTCTTCTGGCCTCTACAGGCACTGCACATACATAAAACAGACATACATGCAGGCAAGACATCCACAAACATAAAATAAAAATAAATCTTAAAAGAATTAAAATTGTACCCCTATACTGTTTTGATTTGCAATTGAACTTCTCACTGTAGCACTTAATTATCTTCAAACACACCAACACACATTTGTACTCGCAGCATTTGGGATGGCAGAGAATTTGAGGACAGCCTGGGCTACACAATGAGTTTGAGGCTAGTCTGGACTCACACTTGATTATTTGTTTACTTGTCTGTTTGTTAATTTATTTGTTTATTTTTCAGGGCCATAGAGATTGCTCTTCCAGGGGACGGGAGTTTTGTTCCCAGAATTCAAGTCAAGTGGCTGACAGAGCCTGTAACTTCAGCTCTAGAGAATCTCATGCCCTCTTCTGGCCTCCACAGGCACCTTTCGTTCACACACAGATATCCACACACAGGCAGGCACATACACATCATTAAAAGTAGAATACAATTTAAATTCTTCTTCCTCCTCTTTTCCCATTTTTTTTTTTTCTTTGCTGGGGAATCCAAGGACCAGAGAAGATTTTGGTCCTAAGCCAGTGTATTTCCTAAGGACTGTTTAGGGGGCCCTTGTTTAGCCCCCAGTTAGGAAACTATGTCAAGGACTAAACAGACCCACTGTTCTCGCCAAGATCAATCATTACATGACTATACGATAGCACAACTTCTTTTCCTCTGGTGTGTAGCAAAAGCAAAGGGTAATGACACTGGTGCCAAGGTCACCTGCACTTAGGTGTCCACTCACCACTGCTGGCTGTGCATTACTATGGAGTTTCTAAGGCCTTTCTGAAGAGGGTAATGGGCTTTCGTGGAGATGAAATGGACTCGCTCTCACACAGGGCACAGAGGAAGCCCATGCTCAGGGAGGTGTTCATCCCTTCCCTCTATCATCTCTCTAGGTCATTTTAGAGTTCCTTGCCAAGACATTTTCCCATTCCAGTTCATGGGCTCCCAATGGCCAAGAGAAACAGCTTGTCCTGTCCTCTCCTGCATAGACACCCCACCCCCAACCCCCAGGCAAAAGACCAATTCTGTGGGTCACTTTAGACTCTGCCTCTGTACATTGTGTCTCTACCTACATCCCGGATTCATGGCTGACAGTTATCGGGACCTTGACCTTATTTTCCCTGTTTCCAACCAGGTCCTCTCTGAGTCCTCTTTATGTTCACGCTGAAGTTCTTATATGTATCCTCAGGGCAAAGACAGAGAGCATTGACCTCTTGTTCTTGCCTAGCATGGGCAAGGCCCTGGGTTCAATCACAAGCAACAACAAAGAAAAAAGAAAAGGCAGGAGCTGGAGATGTGGCTCTGTAGTTAAGAGCAATTGCTGCTCTTCCTAAGAACCTGAGTTCGGGTCTTAACCATACACATTAGGCGCTCAAAACAATCGGTGGTAACTTCAGCTACAGAGAGAATCCCACGCCTCTGGCCTGCCTCACCTGCATGCATGCTCACCTGCCCACGTGCTTACACATAATTAAAAGTAGGTGCACATACACCTACACACCATTAAAAATAATTGAAAAAAAAATAAAGAGTTTAGCAGAAAGAAAACAGGACAAAAGCACTCAGGTGTGCCGTGCATTCTTCTTAGCCGGGCCCTGCCTTACTCATAGGGAATGTAAATTTACATATTCACATACATGGGTATGTATGTCTCTGGAATCTTCAGCTCACCAAGGTGAAAACAGACCCAGAGAGATATATTAACTGATCTGCTCCACACAGCCTTCTGAAAAGGAAAGCCAGGATTAGAAGCCATTAACCACTCTGTTGGGCATTCCCAGACTGCAACACCTGTTAGCAGACTTTGACCTGGGCCTGGGAAAATCTTCTCAGTGGACCATTGAGAACCAAAGCCAGGGCTATCTGTGAAGTGATGTTGAACCAGCCCCTCCTCTTGCCAGACGAGCCTCTTCAAACTTTGTGAATGAAAGCCAAAGAAGAGAAATTCTGCTGGTGGCTTCCTTTGAGTTCACTTCTCTTTCTCGTTGCAGAAAGCGCTTGTTTCAGCGTTCCTCATGCCCCTTTTTGTTGCACAGACAACCTCCCTGTCAGAGGATTCGAGCTGTTATGAGTTTGTTTATTATTAGATTTATTTCTCCTATAAGCAAATGTGTTCACAACATTCCATCGGGGGAATCTTCTTAATTGTCACATAAATGTCATCTTATGTAAATTGAATATTTATCTTTGCATGCAAGAGGGGTGGGAGTGGAGGGGAAAGGAAAAATAAACAACCTTCAGTCTTGGAGAGGGAAAGGGATTTCAAACTCATCCACCTGCCTTCAAAAACAAAGGTGAGCTGGGGGGGGGGGTAATCATTGGATTATCTTAGAGAGGGTAGAATAGGTTGGCAAGGATGAGATGAGATGCCTTAGGGATGCTGGGCCAGGCTTCCCCAAACCTCAGCCCGAAGCTAGCCAACCTTCCCAGCTGGAGCATTCCCAGGAGGCAAAAGGTTGCCCCCCACGTGTCTACCCATCCAGGAGGCCTGCCCTTTTTCTTCCTAGAGAGAAGGTGAGCTCCCCAGGCGCAGCGGGTTGGGTGGGTGTGGCCCGCAGCTCAGGGAACCGACCCAAGGCTCCGCCACTGCCGGCTAGCCGCCCAACAGCCCGCCCGCCTGGCGAGCGCAGGCTCTTCTTCCAGAAACTGCGAGGATTGGAGAGCACTGTTTGTGCACCACAAGGTCAAGTCGGGAAGTGGAGTCGGAGGAGGAGGGGCGAGAAGGAGAGGGTGGGGAGAGGGGCGCCCCGCTTCTCTGCCAAGTACCAGCCCTGGGAAGTTGCCCCTCGGTTTTTAACCCTTTGCGGTTATAAGATGCACGAGGCAGGAGGAAGGGGGTACCCGGGGGCAAACTCCTCCTGAGGCTAGGACGTGTTGCCACCCTGCTAGCCACCCACCCATCACTGTGCGCCTCACCCCCCCCCCCGGAAATGCAGGGCAGCACTGGGCGCCAGGAGGCACCCGCGAGGGGGAGGGGGCAACGAGCCCAAGAAGGGACCCCCCTCTAAGGACAGCCCCTCTCTTCCGGAGGTCGCCCACAATTTCAACTTTCCCTACCTAGAATGCTAGTTTGCATTTGGTGTGGGTGGGGGAGGAGGACCGCGCCCCCTCCCCCAGCCCCATGCGCGCCCCTCCCCTGCACTCCTGCCAGCACTTTCTGCTCACTTCTGGTGCTGCAAAAAACGCCACGCGATTTATTCGATTTCGATTTTAAAACCAGTGATTCCGAAACCGGGCGGAGGGCGAGGGTCTTCCAGCACTGGAGTCCCTGGGGGTGGGGCGGGCGGGCCGGGTACTCCGTGCGAGCCTGGTTTCCTCCGCGAGTGTCGCCTCCAGGCTGTTATTTGCAAAGAAACGTCTTTTTGACGCAGGGAGAAATGGCAAATTTTAAGTACGTCATTAATATGGCGCCAAAAGATTTTTTTAAGTATATGCTTGCTTTTTTTTTTTTTTAAGGTTGCGGGGGGCTCCGCCTGGGTCTGGGGCGCGAAGGGGGCGGGGTGTGAGCAGAAAGTGTGAGTGAGCGAGTGGAGGGGCGGGGTATGTGTGTGAGTGTGTGAAGTGTGAGCCGACCTGATGGGACTTGCACGGGCTCAGCCGGCGCTCGGGCCCGGCCCTGGGGACAGGGCGGGCTGGGGGCGCCCGGGAGTCCACGAGGAGTCCGGGCCCGCGTGCAGGCGGGCGGGTGACCGTGCAGGGCACCCCCCCGGGGGGGCCGCAACGCTACCTGGGACTGTCGCCGGAGCCAAACAACTGGGAAGGGGGGGGACGACAGGAGGGGTGCCGGGAGCGGAGATCCGAGTGAATTAGAAAAAAGTGGCTACTCCCCCTCCCTCTCTTCTTGCCCGCCCCCACCCCACCCCCACCCCAACACATTTTTTCCCCCTCTAAAGAGATCACAAGGAAGTCTTGGTTTAAAAAGAAACAGAAACATACACAGGGGGTTGGTGAATGGTGCCGACCGCGGCCATCGCAGTTGGAGGCTATTTTTTTGGGGGGTGAGTAGCGTCCATGGAGTTACTTTGCGCCCACTCCTAGTGGCACCAGCTCTGGGCTGGAGGGCTGACCATCTTCCCAGCAGGGGTGCGGGGCTTGGGGGACGCCGCGGCCCGGTCGCCTCCCTCGCCACGACCCCGGATGGATGCGCGCCCCCCGCCCTCCCGCGCCGGCCCCAGGAGCTCCTGGCTTCGGGAGCATCCTTCCCGCGCCGGCCCCCGCCGCGGCGCGTAGCCGAGGGCAGCGCCCCTCGGGAGGGCACCGCGGAGCAAGGTAAGAGCCAGCCCCCAGCGGATGGGCCCTGCGCATCTCCACGGCATTATTTTGTGGGCTTTTTTTTTTTTTTTCAACAGATCTGCCAGTGCTCCTCGCTCCCTCTCTCTTGCTCGCTCGCTCCCTCTCTCGCTGGCTGCCTGTTCTAGGAAGCCAGCGCGGGGGGTGGGGGGACGCACAGCACTGGGGAGAGAGATTGCGCATGTTGGTCAGCCGTGTTTTAAAGAGTACAGTGCGGGGAGGCTGAGAGGGGCGCATGCAACAACTTTTGGAAGGGTGAGCCTGGCGACCTTCTTTATTAATGACTGCGGCAAAGAGCCCCTGGGCCGGCGAGGGGGCGCGGGCGGGTGGGGGCGCTGGGGCTGCAACTTGCCTCGCGGGCTCTGGCCGGCCCGAGGGGCTGCGGCGCGACCGGGGTGCGGGGTGGGAAGGCCGAGTGGCGGGCACCGGGGCACGGGAAACCTGGAGCTATCTGCCCTTCTGTCTCCCCGAGTTTCATTTTGTTGATACGCAGCACGTCCGGGTGCCGAACCGGGCTGAGCCGATGCACATGACCCCGCGCTAGGCTCACGTGCAGCCGGTCCAGTCCTAGACACCTTCCGGGGGCCACCGCCTCCGCCCTGCGCCCCCTTTCCAGGCTGGGTGCACGCGGGAGCTGCACGCGGGGGCAGCATGCTCGGTTCTTGGGTTCAGAGGCATTGCACAAATTAGTTTTTTTTTTCTTTTTAAGGGGCGGGGGACAACGTTCCCAGGTGAGTGCTGGGTGCGCAGCCCAGGCAGCTAGGGTGCATACTGGGGTAGTGGACAGCAGCTCTCCAGTGCTGCGCGGGAGTCCGGTGGGGGAGAGGCACTGCGAGAGTGGAAATGTACCGGCGACGGCCGGAGCGGCGGGTGCGCGCTCGCGGGGCGACGGCAGGGGGCGTGGCCCTTGTTTACCTTCTCCCAACTCTGCTGGTTCGCGTCCCGCTTCAGGGAGGACTCTGCAGCTCCCCCCCTTCCCTCCGCCCTTATTAAACTCTGGGTGGTACCTAGGCGCAGCAGACAAGTGGAGGGCCCTGCCTGGGACACACGCACCTGACCCCAAAATGAGTGACATTGCAGCCCCCGCCCCCACCAAACACTGCTGCAGTCCTGCCGGATCCCCGGCCCCGCCCCGCCCCCGGCAGTGGCATCTTCCCGGCTCACCTCCTTCCTCCCTCTCCCTCCCTCCTTCCCACCCACTTGCCTGCGCCTGCGGAGCGGCTCTCGCTCGCCCACTCCCCGCCTGGGTGCAGACTTGTGGCTCCCCATGGTCCCTTCCCGCCCATCCCTGGGCTCTGAGACCTCCCCTTCTCCGGGCAAGGGGTGATCCTGGGTCAGCTTGGAGACGAATAGCTTTTCTGCCGGAGGGTGAGGACATCTGCAAAACCGGCTTGGAGGCTTCCCTCTACCTTCCAGAGAGGCCCAGCCAGCTCAGCCCGGTCCCCCTACTGCACACCTCTGCCCCGCTCAGTACCCCCGCCCCCACCCAGGGCTCAGTTGCCCTTCCCCAAGTCCCCTAGACCCCTCCCCCGCCCCGGGCGCCAAGCCCACCCACCTTCTAGAACCGCCCCCGGCCCGAACCGCCTCTTGCCCTTCCTACGCCTGGGCCGGAGCCCCCCGCAACCACCTCCGGCTCCTCCTCCCGGCTCCCGCGGTCGGTCGGAATCACGCCGGCGCGCCTCCAGCCTGCGTGCCCGCCGCCCGCCGCCAGGGGCAGGCTGGAGGCGCACAACCCTCTTCTAATCCCCTTAGCCGCTGCAGCCGGCCTGTGCACTTTTTTTTTTTAAACCAGCTTTGCCTCAGGCCTCCTGCTGGGGGGCGGGGGAGGGGCCGGGTTTCTTTATGCCCGAGGGTACATTGCACTGGCTATCCCGGGTCTCTGCAGATTTCCAAACTTCACCCTTGCCCCTAGCACCGCCCCCTCCACCCCCTCCTCCTCATCTGCAGGATTCCGAGGTACAAAGTTTTACCCAGAGGCAGTTTGCAAGAGGTCAATGGGAGGGATTATGGTTGTTTTCAGAGAAGTGCCAGAGGGGTTAGGGAAGGGCGAGGCCCCCATTTTGAAATAAAGAGTTGTGAGCCCGGAAGAACTGTTAGGATGCTCCCTTAACGTTTATGTTTGCAGACAGACCGGAGCTTGGGAGCTGGGTTCTCCTCCCAGAGTGGCACTGTCTCTCCTGTCACTGGTAAAATTCCCAGTAGGACATTTGGCAGAAGATCCTGGCAGAGGGCTGCCAACCGAGCCTGGCCCTGTTTCCTGGGTTCCCAGGGTGCTGACTTCTTTTTCCCCTCGCCTGATTTCTTTTTTTCCCCCCTTAGGGCCCAGGCGAACACACCAGCCCTCCAGGCCCTCCTGTCCCATCTTCCTTGGGCGGGTTGGGACTCGCAGAGCAATCTACTAAGCAGGCAAGGAAAATAAGAGAATGAACTGTAAGGGGGGAAGGAATGAGTAATAAAACTGACCCAGTCAAGGAGAGCTTTTATGTTTAGGCTATGCTATTTGCTTTTTAGGTCACAGGCTGCAAAAACAGGCTTTGATCCGAAGTGGGCGAATAATTTATTGAGAAAGTTTGCATGGTGTGGTGGGGGCCGGGGGAGGGGGGAGGATGCGTGTTTGATCTGGAGCCCTCTCCTCTGTTGCTCCAAGAGCTGTTGGCTGCTGTTTTGAGTGGGAAAGCATTTGGTTCCACAGTAAGTGCCTTTTAGAGGGGAGTCCTCACCCTACACAGCAGGACTTAACAGTGAATGTTGGCTTTGAAACTGTTTGGCCAGGGGTCTCCCCAACACTCTTGGAGTTGAAGTGTTTAAGGACAGATTTGTTTGGGCTCTGGATACAGCAAATGTTTCCAGAGTTCTTTCCCATCCAACATGCTTTTCCTTTCCCTAAATTGCCTGGGTAAATGGCCAGTGACTCCTATCCAAGAGGCTGTCAAAGATCGCAGCCACTTAGTTCTCATTGATAGTGTGTATGTGGAGGTCCCCAGGTCCCTGTTGTACTTTATAATCTAAGTGTAAGCCTTTGACACTGACTTCCCTATGTTTGAGGCTGTGGGCAGAATAGTCCAGTTATTTATAATCAGTGTTTCTATTAGACTAGAAGGTGGTTGGTTGCCTCAGTGCCCCTACCAAGTGTTTCACTGTATGTGCAACAGGCTGTCTGGAGAGCTCATGGATGGATGTTTGGGTTTCCTGAGAGGTTGCCAGGCTAGAGTTGGGGATGGGGGATAACTTTGACTTGTGGTGTTCCCCATGCGATGGGACCTAGATCATGTGACACTTAGACACTTAAATGGCAGGTCTTAGCTCAAAGCTTCAGCACTATGGGAAATTGGTTCTGGAGCCCTAGGCAGCCCTCTTAGCTTCCGCTCAGAAATCTCTTTGGAGTTTGGAAAACTTCATCTGTACCATACATAAGCTTTCCTGCCAACTTGAGCCCTTTGCCCATGGAGTCAGCTAGCCTAGGTTTGAATGTCATTTCCAGCTTGTTGGTCTTAGTTTACTTATCAGCCAGTGGGATTGAAATAATTCCTATTTCTAAGTGAGCATAGGAAGTAATAGATTGTATTAAAGACTAAACCTGGGTCTAAGGTTGTATGTAGCTGATGGTCAACTACTTATCTAACAATTCAAGGCCCTGGGTTCTAGCACCACAACAAAAAGAGAAGGAAAGAAAATAAACAGAGGAAGCCTGAAGTGTGTGGTAGCACAGGGCACAGTGTTACCACTCTGTTAATGAACTGAGGCGAGCCAGTTTATTATACGCACTGTGGCCTTTGGTCTCTCCGCCCCAGGCTAGGCCAGAAAGCCAGCTCTCTTCTCTGCAGAAGAGATGAGCATCTAACAGGTGCCCGTGGGCAGCTAGACTTAGGAATGGTCCACTGAGATTTGCCCTGTGGGGTGAAGAATTAAGATTGAGGAAGTACTGAAAGATAAATTAGGTAGAACCCATCACACTCTCGGGAACTCCTTGGTTGGGATGCAGAGCTGGCCTGCATGATACTGTAGGCACTGGAGGCTGGGGCCTGGCTGAGACACTGAGGGTAGGTAGTGATGTGGCAGGAGAGGGATCCAGCTCCTCAAAGGCTTGGACAAGTAGAGTTGACAGTCCCAGACAGCAGCCCTCATGCCCTGTGTGCACAGAATCTTTTTTTTATCTGCAGTTATTGTCCCTGAGAAGGCATTAAAGTTAATGAGAGATGGGAAAGAGAGGGGCTCCGACCCCTGTTTGAAACAGTTTAAGAGTGTGCGAGCTCTTGTTTTCTGAATGTCTGGCCTTCCCTGCACAAGGAGGCTCTGAGGACAGGTTTTCCAGCCGAAATATCATTAAACTGTATTAGCATCTTATTACACACACGCCTTCGCGGTCTGCCTCAGACAGGGAGAGTTTTTGTTTCTCTCAGAGAGATTGTGTCTGGAATGGTAAATTGCCTGCTTAAAGGCCCCCCCCTCTTTTTTTTTTAAAAGGAGGACGGAATCCTGCTGTGTGTGTGAGGGCAGGCCTGGTGGCCCCTGGAGAGGAGAGACCGGAGGCCAGGTTGGGGTGTTTTAACTGCCCCAGGGAGTGGCTGCTGTAGCTGGCCTGAAAGACCCACTGTTCCCAGGGTCAGCTGGGAGGGCGTTAATGGAGGCCCAGGGTGTTTATTTGAATTTATTTGCAGAGACATCTTTAAAAGAGACTGGCATTGGGCAGTGGTGTTCCAGGGCCAGAACTTTAGTGGGGGCTAAGGCCGGTGGCCTGTGCTGCCAAGAAAACATCTGCCACCAAATTGCTGCCCTATTACTGAGTTGACATTGGTCATTAGCCAGGAGCCCAACCAAATAAAGCTGCCTGGAAAATGTGTAGGGTCAAGACTGGGAAGGAGGACTGTGCAAACAGGAGGGAATCTTGGGCTGGGGTGTCAGTTTCTGCCAGCAGCAGGCCAGCCAGCTGGGCTGTGTGGTCCTGACACTCCATGAGGGAGGGACCTGCAGTGTGTTCAGTACTCCCCATTATACTGGGTGCAGTGTGAGAGTTCTGGCATTCACACAAGGATCTAGCCAGACGTGCTCTTTACTCATTCCCAAGAAGGACAGTTGGCAAGTAGCTCAACACACTGAAGTGCGCTCTGAAAACAGGGAAACTGGGCAACTCATTTCTCTAAATAGGGTAATGGTCAGAAACTGACACAGGCAGCTGGGCAGCTTGTGCCCAGGTCTGGAAGCAGGAAGAACCTTTAGCTTGGGATAGGAAACAAGAGACCAGAGGCTGTGGCTCATTGGTGAGTTCTTGCCTTGTATATATGAGGCCCTAGGTTCAGTCCTTACTGTTGAAAGAGCGATGCCACTATCCTGCAGTGTAATGAGGAAGGGGATGGTCACTGTGAACTTTAGGTAGGCAGAGTCCAGATTGGTGTAGGTCTTGTGGGGATATGGAGATTTGGCCTTGGGTCAGCTGGAAGCCTGTCAAAGAGTTTACAGGGTTGAGAGTGAGGCAGGATTTAAGCTTGGAAGATCTCTTTGGGTGCTGTGTGGAGTTTGGATTCTGTGAAGGAGGTCGGGAAAGGGAGGAAATGAACTTAGATAGGTCCAGGTGAGAGGTGAGATGGACCTGAACCAGTCGGATGAGTGTAGAGTTGGGAAGAGTGGGTGTGATCGGGACTTGCAGAGGAGGCACAGAACCCTTGGACCAGTGCTCCATTGATGGTGCGGTGATTACTCACAGTCCAAAAAAGAGCTTCCCATGTGTGTTTCCATACTGGGGTGGTATTGCATGTCCAGTGGACCCAGAAGAATGGCCAGAAAAGACCTTTTTTGCTTAGACTCTCCTTTACAGATGGATTGCAGGACCAATTCTTTTTTTTTTTTTTTTTTTTGGTTTTTCGAGACAGGGTTTCTCTGTGTAGCCCTGGCTGTCCTGGAACTCACTCTGTAGACCAGGCTGGCCTCGAACTCAGAAATCCACCTGCCTCTGCCTCCCAAGTGCTGGGATTAAAGGCGTGTGCCACCACCGCCCGGCGCAGGACCAATTCTTATCCCTCAGAAACGAGTGCCATGTGTCACCGAAGTCATCTGCTGGAGCAGAAACATGATTTGGGAGAGCTGAGGGCGGGTATTAATTAGTGTGGAAAATCTCGAGGCCAGGCAGGCTGAGCAGCTCCGTCACACACCTGTTTGCTGCCTTAGCTGCGTCCACCCCCTCTCTTGCCAGTGGGCCAGGTGATTTGAGACACACAGGGCTACCTCCTTGATGGGGCTGAGTGCAGGGCACCAGGTTACCTGTTGGTTTCTGGGCAAGGACTCAGGAGTATAAGAAGGGTGTGGGCAGCTATGGTCATTGCCTATGCTTTCCGAGGGCCCGGCCTCTGTAGGGCCGCTATGCATGTACTAGCTAGCGTCTGTGTGATGCTTCAACCGCCGCTGCACTCAGTGTTCACACTCATTTACTCATTCACTCTCGCCAGCTGATTCCCGCCAACAAATGTGTTTAGTTTGGCCCTTTCAGGGTGTTCTTCAAATTCTGACTCAGTTGCCAGCATTTTAAATTCTGGAGATGTATGGGGAAGTCAGATCCAGTTTACCTCCTGGGGAAAGTACTTCTTTGCCAACACCTCTGGCCTTGTGAGTGTTGGGGGCTAAGATTTGACCCCAGCACACCTAAATCCATGGCTCTCTCTCCTCCTCTTCCTGGACTGGAGGTCACACCTGGGGACTTGTGCATGCCGAGCATGTGGCTGGCTACTCCTGAGCTCTGCTGTCAGCCCCCAGCCAGCTGTTAGTGTTACAGGAGATTCTGGTTTGGAGGTACTGTTGCCCTCTTTGCTGAAACAGAATTGTGGGAGACATTGGGTTAGCGAACACAGCCACGCAGTGACGGGACTAGGTTGGGCCAGGTGTGGGCTACGGCCAGAGTTCTTTTCAAAGTTGGTCTTCCTGAGATCCTGGATGTCACAGAGAGTGGTGGTTTTGGCTCTGGGCTCCATCTCTGCTACAAAAAAGCCATGAAGTCTGATGGTCAGGAATTGGGTCTTCTAAGTCTGTTACAAACTCTGTCTGTCACCTTAGGCAAGTCACCTAGCCCCCAAGACTCCTTTTCCTCATGTCTTAGACTCTTAAGTAAGAAAGACAATTGGCATAGCTACCAAGGGTTATTCTGAGAGCTTCATGGGGTCCTTGTGTGCTAGAGGAAACCCCACCCCCACCCCCACCTGCCATAAGGGGCAAGGTCTTTCTTATTTTTTCTGCTTCTTGGGTTGCTTGAACTGCTGAATGTCTCTTGGTTCTCTGCCCTTTAGGAAACACTGGGCGACAAGCAAGCAGCCCCGTCAAGCTCCTCCCATTCTAGTGGGGGAAGACTGTGGGTAAAAAAGGCTCCTCACTGAGGTCAGGGATTAAGCAGGTCCACTCAGAGGTCTGGGTAATGGTTCTTTCCACTTAGTAGACGTGTCAGGGTTTCTGTGGCACTTCGGGAAGAAAGAGGCATCTCATAGCTTGACAGGAACCGGCTAGAGGTAGAGGACAGTGGGTGTGGAGAGGCAGATGAGCTGTGTTGTATGTAGTCCCTTCTCCCTAAGAACTAGATCCGAACAGGAGCATGGCGTGAAGTACCCTGGGTCAGGTATTAAGCCACTCCAGGTGTTCTCCTCCAAGCAGGCTCTGCCTTTCAGGCTTCTTAAGACCTGAGGAAGAAGTGGGTAGGCAGGAAGAAGGAGAGGAGTTCAGGGTAACCTCGGGAATCAGACCTCAGACTCGGGTTCAGCACTCATCGACATTAGCTGGTTGGTAGCAGAAAGAGGCAGGCTTCCTCTGTAAATGGGCTGTTAGGCGCTAAGCACCAGGGATGAGGTCATGAGGGGCTGCCCATTAGGCTCAAACCTTAGATGGCACAGGTGAGGGGTGGTGGGATTGTATTTTACCTGAGGATGGGCCTGCTGCCCCATTTTCACACTGCAATAGCCACCATGCTGAGGATCAGGCCTCATGATGGTTTGTGCCTTCCTTTGACATCTAGATCCTAGAAGGATCTTTTTTATTTCCTCTTCTCCCTCCTCTCTGTAGGGAGCACTCCAGAGGTATCCGGAGTAGGTCATGCTTCTCTGATTTGCTCATGTCATTGAATGGGAACTGGGGCTTGTGTGGTCATTGTCACTTTTCAGTCTGTGCCCGCTAGCCTCTCTGCAGTCCTCTGACACCAATGGGCAGACTTCTGTTTGTCTTGAGTTCCCTGGGGCCTCTTTTCCCAAATGCTGGCTCTGTGGGTGGGTAGAGAAAGGATGAAGCTGGAAGGGAGGCAAGGCCGTGTCCGTTCTCTGCATGGGAGTGTGAGCTGAGGATCCCCCGGATGTCTGGGAAGATAACGGCTCTTCTGGCCTTTTGTTGCAGATGGAAGAGAAGAGGCGAAAATACTCCATCAGCAGTGACAACTCGGACACCACTGACGGTAAAGCCCTCCCACTTGACTCTGTGGGGACAGCAGTTAAGTAAAACTGGCAGGTCCAAAGACCTGGTAGGAGGAGGCTGACCTTCCATTCAGCTCAGCCCAGGGCCACAGGGGTATAAAATCAAGTCGGATTCTTCTGCCCCTGAGGTGGTCAGTCTCTGCTCTTATTAATGGACCTTTACCATCCCCGTTAGTCTACCACTCTGTCCTCTAGGTAGGAATAGACCACCTCCTCTCAGGGCATTTGCTGCTGGTTGATAGAAGAAAATGAATCCTTTAGCTTTTAGAAGTCTCTACAAAACAGACATGAAGCCTGTTGCCCTTTATTGTTATAATCAGCTAGTTATTATAATAAGTAACGTCCTAACCAGTGGCAAGTCCTGATCAGGGGATTCTTATCATGCTTACTGCTTGCTTACCAGCTAGAATCTGGCACACAGTAGGTGTTCTGTAAATGTTGGCTGAAGAAATTAACAAAGAAGCCCAGCTGTCATGGGAGCTTGGCAGTACATTCTAAGAGGTAGATTTAGATAAAGGGTTGGGTGCGTCAGTTGGATGTTCAGAAGAGGGGGAAAAGATCCCATTGTCAAAATGCAAATGACATTTTGGGAGCAGAGAAAAAGGTTTGTATACAATAAGAGCTTTCTTCCTGGTTGATGACAAAAGGTAGCTGTTGTCCAGTGGTCCAGGAAGGCGTTCTTCAGCCTGTTGGATTAAGGAGTTCCATCTTCATGGGCGGAAAGGAGGATCCCATCTTGAAGTGACTACTCTAGGGGCCCCTCTAAGAAGGAAGCCACACTACTGGGGAGGCTGAGCCTGGAGCCCTGCATCTCTAGACCTGGTGAACTAGCTGTGTCTGTCTCCCTACCAACCAGAGGATTGATAATGCCTAGCCCTGCCTGCTTCTAGGCCTCATTTGCTGCCCTGTGGGTCTGGCTCTGGTTGTAGCTCACTCCTCCCTTCCAACCCCCTTGCTGCAGGGAGTTTTATGGTCGCCCGTCTTCCATACCTAACCTGCAGAGTCATGGGGCATCTGGGCGTCTGAGCCATGGAGGAGTGGACCCGGACTTGAAATTGTTCTCTCTCCATCAACCCCCACCACTGTCCCCATCCATGACTGTTAACTACTGTGCTCACCGAAAACCTTGGCTCTGGAGCTGGTTGTGGTGATGCACTTCTTTAACCCCAGCACTTGGGAGGCTGAGGCAAGTGGATCTCTGTGAGGGAAGGTCAAGGCCAGCCTAGTATCCATAGCAAGTTCTAGACCAGCCAGGGCTACATAATGAGACTCTGCTTCCAACCAAAACAGAAAAGCCCTGGGTCTTCCTGGTTCTTCTTGCTGAGGTCATTGCCCTATAGTCTAGCAAGGGCCTTGGACCCTACAGTCATGGCTAATTGAGGAATCCCTTTGGACCATCCTAAAGCTATAGATAGGGTATCTTTTGGTTACCCTTTAGAGGACAGGTCATCTCTGATCCTCTTAGTCAGCTTCACGTTACTATCATGTAAGGTGATAACTTTTGAAAGGACAGGTTACCTAGCTTTAGGACTTTCAGTGCATGAGCAGTTGGCTTCTGACACTCTCTGAGTTTTCAGGTTTTAAAAATGCTGCCCCATTTCCCAGTAGCGTTGTCCCAAGGTCTAGGGTGGGAGGATGGGGGGATGGTGGGTACCAGTGTCTCCCACTTTCCCCCCTGGGTCTTCCTACTTCAATTAACCTACTCAGTCCCTTAGAGACTTAGGCACAGATTAACTGATCTCTCACAGGAGTGTCTGGAGACTTAATATTCCAGATGATTCCCATCAGGTTGGCATTTAACACTAACCATCTCACACCCACTCTTCCAGGCTTACAGATAGCAAATCATTTACTGGTGGTGGCTAGTAATCAGGAAGTTCACTTGGGTCTAGTCTGGTAGTCTCGAGGTCTGTTCAGCTTCATACTTCCCTACTCTGCCCTACCCTGTTTCTGTAACCTGCTAGGGCATTCAGGAATGCCATGATGCACCTAACTTGGGGCAGACTGGAGAGAGGCCATGGAATGTTCCAGCATTCCTTGACCAAGTAGGAAGCAGAACCTCAAAGAGGATAGGGATTTCTTTGGAGTCACAGAAACAGCTGGTAACTACTTTTGATTTCTTAAGCCCCTTTCAGTGGTGAGTGAAGGAGCCTTCATATTTGCATTGGTCTGTGGAAAGACCAGCTGGGGCCCAGGATAGGGACAGTGCCTCCCACCTTCTGACCCTACAAGCAGGTGTTCATCTTGGAACTTCCCATCCTCTATGTGGTTGGATGCTGTTTCTGATTCTCCAGGTCCCCTCATGGCCTGTCTTCTCTCTGCAGGTCACGTGACATCCACATCGGCATCAAGATGTTCCAAACTGCCCAGCAGTACCAAGTCGGGCTGGCCCCGGCAGAACGAAAAGAAGCCCTCAGAGGTAGGCAACAGTGGTGGGAAGGCTGAGGGGAGGAGGAGGTCAGGGTGGGGAGGCACCTGCGTGGAGCGGGAGAAAGAGCTGAGCAGATGCATTGAAGGCCATGTGTTCTTGGTGAAGGGCCCATGCCCAGTGCCAAAGGTGACCAGTATGACAGGATGGAATGAGTGGGGACACCAGTATATGCTTCTGACAATACTTCATGTTAAGCAGGGTAATGCCTTCACCTCCTGATCTGCAAGTAGAGGTGTTTGTGGCTCTACCTGTGGGTCGAGACCCTCTTGGGGATTGAATGACTCTTCACAAGGGTCGCATATCATATATCCTGTCTATCAGATAATTACATTGCCATTCATAACTAGGAAAATTACAGTTATGGAGTAACAACGAAATAATGTTGTGGTCAGGGTCACCACAACATGAGGAACTGTATTAAAGGGTTGCAGCATAAGGAAGGTTGAGAACCATTGGTTCTAAGCCGTTCCTCTTGACCTAGAGAAGCCTTTGAATGCTCATAAACAGGGCAGTGATATAATCTGATGTGTTTATTGTTGTTGTCATGAGCCAGGATCTCTCTATGTAGCCCTGGCTGGCCTAGAACATGCTATGTAGACCAGGCTGGCCTCAAACTCACAGAGACTCACCTGCCTCTGCCCGAGTGCTGGGACTAAAGGCTAAAGGTGTGTGCCATCACATCAAACATAATCTGGTATTTTAATAAAAGGGCCCACTGGTTGCTGTGGGAGGAAATTGCCTCGTTGCAGGTAATGGTTTAGAGCTGGCAGCAGTAGAGTCAGAAAGCAAAGTGATTGAGGATGCTTCAGTAAAAGCCAAGGACGACAGGGTTTGCTGGTGTAGGCAGAAGGATGGGTGTGTGCAGAGCCCTCTGATGTGCTATATGCCTCTGACAATGCTCCATGTGTACCTGCATGTGTGCATGCCTTCACCTCCTGATCTGCCAGGAGAGGTGTTTATGGCTTCTGTGGAGGGAGTCCTTGGTTCTTGTGGCCAGTGAAACATTGCATGCAGGGCCTTTATCTGTTCCTGCTAAGTACCGGCAGTGCCACTGGGCAGAGACAAGGCCCTTGGTATAGATGTAGCTGTGAGAACTTTCAAGGCTGTGCATTTTCAGCCTGGTCCTTACACACATGTAGCTGGTGTAAGGACCATGCTTACATGGGTGTAGGGTCAAGGACCATGTCTTGTCCCAAGCCGCACCTCATTTTCTCCTGTTGTTTTCCACTGGGCTTATCTGTTGTCAGTTTTTACCAGCCTCTAGATGTATATTTGGGGTGGACTTCTAATATGCTCTTAAGTGGTCTTCCCTAGAGCTTTATATTTTTAAAAAATGATTTCTTCCCTCCCAAGATGCCTTGTACTATGCCCTTCCCCTTGAGGGCAGGATTAGGACCCTATGAGAGTGGTCTCCATTTTCCTTCCAGTGCATGTATGTATGTCGTGGCATATATGTGGAAGACAAGGGGGCAACTGGAAGGAGTTGGATCTTTCTGCCATTCGGGTGTCAAGGGTCAAATTCAGGCCCAGGCTTGGCAGCAAGCACCTTTGCCTGCTGGGCCATTCCATTGCCGGCCCTGATATCTTCCAAACCTGGTTTGTGTGATTGTGGGTGAAGATCTCTCTTAGAGTGTTTTGAAGGAAGGAGCTGGATGCTGGGGCTGAAGGGAAAGCGTACGTTGTGACTCTTACACACCCTCCTCGTCAGCTGGCTACTTAGTAAGAATGTGCCAAATACAGTGTGGGGAGCAAAATACGGGTAGGATCTCGGAAGGCTCTGCCTCTTTGTGGATGAACAACATTTTGGTCACCTTTATCTGGCCCTCCTGGTCCTTGGAGGCAGATAAATGAGCACCTTGCCATGCTCATTTAAGACTTGAGGAGGTTGCCTCTGAGAATCCAGCCTTTTTCCAGCTTTCCTATGGTTCCGCATATTGGCATGAGAGGGAAACTCCAGAGGGAGCGGTATCTTCTGCCCCACCTCCCCATGCTAGTGGGGGATGGGGGCTCCTTCTCCACTGGCTGGGACCAACCCTGGGTGGAAACAGGTGTCAGCAAGGCTGAGAAGAAAGAACAATTTGCATGGGGCAGAAAATTCCCCTGCCTCTTGGGTTTTCCAGCCCAGAGGCTTTGTACCTAAAAATAGACTTGAACCTCTGTAAGGCACATTCTGGGGACTAGCTGTGTATAGCCCATGATCAGACCAGGAGCCCTGCAGGTGTGCCTGTGATGTCCACCCAGGAGGACGGAAGAGTCTTCCCTGCCTTGAATGGCAGCCAAGCCTTTCCTCCCACAGCAGGCTGGAGAGCAGCCTGAGAGGTTTTCCTCATCCCCTGAGTGAGAGGGTTGAGCCGTGGCCGGTATAAATTCTTGAGTTATGGTGGGGCAGAGAAGAAAGTATCAATGAAAGCTTCCAAATGATTTGGCTCATGAGAGGGCGGAGAGAAAAGCTCTTGGCTGCAAGAGTGTGTGCATGCTCTGATGAATGAACTAGAAGCAGAGGGCCTTGCTAGTGAGCCTGGCCTAGAAGGCAAAGGCTCCAGGCACCCTAACAAAGGGGATTCTTGGGAGCCCTGTCTGCCCAGTGTCCTATGGGATAACTGCTAGGCTGGTCACATTGTGTTCTCTCACTGAGGCAGAGTGGTACAGAACCTCCCTCCCCCCCCCCCCCCACACACACACCCTCTGCTGTCCATAGAGCTGAGGACGCCGTGGGTCACCCTCTTGTTTTTATTCATGACTGTTCAGTTGTGGAGTAGGGAACTTGAGACCCCAAGGTACTTAGCATTGCAGTAGTTGTGAGCATATCATAAACTGTAAAATAGCTGAGGGGTAGGTTTAGGGAAAACAAATACCCTACCTTTTCTTTCTATGGGGTGCTGCTCTTCACGCACATGGGTCAGGGCCAGAGAACACTGACCAAGAGTCAGGACCCTGGACAGGGCTGAAGCGAGCTTTCCCCTATGATATTTTACCCAGGCCCCTCCCTGAACCAATGGGAAAGGGGAGTTCTAGGCTGGGTTTAGGAATCTGCCTTTAACCAGTGGAAGGGAAGGTGGGGATAGAGCCAAGGTCTCAGCCTTCTTTTCTTAGGCATTTTGTGGGACTTTCACAAAGCTGAAGTCTGTCCCTTGGACCTTAAATTCAGAAAGAGGGGGACTCCAGTCTGAGAAACTACTACTATGTAAATTCTGCTAGAGCCTTGAAGTTGTCTTGTATTGTCTTGACCATAACATTGGAATCTTACCACTTTATTCTTCCTGGATCATGGCTTCATAGACTCTGAAGTAAGTTGCAGCCTGAGACCATCTTTGATATTCCAGCACCAGCCCTGTGCCATGGGGCAGTACTTAGGTGGGTAATGACCTTTCTCCTGGGGAACAAGCTGAGGGTTCAGCCTTAATTTCTCCAAGTGGAATTCCAGGCGTCTTGCTGCCAGAAAGCTTTTTAAGTGGCAGATGGTATCTAATTGAGGGCCAGTAAAAGGGCCTGCCTACCCATTCCCTCTGACTAGTGTCAGGTTAACCCCATGACACACACAACCTTGCAGTGGACGGGTTTCTTCAAAGCCGGTGTGCTACTTGGGGTGCTAAGGATGGTTTTGGGAGAGACCTGGAGGCCTGCCCTGTGGTTGGTGCCACAGGTTATATATATCTTCCTCATGCCTTGAGACTGCAGGATGTCTAAGCAGTGGGGATTTCCCCTAGGCCACCTGTTGGGAGGTGAGACACTGTGTATCAGGAAGTCAGTCAGTGAGCCTCTGTTGCTGAGTAAGGCTAACGGCACTGAAGGTGTCTGGGAGGCGTGGTTTGATGTGGGGTGGGTGCTTTAGGAAGTGTGTCTACTGGGGAAGTCCAGCCTGCTTTGCCTCTGAGGAGCTTTGGGACACTTTGACTCTTTTCCCTCTCGTGCTCTCTCTCTGTCTCTCTCTCTCTGTCTCTCTCTCTCTCTCTCTCTCTCTCTCTCTGAGCCTCAAGATCAATGTTTAGAGACCTAGGTCTAAAGCCTATTATGGGGAGATGGCTATTTTTTCCTGATGCCTGTAGAACCTGTGGGAGGGTGTCTCACTTATTCTATGGTTAAAGAGGCACTGAGTCCAAGGCAACTTAAAAAGGAAGCATTTAATTGGGGGCTTGCTTACAGATTCAGAGGGATTATCTGATCATCATGGCAGGCAGGCAGGCAGGCAGGCAGAGTCGGAGCAGAAGCTGAGAGCTTACATCTGATGTGCAAGCATGTGGCAGAGAAAAACTGGGCCTGATGTAGGCTTTTGAAACCTCCAAGCCTGCCTACCCGCAGTGACACACGTCCTCCAATGAGGCCACACCCCCTAATCCTTCCTAAACAGTTCCACCAACTAGGGATCAAGCATTCAAATATATAAGCCTAGGGGGGCCATTTTCATTCAAACCATCACAGAGAGGAAAGTTCCGGAGAGAGTGGGGTGGATGGATGTCAGGATAAGTTGGCCACTGGCCACTTCCAGTGGTCTCAGAACAGGGAAGGTAGGAGTTGCGATCCTATGCTCCCATCTTCTGTAGGGTCTGCTGAGGAATGAGTCTCTAGAGGAAAGAAGAGGACGACCTTTGTACATTCTACAGAGGCCCTTTCTTGAAGCCTAGCTTCTTGCCCTGGCTATAGTGCTAGCCAAGAAAGTGAAAACACCCTTTGTAGTCAGCAGTAAGATGTTCCCAGATGTGTCAAATGCTGTGTGAGGTTACCCCTGTTCTAGCAACGCAGCTTTGCTTTTTAAAACAAAAACAATAACAACATAATAAATAATCAGATCTATCCTTAGAGAACAATGATATGGCCAGTTTGTCAGGTCGAAACCAGAAAACAATCCTGGAGGCACAGAGATGGCCCCTAGATGTTGGGATTAGATAGTCTCTATGAAAGCAGCGGTGAGGGCTGGGGGTGCAGCTCAGTTGGTAGATGTTGGCCCAGCGTGCATGGGGTCCAGAGTTTGATCCCCTGCCCTACTTAAATGTCATGGCTGGAAGGTTAGAAGTTCAACCTCGAGGGGCCATCAGAATGGCTCAGGTCAAAATGGCTGCCAAGCAACCTTGGCCACCTGAGCTGAGTCCCTGTAACTCACAGGGGAAAGAGAGCATCAAGCCCAATACATTGTCCTCCAGCTTCTACACAAGTGCTGTGGCAAACACACATCCCTCCCAGACACACAGCATACACAGGAGTATATGAGAAAATCAAAGTCTTCCCTGACCATACACAAGTTCCAGGCTAGGCTGGGCTACATGAGACCCTCAAATAAGCTAACAATGGTCAGGAGTACAGTTAGAGAATGATTACAGAGTATGCCCTAAGTCCTTGGTTTAATCCCCAGCAGTAAATATACTGGGCATGGTGGTGCTTGCCTGTAATTCCCAAATTCAGGAGGTGGAGGCAGGAGGATCAGATAGATACTCAAGATCATCCTCCACGATGAAGCAAGTTAGAGGCCAGCCTGGGCTAGAGAACCTAACTTGGAACAATCAATATGGTGTCTTGTGTGGTATCACACATAGAGTGCTCACATGCTTAAACCGGAGAACCCCCAAAGAAATTTCCTGCTCGTCCCTCTTAGATCCAGACTTCTAGCCAGTTGGGTGGGGGTGGGATTACATGCTCTTCCTCCAAGGCAGACACTTGCTCTCTGAGACTTCACTTGGGCGGGCGGAGGGGTGGGGTGGGTGAGCAAGGGCCAGATCCACTTCTAGTAGAGTCAGAGATGTAGCTCTTCCCGCCAGCTGGAAAAGCCTCCAGGCCTCTGGGACTTGTCTTGCAAAGGAAATGTATGTCATAAATTCTCTTTAAGAGCAGGAAGTGCTGTTATCCTCATGAAACTAAGAGAAGGAGATGTTGAGTGGTTTTTCAATTTTTGTTTTGAGCACCTGACCAGTTGGCTCCATAGTAGTTTAAAACTGGACGGTGACTATTCCCTGAACCCCTGTGTGGGATTGCATATCTAATATGTAATGTAAACTTGCTCTTGGCTGAAAAACTGTATCAGGTTCCAGCCCAGAAAAGATTACTTGGAAGTGGAAATGAATGAATGGCTGTCTCGGGGACGGTGAGTACTGGTGTGGCTGACGACCCAAAGCAAGTGGTTTATCAACTCCTGAGTCTTCTCCACAACTGTGGGAGGAGGGGATCTGGTGTGAGGAAAGTGTTTGTCACAGAGCTGTGCCTTAGCATCACAGAATGTTGTTTCTGACAAGACCAGGCACTCGGGAAACCACTGTGATTTAAAGTAAGTTTTCCAGGGCTGGAGAGATGGCCCAGCACTGGCTGCTCTTGCAGAACCTGAGTTAGGTTTCCAGCACTCAGGTTGGGTGGCTCATGGCCACCTGTAGCTTCAGTTACAAGCCAGCGAACACTCTTCTAGCTTTTATGGGTGCTTATTCACAAAGGGCGCGCACACACACACACACACACACACACACACACACACACAAATATATAAATTGAATCTTTTTTAAAAAGACTTTCAAAATAACCCATTTGGTAGAATGCCTAGAATGCATGGAACCCTGGGTTTGATTCCGAACACCCCATAAAAATGTGGTGCATATGTGAAATCCCAGCCTCCAAGGAATAAAGGCAAGAGGATAGAGACAGTCCACGATCATCCTCAGCTACACAGCAAGGGTGAAGCCAGCCTGGACTATATAAGACCCTGTCTCAGAAAAATAAAATGATGTTCAGGACAGATCCCCAAAGCTTTCTTGGGCTGGAAAGATAAAAATAAGGAGACACAGGTCCTGGCCAAAGCCATCTACATTGGTTACAGTGGTCGGGACCCGTTTCTGAGTTCTCACTCTACCCAGACAGACAGACTTAGGTATATATACAAATATACATACATACATACATACATACATACTTACTTACTTACTTACAGTGGTCGGGACCCATTTCTGAGTTCTCACTCCACCCAGACAGACAGACTGACATAGATATATATACAGATGTGTGTGTGTGTGTGTGTGGACACACACACACACACTCTGCCCAGTATGAACAACTAACCATACTTCAGGGAAATCTCACAGTGGTTTGTTGATTTGTTTTGTTTATTTTCCCACTCATTCCATCATCTTTTCTTCAGAAGTTACTCTACATTGAGGATGATGTCATAGAATAGATTTAGGAAAGGCAGCACATACAGGTACATGCAGTACCTGTCCTTGTATGGCTTACCACAAAAGATTAACATCATCAATTTGCCTTTCACGGGTGTGTGGGTGCGTGGTGTGCGTGCGTGCACGAGTGCATGTGGTCTGGTTTAGTTTATTGAGATAGGGTCTCATGTAGCCCAGGATGGCCTCAGACTCACTGTATAGCTGAGGGTAGTCTTGAACTTACAGTGCTTGTGCCTCTACCTCTCATGCTGTGGATATAGGCATCCACTGCTACATCCAGTTTATGTGGTACTGAGGACCATCCAGGGCTTCCTGCATGCTAAGCAAGTGCTCTATCAACTGCGCTCCACTCCTGTCCTCTGTGTAACTGTCTGTGCTGAGTCTTTCATAGGTAACCAGATTTCCTCAGTCATCCAGCCTCCGAGAAAGGGAAGCCGAGAATGGAATTTCCAGGGTAAAGTGTTTCAAGCTGTGGATTCACACGCTGTGGTATAGAATTCTCCGTGCCTCCTGGCCTAGTATCAGTGTACTTTGAAAGTTGCCCGATGTCATTATTAGTTTTAGGAGGTCACCCCAACTCCATAGACACCCCCTCGGAGCCTGTTTTCAGCTTTTTCTGGGCAGCAGGTAGAGAAAGCAATAGCCTCTGGTCTTGAGAAGTGGAACTGTGGTCAGGACCATGTCACAAGCTCCTGGGTAATGTCCTAACATGGGGGAAGAGCAGGATCCTTGGTCTCCTCTAGGGTGATCTTTGCACCTCTGGCCCTTGGGTTGGTTGGTAGCCTTTAGACATCCTTTGTACAGTTAGAGAAAGCTACAGTTAATATCATCCAGCAGCTCAGCAGAACTTGGTTGCTAGGCAGCGGACATTTAAAGACAACCAAAAGAAAGAAAAGTGGTAAACATTGATATCCTGAGAAAACTGCTTGTTTCCAGCCCCTCGGCTTTCTTGCCACAGCAAGAATTCTGTTCGTTAGTGTCCATTTTATTCTATATTTAGTTTTCATAAATTATTCAAAGGAGTTTTAGGAAAATCATTAGGCTTTCTCCAAGCCTAACTCCTGGTAGTTCAAACAGAAAATATGTAGATTAGGAAACAGGAAACCATGTTGGTGGTCAGGTGTTACTCTGTTCACGGAGACTCCTGAGTACCCAGCAGCTGGAGCCTGCAACTGAAACCGAGGTGTAAATCTGTGGCAACATCTGGAGTCAGCACCTAGCATGTGCGCCCCAGATGTTGACCAGTACCTTTGGCCCAGCCAGACCTCATTAGCTCCTCTGGGCAGGAAGATATACCAAAAAAGCAGGAGACTCCAGCAACAGGGGCTTTGGCAGTACAGACAAAGCTCAAGACCCAGGCTGGTTATAAGCAAAGCATCCCAGATCCACTGGGGGCCAGCTTGAGCAGGGCAGGATGACGTGTGTGACGAGGGAAATGTGCTAAAAAGGGTTTGGGGTTTGGGTGACTGCAACAACAGCCACAGCCACAGAGCCTGGGGAGTTCCATTTTTTCCCCCAATTGTTGCAGTTAAAAACAAAAGCAACTTAAAGAAGAAAGAATTTAGTTGTGGTGGAGAAGCCATCTGTGGGGTCTCACACAGCTGCTTACTACGTAACTTAGGACCTTGAACTAGTGTGTGTGTGTATCTGTGTCTGTGTCTTTGTCTTTGTGTCTGTATATACCAGACCCATGCAGGTCATCAAATACACAGGGAGGTCAGAGGATAACTTCTGTAAGTCACTTCTCTCCTTCAACTTTGGTTCTAGGGGCTGAAGGCAGGTCATCGGGCCTGTGTGGAAAGTGTTTAACCTTCTGAGCCACCATTCTTGCCCGACCTTGAACTTCTAATCTCCCTACCTCCACCTCTTGTGTGCCCAGATTACATGTCTGCATCCTCACCATGCTCGATTTCAGTGATGCTGGGAATTGAACCCAAGCCTGTAGGCATACTAGGTACATACGATCGATGCCTACTGAACTACATCCCCAGCTGAAGAATACTTAGGCACAGCTCTTAGACTGTCTGTTTCTACTGAGTAGTGCCTGATACAGGCAAGTGCTATCTTTGTGTTTCCTGAGTCCTGCCTAAAAGAGGCACTAGTGTCCCATCCCTTGTTCCCTAGCAGTGGGAACAAAACTTAGAACTGTGTTACAACCTGGCCCACAGTGCTAAAGGACCCCAAGTTGAGCCCCAGATCCTTTCTTGTTCTGAGGACTCTGGAGTCTGAGTCAGGAATGGCTCTCTGTCAGTAAGACCCGGTTACCTCAACTGCAACAACACAAGCTTTTCACTGGCCAGGAGACATCAAGTCCTGAGGAACGGGAGCTACTTAGCTCTCCGAAGCCTCATGCAGGTCCATGTATGTGGTTGAGGGTCTCCACCTCTGGGGCCTCTCTAGTTTGCATCTCACTCTCTTTGTAAGTGTTCCTTGTCTTCAGTACCAAGCGTTGAGAGCACAACTAACAGCAAAGCAATGTATGACAGGAGAGAGGACCAGGTACATCACACAAATAAAGCAGCTGACATCTGTGTGTGTGAGTGATTAGAAGAGGGTACCCTGCAGTCCCAGAGCTGATGGTTGAGGTTACTGAGAAGGTGACAGTTAAGCTATATTCCAGTGTGAGGAAACCGCAGGGTGGTTTTAATTTTTTTTTTTTTTTTTTTTTTGAGACAAAGTCTCCTGCTATATTCATGCTGGCCTTGAACCTTGGAAGGGAGGATGGCCTAGAACCACTTTCTCCTGCCTCCGTCTCTGAATACTGAGATGACAAGCATCTCCCACCACATCCCATTTTATGTCTCTATAGACAAAGCCCAGAGCTTTGTTTAGGTCAGGCAAGCCACTTAGCTACCTATATCCCTAGCACTTGGGTAATTGTTGAAGTAGTCTCCCTGTATAGTCTGGCTGGCCTGGAACTCACTGTGTAGACCAGACAATCTTGAGCCTCTGCCTCCAGAACACTGGAACCTTGGCCAGGTCCCACCAGGGTATTCATTTCTAATCATGTTGCCTCCTCAGTGTTGATTTCTAGATGTGGTGTCCCAGTTTGGTGGGTCCCTGTGGCATCAGAGCTATGGGGTCTGGGATGTCCCACTGAGAAGTTAGAGGGAGTTCTACATCAGCTCAGACTCTGATTGTAGTAAAGCCTGTGTTGAAGTCTGGAGAGAAATAACTAAGTCTCTGCAGCGCAGAGCCACGCCCTCTCCAGAAGCCCCAGTGGGGAAAGCTCACCGTCCTTAAGGCACTGCCGGAGGCCTCTCGGAAGTACAGGCTGCCTGAGTTTGCAGTCTTCTCTTTAGCTGTCTTGCTGCTTGCTAATAAGATATGCAAATTATCAGGGCTGTGAAACCCTAGCCCCATTCCATCTTCTGTTTAATTAGCATTTAATCTAATCTGGTTTTAATTTTTTTTCACACTGGCACCCTAATTAAATGTTAGGGTGTTAGTCTTAACAATTAAATTATATTGGCAAATAGAGTCTTCAAGAAACTTGACCTTTTTTCCAAGTCAGAGCCCTCTGCAGCTAGATGCAGATATTAATTAGATTCTGTGAGATGCTGCTTTGGGTCCATTGATGAACCCTTTCTGCTGTTCTCCTACGGTTATGGCCCTCCAGTCCACGAAGTGCACACAGCCAGTGAGCTGGTCCCAGCAGGCAGTGGATTACAGCCGAATGAGTTTGTCAAGGGTTGGTCAAGAGTATTCAGAGGGTTGAGTGAACTGACCAAGCCCCCACGTACACTTCAGCAATGGGTGTTAATTTTGCAAAAGGGCTAGGGTGGAAGGCGGGGCTTTGGCCTGGAAGGTGCTTTCTTGAAGTGATTTCTCCCTTCTTGTTGATGTGAGTTCACCCTTGACTTGTGATTTTTCAGTGAGGACAACTGGGAAAGTTGGGACTTGAGTAAGTCTCATCGTGTCTAGTGGGACCACCGTGTCCTACATCCTGCAGTAACACTTTGGGTGTGGGGTACATAGGCAGGAGGCTTTGCCACTGTCTGCTGGGAAGGGGTTCAAAGGTCGTTCTCAGGTAGATGTTGGGAGGAACAATGGGAAGAATGTTTTTACTAATGAGGGGACAGGTTGGTGGCAGAAGAAACCTTAAACATGGCCTCGTGGGAATTTGGGAAAGACTTAAGGACAAAGAAAGACAGAGGTCTTCCTCTCCCATCACATACCAACCAAGAGTTGCGCTAAAGTGAGATGCGTAGTGTCTTTGAGAGAACTTGGAAGTCCAGTTCATGGAAGCATCTCACTGGGTTGCCCCAAGCCCCACCTCTTGCTTTACTCTTTGTATAAGATCCAGGTCTTCCTTCTTGGAACTAGAGTGCTTTGTATTTTATACATAGGATTGTGCCTCTGGGTGCAGATCTGAAGCACAATTTTAAACTTCCCAGGGAGAGTCCCGGAACACTCAGAAAGCAGCAGTACTGTGTTCAAGGGTGACCTTTCTACTCTTAGAGGTTCTGCTTGTGTGTCTGTGTGAATGGCTATGGGACCCAAGAGGCTAGATTGGGACCATGGGGCTGGAAAAGATAAGGAGGCTGCTTTTTTGGTGAGGGGTCTAACAGTCCTGGCTTTCTTTCTTGGCCTGTCTCTATTCTGTGATGTAGATGACAACTTGCAGGAATCTTTCCTTTTACCTCGTGGGTTGCAGATACTGCACTCAGGTCATCAGGCTTGGTGGTGGAGCCATTACCTGCCTAGCCATCCCACTGGCCCTACTGTGTGCTGCCTTATTTGCCTGCTCCCCCTGGCCTGTGGAGCCAGCCTCTCTGAGACATCCTGATGCCTCTTTTCCCTCATATCTGTCAGGTTTTCCGGACAGACTTGATCACAGCCATGAAGATTCCAGATTCATACCAGCTCAGCCCCGATGACTACTACATCCTGGCAGACCCATGGCGACAAGAATGGGAGAAAGGTGTGCAGGTACCTGCTGGAGCGGAGGCCATTCCAGAACCTGTGGTGAGGTGAGCCAGGTGGCCAGGCTAGGACCATTGGGGCAGGGGGTGAATCTGAGGTAGCTTTTTGATGAGGGACCTAGCAGTCCTAAGATTCTTTTCTAGCCTGTCTCTATTTTGTGGTTAATTTTCTCGCCAAACAACAACAAACATTGGTCCAGAAACATTAGTAGGATTGCCTTTGAGGCTTTGGGCCTGCACTCTGCTCTGAAGCCAGATCTCATGAATGCAAATTGCCTCTCACCTTCAGTAGGACCTTGAACCAGAAGTATACTCTTTTCTTGTTTCTGAACTAAGGGTGACAACTGTTTTCCTTGTGGTTGGAGAAGGTCTAGTAATGATTCCTAGAAGAGTTGGGATGGGACCAGCATGTAGCAGATGTGACAGAAATGGCTAAGGTTAGAATGCTAACCCTTGCGCACGTTGGACGAAGGAAATCTCCAGGCTTTTTACCATCAGTTACCATGAAAATAAGCCATGTTGTTCTTTAAAGATATTTTTGAAGGGCAGAGTCTGGTGCCCATCACCCATTAGAAACTTAAGAAGTACTTGCCAGTGTCGGCCTCTGAGGAGTCTGTCCTGCTAGGGCCGAGTCAGAAGAGAATCCCCAAGGGCTTCATAGCCTGCTGGTCTTGTGGGCAGGGACTCTTGTCAGAATGTAACCACAGACGGTCTCGCCTCAAACTACAGAATATAGTTAAGTGTTTGATTCTGCAACCTGAAAGGACCAGTGGCCCTGTCCCACCAGCTTACCTGAATTGATCAGCTAGTGGTAATGCCCCTTCCTGGTGTTGGCAGCCTCGTGGCTTTGGCTAAGTAGATGATGCTTGGGGCAAAGGTCATTGCTATCCCCTCCTTTGACATTGGCACCATTGCTTTCTAGCAGCCGCATATGTGAAGAGCCTGCTTTGTGCCAGCCCTGTGCTAGGATTGCAGGTTGAGGAGGCTCAGCTCAACCCAGATACTCTGGGACAGACTAGAAGTGGAAAGGCCTTGTCATGTCTGGGGCCCTCCGACAATCAGGATGGACGGATGGATAATGGATGGATGGATGGATGTTAGGCAGATGGATGATATACAGATGGACAGATGGATGGATCTCCTGGGGCCTGTAACATAGGTCAAGGTCCTAGTGGGCTTTGTGCCCTGACCTTGTCAGTCAGGAGAACCATGACCTGACCTCTCCAAGGTAGTCTGCTCCTCGGTGAAATGGGATGATATTCATACCAGTGACTACTGGTTAAGTGAAAATTCTCAGGCCAGGTTGTCACTATATGTGGCATTATAACTTATTGTAATTACCTCTACCCTGACAGCTTGACGTCATTAAGTCTGTGTTTAAGGTTCTTAATCTGGTGACATGGAAAAGGACCATGCTGTCCTGGCCTTCTGAGGTCCCAGCATCCTTCGTCTCATTCAGTTGTTTTGTTGTAGTTATCCTGTTTGTTGGTTTGGTTTGGTTTGGTTTGGTTTGGGATTTTTTGTTGTTGTTGTTATTTTTTTAATGTGTTTTTGAACTTGGTGTGTATCCAAGGATGAACGTCACATCTAGTTTGTGTGGTGCTGGGATGGACCCCAGAGCTTTTTGCTGTGCTGGGCAATCACTCTACTGAGTGCGTCCACAGGGTGCTCATGGCTGGGCTTGGCTGACATGAGGTAGACATGTAGAACTTCCCTGTACTGAGAGCAGATGTGCTGAGATGGGCAAATGTGTCCTTTCAGACTCTAAAACTCAGAGGGTCATTATACCCCTGCCTCCTGGTCTCCCACTGATCTCCTACCAATCTGGGTGCCTCCCCACTGCACAACCTCCTGGAAGCCTTTGTGGGAGCTACCCTGAGGGATACTGAGTGCCTCCCAAGTCAAGCCTCTCACCTCCATTTAGGGACCATAGCCGTAGGGTACATAGTACTGTCGCCACTTGACAGATGAGGAAGTCAGGAAACTCAGGGGAATTTCCTATGGGGCCTCGTAGGCTGCTGGGCCAGGAAATGACAGACCACAGGAACAAACCCTGGGCTGTCCCTGTGAGGCCTAGGGTAAGAGCATTAAGCACACCCTGACTACTCTCCCCCTACACGCCATCCCAGCTCGACTCCTCTGTCCCTCCATGGCTTTTGGACAATTGTGCTCACCTCAGGGTCTAAAACCTGCTCCTGAGGGTTTGTACTATCCCTTTAGACCTGGTCCATCAACCCCTGGCATCTGTCTACATCTCTGGGATAGCCTCTGCTCTCCCCTATAGGTCTTGAAGAAGCTTTCCTTCCACACCATCCAGCTCATTCCCTCTGCTGTGTCTGAGGAAGAGGCGTGGGCTTAGGGTCAGGTTAGTTCACACCTGGTAGGAAGTGCTCTTTCTGGTGTGTATACCTCAGCCCTGGCTCCCCAAAGGGCTAGCCAGGCGGCACCAGTGAAGCAAGCAGGTGTGACTGGTACTTAGCAGTCAGTGGCTGTTCAGACAGGGATGCTCAAACGCTTGACTAAGTGTATGTTTAGGGCACACAAAGCTGGACTGTGACAAAATTACAGGCTGTACTTTTAAGAGATGCTCATTTGAAGTGACAGTTTCTTGGGAAAGGCAGCATTTGGTTGGACTGAAGGCATTGGTGTTGGCTTCTGTTTAAGATAATTTACTTGGTGCAGGAGAAGGGTCCTGCCATCATTGTCACCTAAGACTCTCATGAGGACTTCACCTTTGGGATGGATGTGCTAACCTTTAACCTTTGACCCCGTCTCATTGTCCTCATGACTTCCAAGCCTTCAATCTTTTCTCCCTGCTAACACCCCTGGCTCCCTGTACCCAGCATCCTTCCTGTCCCCTTTCTGACACCAGGGCATTTCCTGAAGCCAGAGCCCTCCCTGCGGTTCAGCCCTGTCCTTGTGCCATCTTGAACCCTCCCTCCTTGCCCAGCCTGAGCTGAGTCACAGCCCTTGGCAGGCCCTGGCTCCGACCCCAGAAGGCCTCCCGGGCAAGTGTGGGGCCTCTCAGGCCTGGCAGGGCTGACCAGATGGAGGCCAGGCTCCAGACAATAACCATGGCAACCAGTGGGTATGGGAAGGCCTGGCATTTTGAACTGGTCTCAGAATCTGACGAGTAGCACACAGATGCGTAGAGGACCCCACCTACCTGAGGCAAAATGCCCCTTTTTTTTCCATTTCGGGAGGAGAAAGATGATTGACATCTAGCAATCTTAAAACATGCACATGCACACACACACACACACACACACACAAACACACAGAGTCAGCCTACCCCTCCTGCCTACCTAGCACTTTGCTAAGAGCTTTCTTAGTTAATCCCTGCCATCCTCTGACCAAATGCCTACAGTAGGTTGTGTTAGTAGTATCCTGTTAGAGGAGTGGGCACCTGAGGGAACAGACATTTAAGGGTGGAGCTTTGTGCCTAAAGCAGGTCCCTGGCCCCAAGGCAGGGCTGATCTGGCATGGGATCTGAAACAGTGTTGGAGCTTGGAAGTTTGGGAAGGCAAGCTGAAGCATTAAGAAACACAATGCCTGTGTAATCCATGGGGAGGGGTCCAGTTGTGTGGCCAGCATGTCACAGTGACCATAGACCTTTAATCCAGAAAGCGCTCTCCTGGGTTGTATAGTAGAACCCTGTGGGGCTTAAACTCCTGGGAAAAGCTGCCAGACTTCAACTCAAGACCATGATACCTATAGGCTGTTGGTGAGGAGGGGCCAGGAATTATGAAGCCATGCAATGAGTCTTTGGTCCTAGCCTGGAGGGGTACACCAAAGGGTACCCAGCTGGCTCTAGCTTACTTGTCCCTGAGTAGCTAGCATAGGGCATAGCTCAGGATGGCACTTGGGACACCTCCTGCAGACCAAGCAGGGCTGATCCAGATTGGGAATAACTCTGGCTGGGCAAGGCAGATGCTACTGTGGTGGGCCAGGGCTACATGTCATTCCCACATGAACCTCACTCTGCTTTATAGCCCTTAGTGCCTACAGTTCCTGTATATCCACAGTTAATAGAGTCTATAAGGCAGACTGGCAACAAGGAAAGAAATGGGAACGGAAGTGGATATGAGGGATGGGCACTGTGGGGCATGAGCATGTCGCGTCCATCTCACCTTGGGCCACCAGTTCCTCAGCCGGGCAGACTGAGGAGGACAAGCTAAGGCCCCTCTCTTTACCCCTACCATTCTCCATTTCCCAGGATCCTCCCACCTCTGAAAGGCCCCCACACACAGATGTCCCCGGATAGCCCCACACTAGGTGAGGGTGCCCATCCTGACTGGCCAGGAGGCAGCCGCTACGACCTGGATGAAATTGATGCATACTGGTTGGAACTTCTCAACTCGGAGCTCAAGGAGATGGGTAGGTGACCCTTCTGCACTGGGTACATGATTACAACTGTCAGGGAGGATCTTCTTCTGGGCCCCTGGTGGTATCTACATCTCCAGTGGCTGCGACACATCCTGACAGATTTACTGACATGTGTGGGATTCCTTGTCTCTGCCTCCCAAGTATCTACAGCTCTCAGGTTTAAAAGTAGGGTGTAATTCACAGAGCTCGATGTCACTGAGTTTGTGGGCATGGGTCTCCTAGGTGAAGCCTGTTGACATGTTCTAAGAAAGACCGGCTTAGCTATTATCTTGAGTGTGCACATAGATGATACCCACACGATGCAAGCAGTAGATTCCTCATGGAGCCAGCTGCATCCCAGAGACACCCTCCATCGTATTTGCATACACATGTGTGTGAGTGGTCATGGGGAGGCCGTAGACAGTGAGGTGGCCATGATGGGCAGGAACCTGTGGGATTGGGTGGGTCCATTGTCCCAGATGAAGCTGAGGCCCAGGTCACCACTGAAAATGAATGGATGGAGCCTTCTTCTCGACACCACTGATAGCATTTGCCCTGACTGCTGCCAAGCCTCCTGAGCTGCTAATGGTGTTCCCTGCCATTCTGCCCTCAGAGAAACCCGAGCTGGATGAGCTGACATTAGAGCGTGTTCTAGAGGAGCTAGAGACACTGTGCCACCAGAATATGGCACAGGCCATTGAGACGCAGGAGGGGCTGGGCATCGAGTACGACGAGGATGTTGTCTGCGACGTGTGCCGCTCCCCTGAAGGCGAGGATGGCAATGAGATGGTCTTCTGTGACAAATGCAATGTCTGTGTGCACCAGGTAGGTGGAACCTGACCCTCCCTCCCATACCATGCTGCCTGAGCCCGGCTGACACTGGTTGTCCTGGATACAGGAGCTTGTGCACAATATCCCTAAGGAGGGCTTAGAGGCAGACCTTGCAGTACCTGGGACATCTATGGCCTGCTTGGCTCAGTCCTGCTAGCCACATCTAAACAAGTGTCCTTTGGGTAGTCTGTCTTCTCTGTCTCTCTCTGGTCCTCCCCTCAGAGAACCACCCCCAGCTCCTCACATCCTGACCTTACAAAGGGATGACAGCATCAGGTAGTGATGGGGAGCCAAGCTGCCTAATTTCAAAACATAGTTCTGCTTTTTACAATATTTGAGGCCTAGAGCAAAGTTCTTAACTTCTCTGCGGGCCCCGTCTTATTAACTGTGAATGAATGTGAGAAGTCAGAGAAGAGATGACTAAGTGGTAGGGTGCTTTCCCAGTATTGAAGAGACCTTGGGTAAAATCCACAGCACCACTTCCATCCCCCAAAAGAAAGTGAATTGTTGATGATGTTTTTTGCTTAGTGAAAAATAGTAGAAAAATAGCCTGTGAGATGGCTCAGCGGGTAAAGGCATGTGTTTTTGTTTTGTTTTTTAAGTATAGTGATGTGAACTCAGGACTCATAAAGATGGAAGGAGAGAACCAACTCACAGAGTTGTTCTCAAGCCTACAGTGTATGCCCTGCCATATTCTATCCCTGATAAGCTTAAGAAATACATACAGCGTGCCTATGCTAGAGTATTTCTTACTGTTGTTGTTATTGCAACAGAGCTAACCAGAGTCCCTTTTCTTTTCTAATATTATTTTTATTTTTTAAGGGTGTGGGAGGGGTATGTGCGTGTATGACTGGATGTGTGAGGAGACCAAAGACAGCCAATCCCTCTGGAGCTGAAGTTAAAGATGGTTTGTGATCTGATGTGGGTGCTGGGAATTGAACTCAGGTCCTCTGAACTCAGCAAGTAGTTTTAGCTACTGAGCCATCTCTCTAGCCCACAGTTAACTTTTCTTTTCTTTTTTTAAAATTATTTTATTAGTTTATATACATGGGTGTTTTGCCTCACGTATATAATTGGGTGTGTCTGATTCCCAGAGAGGGGAGAAGAGGACATTGGATCACCTGGTATTAGAGTTAAAAATGGTTGTGAGCCACCACGTGAGTGTTAGGAACTGGATTTGGGTTCTCTGCAAGAGCAGCAAATGCTCTTAACAGCTGAGCCATCTCTCCAGCCTGTAGATCTCCTTTCTAAATCTTGGGACCTGAGGCTCTAGGTCTTCTGTATCTCTAGGCCTTGTTTCCAGAAGACCTGACTTGGATTCAGGGACCCACTTTGGCCCCCAACTTTGAGGCACATGTGTCCACTACAGCTGATTCTGGGAAGCTGAGAAGCAGAGACTTGAGCTACCTAGTACCTCTTGGGTCCCTGTGTCTTTCCTACACACCTGGGATGGTGGGATGGGGGCATCATTGTTTGTACAGAGAATCCTGTATAAAAAGATGAAAGTTTGGACTTTTGACTTGGGAGGTTTAGAACCAAGTTTGTATACAATTTAGGAAGCAGTTGAGGCTTTTCCTAAAGCCTATGCTGGTTAGAAACCTCTGGCTAACTCAGGTCTTCCAGCCAAGAACACCCCCGATTTCTTCCAGAGGATGGGATTATACACCCTCAGGAAATCTCCCACCCAGTGTAGCCTGGGGACAGAGATTGCCACCGTTGTTGGCAAGTCACTGAGCAGACACATCAAGTTTGCCAATGCCCCTGACCTATAGCCACTCACTCTGCTCCCAGGCATGCTACGGGATCCTCAAGGTGCCCACGGGCAGCTGGCTGTGCCGGACCTGTGCCCTGGGAGTCCAGCCGAAGTGCCTGCTCTGCCCCAAGCGAGGAGGAGCCTTGAAGCCCACCAGAAGTGGGACCAAGTGGGTACATGTCAGCTGTGCCCTGTGGATTCCTGAGGTGTGTAGAAGATTTCAGGGAGTAAAACATTGGGGGTACGGGGAGAGCTCAGGTTGGGCATGGAAGAATTTAGGTGACAGAACATAGGAAAAGAAAGGGGCTGTTGGGTTCCCATGAAGACTCAGAAAGACAGTGTCTTAGGGATTTACTGCTGGGAACAGATACCATGACCAAGGTAACTCCAGGCAGTTAGGATGAGGGTCTTAAAGTCCACACCCACAGTGACACACCTACTCCCACAGGGCTATACCTTCTAAAGTGCGACTCCCTGGGCCAAGCATATACAACCATCACAGACAGGTGTAGGAATACCTGGGAACATTGTCTGTGGACCTGGTCATAGGTCTGGTCCCCAACTCTGAGACACTGGGAAATTCAGGAGGGACAATTTGAGGTCTAGACCTTAGTCAAGCAAAGAGGGTGGGGATGGAGGCTCAGATTATGGAATCCACCAAAACAAAGGTTTGGTTAAAATCAGAATGAAACCAGCCTTGGTGACGTATGCCCGTAAATCCAGCACTTGAGAGCTTAAAGTAGAAGATCAGGAGTTCAAGGCCACCATCAGCTTGGATTTGATGCTAGCCTGGGCTGTATGATAACCCTGTCACAAAACCAAACAAAAGAGCAGATGGTCCCCTAATCTAGATGGTAAAAGTAGGAAGTTGATAATGGGCCTCCCCTGTGGCTGCAAAAGTGGCCTGTGGCTGGGGTCACATGGAAGGGCCATTGACAGCAGGCTGGGTCCACAGTAGCCATCTTTACTAAGGCTTTGGTCAGCTCTTCTGTATTGAGATGCCTGTTCAGTGCTGTCTGAGTCTAGAAGCAAGCTAGGAGACCCTATCAGCATGCAACTCTTCCCTTCCTGGTTCTCTGTCCAGAGGTTCCTACTAGGATCCACCTTGTCATTTCTGGGGTAGTGGTTATTTGTGTCAGATTTTCATCTTGAAGGCCAGGACTGCCTCTCGGTACCTTTTCTCCTGGTTACGCCAGAGAGACTGACCTATTGAGGACCTCTTGCTGGAGGGCCAGCAAGATGGGTCAGCAAGTAAAGGTGCTTGCTGCTAAGCTTGACAACCCGAGTTCAGTCCCCAGGACCTGTGTAGTGGAAAAGGAGGTCTGACTTCTGCAAATTGTCCTCTATCCTCCACACCTGTGCCATGGCATACAGGAACACACATGCATACATGCACCTCCATGTCTCAAAGTCTACAATTCAGGCATATGCTTCTCCTAGCCAGCTACATTTTTATACATGTGCATGCTCTGGGGCTAGTTCCAAGTGAGCTGGTACTTGATTGAGCGAGCATCAGGGACTCAGACCTTCAGCTCTGCATGTATGGAGACAGGGAAGACTTGGGACTTGTGGGTTGAATCCACACTCTGTCTGCTCACTATCTGGCTATGCCTGACAGGATCCCACTTGGGGACTGATGCAGCTCTCTGTGTTCTGCCCAGGTCAGCATTGGCTGTCCAGAGAAGATGGAACCCATTACCAAGATCTCACATATTCCAGCCAGCCGTTGGGCCCTATCCTGCAGCCTCTGCAAGGAGTGCACAGGTACCTGCATCCAGGTATGTGGCCTGCTTCCTTCTGCTGCCCGGAGCTACCTTGTTACCAGACAGATGCACCAAGGAACCTAAAATACCAGTAGTTACCACCACATAGCCCCTGTGGCTACATCACTAACGGACCCTAGAGGATTAGGACCAGGTCCTTATGGGTATTTCACCCACATTCGTTTGTCCCCAGGCTTCCAAGAAATAGGGACAGCCCCTACCCATGGAATACTATAGGAACTTGGCTTTCCCCATGTCTCTGGGCTTGATGATTCATTGGCCTTTTAGACTGTAACCCTGGCATGTGAGAGTACTGAAAATCTGAATTCCTCTCCAGCTCAGCAAATGGGCCTGCCTGACCCAATGCAGGGGCTTACTGGTCTACCTGTGACGGTGGCTTCTATCTTGGTGATCATCAGGATCACTTGAGTCATTCAAACCACACGAAGCTATAAGCCCCACAGCTCTGATGTGAAGGGAGCGTGAACCTGCTTTTTTTTTTTTTTTTTTTTTTTTTTTTAAATACAAAGCAGGGGTTGCCAGTGCTTCTGGTCTCTGCTGTCTGGTAGAAACTCTCCTTTGTCTCTCTCATCTCCCCAAGAACACAGTCAGCCTTGCAAATATGACTCCACATCATTTATCAGACCTCCAGAATGGCTCTGGACGGTGTGGCAATGGTACCTGATGTTGGGTACACTGTCAATGAACTGGTTTCAGCCATCCACTCCCCATTCAGGACTATGAAGAATAGGGGGTCCAGCTGCTCCCAGAGGGTAGTACCAGGGCGGACTCGGACTCCTGGCTTTGATAACAATACAGTAGAGGAGAGTGTGACCCTCTTCAGGCATTTCCCCCTGTCCTCTAACCTCAAAGTCATTTTGCCCACAGGACAGCGCAACTTGTCCCCACGAGGGTGCATCATTATCTTCTGATTTGTGGCTCCTTCAGTATGTTGGGGATTTGCTCTGTCACCTTTCCAGGTGCCCTGTGGCTCCTGTTTCTCTCCTACCAAATGTCCACACTGTGGGATGTTAGAGCCTGTGCCATTTTATATAGTGTCCCCCCCAGCACTATGTGTGCCTCTCAGTGCCTTTGATGGCCCCCTGTGTTGCCCCCTGTCGCTTCCTTGATGCCTGACACTGCCCTTCCCCTCTCTCCAGTGTTCCATGCCTTCCTGCGTCACGGCATTCCATGTCACATGCGCCTTCGACCGAGGCCTGGAGATGCGGACTATCCTAGCAGACAATGATGAGGTCAAGTTCAAGTCACTCTGCCAGGAGCACAGTGACGGGGGCCCTCGAAGTGAGCCTGCTTCTGAGCCTGTGGAGCCCAGCCAGGCTGTTGAAGATCTGGAAAAGGTGACCCTACGCAAGCAGCGGCTGCAGCAGCTGGAAGAAAACTTCTATGAGCTGGTGGAGCCAGCTGAGGTGGCTGAACGGCTAGACCTGGCTGAATCACTGGTGGACTTCATCTACCAGTACTGGAAGCTGAAGAGGAGAGCTAATGCCAATCAGCCGCTGTTGACGCCCAAGACCGACGAGGTGGACAACTTGGCCCAGCAGGAGCAGGACGTGCTCTATCGACGCCTGAAGCTTTTCACCCACCTGCGGCAGGACCTGGAGAGGGTAAGTAGCCCTGGTGGGTCAGGGGCCTTACCTCTTACTCCATGTGTCCTGCCCAGGGACAGCCAGGGGTTGGGGGTTGGGGGTTGGGAGGCGGGCACGGTAAAGGCTGCCAGGATTAGAAGACACATTGGGAGGAGAGATACTTGGTCTTTGAGTCTCTTGTTCCAGCCATTTCTGAGGCCTGGGTGAAGGTGATCTGTGGAGCCAGGAATCAAGGCTACTAGAACCCAATTGCCTGCATTTCCCCCTTCTGACCTTTGTGGATGGTGACTGAGACTAAAGGAGCCAGTGTTACCCAAGATACCTGACATAATCAGAGTAGGGATTGGGACTGCATGACATGGTGGCACACGCCTTTAATCAATCCTAGCATACAGGAGGCAGAGACAGGTGGACACCAGTAGAGACCAGACTGGTCTACAGAAAGTTCCAGAACAACAGGGCTACACAGAAAAACCCTGTCTTAGGGGTGTGTGTGTGTGTGTGTGTGTGTGTGTGTGTGTGCAGAGATTGTCTAGTTACCAGGCATGTTTGTGCTGGCCAGAACTGGGTGGGCACGGGTGGTTGTGGATATGACTCCCATGGGCTGCCAGGCAGAGAACAGGGATCAGGATAGATGACACACACCAGGCATTGCCCCACAGAGGCATTCTAGGCCTGGCCTGGGTGACTGAGCCACACACACTTCCATCTTTGCTCTAGGAGACAGAACAGAACTGTGGCTTGCTCCCTGGTGGTATATGTGGGGGTGAGGGAGGTGAACACATCCAGATCTTAGACCGGTCTCTGAGCCCAGGAGCTACTCCGTCGTCTCTTCCTTTCTAAACATTGAATTCTAGTGTTCAGAGAATCATAGAATCATGTCAGTGTCTTTCATGGACCCAGGCAACATGTTAGCCTTTCCTGTGTTAAACAGTCCTGATTGGAAACTTTAAAGGGACTTTGGAGTTCACTGCTTTTTTGCATCTGGGCCAGTCTGTGAAATGGTTGGGGCATCCTAGCAGGTGATGTGCTATGTGCCATGGAGGGAGCTGTACTCCCCCCCCGACCCCCCCCCCCACCTTCACACATCTGCCCTTGGGTCTAGGCAAGGGAGAAATGACCCTGCTGGCCTGAGAGGAAACCTACTGCCTGACCACTAAGTCAGTCACCAGGTCAGAAGGGAGGGTGGGAAGAATCACGGGTCCCTGGTTCAGCCAGTGCAGAGGGGAAAGCTGGCTTGCACTGTAGCCACCACTTCCAGGGGCAGTTCAGCCTCCCCAAGTCCCCGCCCCCAGGTCTTCAGTACACATTGCTGTTCCTCTTGTCGCTTCCCAGAGGACTTCATCAGATGTTACCTCATGCTCTGTGCAAGCCAGCCCCGGTGTGTGGCCCCCCGAGTAACTTAACTTCCTAGAGACTAACTGAGGACCTTTGCTGCCCCAAGGAAGAAGCTGATCCATCCCGATTGGGCTCAAGATAGTGAAATGATTGACAGGAAACCTTAGAGAAACTTGCCTCCTCTGACTGAACTTGAGTGGGTGGGGCTCAAGAAAAAGCAACATTGGCTGTTTATAGTTTTGTAGGTTTTCCTGAGAAAGTGTGTTCTCCTACCATTCCTCCATCCTCCCATCCCCAAGGTTAGCTAGGACAGGGGCCACTGTCTGAGGCTAGCAAGGGCTGCTATGCCAGCAAGCTGCCTGTGTAGGCTCCAAAGGCTGGGGGGGGGCTGCCACTGACCCCTCCAAGGAGAGGTGGCACCCATCTGAGTGTCTAGAAGGAGGTGGGAGAGCCTACTTGGAACTCTGTGAAGTCTCTTAGGAGCTTTAGAGAGAGGAAACTCGGGGGTCGGGGGCAGGGGTTGTCTAGTTACCAGGCATGTTTGTGCTGGCCAGAACTGGGTGGGCAGGGGTGGGAGGTGGATGTGACACCCATGGGCTACCAGGCAGAGAACAGGGATCAGGATAGATGACACACACCAGGCATTGCCCCACAGAGGCATTCTAGGCTTGGCCTGGTTGACTGAGCCACACACACTTCCATCTTTGCTCTAGGAGACAGAACAGAACAGTGGCTTGCTCCCTGGTGGTATATGTGGGGGTGAGGGAGATAGATGTGTATGTTGGGGGGGGGGGGGGATTCTGAAAGACTGAAGAAGAAAGCTAGTAAAGATAGCAATGAGACCCAGCGCCAGGTGTCCAGCCTCATTCCCTCGGAGGGGCTACCTGTTGGTAACTTAGACTAATGAAAAACACCAAGTGCTCTATAGGGTGGGGTGGGCTTCTCTGCAAGGCCCCATAGTGGCAATGGCTTGTCCAGCAGGCCCAGTCTCTAACCATGGCCCAGAGCCAATAGCTGAGAGTACTCCACCTTTGACTGGGCACCAGGCCAGCTTGGTCCTGCTCCTGTAGTTAAGGCTGGAGTTGGAGGCCTTGGGTGGTCTGGCCGTGTCCTGATTCTGACCCCACCCCCATCCCCACCCCCAACTGGTGAGTTTCTGTTTTCTTTTCTATGAACTGGAAGTTAAGGATCCAACTGACATTGGGGTCAGGGTTAGGGGTCATACAAGGACAGTGCCCTTCACCACTTTGGGTCACACAAGGGTAGTGGCCTCCATGCCTTGGGGTCACACGAGGACAGTGGCCTCCAATGTTTGTTGTGTTGTTTGAGGCTCCGTCTCGCCCTGTAGCCCAGGCTGGCCTCACCCTCCCAAGTACTGGAATGATAAGGCTATGAGCCCCCTTCCCTTCCTTACTGCAGGTTGTTTGTTGTTACTGTTGGCCCCGTAAGCAGTTCAGCTCTGAGTAGAGCGGTGAAGCCTTATATTCCAAGAGCGGGCTCCACAGAGCTGCAAGGCTTGGCGCTCCGGCATGGCCATCTTCCCTAATGGTTCAGAAGCAGTATTGCCACCAGCGGGAAATCGATTTTACGGCCAACCCAAAAGATATGCTTTCCTACAAATTTCAGCCGCAGGCCTGGACCTTGGCAGGCAGCGTGGATGGGCACGGCCACCACAGCGTCCAGAGTTATTCACGGCTGACAGAAAAATTGCAGTAGTGGACATCAGCCTGCAAATGCCAGCTCATGTCCCCTAGCAACCATGCTGACTGTTAGGCCCTGCAGGACATGGTTGTGGTTCTTGCTGTAAGAGTTATTTCAGCGACTGAATGGACCTTGTGTGAGAGCCAAGAGGGAGGCTGGAGCTCTCAGTTTTCTGAGATGCCCAGAGATGAGCTTGTGGTAGCCTTGCCCCTGCTGCCCTCCGAAGGATGGGGAGGAACAGCGGGAAGCAGATCCTGCCCTTCTCTGATCTTGCCGTTTGCCTCCCTGTCGGTCCCTATGTTGGGGTCCCTTGCCAAATCCTTAACAGCACTTGGCTGATGACACAGTCACTCTGTCCACCATATCATTCAGCACTCCGTTCTCCAGGCCTTTGTCTTCATTCAGTCATGGTGGAGAAAAGGCCCACTCCAACCCACAATGACTTCATCTTAGTTAATTTTATCTTCTGAGACCTTAGTTCCCATTCTGAGATTCCCAGCAGGAAATCTTGAGGAATTCCACCCAGATAGAGGCCCTGGAAGGTGTGAGTCCGCCAGGAAGTGCTCTGATTTGCATTTCAAGAGCTTTGCTGAGGGATGGTTTTACTGTCCCTGGGAAAGGATGGGGCCTGGGAAGGGGTGGAACCAGGCTGGGAAGAGAGCTGGTGTCCCTCACAAGGGGAGACTGGAGTAAAAGTACTGATGGGTCAGTTGTGGCCATGGGCCAAGAGGGCAGGTCGTGGGGATGAGTCTGGTTTTCAGCCATAATTCCTCTACAACTCCCCTTTGTCCAGAGGGCACCCCAGGGCCTGCTCACCCCCCCCCAGCCCAGCCCACCTCTGCTGGCTTTGACTTTCCTTTCTGTTTCCAAGTACACTGTCACCACACACCTAGTTAGGCTTCCTACTGGGCTTAGGTGTCCCTGTCAAGACCACCTGGTCCTGGGAGTTACTTCCTGCCTTGCTGGGTGGCAGCAATGGGAAGAAAGAGGTGCTGGCCCGTTGCTTTCTACAGATTTATCCAAGAATGTAGGAAGGCACAGAGCCAGGCTGAAGTGCAGGAGAGGAGTATGGAGAGGTTGATTGGAAAATGGGTCATGGTAAGAGGTTCACCGGCTGCTACCAGTGGTTAAAATCCAGGGCTATCCCTTGAGGAGGGGGACAGATATGGGAATTGGTAATGCTGGGGTCAGTAATGGGTGGACCACGGTAGCCTGGGGTTGAAAGTGCAGATAAGGCCAGGCGGTGGTGGCGCACGCCTTTAATCCCAGCACTTGGTAGAAGCAGGAGGATTTCTGAGTTCGAGGCCAGCCTGGTCTACAGAGTGAGTTCCAGGACAGCCAGGGCTACACAGAGAAACCCTGTCTCAAAAAAAAAAAAAAAAAGAAAGTGCAGATAAAGAATACACATACACACATACTCGAGCGTGCACACGCGCGCACACACACACGGAATGCCACAGCAGAGTTCATATTGAATTCCCTCCTGCTGATGATGTCGACAGCACTGGATCTCCTAGAATCTCCTTCACAAATAATCTCAGAAAGGACAGGAAGATCATGCCTGATAAAGATCTGCTCATACTACCTTGAGCTAGGAGGAAGGGGGGGGTCATGCCAAGAAGGAGGGGTTCTTAATTGTACTTGTACGTAACCCAGACAACTTGAAGACAGAAGGTAAGTAAGACCTGAAGGCCACCTGGGGACTAGGTAAAGGAAGACCCAGTGGGAATAGGATTCAAGCTGCGTGGATGTGGTCAGTAACTATCCCTGTTTCTAGAAAACTCCACGTGAGCCCAAAGGTGATACCAGACCAGACCAAGGGAGTGTCTCCAGGGCTGAAGCCTAGAAGTGTGTAAGAGAAGTGTGTGGGAGAGCTGTGTTTGGGGTATGGTGGCACCCTGAACAGGCAGGGACAGGTCCACTTCAGATCTTGCCAGCCAGCCTGAAGAATGTGTGCCTGTCCTCTAGGCTAAGCCAGATGACTTCAAAGCCTACTGTAGGGACTCTTCCCAGCTGGCCTGAGGGAGTCAGGGGCTGCTGTCCTTTATAAAGTAAGGCGTCATGTTGTTTGTGGGTATGGAGCGTTGGCCCCGGTGCCAGGGCCCTGGCTCAGGTCCCAGTGTAGCAGGTAGACTTGGGAAAGCTATTCTTCCAGATTGTACTCATTTGAAAATACAGTAACGCTGGTGCCTTGGGGCAGGCGCTGGGTTTTACTGTGATGGTTGTATCTGCAGAGTTACTTTGCTGGGAAAGGTGGGTGTTAGACAGGAAGAGAGGGTTGCCAGGTTGAGACCAGATACTCCCTGCACACTCAGGGTTTGGAAATGAATTCTCAAATGTCTTGGGCAGAGGGGAGGCAGCAGCGGTGGCCTGTGTTCAAAACACTGCTTTTTCCATCAATGAGGCCCCCTGAGATGGCCACCAGTAGGTGAGGTGAGAACTCTCTCCTGTGTCTCCTCAGGTGAGGAACCTGTGCTACATGGTGACAAGGCGGGAGAGAACGAAGCACACCATCTGTAAGCTTCAGGAGCAGATATTCCATCTGCAGATGAAACTTATTGAGCAAGATCTCTGCAGAGGTAGGCATGGCACCCCCTGCTGGGAAGGAGTGTCTGGGGGGGGGGCTGGAAGGGCATGGGGCCAGAACCCCTCAGTCCTGTCCCTTCTCACCAACGTTACAGGTCCATATGGGAACCTATCAAGGTCCTGGTTGTGCTGATAGGCAAGGAGCCGGAGTTTCAAGCCACTCCCCTCAGGGGCATCACTGGTGCCTAGGGATAGCCTGGTTCCGGCACTAGTGGTTAGCTTGCACGAGGACAGGTGCAGAACCACAATCTTCCTGACTCTGCTGGGCTCAAGACAGGCTGGAGCTGACCAGCTCCCCTGAACTTTGTTGTAGGAGAGTTTAGTCCTCAGGGGCAGCTGTGCGGAGATGAGGCTGCATCTCCCTCTCTGAGATGTCATGTGATGACGTTCCGGCTCTGATCAGCTGTGTCTTTTATTCTCTAGGTATAACATGCACTTAGCAGATAGGGAAACTAGGAGCAAAGGTGTTGACATTGACTGAATTGGTTAGTTACAGAGTCCGGACATGTTGAGGAAGATAAGCTTACCACGCACGCACCTACGCATGCCGCAGGAGCATTATTTACACTCAAATATTGAACGTACACAGCAGAGACAGCTAGGTAGAGAGAGCTTTGGAGATGTGCCTGCCACTACTGACTCAGCTTGTGGGTCATTCTGGGACTTGAGGAAGGGAAAGCCGATGAGTACCACTAAAGGGAGTGGATGCCCCCTTTTCTGCCCGTAGCTGAGTTGCTCCATTTACCCTTTGGGGTTACCAGCATTCATCAAAGCCAAGTGTGGTGGTACACACCTGTAGAGAAAGGGGTCTGGAGGCTCAGGGATTAAGAATACTGGCCGATTTTCCAGTGGCTATGGCTTCAATTGCTCGCACCCACAAGGTAGCTCACAACTGTCTGTACCTCCAGTTCCAGGGCATCCGGCGCCCTCTTCTGGCTTCTAAGGGACTGGGACTGTAGCTTACTGGATAGGGTGATTGCATAGCATGCATGAAGCCTCTCTGGGTTTGATCCCCAGCACTGCTTAAAACCAGATGTGCAAGTCCAAATCTAATCCTAACACTTGGAGGTAGAGGCAGGAGGATCAGGAGTTCCAGGTTACACACAGCTACATAAAAAGTTCGAGACCATCCTAGACTATATGAGAACATTTTCTAATGCATATGTGTTTTATGTGTGTGTTCTCTGCATATCTGTACATGTGCTACATGTGTGCCTGGTGCCTACCTATGAAAGTCAGAAGAGGGTGTCAGAGCCCCTCGAACTGGAGTTACAGATGGTCAAGTGTCACCGTGCAGGTGCTGGGAGTCGAACCCAGTATAATCAAAGGGGGAAAACAGAGAAAATTACTGTTGCCAATTGCAGAGGTCAGAGTAGGTCATAGCCCTGTGGGACTAACAGTCATGAAGCCTCTAGAGCTTTCCTGCCCACGTACAGAAGAAAGTGAATTAGAGGCCCAGGATGTGCAGTCGGCGGTGGTATAGGAGATAGAGGTAATGAGGGGGACTCTACTGTACTTAAAGGCTACGCAGATCAAGGAAGCTGAGGGTAGCAAGGCAGGAAGGATCCTTCTGTCACAGGGTCCTATACACCAGAGGGCCTGCACCCCAACCTAGAGTCTAAGGACCCTGCAAGCTCCTTGTCCCGGGTAGGAACCACTGTTATGAGCATTGCGTCTTCAGTCTCTGAAGTGTATTCATGTGGGGAGGGAGGGTGCTTAGAAGAGGCTGTAGGGTAACTGAGGTGAGACATGTAAGGTCTGGGGGCCTTGGAATGTCAGGCATAAGATCTGAGTTACAGGCAAGGAGACTGAGGTCTAATTAGAGGCTCTGGGGACCGAGAAGAGCTCAGAACACATCTCTGCCTTCTTTTGACATTGTTCCCAGCGTCCTCTCTGCCTCTGCTGAGCAGCTGAGGACTCAACTTTTGTAGACCAAAGGGCAGAGAACCAGATACAGAACCCAAACCTCTTGTCTTCTGCTCGACTGCAGAAACAGCTGGAGGCCGAGGCAAGAAGCTTGGCTGTGGCGTCAGGCCCAGGATCTCAGCCTCTTACCCAGATGATGATGTTATTCTGCCCTGGGTCCAGCTCCTTATCCTGGCATTTGGTCCATATAACATCCCGTCTCCTTTTCCATTCGCCAGAACTCTCCAAGGTCTGTGGGGTTTGTAGGTCCCACTGAAGTCCAGGTCCCACAGGACTTCTTGTTCCTACCTCTATCCTTCATAAAGCTGTGGGCAGTTACCTTGTGTCCTACCCCAACAGCCCGTTTCTGGCACACTGACTCTGACCTTGGTACCATGGTTGGTAGACACAGTTGATGGACAACCCATGGGCAGCTACTCAGGTTTAACTCTCTTTCTCTAACACAGAGCCTTCTGGGAAGAGGTCAAAGGGCAAGAAGAATGACTCAAAAAGGAAAGGCCGAGAGGGTCCCAAGGGCAGTAGCCCTGAGAAGAAAGAGAAGATGAAGGCTGGTCCAGAGTCTGTGCTGGGGCAGCTGGGTAAGTGAGGGACCCTTGTAGCTTGGCAGATGCTCACTCTACTCTTTTCAGCTTCACCCGGAAGAGGGCCAAGCGGCGTGAAGCAGAGGTAGCCCACTTAGGCCCTTCTTCCTCCAGGTGCCCACAGCAACTCAGCCCCACCTCACTGGAATTCCCAAGAACTGGCTGGATAGAGTTCTGCCAGCTTAGGAGCTGCCCTGGCCCTGGCCCTGGCCGGGGTGCTGGATCCTCCCAGAGGTCCCTAGAAATCAGCCCCATGCTGGGAGGGCAGGACTGCAAGAGGTCTTTATAATCTGTTCCACTCTTCCAGAGTCTCCACTGCCCCATGCGCCTTCCCCCTCAACCTAGCCACAGCAACCTGCTGTTTGTTCACTCCCAGCTGACCTTTCTTGAGCCACCCAGAGACCAAGAAAAGTGGTGAGAGGTCCCCTAGTCACTGCCACGATAGATCTCAGTAAAACTGGGCCCAAAGCTGAAGGTCCTGGCCACCCTGTTTCAGGGAGATCTCTGTCATGTGTTTCCTGCAAGCTGCTGGAGGGGCTGCCTGTAAAGGTGCAGCTCCCCCTGGTGGCCAGTCTGCTCTTACCACTTGGAAATTTTTACTGTTTGAACAAGGAACTCACCACTTCCTTCCTTTCCATTACTCCACAATTTTAAAAGCTGGTCCTGGGGTCAGTCAGCCTGGTGAGCAGGGGCTGCCTCCTGCTCTTTGGTGGCATTAGTGGGATGCGTGGACAGAACAGGACGGCTTGCCTGGGTGGGTGGGTTGTCCTGAACTCACACGCCTGTGACATCTCACCTGCCTCCTTTCTCCCATTCATCAGGCCTGTCCACCTCGTTCCCCATCGACGGCACTTTCTTCAACAGCTGGTTGGCACAGTCGGTTCAGATCACAGCAGAGGACATGGCCATGAGCGAGTGGTCTTTGAACAGTGGGCACCGGGAGGATCCTGCTCCAGGTCTTCTGTCAGAGGAATTGCTACAAGATGAGGAGACACTGCTCAGCTTCATGAGGGACCCCTCACTACGACCTGGTGACCCTGCCAGGAAGGCCCGAGGCCGCACTCGACTGCCTGCCAAGAAGAAACCACCCCCTCTGCAGGATGGGCCCAGTGCACGGACCACTCCAGACAAGCCACCCAAGAAGGCCTGGGCCCAGGATGGCAAGGGCACACAAGGACCACCCACAAGGAAGCCACCACGGAGGACGTCTTCTCATTTGCCGTCCAGCCCTGCAGCTGGGGACTGTCCAGTGCCAGCAGCACTGGAAAGCCCTCCAACACTGGCCTCCGAGATCCCAGACGAGACGGCCCCCATGGCTTCCGACTTGAATGTCCAAGTGCCTGGCCCTACAGTGAGCCCCAAACCCTTGGGCAGGCTCCGGCCACCCCGAGAGATGAAGGTCAGTCGGAAATCTCCGGGTGCTAGGTCTGATGCTGGGACAGGACTGCCATCTGCTGTGGCTGAGCGGCCAAAGGTCAGCCTGCATTTTGACACCGAGGCTGATGGTTACTTCTCTGATGAGGAGATGAGCGAGTCTGATGTCGAGGCGGAGGACAGTGGGGTACAACGGGCTTCCAGGGAGGCAGGGGCAGAGGAGGTGGTTCGCATGGGGGTGCTGGCCTCCTAACTCACCCAGGCCCCGCCCTGGTCCCCTACAAGGCCTCAGCCCAATCACAACTGCCATTTCCAACTGCTGAGTGTCTCAGACCCACCACTCTGTCGTGGTTTTATTTTTAATATAGAGAGAGTTCTGAATTCCACTCCGTTGTCTTTCCTCTGTGCTGGTCTAGGACATTAGGATTCCTCCCGTGGCCTTGGCCATGGGGACTATACCAGGTTCTATGTGCCACCCCTGTCCCAGCCCATGCGACATCGCCGGGCTTCTGGCTTGATGTAGACGAGGCGAGGGAGAGCGCTCAGGGCTTCTGCCTACTGCCATTGGGTGACACAGACTGTCGTTTGGGCATTATTTCATGGCAGATGGGCCATCCCAGGGCCTGCCCCGCCTTGTCCCCCCGCCCCAGATTGCACTGGGGTCCATTTTTGGGTGGGTGGGGGGTGTCTTGCTGCGCTCCACTGATCCCTAAGGAAGTATAACAAATGATACCCAGCCAGTCTATTCACTGTCACAAGCACAACGAGTTTCTATGAGAAAGCACTGAGGGGATGCAGGGGGCCCGCTGGCTCCTGAACAGCCCACCACATCTGAGGCCTGCCCGCCCACCCGCAACCCCCCCTCCCTTGCTGCTCTGTCCCTGCCAGTGCCCAGCCCAAGCAGCTCTGGGAAAGGGTTCCCAGAATCCTTCCTGAGCTGTGTTCTTTACTCAGGGGACTCCCCAAACAGTCCTCCACCTGTACAGGTGGAGAACTCCAAGGGAGGGCCAGTGCCCAGCCCGGGACTTGGGGCTCAGATCAGCCCACTGCAGAGAATCACTCTGGGGCTTTAACTTCCTTTCTTCCTTTGGGGCCAGTCTCGGCCACAGTCTTGCTGTCTCCATATGGAGCTGGCCAGACCAGACCGTTTGCCTTTTGAAGTTTCCTAGTCCTGCTAAGAGATGAGCTTCCTCATTGGTTTCTTTCTGGAAACACCCTTCCAACAAGTGTAGTGGGATCCCGGGGCCCAGGGCAGGCCAATGCTGGCCTGCTGGCACTGGTTGAATTGTTGCTGGATCTTCCTGTATTCCTCTGTCCCTTAGCGCCTTAACCCCCTTTCCCTCCCTACTGAACCCCCTTTTCCTATTCCTCTTCAAATCCCCCCTCCTTTAAGCCCCCAGGTAGTTCTGAAGAGTTTTGATGGAGTGGCCCCAGGGTGATAGATAGCTCAGGGAACAAAGGAATTCCGTGAAAACATTTTTTTTTTCTTTTATGAATTACTCTTGGGTCACTTCCGCCACTGGTAAAGCCAGAACTTCTCCAACCGGAACCTTGCAAAAGTCCAGTGAACCAGTCGAATCATTCTGAGAATGCCAAAGAATCTTCTGACCATGATACACAGCACAGCCCGGACCTGACAACTGTCGACTTGAACTTTCTTTTCAAAGGAATTGGTTAGCAACAAAGTTCAGAGACTCGGTTATTGCACACACCTACAGAGAAGGGCCCAAGGCTTCGGAGGAGGCTGCTGCTGCTGCCACCGCCGCTGCCGCTGCCGCCACTACTGCTGCTGCTGTTGTTGGTTTATGGTCCTTGGGCTGAGCAGCTGTAAGTGTGGTCCTAAACTTTGAGGAGTCCCTCCCCCTTTTGGGGGCGGGGAGAATCCTGACTGTGAATCCAGTGTGGTTCCCCCATCGCCGCCACATAGATACACAAAGAGCAAATACACGGGACCTTCACCCACCTCGACTCCAAAATTATCAAGGTACGACAGTGAGTTTGAGCAAAATCAGAAACAAAGATGATGACTTCAGTTTGGGGACTGGACAAACGTGTCTTATCCAAATGAACTCCGAGGGCGTGGGGTGGGCTCCAAGGATCCTGGGCATCAGGATGGCATCGGCTGCCACATAGACTTAGTCTGCCTGCCCGTCTTGGTAATAGTGACAGCTCAGTGTTGACGTCAGCATCCCCACCCGTCTCTTGTTTACTGCCTTTGAACAGACCTCCCTTACCCCTGTGCTTTGGGTCACTTCGGGTCGTAATCTCATCTGCTGGACTGCCTGGTGGTCTGACCTGCGGGACACGAAGGGCATGGGGGCTTAAAGAACAACCAAATGCTACAGGGGGAGGAAGGGAATGTCCCTGACCACTCTGTCCCACCAGGCTCTGTGCCATAGAAGCCCAGTTGTTGTCTGTGATAATGGCTGGTTAGCAGACCCCTTCACTAGGCCAAGCCTCACAGCATCTTCATCCGGCAGCTGTCTCCACTTCTAAGATGTCCATCGGGCTGTGGGGAGGATGAGGATGTCCCATAGCCTCTCCCTAGTTCCTCCCAGGCCACACTATCTGTGGTGTAGATGGCTTTGCCACACTATGACCAAGGCACCCTTCTAGGCCAGAGGCAGTGCCCACTCTTGCCCTCATTCATAATCCCTCCTTAGGGAGGGAGAACAGACTCTGTGACTCGTTCTGGCTAATGTACCCCTTCCACCTCATTTCCTCATCACAGGACACAGGCTAATGTGCAAGGAAAGTATTTTTCTGTATCATAAGTGTATTTTGAAACAAGTAAAGAAAAGAAAGCTAGGGTGCTCGTTTACTTTATTAAATGGGCTCTGAGCTTGTGAAAGGCGTGAGAGTGAAGTCTTTGCAATGTAAGGGCAGGTTTGTTGGAGAAGCCAGCCACCCAGGTTCCCGGGCATAGGTGTTGGACTGCGTGTGTGTGTGTGTGTGTGTGTGTGTGTGTGTGGCAGAGTGCTGTGAAGATGTATGTGCAATGCATGGATACCCTATGGGACTTGCTGGGGTTTCTAGAGATTCAACTGCCTGATTCTACAGGAATATTGGCAGCAGGTTAGACTTTGGGTTTCCTCACCATTGCCACATAAGGGCAACCTGTGCCCATACCTGAAGCTCTGCATAACAATATGTGATCTCTGTAGTAAGGTCCTTGAGGCGGCTACTCTCACCTGCCCTTGGCCCAGCTGGCCACATTGGCCGAAGAGCCAGAGGTGTTGGAGTCAGGGACCTTTGGTCGTTCTTTAAGCCGCTTCCTGCCGCCTTCTCCTAAGGATGCACACTTGTGCTCCATCCAAATCACTTTGGGGTGGCGGTGGGGAGGGTGATATGAATGTCACAGGAGGAGACACCTTCTGTCTTTGTTTCAAAGAAAGTGATGTGCCATTTGTTAATATACAAGAGAAATATTGAAAACTATATTGAAAAGAGCAATTTTAAATTATTTTTGGCTTATGTTGCAATATTTATTTTCTTGTATTAGAGAAGATTTCTTTGTAGAGAAAAAAAATGTATTTTTCATTACCGCAAAGACCTATTTCTCCTTTTTGTACATTGTCCTTGTTCGCGACCCTTAACGAGCAATAGAATGTTCGGTCACCCCCGTGTGGCCAGTGCCCCCTGTGCCCTGCATGATTGTGCTGCTGCTGCTGCTGCTGCATAGTTTCCGGCCCCATCCTGTCCTGCTCACTCACTGGGGCATCCGGACTGCGGCCCCCACCAGGGTCTGTGTCTAAGGAGCCCACAGCACTCCTCGTGTGTTGGCAAATTCAGTTAATAAAGCAATGTTTTCTGTGCTGGCTACCGTGAGGTTCTGTTGTACTAGGTGGGTAGGAGACCTAGAAACCCCCATTGCTTGCCTACAGCAGTATACTCGGCAGCAGGCCTGAGTGCCAGAGGAGCCTGCAGACATTCAGGACATACCACTGGCTGTACCTTAGAGTGGGTGTCTTTGATCTTCAGGGTTAGCCCTTGCCATTCAGGGTCAGGGATGAGAAGGTAACCTGAAATCCAGTAAAGTATCACATCAAAGGTAGGGCACAGGGATGGCTCTGAAGGAGTGGCATCATTCCTTCCTGTAGTAGGTAGTGTGCTAACCACATACTGTGACGGTGCTCTACCCACCCAACCTCTCTGTGGAAACCCAAAGAACCAATGGGAATAAGTGGCGTATGCATATGATCCCAGCACTTGGGAGAATCGGAAGTCCAAGGTTATCCTCCCAAACAGCAAGTTTGGGGGATGTTAGGGAGGTTGTCTGAGGTCAGTCCCCCCAAAACTTTAAAAAGATGAACTCTTTAAAAAGATGAACTCGGTGTGCCTGTAATCCTCAGTACAGTTGTGTACTGACCTCCACCTGTGCACAGCTGGACACACCTTTTGTTTATTAAAACTCCAAACTTTATTATACCACAGCTACCAGGTTCCTTGAGATGATTTAATACTATAGTGACAAAGTGAGTTGTTTCTTTCTAGAATGTTTCCTTTAATATTTCTGGGTTGTGGTGAACCACAGGTAACATACAGATAACGAAACTGGGCTGGGCACCATGGCTCTGTGGGCAGAATGCATGCACAATGCCCTGGGTTCAATTCCTAGCACTCCCTTTAACTTGTGGGAAATAGGGTATAGATACGTGACATCATGTAAGTGGTATCATGCACCAACTGTGACTGGCTCCACCTCACTTAGCACAGTACCCTGGAGGCTCATTGAGTGTTAGGATTCCCTTTGTAACACTTTCCCTCTGAGGTTGGGTCCCATGGAGTCTAGCTGACCTGGAATTCTGTAGAATTGAAGACAACTTTGAGCCCAGTCTCCTACTTCTTCCTTAGTGCTGGGATGACAGTGACTATCACACCTAGTCCATGCGAGAGCTCACTCAGTTACCATCATGTGGCCCTACAGGGAGGTGGTCGGCCAAGAGGGAGAAAACTGTCTTTGAGAACATGCCTTTGAAGGGTGTACAGAGACAAGGAGGTCCTTTCCATTTTTCTTTACTTCCCTGGTCGTAAAACGAGGCTTTGTCATTCACTGCCCCATGATGCCTTGTTCCACAGGCCCAAGAGCAACAGAGCCATCTGACCTCAGACTGAAACCTATAAAATCATGAGTCAAATAGGTTGACCATGTCATGTGTGTTCTCACAGTGATGGAGATGAATAGCAGGATGTGTAATCATTTCCTCTTGAGACAAGGTTTAGCTATAGAGTCTAGGTTAGCCTCAATCCCACAATCCTCCTTGTCTCAGCCTCTTAGGTATCTGGGAATACAGGCACAAGCTGCTATAGCTGGATCACATTTGATATTTAGAATAGTTAAAATTATAGAGACAAAAGTAGGATGGTGGTCGCCAGGGACTGGGAGAAGAAAGAGGGGTGGTTTGGTGAGCATAGTGATGACTAGGGTTCAGGGGAACTGGTACTCACAGATATGTGTGTGTGGTAGTGTAAACTTCACTTGGAAACTACTGGGTTTCTTTTTTACTTTATACATGATGTTAGCCCAAAGGCCGGGAAGTGATTGTTTTATATTATTTGCTCAATTGTTCCCAATTATATAATTGTCACAATTTGGTAAAAATGACAGAATTAAAGGGCTGGAGAGATGGCTCAGTGGTTAAGAACACTGCTCTTCCAGAGGACGCTAGTTGATTACCAGTGCCCACACGAGTGCTCACAACTAACTTCAGTCCCAGGGCAGCTGATGCCCTCTTCTGGTGTTGGTGGGCTCTACAAGCAAATGGTGTTCAAACGCGTGCAGATAAATAAATCACCATACACATAAAATAAAAGCACACACACACACACACACACACACACACACACACGAAAAAAATGCTGGGTTGTGGTGGCACAGGCCTTTAATCTTGGCACTTGGGAGGCAGAGAAAGGCAGATATTTCTCTGTGAGTCCAAGGCCAGCCTGCTCTGCAGAATGAATTCCAGGACATCCAGGGCTACAGAGAGAAACCTTGTCTCAGAAAACAAAACAAAAACAAGTACTCTGCTACTTAAAACACAACTGCTTTGCAGCAATGACAAATGCGTGTTAGACACGAGAGTGTTCCTATTGGTGTCTTGGGAAGAACTAAAGGGTTGAGGGCTCCCCTAGCATGTGTGAGACTCTGGTTCTGTCCTCAGCATCTCAGAATAAGGGAGCGGGTAATGAGATGACTTGGTAGGCTAAGACACATGCTGTCAAATCTGACTCGTGGTGGAAGAGAAGAGCTAACTTCTGCAAGTTGTCCTTTGACCTCCACACATGTGCCTTGCACATGGCATGCAGGCACACACATAAGAATAGAATAGAATAGAATAGAATACATATTTGAAAAAAAATGATTTACTGAGTTAGGAGTGTTTGCTGAACTTCCACAGGACCCAAGTTCAGTCCCCAGCACACGTCTGAGAGCTCACAACTGCCTGTAACCTCAGTTGCCTGACTACACTCTATAGATCAGGCTGGCCTTGAACTCACAGACATCTGCCTACCTCTGCCTTTTGAGTGCTGTGATTAAAGGGCTGAGCCACCATTTTGCCCAGTTAAAAAGAAATCTTTAAAAAAAAAATAAATTTCCATTGGCCTTCCCTACACACTGGCAACACCCTTAGTGTTTCCCAACTTCAACTCAAGGCTCCTTTTTCATTACTAACCCCATATCCACTTACCTGGCTTTCTGCATAGTGGGTTAGGAAAATACTTCTGGCCCAGGAGGGAGAAGAGAAACTCTTTAAGTCCCAGGCCCAGAACTTATGCTCAGAAGGACCAAGTGTCCTCGGTACTGTTCTGTCACTGGGAAGATACACCATGACTATGGTAACTTATAAAAGGAAGCATTTATTTAATTTGTGGCTTGCTTACAGTTTCAGAAGGTTAGCCCATAATCATCACTAACTGGGGACCAAGCATTTAAATATATGAGCCTGGGAGCGGGGGGGTCATTCTCATTCAAACACCATACCATATGAGAGCTGCTGCTGCTTTTTTTTGCCCAGGTGTGTGTGTGTGTGTGTGTGTGTGTGTGTGTGTGTGTGTGTGTGTTGCCTGCATATAAATATGTGCAAATATGTGCACCATACATCACACACATCCCTGGTGCCTGCAGAGGCCAGAAGAGGGCGTCAGAACTCTTGGAACTGGGATTATGGGAGATTGTGCTATTCTCTGAGAAAACAAATGCTTTTATAACCTCTGAGCCAACTCTCCAGGCCCTCTAGAAGGATTTTTAAACCCAGGAGCAATTGGATGAGGTGGCTCTAGACTTAGGCAGTAAAAAAAAGATGGGTAATTTTAATCCATGGAGCCTGGGTCTTTGCCCAATCAGAACATGCCATGGATCCTGACTCATCTGTTGCTAAGTGAGAAGGCCATTGAAAGCATAAGATTAATTGGGAAAGTGATCAAGCATGGAGCACTTGTCTAACATTCATGAGACTCTGGGTTCCATCCTCAGTGTTGCTGGGGGTGACGACAGGGGCTAAGAAACTCAAACCATCTGAGAAGCTGAGAGTGTGGGAAGCCCTGGATTCCAGCCCCAGCAGTGGGGGGAGAGGTGGGGGAGTGGAGACAGGAGGATCACAAAATACCTCTACTATATGCTGAAATTGAGGCTAGCCTGGACTACATGATATTGTTGAATGAATAAATGAATGAATAAGCCACGTGTGGCTGTCAAGGGATAAGGAAAGGCAGGGAACAGGGCCCAGAGGTGATGAAGGTTGACATCCATGAGGCCTGGGCTTCTCGGACAGGTTTTGAGACTTGTGATTTGAGTGGCATCCTTTTCAAGTCAGGCTTGTAAGTTTGTGTTCAGTACATAGTGTCTACTCATTCTCTCCTCCCCACAGGGCTTCCACCAAACAATGTGTGGCCATCTAAATGTCGAGCACATGTTTGAATGCACTGTGAAAGAAGACTGGATTTTTACTGTGAATGCTCTAGACATAGACTCGAGTGGGCCTCGAGCTCCTGGAGAAGTGCAGGCCCGCGTCCTGACCCTTCTGAGATGCTGTTCTCTCGTTTGCTAAATACCTGCCTGGGCCTGTAAATAAATCCAGGGTGACCAAGAGGTCATCCAGAGGTGGATTCAAGGACACTGAGATGGACTGCTGAGGTTAAAGCTTACTAGAAGAGTTAATTCATGCCATGGTCAGACAGACAACAGCACTACAGACATCAAAATGGGGGCTCTGAAGACAGGAATCGGGGTCTGCATAGCAGAAGTGGGAGTGGGGGTCTCTTCTCTTGGTGTTTTGAGGGTGGGAGTGGTTTTACTGCAAGAATCTCAAGTTTACTGCAAGTTCCCATGCAGGGGCCAGGAAAGGGGCAGAGAACAGGAGGAGTGGTAAACAACACCTCCTTGGATATAAACTCACCTCACCAGGTGCAAAATGGGTATCTGGAAGGCTGTTAGCCAGAGCTGGCCTATGTGAGAGGGAAGGAAGGGTTGCTGCCGGAAAGAGGCCTGAGCATCAGTGTGGGCTGCACCCTCACAGCCAAATCCCTTTTAAAATACAGATTTGTTTCATTTTTTGATCATACATATGTATCAACGTGTGAGTGTGGTCACATGAACTCTGGGTGCCCAGGGTTTCAGATCATCTGCAGCTAGAGTCCTTAACGGCCTGCTGAGCCATCTTTCCAGCCCCTTTAACATCACATTCTTACAAAGTTGACAAAATGCTGATTTTCCAAAGATCTCGAGGGAGTGCTGGCAGCCTGGCTGTTGCCCAGAGGCACTGGGTTTGTTTACCAACGTGCACTTCCTGCAATCCGAGCTGGTAGCCACCCCTGTTTGTTTATGAGTTCTCCGTGAGCCTGCCAGGACAACTGTGGTCTGGGGTTAGAGCAGGTATTAGCTTTGTGCAGTTCCCTGACAGGGGTTTGTTGAAAACAGCTGGTGGGGATGAGAGATGAGGTGTAAGTGACAGTCAGCTGCTTGCGTCAAAGAGACACAGCTGCCAGCGCTCTGAGTGGCTGTGGCCTTTCTCAGCTGTGGTCACCGGTGCACCTGAAACCTTGAAACCTGAGAGCAGACCAGGCAGAAGAATCTGGATCGTACCTCCTCCTCCCCCTCCCCCAAGGGATTGACTGCCATGATCAACTTGAGCCTCAGAAGGTCAGCCAGAGATGTGCAGAGGAAACCAAGGGAGAAAAGTAGCTTGTCAAAAACCACCCCTCACCAGTGGGCATTGCCCACTGCTATTTGCAGCATCCAAGAGGCTAATTGGTTCTGGTATTAGGATATTAGGCTGCAAAGACTGTAGCTGAAGCTTCTGGCCACTCCTTGCTGAAGAAGCATCTTCTTGCCTCCTGGAAGGTCTTGGATGTTGTAGTAAAGGATTGTTTTCCAAGACAAAGTGTCACTGTCTTTAGACATACTGACGGGTTTCTTTGTAAAAGATCATTAAACAAACAACAAACATCATAGCTGGACTTGTTGACTGTTGAGGTTTCCTCGTAGGAGAGATGGAGGGTCATGGGACTCCTACCTGACTATCCAGATACTCCTCCTAGCTAATCATAATTGCATTCTTTTCTAACTGTACCTGTGGCCTTGGGGTTTCAGGAGGGGTTTGGAAGGCCTGGAAGAAAGGGGCTCCATCTATACAACCACAGAAACCATTCATTTTTGTGCACAACTTCCAGTGCCAATTCTCGGAGATCACCCACACCCCTTTGCAGCCCCTCACCCTTACTTTGTGAGTAACAGATATGACACAGCACAGAGAAGGAGATTGTATTTGGAGGCCGTAAGAGTTACTGAACGCCATAGAACCATGGACAGTCAGAGGGTTCTGAAGAGACGGAGTCAGAGCCCACATGGCAGAAGTGAGGGCTTGGGGGTGGGGAACGTGTCTCTTTTTTGTAGACAAGGTTTCTCTGTGTAGCCCTGGGTTGTTCTGGAACTCACTTTGTAGATCAGGCTGGCCTCAAACTCTAAAGACCCCTCTGCCTCTGCCGCTGCCTCTCTCTGCCTCTCTCTGCCTCTCTCTGCCTCTCTCTCTGCCTCTCTCTCTGCCTCTCTCTCTGCC
>JANHMN010000002.1:61212854-61263253 GCA_030674055.1 Rhabdomys pumilio
TGCCTCTCTCTCTGCCTCTCTCTCTGCCTCTCTCTCTGCCTCTCTCTGCCTCTCTGCCTCTGCCTCTGCAGTGCTGGAATTAAAAACTTGCACCACCAGCGCTTGGCTTTCTTTACAACTTTCTGAGGAGAAAAGTTGCATCACACAAGCCTATAGCCAGGCTCTCCAATCCCGGACAGGAGGGAGAAAAAGGGGGTGGGGAGTCGGGCGTGTGGCCAGAATGCAACCTTTTGAGTTCAATTCAACTGCCCAGGTGAGACTGTTCATCCTAACTAGAGACCCACAGTGTCCTCAGCTGGGCCTGTCAGGATCCGTGGGAGGACAAGGCTGCTTGTAGGTATATGTTGGCCTGAGCCGCAGCTGTATTTTTAAAAGGTACTATTTATTTTTATTTTCCGAGTACGAGTGTTTTGGATGCACTTACGTACGTACGTACGCGCACCTGTACATGCTTGGTGTCAGATTACTTAGCTTAGAGAGGTTGAAGCGGGAAAGAGCGAGGTTTGGTCGGACCTTAAGTGGGTCTATGTTTATTCGCAGTGAGGAGGCACTTTCGTCAATCACGCGTGAGTGGCCAAAATGCCTACAGACGACAGGACGCAGGTTCCTTGTGAGGAGGAAATGACTACCAACTACATTGTAGTCCCTCCTTTCCAGGAACTGCTTGGTCTGGCCGCAACGGATTCTGGGAAGTGTAGTCTTCTAGCAGAAAACTCTCACTTGATGTTCACAAAAACCCGAGAACCAAAGAGAACATTGGATTCCTTAGTAGCGAAGTTGCAGGTTGTTATGAACCGACATATGGTTGCTGGGAACCATACCTAGGCCCCTCTGCAAAAGTAGCAAGTGCGCTTAAGCACTGAGCCTTCTCTTCCATTCCAGCAGCTGAAACTCTCTCTCCCTCCCTCCCTCCCTCCTTCCCTCTTCCCTTCCTTCCTTAAGTCCTTCCCTCCCCATAAGGTCTCATTTAGGTTAGTCTTAAACTTGTGTCAGCTAGGAGTGCTGGGATTGTAAATAGAATTGTTCCAGTCAAAGCCTGGGCTCTGACAGGGCTAACACTACAGGCTCTGCCACTTCTCCACAATATGTTAAATACACAGATAGCAGTGAAAGCAGAGATTTAGTTAGTGTGGCCACATTGAGAAGAGGAACAGATAGAGAGCTTTAGTCACCCTCACCCCCACCCCAAATTCATCTTCTGGGTCCCGACTTAGGACTCTGAGGTTTAGGCTTAAATAGAAGGCAAGAGGCATGCTTAACTAAGCCATTGTGGTCAAGGTGTGGTCCACCCATCACTTACCCATCATTTCTGTACTCTCAGGTGGGCTGACAGTTGTCAGAATTAAATCTCTCTCCAGGAGGCAAGTTCCTCCTTCAGCCAGCACCAAGGTTTGCAGCTTCTTCCTTCTGGGGGATTTTAGATTTCTTGGGGACCCTTGTTTCAATAGCCTGATGGTCAAAGATGAGTCTCTCGACCAGTGTCAGTCCTGTAAAGACTGGTAAGGGTCACAGGGTTACAAGAATGAGCTGCCAGTTTCCCGGATACAACCTCCTTATGGTCCTCTGGGGTCCACACAACATAAACAGCTAGCTCAATTTCACTAGGTAGCCATGGAATAATTCTCTACCAGTCAAAGCATGTTGCCACCTGCCTTTCTGAATGAAGTCATTTCTAGGATAAACTTTCCCGTGCCTCTCTAGTACATCCTGCTCAAGGAGTAGATTCCACCATCTTGTTCAGGTCAAGCCAGCCCCAGGCCAGGGGTCAGATAGGGCCTCAGCTGTATCAAGAGTTTCACCTCAGGGCTCAGTCAAGTGCTTCTCAGATAGACATTGCCTCCTGTTTCAGTAACTTCAGCTTGTCCGTTATATATTCATTTATTATTTTTGTATTTTTATTTGTATTTTGCTGGGGATCAAACCCGCACGGAGCCTTAGTCATGTTTTTGTTCTACCACTGAGCTGTCCTCAGCCCAGCGTGTGTTCTAGTTTTACTTCAGACCATAGTTTCCCACAGTACCACACGTGTCATTGTGTAAGCTCAAAGGCTAGTCTGCCATTCTGAGGACACATCTCTCAGGATAGTTCTGACTTCAAATATTCTTTCCTGATCTGCTAGTCCATGAGCTTTGTGAGCAATGGCTCTCTCTAATCTTAGCTTAGAAAACAAGTGTCATACAAGGTTCGGGTTGGAATCAGTATTGGACCTAAAGAACTTATGGTGGGTAAGAAATGGATTAGGGCTAGCGGCTCAGTGGGCAACAGCGCTTGCTGCCAAGCCTACTGGCCTGAGTTTGATGTCAGAATTCACAAAGTGAAAGGAGAGTGTTGTAGATTTGGCTTAATGCTTGCGTTGTGGGTTCCCAAATTGCACGAGAATCAAGAATCCTGCGTGTAAGTAATAATTCAGGAGTCTCAGAGGAAAGAGTGTGCTAGCCACATTAGTCACATGGAGGTTTGGAAGTGGCCCCACCATTGAGCTGCTTAGGGGATATTAAACATAACATAAGTCTGTCTCTCCTCTCTCTCTCTCTCTCTCTCTCTCTCTCTCTCTCTCTCTCTCTCTTTGTGTGTGTATGTGTGTGTGTGTGTGTGTTTCATTTGAGAATCCATAACATTGGGGCCGTATCGAGGAACTCGCACCATCGCCGCTAGCAAGTAGAGCAGATTAATCCACTACTGCTACCGGAGAGAACTCCCAAAGGCTGTCCTCTGCTCTCCATGTGGATGAAGGAGCACATGCGTGTGCATGCACAGACACGCAAATAGTAAGATAAAAATGATTGGGTTGAAAGCTGTGAGAGGCTGTCCTGGAATCCTGCCTCTTCATCCATTCAGCCCTCTTGCTCTGTCTTCTCCACTCTGATATATTCCCTGCCCACTGCCTGTGTCATCATGTACTAGGCTCTGCCAACCCCCAGACTGCAGCGTATCCTCCTGTCTCTGCCGGTCTGTGTGCCTGGAATGTCCTGCCTTCCCCCACGCTACACTTAACTGTCTCATGCTCTGCAGCATTCTTCTCGTTCTGCCTTACGTGGTGTGTCAAGTGTCTGCTTTTTTTTTTTTTTTTTTTTTTTTTTTTTTGAGACAAGGTCTCATGTAGCCCAGACTGGCCTGAAAACATCTACAGCAGACTTTAAACCCTTGATCCTCCTGCCTCCATCTCCTAGGTACAGGGATTTTAAGTATCCACTAGCAAGCTTGGTTTATCTTCAAGTTTTTTTGTTTTTAAATTATTATTTATTTTATATATGTGAGTACACTGTCGTCGCTGTCTTCAGACACACCAGGAGAGGGTGTGTCATCATCATCAGAGCCCATTACAGATGGTTGTGAGTCACCATGTGGTTGCTGGGAGTTGAACGCAGGATCTTTGTTAAGAGTGGTCAATGCTCTTAAAGGCTGAACCATCTCTCCAGCAAGCCTGGCTTATGTAGTGCTGAGGACTGAACCTAGTGCTTGCTACATGCCAAACAAGTATTTTCCCATTGAGCATTCCCTTCCTGATTCATTTTTTAAACAAGGGCTCAACCTTGGCCTTAAACTCATGGCAGTCTTCCTGCCTTGCTCTCTTGAATATTGGAATTACAGGCCTATGGCCCCAGCTGGTAGTTACAGGAAATGCCTACTGACAGAGGGAAACAGAAAAGAAATAGAGCCTCTGAACTTTAGTGCTTTCACACACACACACTTGGTTAAATAAAAGGTAACAAAGTTCACCTTCCTGCAAGGGTTTGAGAAAGGATTTGACACTATCCATTTTGTGATCTCTGGCCCTGCTGGGCAGGAGCATTCGAGTGAAAGGGAGAGGGTGCAAGTAAGAAGGGGCAAGTGTAACCACCGCCACTGTTGCTCTGAAATGCTGAGCCGAGTTGGCTGAAGGCAGACTAGCGAGGGAGGTGCAGGGAAGCTTCTAGCAGCAAAAGCTTTGGAAGAACATTTCCTTCTCAGGAAGAGTTACAGCTTTTATAGGACAGATGCTCTCAAGCGATGGAGTAATGCTCACACACCTTTGTTCCTTCTGGATAGGATCCTACATATAGTTTTGGGGTGGGTTGGGGTCTGACAGCAGGTGCTTCCTATTGGCCTGGCATGAATGTTAGGGATGCCTCATCTATGTGTGGAGGGGCTTGGGGGCTCTGCTCCTATGTGACTGATGGCCACAACTCTCTCTATGGGAGGCTGTGGCTATATGACAGGGGCCTGGTGTTGGGAGCAGGTGAAGTTCCTACCATCTCTTTTGGGTCCCCAAGGCTCCCAACCCACCTCAACCTAACCAGGCTTCCTCTCACGGTCTACCACCCCACACTAACTCACAGACCAACAGTGAGTAGGTGTCCTGTCCTGATTTTGCCCAGAGCAATACAAAAGGATGATTACATAATAGGTGCCCAGGCCCCAGGTAATCAAGACTGAGGGCCAGCTAATCCAAGAGGGACTCCAGGGCCACCTGACTGCCAGACGATATGAGGGGTGTGTCAATTCTCAGCTTGTCCCCAAATAGAAGCTGGGTTGGAGACAAACTCTGAGAGTGTTCTCTAAATAGCTTCATGCCCTGCCATCTGCTGCCGAGCAGTCAGGAAGGAAAGCAGTCCCAGCTGGCTTCCTTCAGGAGCTATTGAGCTGAGGGAGTAACAGGGGTTTTATCAGCAAGAGAGTGCTCATTACATTCTCTGCAGCAGGATAGGCTGAGGCTCTTCTACATTGACTTACTGAGGGTTCTTACTCCCCTCTTCCCACACTGAAGGCCCTAGACAGGAGGGAAGGCCATGTGCTTTTCTCCAGCCTGTAACCCATTTGGTCTGGCTTCCTAATCAGAAAGCGAAAATAGAAACCAGTTCACACTAAAGGTCTCCATGGGTACAATGAAACCCAAGATCTAGATGAGACCCAAAATGCCAGTACTTGGCCATATTTGTGTCCTCTGAGCTTTCTGCAATGTGCCCAATGCCAGATGAAATAGTGCTACAGTCCCACTGAATTTCACATTAAATCTTCTTTTCCTTCCTTCCTTCCTTCCTTCCTTCCTTCCTTCCTCCCTTCCTCCCTTCCTCCCTTCCTCCCTTCCTCCCTTCCTCTCTTCTTCTTTCTTTCTTTCTTTCTTTCTTTCCCTCTATCTTGGTTTATTGAGACAGGGTTTCTCTGTGTAGTCCTGACTGTCCCAGAACTCATGTTGGACCCTAAGATCCAAACTGGGAAGACACACTCCCACAGAAACACTCACAAACAGGGAGTTCGATGCAAAAGCAAGAAGTTTATTGATCCAGTGCACTGGGGTTCCCCCCCCCACACACACACGCAGGCTAGAGAAACCCCAAGCTAAAGCTAAGAGCAGATTTTATACAGTTTTCACAGACTCACGAAGGCAGTTTTACAATCACCTTTTAGACAATGCTAACCACAAAGGCTGATCTCAAATGCCCACTCCCATGCCTGGTTTCTTGGCAACACATATTTGCACATTATCTTATGACGATGAGTGTTAGCTAAGTCTATCTTAGCATAGCTCCTGTTTACCCAGGTTTATTTCGATAAGGGCCCAGCTTCCTGATAACCTTTTAACTCTCTAATCTTGGGCCCTCTTCTGAAATGTGTGTGTAAGTCTTTGGAATGAGCTTCTCTCAGAACGTGTCTCTGGAGAAGTTAATTTTTAAGTTTAGGCTGAGACCTGAGATTCCTTCACTCACTCTGTAGACCAGGCTGGCCTTGAAAGCAGAGATCCACCTGCCTCTGCCTCCCTGGTGCTGGGATAAAAGGCATGCACCACCACGAATCAGCTATATTAAACTTTCTTTAGTTAACAAAGGCAGTGAATAGAGCTGGGTGATTGCTCAGTGGGTGAAACACTTGGCATGCAAGCATGAGGAACTAAGGCAAAATCTCCTAAGTCGGACCAGACACAGTAACAGCACACTTATGGATCACCAAGACTCCAACAGAGAGATGGGAGAATCTCTAAAAGCTTGAGGGCCAGCTAGCCTGGCAGATGCAAGGCCCAGCATGCGAGCTGTTGACTTGCCTTAGTGTGTAGCTGTTGGGTGTCTTAGTGTGTGTCTCCCCTCCCCAACACAGGAAAGCAGTAAACAAGCTGAGGATATAGCTCAGTAGTAGAGCACTAGCCTAGCATGCAAAAGGTCCTGGGTTTAATTCCCAGCACCGGAAAACAAAAACTGGAAACAGTAGCAATTCCTTTATCCCATGGGCTTCTCTCATTTCCACTTGAAGCTAACTTTGAGTCACTTGTTCTTCTTTCTATTACTGACAACTGTGTAGACATCCCACATGCTAACTTTTTTATAATGCTTTTTTGAACATTTTAAACATTACCATTTTTATGTATATAGGTGTTTTGTCTACACATATGTCTGTGCTTCACATGCATGCAGTGCCTGCTGAGGCCAGAAGAGGGCGTTAGAATCAACTGCCACTTGATGCTGGGGATTGAACTTTGGTCCTCTAGAAGAGCAGCCAGGTGCCTTTAACTGCTGACCATCTCTCTAGCCATCACATGAATTCTTCAAGTGGAAGAAATCTATTGCCCATGAACTCAACTCCCTAGGAGCAAATCATAAAGAAAATTTCATTTTATTTTTGCAACATTATCTCCTGTCTGTAGTGCCCAATGACCATCACTTAAGCCATTGAGACATATAAATTTTTTTTGTTTGTTTTTCGAGACAGGGTTTCTCTGTATAGCCTTGGCTGTCCTGGAACTCACTCTGTAGACCAGGCTGAACTCGAACTCAGAAATCTGCCTGTCTCTGCCTCCCAAGTGCTGGGATTAAAGGCGTGTGCAACCACCGCCCGGCCAAGACATATAAATTTTTTAAAATCTCATTTTATATATATAGGTGTTTTATTTGTATGTATGTACATGTGTGTCTGGTGCCTGCGGAGGTCACCAGAAGGCATCAGATCCCCTGGAACTGCAGTTACACATGGTTGTGTGCTGCCATGTGGGTTCTGAGAACTGAAGAGCAGCTACTGCTCGTAACCACTGAGCCATCTCTCTGCTCCTACCATAGCAATATCAGAGAGGAAGAGGGTGAAAGGAGGGAGGAAAGGGGAGAGAGAAAATGATAGGTTTAATGCTGCTGTTGGTGGTGGTTTTTGGTTTTCTGAGATAGGGTTTCTCTGTGTAACAGCCCTGGCTGTCCTAGAACTCACTGTAGAGCAGGCTGGCCTTGAACTTAGAGACCCACCTGCCTCTGCCTCTCAGGTGCTGGGATAAAAGGCATGTGCCACCATTGCCCATGAAGATAGTGATAGTTTTAAAAGAGCTGCCTAGGAAATTCTGTACATGTTAATGATAGAGCACCTTTACAGAGGTAAAACCATTGGTGGCTGGAGAGATGGCTTAGTTGATAAATTGGTGAAGTGAGAGCCATGCAGGCAGGAGGACCTGAGTTTGATCCCTGGAACCCATTTAAAAATCCAAGTGTGGTGGTCTGTGCTTTCAGTCTAGGTGGACACAGCTCACTGGCCAGGCAGCTAGCCTAATTGGTGAGCTTCAGGACAGTGAAAGATGATGACTTAAGAAACAAGGTGGAGGGAGGGGGCTAGAGAGATAGATCAGCAGTTTAGAGCACTGACTGCTCTTCCAGAGGTCCTGAGTTCAATTCCCAGCAGTCACATGATGGCTCCCAACCATCTGTAATGGGATGCGATGCTCTCAGCTTGTATTTATGAAGACATTTACAGTGTACTCAAATACATAAAATAAACAAATAAATCTTTAAAAGAAAGAAAGAAAAAAAGAAAGGAAGAAAGAAAGAAAGAAAAGAGATAGAGGAAGAAAGAAAGAAACAAGGTATCCTCAGCACTTGGAAGGTAGAGGTTAGCAAATCTCTAGCTAGCAAAACTCTAGTGAGTTCAAGACTAGCCTAGTCTACCTACATATTGAGTCCCAGGACAGCCAGCACTGCATAGGAAGGAGACCCTGTCTCAAAAAACCAAGACCAAACCAAAACCCAAAATGGACAGCTCCTGAGAGTGACATCAAAGGCTGTCCTCTGTGGCCCATACACATATATACAACAGAAACACATACATGTTGTACATATACACGAACCCAGTTGCTCCCTCCTTCTTTTCATCTTATTTCAGTTTGTCTGTAGTTTTCCATCTTAAAGGGTAAAAATAAAAAACCTTGCATAAAATATACTTCCAGGAAAAATCTCTTGTGTACTATATGGGTGCATCACCTGTCAATAAAAAAGCTATTGGCCTGTTAGCTTAGGCAGGAAATAGGAGATGGGAGTTCTGGCAGGGAGAGAGGATTCTGGGATAGAGTCAGGTACATGAAGAGATTCACCCCAAACTCTGAGGAATATGATCCCATGAACCTGAAGAGAGAAAACTAACCACATGGCAGAACTTTGAATAGAATAAACAGGATAATTGAGTTACAAGCTAGCAGGAACAAGCCAAAGCCTTTGGCCTAGGCAATTATTCATAAATAATTCAGTCTCAGAGTTGTTATTTTGGGAACTTGGGCACAGTTGGAAAAGCCTGCAGTTACATATACATATATTATATTCTCTTTAAGATTTTTATTTTATTTTTAATGTTATATGTGTCTATGTGCATACTTGAGGGTCGGTGCCCAAGGAGGCTGGCCAGAAGAGGGCACCAGATTCCCTGCAGTTTGAGGAACAGTTGGTTGTGAGTTGCCAGATGCAGTGTTGTCAACTGAACAGCAGTCCACTGAAAGAGTGGCTGTTGGGAGCGACCTTGCTTAAACATTAACTGACTCGTCAGCCATACGTGCTTACTGGCACAAAGTCTTGGCCTCGGTGGGAAAGTACTAGCCCAGTTGAGAACAAGTAGCTATTGATCTTGTGGACAGGTACCTAGCAACCCATTCTGTTCTGTACTTTCTGCTGAACTTTTCACCCAGCCAACATCCTATTCTTGAGAACACCTGTGCTCCCCAGAGACAAAGCGACCCTAGGTCACCCCCCTACCTCATATCCTGAGTCTGTGAGCATATAACCTGTGTGGGAACAATTGGAATTTGACAGCTTGATCATATCTCTTGACTTGCTGTCTGTTCTTTATATCCCTTGTCCCCCCATTCTTTTTCAGGTGGTTCCCTAGTCCCCTGTTCACTGCCTCGAGGGTCAGGGTAAGTGGCACTTGAACAGGGACCCTGGGGGGTTACAGAGGAAAGAACGCTACTCACCAGGAAGATAGGCCCACCCGTTCATTTTCAGAAGCGCCCAAGAGCAACTTCGAATCTGCAGGATGCCACGGTCAAACCTGCTGTGAGACAGTCCAGAGGAGGATCATAGAGTGGCGGAGCCCTTAAGGTAAGACATAGGATAAGAATTCTCTAAACAGTCAATCTTTGTGACAGGGCTCAAGGAGTCCATCAGGATATGAGGTACTAGGGTTAAGAAAAAGGATTTAAAGAAATTTTTAGATTTTGTAGGAGACATTTGTCCATGGTTCACCAAGAGGGAGCAATTGATGAGAAACGGTGGTGCTGAGTTGGGGATTGTTTTAAAGATTATTATGAAGCATTTGGACCTACAAAAATACCTGTTATAGCCTTTAATTATTGGTCCCTCATTAATGACATTCTTAGAACCACCCCGGAATGGCCGGATCTCCAGCACTTGATATCTGAGGGAGAGCAGTCTCTTAAAGAATCCATCTCCTGTCTTCCCTCCGCTAACCTAACAACTCACATACCACCTCTGTCCCCTTTAAGAGAGGAACTCTTAATGTGCCCCAACTTCTGTGGCTGATGGTGTCTCAGACCCCAGGTCTGCTCCTCCGTTGGTTATTATTGAAATGGAGGGTGTTCCTGACCTTCCCTCAGTAGTAAAACTTTCCCCCAAACCTACAAATAACAAGCCCCAAAGAAGCCTCTATCCCTATGTGCCCTTGAGGATGCTGGTGATGTCACACCCCCCACCCCCCAATGAGGCAGCCCTACATGAGGAAGCCGCCCAATATGAGTCAGATCATTATCTCGATCTGCCCAAAACAGCCTCAGCCTTTTCCCTAACGGCAACAGTCATGCCTGTTCCCCAGACTCATGCAGAGAAAATTTCCTGGAAAGATACTACCCCCGTCTGGGTTGATCAATGTTGCTAACACAAGAGAAACTGGCTGCTGCAAAAGTTAGTGCAGGAACAGTTAGCAGCTGGTCACATTGAGCCATCTTCCTCCTCTTGAAATACTCCGATTTTTGTTATTAAGAAAAAGTCTGGCAAGTGGAGACTCTTACAAGATCTCCGTGCGGTTAACAGAGTCATGATTCCTATGGGAGCCCTGCAGCCTGGTCTTCCATCTTCTGCCGCCATCCCAGGAAACCTCTTTAAAATTGTTATTGACTTAAAAGATTGCTTTTTCACCATACCCCTTCATCCAAATGATTGTTATCATTTTGCATTTAGCCTTCCTCAAATTAATTTTCAGGGACCCATGGACCGCTTTCACTGGCAAGTCCTCCCTCAGGGTGTGGCAAATAGCCCTACCCTGGCCCAGAAGTATGTAGCCATGTAATCCAACCTGTCAGAAGTGCTTGGCCACAAATTTACATTCTTCACTACATGGATGACATTTTACTTGCTGCCCCTAATAGACAGCAAGCCCTCTCATGCTTTCAACAACTTCAAATGGTGCTGAGGTCACAGGGACTTAAAGTTGCCCCTGAAAAGATTCAGATAAAAGATTTTTATTTTTATCTGGGGTATGAAGTTGAGCTGGGACAGGTTCGTACCCCAAAGATTGAGTTTCAGCTTTCCTCCCTTAAGACTTTACACCATTTTCAACAGCTGCTCAGGAATCTCCAGTTTGTTGGGCCCCTAATCTAAAGATTCCTCCTGAGGTTATAGTTCCCTTCAATGAACTCCTCTCAGGAGACTCTCATCCTTTCTCCCCTCGAGCCTAAGCCATTTCAGCCCTGCAGCAGATAAGTCAAGCCATATCTTCCCAAACCTCATTTCAAATTCATTATACTGCCTCACTTAATTTTATTGTTTGTGCTACAACACATACTCCAGTGGGGGTCTTTTGAAACAGCCAGAGACTCCTGCAAAAAAAGGAATGTCCTTTGTTATTGATATATCTCCCCTCAAGTCTAAGTAAGGTTTTGGCAACCTATTATTCCTTGTCTGCCACCCTAATTGTTAAAAGAAGAAAAATGTCCAGACAATATTTTGGCAAGGATCCTTGTGGAGAGCCGACAGAAGGCGGCTATCAACCTTGCAGCCATCCTAAGCCATATACCCTGACAAGAGACTTGTTTTCAACAGCCTATAACAGCTGAGCACACTCTGATAACATCTTGTTTTATATACCCAGGATTTTCCCTTGGGTGTTTGTGACTTAAAGGTGTGACTTAAGAAGTGAGACTTATAAAAGGTGAGAGGCAGACAGAAGAGAGGACTGGAAACTTGGAACTTGGAGGCACTAGGGACTAGGAACTAGGGACTAGGAACTCGAGACTTGGGACTTGGACTAGGAAGAGAGACTTGAGAATAAACGGTACTGAATCACACTCTGTCTGGTCTCCATTCTTCGCATCCACCCTCACTCTCTCTCTTGCTGAACCCTGACCCATGGACCAGAGCAGCAGTACGAGCCAGAACAATTTAGCCCTCAAAGCTTGAGGCAGTGCAGGCTCTAACAATTTTGGCCCTCAAGCTTTTGGCAGTGCAGGTTCCAACATTTGGCAGAGCGGTCCCTGACAGATCCTGATATTATTATTATTATTGTCCCTTATACCTCATATCAAGTTGAATAGCTTCTTCAATCTAATGATGATTGGAGCATAGCCTGCACCTCATTTGCAAGTACCATAGACAGTCATTATCTAAATGACCCCCTTATACAACTTGTAAAGATACATTCCTTGACTTTCCCCAAGGTAACTTCCAAGACTCCATTCCTTGAGGGCACCTTGGTGTTTACAGATGGTTCCTCAACAGGCAAAGCTGCCTATGTTTTACAAGATCAGGTTATTTCAGTGCAGTCCCCATATCCCTCTGCCTAGCTGGTAGAATTGTTTGCAGTCCTTCATGTTTTTAATATGTTACCAATGACCCCATTCAATCTGTATACTGATAGTGCCCATTCTATTCCTGTCTTAGAGACAGGCCCATATATTGAGCATGTTTCTACTGCTTCCAAATTATTTGTGGAGATTCAATCCTTAATTATCAAAAGGACAGTGCCATTTTTTGTGGGACACTTGAGAGCCCAGTCTGGCCTGGGTGATTCTTTGTCGAATGGAAATGCCCTGGCTGATGGGGCCACTCACGAAGCATTCCCCGCCCTACTTTGATAACATAGATTTGGTTAAATGGGCTCATGCTTTACATCATTTAAATGCCTCTACCTTGCACCAAATGTTTAAGATTTCTAGAGATCAAGCAAGAGAAATTGTTGAGTCCTGTGGTGGATGCACCACTCTGCTTCTGGTTCCTCACCTGGGAGTCAACCCTAGGGGACTCATCCCTAATGAACGATGGCAGATGGATGTTACCCATTTTCCTTCTTTTGGAAAGTTGAAATATGTACATGTCACAGTTGATACCTATAGTGGATTTATACACGCATCTCCTCTTTCTGCAGAGGCATTGCGCAATGTGATAACACATACCCTGCAGTGCATGGCTGTCATGGGAAAGCCACAGATCATTAAAACTGACAACAGCCCCAGTTATACAGGAACCAAGTTGCAACAGTTTTGTTCCCAGTTTGACATCAAACATGTCACTGGTGTTCCCTATAATCCTCAGGGCCAGGGCATCGTAGAACAAGCCTATCAGACTTTAAAAAATATTCTTCAGCGCTTGACTGAAGTTACAGATGCTTACTCCCTTTTGACACCTCGAAACAGGCTTAATCATGCTCTCTTTGTTCTTAACTTCTTGTCCCTGGACAATGAAGGTAGGTCAGCAGCTGACTGCCTGTGGCATCCTAAATCACAGGATTCTCACGCATTAGTGCAATGAAAAGGTCCCCTCACTGACAGTAGAAAGGACCAGATCCCGTCCTTATTTGGGAACGAGGGTTCGCCTGCATCTATGACAAAGAGAATGCTGGCCCAAGATGGTTACCAGAGAGGCTAGTGAAACCTGTTAACCCACCTGTGTCCAGAATGGAGCAACCCTCTCCCCCTGAGACATATCTCATTTCTTTTACAGATGCTGCTCCAGGCAAGGATACTCATGATCTTGTGGCTGACTGGAATAACCATCAACCTTCAACTGCCTCCATCTAAATCTCCTAATAATAGATGTGTCTCTTGGAATTACACTTGGGTGGTCCTCTCAGAAAAAAATGATGTCATCTGGGCCACTTCCAAAACTTCCACTGACATTTGGTGGCCAGCACGCCTTACTCCTGATCTTTGTAAATTAACACAGGGAGCAGCGGCCCCTTGGGGTCTTGAACATCAGCTAGACTTAGAAGCCCCAGAAGATAATACGCCCAACACTCAGATTTATAGTCAACATATTTGGGTTTTGGTTTGTCCGTCGGTTAAACCTGGCTGTGATAATTCCATCAAACGAACTTTACAAGATACAGATTTTTACGTTTGCCCAAGGGCACCATCATGACCGCTCTTTTCATCATAAGTGCAGTGACAAAATTGATTTTTATTGCATCAGCTGGGGTTGTGAGACCTTCGGAGACGGTCTATTGGAACCCTACCTCCTACTGGGATTATATGATTGTTGCACAAAATTTTTGCTGCCCCCAGAATTCCTTAAATGCCAATCCTCTTTGTAAAAATTCTGACCGCGTCACCTTGGGTTGGTGCCTCCCCCTGTTCATTACATTTACAGACCATGCTAAGTCCAAAGACTGGGCGCAGGGATTCTCATGGTCTCCGCCTTTATCAATCAGGCACAGATACTGGCCTCACCTTTACTATTAAGCTCCTCAAAGAACCCGTTCATGTCAACGCGCCAGTCCCTATTGGTCTCAACATGGTTCTAGTTCCCCAGCCACAACCACCCAAAAAACCCGACCCTCCATTTCTTGCATAAATTGCTCATACCTTTGCTCTAGAAACTTCCCTTGCTCCCATAGCCGATCACCCCTCCATTCAGACCAAGAACCTCATTCTCACCTTAGTGAATCAGACCTTCCTTACACTCAATGTCACCTCCTTTGGTCTTGTTGATGACTGCTGGTTGCCTTACCATTCCCAACCACATTTTTATGAAGGCATTGCTGTTCCTGGCCATTTTACCCCTACAAATGACTCCCACCATTGCCTCTGGCAACACAGAGAGTAGAATAGTTTGTTCCTCTCTCGGGTCTCAGAATTGGGCCTCTGTGTGACTTTTAATACACCCCCTTCACAGTATGCCCACCTTTGTAATGTTACCCTTGCGCCTAATATTAGTAGTCAGTATTTGGTTCCCTCAAATGACACCTGGTGGGTCTGCCTTGATGGCCTCACCTCCTGCCTCTCAGCCAGCACCTTTTCTGCAAAAAATTCTGATTTTTGCATTCTTGTGCAATTGGTCCCTTAACTGATTTATTATCATTCAGAATTTTTTCATTTGTGGGATCAGTTCACTGATTCCTCCTCTTCACTGATTCACCAGAAAAAGAGCCCCTAACTGCCATCACCATTTTAGTCCTCCTAGGCCTTGGTGCCGTAGACACAGGGACTGACATTTCTTCATATATTCTCTCCAAGTCTAGGTATCAAAAACTCAGTATCATCATTGACAGAGATATTCAGCATCTCCAACAAGGCATCAACGATCTCTCTGATTCCCTCTCCTTCTTAGCTGAAGTCATCCTCCAAAATCGTAGAGGACTTGATTTATTCTTTCTACAGCAGGAAGGGCTGTGTGCAGCTCTTATAGAATAATGTTGCTTTTATGTAGACAGACAGGGATGGTCAAAGAGAGAATGAAAAAGATCAGAGAAGGTCTAGAGAAAAGACAGAGAGAGAGAGAGAGAGAGAGAGAGAGAGAGAGAGAGAGAAGGGAAGAGAGCTGGTATAAAAATTGGTTTTCAAACTCTCTGTGGTTGTCAACCCTACTTCCTTCCATTTTGGGACCATTATTTGGGTTGTTTTTGCTTATTTCTTTTAAACAGACTTACCAATTTTGTGAAGCAACAGATAGATAATTTGACAGCAAAACCTATCCAGGTACATTATTATAGGTTAGCTATGGAGGACCAAGAGACTCAAGATGAGGTTGTTACTCTATCCAGGGTGTTCCCAAAATCCATCTCCACCCAACCTATAAGAGGGGACTTCCATCCCTGGACCAAGCAGAGAGGGGCCACCCAGAACCCCCTCTGACTGGTGATCTAAAATTTTGCTGAGGCTGTGAGGCAAAACACTGCAAGGGAATATAAAACTAAAGCTAAAAATATCTTTCTGGGTTCCCTGAGGGACAAGCCTGACTGCATAGGGGTTGATGTCCAAACTATCCCCTATCCAGGAAAAAGACATCAGGACAGGTATGGCCTCCATGTCTCACTGGACAACACCAGGAGGACTGGAACCATTACAAGGTCCCCTTTGATTACTGGAGGTTAGACCTCTATCCTCGCCTTGGCAAAGATTAAAATTGCCACGGTCACTCTATACAAAGTAAAAGGGGGAGATGTTGGGAGCAACCTTGCTTAAACATTAACTGCCTCGTCAACCATATGTGCTTACTGGCACAAAGTCTTGGCCTCTGTGGGAAAGTACTAGCCCAGTTGAGAACAAATAGCTATAGATCTTATGGGCAGGTAGCCCAGTTGAGAACAAGTAGCTATTGATCTTGTGGACAGGTACCTAGCAACCCATTCTGTTCTGTACTTTCTGCTGAACTTTTCACCCAGCCAACATTCTGTTCTTGAGAACACCTGTGCTCCCCAGAGACAGAGACCCTAGGTCACTCCCCTACTCTATATCCTGCTTCTGTGAGTATATAACCTGTGTGGTAACAATTGGAACTTGACAGCTTGATCATATCTTTGACTTGCTGTCTGTTCTTCACATCCCTTGTCCCCCCCTTTCTTTTTCAGGTGTTTCCCCAGTCCCCTGTTCACTGCCCCGCGGGCCAGGGCAAATGGCCAGTGCTCTCAACTCCTGGGCCATCTCTCCAGTCACAGCTATGTAAATTTTAAACTACAAAAATTTATGATAAGCAAAGGGAAAATTAGAGCTGGGTAATAAAAACAGAGGTGAGGGGACTGGAGAGATAGCTCAGTGGTTAAGAGCACCAGCTGCTCTTCCAGAGGTTTTGAGTTCAATTCCCAGCAACCACATGGTGGCTCATAACCATCAGTAATGGGCTCTGATGCCCTCTTCTGGTGTGTCTGAAGATAGCAATGGTGGACTCATAAACAAAAAAAAAAAAAAAAAAAAAAGAAGTGAAGCTGTGAATGTAGCTCAGATGCAGCAGAGCATTTACCCAGCATACTCAAGTTCCTGCGCTCACTGTCTGTGCTGAGAAAAAACAAAATGCATCCACATTCTACCATCCTTAAAAGATCGGGTTAGCATCTTATTTTTCTATTCTTAACACTCAGTCCATAAGGCATGATAATAAAACAAGATCAAATTAACCTGAGAACACATAGCACAGCTGTTCTTTGTGACTGTTAAAAAGGCACATAGAAATGTCTTATAAGTTAGGCTGGATGACCTGGACTCACTGTTAAGACAGCCATTAGAGTCCACATGAAACCCCAGCTCCACAATATTGTACAAAATCTCAAAAGAGTACACCAGGGAGCCATTTCCCACCAACTTTCCAGTGTGCTCTGTGTTTGCTCAACTACATATTTTTATCTTTAGAAAGCACCCTGACTACATCCACCAGAGTGGTGTGGACTCTGGTGCAAACTGATCACAAGGTCACATTTAAGATGAGCAGGGAGTGTGGAAACCCACATGAGGCTGGCCATTTAGACAGAAATCTCAACATTTCATAATGAAAATGGTCCTAAGATATAAACATGACACCTATATAATTGCCATCTTCTTACTCCCAAAATATTTCGACTAAAGTTTAAAATATAACAACCCATTTTTTAAAATGTGCTGGACAGTGCCTGATTACTTTGGGTTTGGAAAGAAAGCATCACCACAGTCGTGAACAGTCATCGGGTTCAGTGTTCTGGATTACATACAAGGATGTGATTGAGAATGGTGCCTTCGGCTGACTATGGTCTCCCCCTTACTGTGGATCTTTTCAGTGCAGTCTGGGCTGTGATGCGTGAAGGGGCATGGTGACAGGACTCCAGACTGAGGTTTTAAGAGAATGGATTCCTGAGGACTTCACTCATGAAGGAGATGTCACACATTTTCTAGTTGATCCTAAGGGCTGGTGTCAGTAACACTGTCAAATATTCTAAAGGGCTTGCTGGTTTGGTTTTGTTGTTGTTCTTTTTAAAAGGTAAAAACTTGACAAAGCTTGGAAATGTAGATCTTTAATCCCCACAACTCATGAGGCAGAGGCCGGCAGGTCTCTGGGAGATTAAAGCCACCATGGAATTCCAGGCTAGTCAGGGCTATGTAAATACTGTCTGAGACAGACAAAATGCTTTAAGTTGAAAATCAGAGTAACACTAACAGAGATGAGAAACATTAACATGTATTTTAATAATTCAGCTATTGGTTGAAATGTAACTGTAGGATGAAATTTAAAAGCTACAGTTTTTTCTAACCTGTTCAGCTCCCAAATATTTGAGACAAGACTTTTTGATTTATTTAAGGTGTAAGGACATTTATTTATTTATTTAAGATGTAAGGACAATAACTGAGCAGCTATTCCTAATATGTGCTATCTATTTACCTCAGCCATAAGCCCCGAGTTACTTGCAGTTTGAATCACCTTGGCTCACTCTGCACCATGTGTGTCCTTATGGCTGCTCTCTCATTGTGACCTCATAGCAAATCTTCCTGGTGTCTCCATATGGTCTTTCCTCATCTTTCTTCCCTTTCTGCTCCTCTCTCTCTACCTGGGACCCTCTCAACTGAGATCTGATGTCCTGCCTCCACTTTCCTCTCCTGCCCAGTCATAGGCTGATCAACTCTTTGATTAACCAATCAGAGATGATGGAAAACAATTTTTACCCAACATTGAGACTGGAGATGCTTGACCATGCTGTCCTTTATGTTGTAACCAGATGTCTGGGCACAGAAACCAGCATCTGAGTATACACAAGACCACCCCAACACATAACTATTTTTCTTTTTTTTTTTTTTAAGAATTATTTATTTTATGTATATGAGTATACTGTCTTCAGACACACCAGAAGAGGAAAGGAAATCAGATCCCATTACAGATGCTTGTGAGCCACCATGTGGTTGCTGGGAATTGAACTCAGCATCTCTGGAAGAACAGTTGGTGCTATTAACCACTGAGCCATCTTTCCAGCCCCATAACTATTTTTCTTAACATTTTTTTTTTTTTTTTGGTTTTTCGAGACAGGGTTTCTCTGTGTAGCCTTGGCTGTCCTGGAACTCACTCTGTAGACCAGGCTGGCCTCGAACTCAGAAATCTACCTGCCTCTGCCTCCCAAGTGCTGGGATTAAAGACGTGCGCCACCACCGCCCAGCCATAACTATTTTTCTTAACTCTTGGTGCAAAACGTTTTTTAACAGATGGTCTGACTCTGTAGTCCACTCTGGCCTTGAACTTGTGACTCTCCTACCTAGTTATAAGAGTACACCACCATGTTTATTTCTGCTTTTGGGCGGGGGTGGGGGAATTTATCAATGAGACAGTCTCATTGTGTATGTCAGGCTAGCCTCAAATGCTCAGCAGTTTGTTCCCCAGCTACCCAGCAGCTAGGAATACAGGTATGAGCTACCGCACCCAACTCCATGGGTTTAGAACCTGTTTTATAGTAATATAAGTAACCCTTTATTTTCTATTTACTTTGTAGTAAGAGCATTATACATCTTAAGCTCTATTTTTGTCCTGCTTGAATTTTTGAAACACCAACAAATCTTTACATATAGTTAGAATAACAATACAACACAAACAATACTTAACAAAAATTTTTTTTTCTGATGCTGGGGATTGAACCCATAGCTTGTGCATGCTAGACACGTTAGACAAGTTAGACAAGCTGCATGCCCAACCTATCCCCACTCCCTTTTTAAGAGTTTTGTTTTATGTGTTCAAGTGTCTTACCTGCCTATATGTAAAGTGTACTGTGTGCATGCCTCTGGCTGGAGGTCGCTGCCAGATGCAGCAGCTTCATTTCTGGATAGGCTGGGTGCATTCTGTTGTTGTCTTTGTTTCTTTGGTCCCAGTATCAGAGTGAGAAAGGAGGTTTAAGAGCAAGCTACTTTATACCAGGAATCATTTCCCCATCTAGAGAACTATCTGGCTCGGGGATATAGTGTGCAGGGCTGAGTGCTGGAGTTTCCGGATTCCCCTAGATGAGTGGCTTGGTGGTCTTCTGTTATCAGTTTACCTTAAGAGCCATTAAAAGTACAGCCTTTCTGTCTTGAAATATCCGCCAGACCCTTTCAGGCTGCTTGGAACCCACTCTCTTGGCCCCGTCAGTCTCCTCTGATTCATCGTCTAGGCATTGAAGCAGGTTACATTCAGGCAACGTCACCAAAATCTAGAGGGGACCCACTGATTCTAGGAATGCCTCCCAGGGGGCCAAGTATGTGACCTTGTTACCTCGTGTGATAGGGGAATCTCTCTTTTGGTATCCCTTGCAATAGACAATGGATATTTCTGTGGGTAGCCAGATGGCTTCTAACAGTGTCAAGATCTCCTTTTTTGTTTTTGCTCTTCTTGGTGGAAGTGAGACTACTTCTTTCTTGGTACATGTCCCCATGTACATGGGCAATGGGAAAGGCATAATGGCTATCAGTATATATAGTGGCTGGCTTGTCTTTTCCCCAACAGAGCACCCGGGTTAGTGTTAACAAGCTTGGCTAATTGAGCTGAAGTTCCTTGGTTAAGTGAATGTGCCCAAGCAGTCCCATCCTGGGTCACCATTGCAGCCCCAGAGTAGTGGATTCCATCCTGGACCAAACTGCTCCTGTCAGTTTACAGTACCTCGTTCACTTCCTGCCACAGGTCATCAGTCAAGTCCATCTGACAGATCGAATCAGGTTCATTACCTCTAGGCAGTCAGTCATGCAGAGGTTCTGTAGAGTCATCATCTGTAATAGGCGAGCAAGGTTGAGTGCTGATGGTTTGCACAGAACCAGATACAGGACTGGTTCAGGAGACTTGGTAATGAGTCACCCTCAAGTTTGGCATCCATCTTTCCAGGGTACCCCATAGAGACTGGGTTAAGTCTCTTAGATAAGCTACCAGTCTCTCCCAAGGCCCCAAGGATCAGTTGAAATCTTTGCAATTCTCAGGCCCTCAGCCACATATAGGTAGAAGGGTCTGATGATGTCTGAGAGAGCTAGGGCTGGGGTGGACACCAGGGCTGTCTTTAGGACTTTAAAAGACTTTTGTCTACTGTCAAGTCTTGGTTGTTGTAGATTTTTTGAACTATTTTTTACAACTGGTACCTGGTTATACTCTCAAATTCCTCAACTTTTATGAAGTTTTTTGTTTTTATTTTTGTATTGTAAGGTTCACGATTCACTGATACCTCGTACTCAAATAGTATGTAAATACAAAGAGTGTTTTATTCTGCAGAAGTCCAGCATGCTGGGCTCTCCCATTACCAAGACAGAGATACCCAAGTAAGCTTGCAGGCCTGATTTAAAGCACATTAGGGAATTCTGGGGTAGATGACCTCTATGATAATCTGTTAGGTCCATCTCTAAGGACATTCCACTACCAGAGTGTGGAGACTGGAAACTTGCTGGGGAGGTCTGGGAACTGTTACTGAGGAAGTAGCTGAAGGAGTCTGGAAGCTGCTGCTGACCCATTGTCCTTGCCTCAGGCCAGGAGGCTGGTGACATTCCATTACCTGGACATGAAGGCTGGAGCCTGGGTTTTTTCTCTATTAGTAATTGACTTGCCTGGACTTGTCCAGTTTTTAGGCCTAGTCTCCTTAACTGCCAATTTGAAGTCTGTCATGGAATCAGTCTAGCCTTCTCAGTATCTCTTCTTAGCAGCTGTCTTTAATCCTTTTTTTTTTTTTTTAAAGGTCCTAGTGAAAGTTGTCCAATCTCCTTGGTCTCCTTGGTGTTGGACAGAATGGACAATCTGTCCTATCTGGGCTCGGGGCATTGATCCCTTGACCCAACCTGGGGGTAACTTTTGTATTCTCTTTTTAGAAAATAGTAGGTTTTGAGTCATCTAATTATGCACATCACTTGTTTAAAAAGGAATATTAACTGGCTGGAGAGATGGCTCAGTGGTTAAGAACACCGACTGCTCTTCCAGAGGTCCTGAGTTCAATTCCCAGCAACCACATGGTGGCTTACAACCATCTGTCATGGGATCCGATGCCCTCTTCTGGTGTCTCTGAAGAGAGCAATGGTGGTGTACTCATGCATAAAATAAATAAATAAATCTTAAAAAAAAAAAAAAAAAAAAGAATACATACTGCTTACCCAGAGGACCTGAGTTCAAGTCCCAGAACCCATATCTGGCAGCTCATAGCTACCTGCAACTACAGGTCTAGGGGAATCTAATACCTCTGGCCGTTACAGATGCCTTCACTCAAGTGTGCATACTGACACGCAGACACACAGACATAAACCAGAACCACTCCAGCCTACTCCCTGCACACACAGGCTACTTAGAGCAAGACAGGTGGACAAAAATGAGGCTCAGAGTTGTCACCTGTGGTACTGTGCTGTAATGGCAGCTACCTCAGACCTTGTGAGAAGGCCATAGTAAAGAAGGTCACACAGGTCTTTTGTTTGTTTTAATTCTTGCTATGCTACCTTATTGCACATCTAGTTTAATAACTAATCGTGTGTGTGGTGTGTGTGATAGGTGTGGTAGGTGTGGGTTGGAGTTGACTATGGAGCTATCTATGACCCCGACACTTTCTGGGGCACAGTTCAACATTTTTCAGTAACCATGTGGTTGGCAGTCATCTTGGCTGGTGACTTCATCAGGATGGAAGCAACCATGTGACTTTTCATCCATCTCAGTTAATGTAACCATGTGGCATAATCAAAAATGGTGGTACCATAACACTCCATATTTACACCAAGCCATCTAGTTATCATTCCTCATATTCCTCATTCTTCTCTCTCTCTCTCTCTCTCTCTCTCTCTCTCTCTCTCTCTCTCTCTCTCTCATTTTTATTAGACTAAGGAGTCAACACCAGGCTTCCTAGATGGTTTGTTTTATTTTATTTTTCTCAACCTTTTGGTTTTTTTTAATTGCTTTAACTGGAGCCTTTTAGTTACAATTATGAATAACCAAAAGTGATCACGTCTGTGTCCTGTTCAATGTCTTTTTGTTCCCTGTATTTACTATCTTCTAGATTACAGCGACTTCAACTCGGTTTACATGTGATAAATTGCGAGGAAGCTTTCCTAATCTAGATGGTACACTTTAAAGAAAATCACTATATGACCTTATCATGTTTACTCCTTAATTTGAAGAAAATAATATGGATTTACAGTCAGAGAAAAAAGTAAACAAGACCAGGGAGATCTTAAGGCGGCGTAGCTGATCCCCATTTGCTCAGGCTGCTGGTTGAGACGGCCAGGAGTCCTCCTGTCTGCATGAGCGTGGGCTACAGATTCAGACCTTCTCAAAAAACAAACAAGTTTGACACTGACCTTCCATTTTTGTTAATGACAGGAACAGTCTCGGGCAGATAGGGGATTGCAATGGCTTAAGCACCTAACCCTACCTGTATTTGTGAGCACAGCAGAGGTACCTCACGGTTCACACAGTGGCATTGAAAGATCCCCCCAAAGGGAGACCCTCACTCAAATCCGGATCAGCGCTCACCCAAGGACACACGAGAGACCTTCTTGATGCAATTGCAAAAGGTAGTTTAATGGCAAGGACCCTTGGGTCAAAACGTATCCCATGCAAGGGATGGAGGCTTCGACAAAGACCCCAGGATGTTTGGGATATTTAGAGATAGAGGTTGGGGAGAGCGGGAAAATTTGGCACAGTTACATATGATTGGATATTTCAAACATCAGCAATTTGCGTAAGCAATCATTTGAGTTGGCAGGATGACTAGTTATTTTTTGACCATGAAACCTCAGACCTCCCAGACAGAAGGGGAGAGAAAAGTAAACACCAGATAGCCCATTACTCACTTGGGCTTGTTTGGAGTTGTCTGGGCACGTCTTTGCATGCCTTTTCATTTCTTGGTCACCCTGCCCCTGGAGGGATTTAATATTTTTATTATGGCAATATTTAAAAAGTTATCCGTGGTCTTTACTGACCATGAATTTTTGTTATTGTTTCAAGCTGCTTTCAAATTTTATTCTCACAGCATCACATGCAGAGTCCAAAGCTTGTGCCAAGCAAGCTGAGCACGTGAGCTTAAAGATCACCTGGAACAAGGTTGCCTTTTCTTCCTCTCAGGAACTGCAGAGCAGAAGAGCTACAGGAGAGAAGCAAAGCCGTGGCTCTCTTCTGGGCACACAGGCCTCTAAACTAGGCTGCTCCCCCATGGAAGTCTCACTCCACATAAGGAGCCCTGGGAGTGACTTAATGTGGCCAGTCTGGTCACTTGTCACTACTTTCAACTAAGTATCACTAAATTAAAAGAGTTGCTAAAGTCTGCATCAGACTAGTCACAACAGGCTACTGCTGTGATTTTGTACGATAGGCTGGACTTAGAGAGGACAGGCCACAGACTGTGGCCAGCCATGGTAGTAATGGCAGGTTGCGTGATTGGTAAAGAAAATGGTGCTTCCGGTCTGGGCCTGGGAACAGAGCAGATCCTGGGCAGCAGCTCTGCCCCCAATCTCACAAAACCCAGAGGAAGCAGGCCTACCAGGAGCTCTAACCTGGGCAGTATCTTAGGTAAGGAGACAGCAACACCTGCTCCAAACAGGGAGTAACTGGGACCCACTAGGACCCAGAAATTCACTCCTGGCCCAGAGCACTGGTTCCTTCCTTTCTGCACCTGAGCTCTGAGCAGATCTTGGGCCCCAGCTCTAACCCCAGTAGTAACACCCACCCCACACAATTCTGATACAACCAAGATAATAGGAAGGACAGGCTCCAGTCAGAGACAGGGCAGGTAGCACTAAGGAGATCCAGATGGTGAAAGGTGTAGGATTTTAGGTCTCAGTCCAAACTTAAAATTGAAAGAATCCCACTGTCCCAGGACACATCCTGGGAGGAACACATTCCTTAATCAGAGGACACTTGCTGGATTAACATTCATAGGAAGAAGGGAGAGGCTGATTGATATTCCTCAGACCACAGCTGAGGGAACCCACCTGCAGGTGAGGAAGGCCCAGAGCAGGTAGACACATTCCAGGAGAGGGGCCCAAGATGGGATGTGGTCAGAAAGCCAGGCCCTTAATGTAATAAACCTGGGCAAACAAAAGACACTCATTGTCATAAAAATAATGTGCAAATCTGTGTCACCTAGAGACTGGACTTGGGAAGGTCAGCGTTTGTGATTGCCCTCGTGAACTCTGTATAAAAACTGCTCCCAGCTTTGGCTCAGGGTTCCTCTTGTCTGCGTACAAGGGAACCCCAGTGCACTGGTTATCATTATCATTAAACTTCATGTTTTTGCAGCGAATCCCCATCTGTGAGTATTTCTGCCGGAGCGCATCCCCCAGTTTTGCATCTTTTGGTCCAACATTTGGAGGTCCCACCAAGATTCATTCTCTCAGACCCCACAACTCAGGGATTGGAAGGCCACTCACTCAAGCAGGTCTGTGTGTTGTCTGTCTGTTTTTGTTTTTGTGTCTGTGAAGTGTCTGTGCCCATGGCAGTGGCAACTGTCTGTGTACTGTGTCTGTGAAGTATCTGTGTGCCTGTGGCAGGGGTGACCATCTGTGTAGCCTGGTTTCTGTGCTTGTGGCAGGGGCAAGAACTGGGCAAGCCACAGAGAGCAGTTTGTGACCCTTGGATAGGGTCAGGACCCTAGGATAGGGTCAGGTTACGAGTTCCAGGAGGGAGTTTGTGGGTAGTGGAAGCAACAGGACAAAAGTATCGGCATGCTGCAGGCCACAGTTCTCTGGAGGACACTCCAGAGTTCTGTTGTCTGGGAGATAAGGTCAGGAACAACCCTCTTCCATTTGAAGGTGGTCTTCGGCCACCAACACCTAGGGTGGCGTTTGTTGTATACTCTTGTATCAGTGCGTCTGTGTCTAATTCTATTTGTGTTGTTCATTGCTGGTGATGTTAGAACTCTGTTAGATTTGGTCCAGTGTAGGCTGGCCAAGTTGTCTGAATCTGTTAAATTAGGTCCAGCGTAGGCTGGCCAAGTCGTCTGGTTACTAGATTCTTCCACAGGCCGTTTTTCTATTGTCTGTGTGACCTGGTTTTTGTGTCTGTGGCAGGGGCAAAAACTTTCTGTAAAACCTGGTTTATGTGCCCGTGACAGGGATGAGCTGACTGTGTTGTCTTTCTTTGTTTTCTTGGAGAATTGTCTGTGTGTTGGTTGTCATTCTTTGTGTTCTTGGACTTTGACTGACGTTATTTTGAACTGAATCTACTGTGTTAAACGTCCTAATTAACTATTAAGAAAGTTAAAAAGAGGAAACATGGCCTCCAGCAGAGGAAGAGATAGAGGCGGTACAAGAGAGCTGCTGCAGAGCAGAGAGGTGGGTCCTTTGGAGAGCAGCCACCGTGATTCACGAAGCCTGCCCACCCCGTGTAGGGTATTCTCCAGGTGGCACTGCACGGAGAATGCCCTCGCCTGGCCCGTGCTCAGTGGGTGACAGCTCACGGCTCCCCTAGCGCGGCACCCTTGAGCCACCTGGCTGTGCAAGTTGGCCACCAAGCTCTAACCCTCCTTGGTGCCCAAGCAGAGGCGAAGGCACAGTGCGCGATGCCAACTGCTTAGCCTGGCATGCATAAAGTAGCCCACAGCTGTCGCTGGCCAGATGATGTGTCTGGGCTGGGAACCCTGGGGTTACTGCTGTAGCAGCCCAGCAGCTTCCAACCATCTGCTTGCAGGTACTTTGGCTGCTGGCCACTTCTGGTGCAAGAACATGGAGGTAAAATTCACTAGAGATTTAAGATTATTCACCTGAGAGTTATAGTTATATATTTTTTTTATTTTTTGAAAAAAGTGAGTGAGTAGTGCTGAGACAAGTCAGGTGACTCCAGCTTGGGAACTCTGAAACAACAAAACTGCTTGCAGACAGGTCACCTGCTGTGAAAAGTTACCTTCGTACAGGTGATCAAAGCAGTTGAGGAAAGAGTCTTTTTGTCAGGATCCCTTGGGCACCCAGACCAAGTGCCCAATATAGTTACCTAGATGAATTTAATAGAGGAACACCCTTCCCCCCCTTCCCCCAATAAAAGCCTTTCTTCCCCAAGACCCTTGTAGGTTCTGGCTGTCAGGAATGCTCTGCAGGACCGAAGAGCAAGAGAGGATACCGGAAAGAATGTTCCCTCAGACATGGGTACACCATCAATTGACCAGGCTGTGGTCAACAGCGGGTTGCTTCTGACCAGGTCTGACTGGGACTTTCATGTGGCAGAAGGTAAAGGGCATCTAAAAGTCTATACCAGATTCCATTGGCAGGTCTCAAGAGGGCTACACGAGGCCCTACTGTAGAGTGAAAAATTATAAAGACCATTTTATGAAATATATATAGGCTTTTCCTTTACCCTGAGCAAAAGAATGCAGGCTCCAGAAGGCAGAACTGAATGTAAGATTTCAGGTCTTCATTGCCCCGAGATATTCCGGGTGGAGGGCATTGTCCCTGAATCAGAGGACACTTGCTGGATTACATTCCTCAAGCCTCAGGGAAAAGAACCCACCTGTGGGTGTGAAAAGCCCAAAGCAGGAAGACACATTCCTGACCACAAAAAGATGCAAGTCACCTAGGTGGGACTGTGACCAGAGCAAGTGAGAAATAGTTTAACCTGAAATAGTCGGTAATAACACGGTAAGACTACATTCTTGAGAAGAATGAGTGTGCAGAGTGATTTTCACATGATCCTGTATCATTTAGGTTTAGGCTCCTCTGAAATGTTTCGCTATTCTTATTTTATGTATCCTTGACAACCCCTCACCCCCCTTCCCACTCCCCTGGTTTGTGGTTTACCCCTTTTAAAAACCCTCCTCAGACTGATTGGTTTTGTCAAACTGTACTCCTGCGCAAGTGTGCAGTTTGAACGATGACTGCCAGCTCCCTAATAAACCTCTGCTGATTGCATCCAGGTATGGTGTCTTAGAGTTTGTGGGTGTTCACGACTTCCCGAGACTTGAGTAAGGGTCTCCCGCATTTGGAGGTCTTCACTACTAATTTTGACCAAGGCACATGAGGTAAAGCAGGGATCAGATGAGTTGCCCACAGCCTTTCTAGAATAGCTCTCAGACATTCTGTCAGTATAGACAAGGCTATTCGATACCAGAAAAAAAGCTTCCGAGGCTAGAGGAACTGCAGGATATGTCAAAAAGATTTAGTGTAGGTTGCTAAGGAAGTCTACCATAACAGGTAGACATAGGGGAAAAAAAGGTGACAGGAAAGGAATTTACAGAGAAGCTTTGCTATAGTAGTTAAGGGAAAGCAGAGAAGGGAGACTTCAATCAAAGGGAGATAGAAAACTCCTTGAAAAGGACCAGTGTGCACAGTGCAAGTAAAGGAGTCAGCTGCTGAGCCTGAGAGTGCCCTAACAAACAGAAGCTGGGGTCAGGAAATCCCAGGTCTTGAGAAAAACACCCCCAAATGGCGAAGGTATTAGCTGAGTGAAGACAGCAATTGAGGTAGACAGGGCTTGGATTGGTAGACTCTTGGTGGACACAGGGATTCAACACTTGGTCCTGTTCCAAGCCAATGTCCCCATTTCCAAGAAAAGATCTTGGTTCCAAAGAGCCACTAATACCAGAATGTATTCATGGACTACCCAAAAACTTGTGGACCGGGAGATGGGCTGGGTATCCCATTCATTTATGGTCATCCTTGACTATCCCTACCCTCTGTTGGGTCGAGACTTACTCTCCAGGATGGGGACCCAGATACACTTCCTACTCGATGGGTTGCAACTAACTGGCCCAAAAGGAGAACCCACGGGTAGAGAAAAGACTTTTCTTACTGACCCATGCCGGGAGCCAAGGCAAACTGCTTTACAGATGGGAGCACTTTTCTCCATGCTGGTCAGAGACAAGCTGGTGCTGCTGTGGTGGATGGCACAAATGACATCTGGACTAAACTTCTACTCCCCACCCTGGGGCTCGTCAGCACAAAAAGCAGCCTTGAAACTTGGTGCTGGCAAGAAAATCAACATCTACACGGACAGCAGGTATGCCTTTGCCACAGCCCATCTATATATACCAAGAGAGAGGACTGCTCACATTGTAAAAATCTTAGATCCCTTGGATGCCCTGATGAAGCCAGCAACTGTGAGTATTATTGGTTGTCCAGGACACCAGAAGGGATGAGACTCAGTGGCCCGAGGCAATAACCAGACAGATCAAGTGGCTCGAGAAATGGCTATACAGGAGCCTATCCCAGTTATGGGCCTACAAAAGACACCCACTGGGGGTTGGGACTATATTAAGGGATGGCCTCACTTAGAACACACAGAAGAAGAGAGGACTCAGATTGATAGTCACCCTACCAACTATTACCTAGGGGAAATAAAAGGGGCAATGGTGCACATAAGGCAGAACTATACTTTCCAGAAAGCGAACAAAAGACTTACTAGGCCAAATGCACAGATGGACTCTTGAGAGATAAGCACATCTAAACAGCCAAGAAATCTAAGGTGTATAATGGACCTCAGGTTTATTGGGCCAGAGAGATACTAGAACAGTGTAAGGTATGCCAGCAAGCAAAGAATTATGAGGCTTAGAGTAAACAGAAAAAAAAAATACCTAGGGGAGAAAAGCCTAGATTACATTGAGAGACAAATTTTGCAGAAGTTAGGCCAGGAAAATATAGATACCCTCTAATATTTGTAGATATTGTCTCTAAATGGGTTGGGGCTTTCCCCACCAAACAGGAAACAGCTACTGTGATAACCATGAAAATATTAGAAGAAATCTTCCCAAGGTTTCAAGTGTCCGAGGTAATTGAATCAGATAATGATCTTGCTTTTGTTTCTAAGTTAAGTCAGAGATTGTCAGAGATATTGGGGACTAATTAAAAGCTCCATTGTTCGTACTGTCCCCAGAGCTCAGAGCAGGTAGAGAGAATAAACAGAACCCTAAAAAGAGACCTTAACTAAATTGCCCTTGGAAACTGGTACTGGCTGGGTGGTATCCCTTGTCCTGTCCCTGTTCTGAGCCTGGAACACCCCTCTTGTGTAGGACCCTCACTCCCTTGACTCCAGCTCTTCACTCACCACCCCCTACCCCCCAAAAATGACTTTTCAGGCTAATAAGAGGCTGTTCCTGGTGTTGACCATCCCGACCTCTATTAAAGTAGATTGAACAACTGTCTGATGTCACATAATTCAGACCAGCACCTGCACCTGATGCTGACTAGAGAACAGCCAGACACCTGAGCAACCCCCTCAAGCTCAAGATCACCTGCTGCTCTGCAAGGATCTTCCCTCCCGTGCTGAACCTCAACACCCCACACAACAGTGCCAAGGTGACTTGGCGGGTGCTCTTAGCCACTAAAAATGTGGCTTGGTCCACTGCAGTAGGACACCTGCCTTGTTGCCTGGCTGTCAGACCTTGTCTTTGATCTCTGTAAGTTAACAGTAGGCCTTGACTCCTGGGATATCCCCAACCTAGAGACACAGGGGTGGAGATTACCCAAATTTCGGGAACAAGAGACCTGAATCTAAACCGTGTCCCAGAAACAGCCTTAGAGAGTGGGGTTTAGGGTGCTTATACCCAAAGTTGAAAAATGTCCTGCGAGAAACATGTGTGCTCCCGAGATGAGAAAAACCGGCAACAGGCCCATCAATGTATGTGTATAAAGAGACAGCTACTTTTTCTGTGTTACCCAAGGGTGTAGAAAATTGAGAAGTACATACTAGAGACCATCCAGAGGGTGAGAAAAAGATAGTTAAGGATTCAATGACAAGGATATATGGTGCTTAGACAATATCATGCTGTATACCAGGATGACAGCTTGTGATTCCAGGATTGGAATCATCCACAAGAAAAAGGGGAGAATGTAGGATTTGAGGTCTCAGTCCAAACTTAAAACTGAAAGAATCCCTCTGTCCCAGGACACATCCTGGGAGGAGCACATTCCTTAACCAGAGGACACTTGCTGGATTAACATTCAGAGGAAGAAGGGAGAGGCTGATTGACATTCCTCAGACCACAGGGGAGGGAACCCACCTGTAGGTGAGGAAGGCCCAGAGCAGGTAGACACATTCCAGGAGAGGGGCCCAGGATGGGAGGTGGTCAGGAAGCCCTTAATGTAATAAACCTGGGCAAACAAAAGACACTCATTGTCATAAAAATAATGTGAAAATTTGAGTCACCTAGAGACCAGACCTGGGAAGGTCAGCGTTTGTGGTTGCCCTCATGAATTCTGTATAAAAACTGCTCCCAGCTTTGGGTTGGGTTCCTCTTGTCTGCGTACTGTGTCCCCAGTGCACTGGTTATCATTATCATTAAACCTCATTTTTTAGCAGTGAATCCCCAACTGTGAGTGTTTCTGCGGGAGCGCGTCCCCCAGTTTTGGATCTTTGGGTCCAACAAAGGCAAGCGCAAGAACATAAGCATCAGCAACCCAGGGTACTTGGCATCATTAGAACCTAGTTCTCCTACATTAGAAAGTCCTGAATTCTCCATATCAATAGGAAAGCAAGATTCAGATTTAAAATCACTTCTAATGATGATGATAGAGGACTTTAAGAAGAACATAAATAACACTCTCAAAGAATTTGAGGAGAACACAGGTAAACAGGTAGAAGCCCTTAAAGTGGAAACAAAAATCCCTTAAAGAATTACAAGAGAACACAACCAAACAGGTGAAGGAATTGAACAAAACCATCCAGGACATAAAAATGGAAATAGAAACAATTAAGAAATCACAAAGGGAGACTACCCTGGAGATAGAAAACCTAGGAAAGAAATCAGGAGTCATAGAAGAAAGCATCACCAACAGAATACAAGAGATAGAAGAGAGAATCTCAGGTGCAGAAAATACCATAGAAAATATTGACACAACTGTCAAAGAAAACACAAAATGCAAAAAGTTCTTAACACAAAGCATCCAGGAAATCCAGGACACAATGAGAAGACCAAACCTAAGGATAATAGGTATAGATGAGAGTGAAGATTCCCAACTTAAAGGGCCAATAAATATCTTCAACAAAATTATAGAAGAAAATTTCCCTAAAGAACGAGATTCCCATAAACATACAAGAAGCCTACAGAACGCCAAATAGACTAGGCCAGAAAAGAAATACCTCCTGTCACATAATAATCAAAACACCAAATGCACAAAACAAAGAAAAAATATTAAATGCAGCAAGGGAAAAAGGCCAAGTAACATATAAAGGCAGACCTATCAGAATTACACCAGACTTCCCACCAGATACTATAAAAGCAAGAAGATGCTGGACAGATGTCATACAGACCCTAAGAGAACACAAATGCCAGCCCAGGCTAATATACCCAGCAAAACTCTCAATTACTGTAGATGGAGAAACCAAGATATTCCATGACAAAACCAAATTTACACAATATCCTTCCACAAACCCAGCACTACAAAGGATAATAGTAGGAAAGCTCCAATACAAGGAGGGAAATTATACCCTAGAAAGAGCAAGAAAGTAATCCTCTTCCAACAAATCCAAAAGAAGATAGCCAGAAAGAGCAAGAAAGTAATCCTCTTCCAACAAATCCAAAAGAAGATAGCCACACAAAGATAATTCCACTTCCAATAACAAAAATAACAGGAAGCAACAATCACTGTTCCTTAATATCTCTTAATATCAATGGACTCAATTCCCCAATTAAAAGACATAGGCTAATGGGCTGGATATATAAACAGGACCCAGCATTTTGCTACATACAGGAAACCCACCTCAGTGACAAAGATACCTTAGAGTAAAAGGCTGGAAAAAAATTTCAAGCAAATGGTCCTAAGAAACAAGCTGGAGTAGCCATTCTAAAATCTCCAGCCTGAGAACACAAAGGGAGGGACTCATGCCTCCACCTGTATAGGTAGTTGAGGGTGGCCTTGCCTGGCATCAGTGGAAGTGGAGGGCCTTGGTGCCTGAAAGTTTGGATTCCCTAGTGTTGGGGAATTCAAGAGCAGGGAGGTGGGAATGGGAGAATGGTGGGAGCACACTCTCATATTAATAGGAGGAGGGGGGATGGGGAAAGGGGTTTTGAGGGGGAATAGGAGAGGAGACAACATTTAAAGGTAAATAAATAAAATATCCAATTTAAAAAAACAGATAATGGGTCTGACAATTGTAGTTGAGCAGTCAAGACTTTTTGTCAACAATTTATTACGGGGATTTCACATAATCCTCAAGGACAAGGTATTGTGGAAGAGGCCCATGGAACTTTAAAAAGATTGGTGTGACATACTGTTGCTGAGACAAAGAATGATGCCGACCTGAGCTTGCTGAGTGCTCTGACAAGGGTGACTGGGGAGCTGTATTGGACATATGTTCCTGACCCACCTTTGCTTGACTATATCCCATATGGGACAAGCTGCCTTGCCTCAAGTTTTTAGACCTTGTGGGATAGAGAATTGAAAAGAGAAACTATGTCTCTTGTATTCTTCTTAAAGGTGCCCAACTATTAGGACTCAATCATGTCCTGGTCTAGAAATCAATCCAATATGGGAAATAACAGTCTACTTTTGGAAGACTGCATCTGGACTTTGTCAGGAACATATTTGGAAGCTAGCTGTAGCTCACTATGATGTTAGGATAGCAAGAGACAATGTTGGGACAGGATCTGGATTTCAAACAAGGGTTAGTGCATGTTTTAAGACTCTTTAATTGTCAAGCTAAAATTGGTTTTGTCTCTTCTACAGCATTTATTGTAAGTTGCACTGACTGTATAATTTCCAATTATGTTAGTGTGTTGAAACCTGGCATGTCTGTTATGGAGGTTTATCAACCAGCTTTTGTCTCACTGCCCTGAATATTAGAAAACCTTGATTCTCTGAAAAAAGCTTGAAAGTGCTGGACAAAGTGAGTTAGGCTTTAAGCAGAAGCAAGAGGGTAGCAGGCTTGATTACTGCTGGTATCACAGCTTTAATTCCATTAATTGCCAGCACCACTGCTTCTGTAATAGCATTGACACAGGAGTTAAGACAACTATTTTTGTTAACCATCTAGCAAAAAATGTTACTAATGTATTGAGTATACACAAGGATTTATAAAGGTATCTAGAACAACGAATGATGCTCTATAACTCATTCAAATTATCTGAAGGAGGTTCAGGGTTCAAGAGTTAGAAGCCATCCCAAGTGTCATGACAGATATTATTGGAGTAGTGTTACTTTGAAATTCACAATGATTGTTATTATAATTAGAAAAGTTTAAAGACACCTGTAGGATATTTGGCATAATCCTAACACCTCTCTGGGTGTGTTAACTTTGCATAATGAGATTATGAATTTAAAAAATGCTGCTCTGTTGACCTTTGATGCTGCAGATAATCCCAATAAAATTATCCATGGCCTGAGCTCAGTATTTCCATTTTGGACAAACCTCAGGAATGGCATATATAGCTTGATCAGGCTAGCCCTTCTCGTCCTGGGAATATTTTTATTCCTGCCCATCGTGTTAAAGCTTATCTTTAACAACATCAACATGTTGGCAGCCAAAGTACATGGCTTAAACCTGAAAATGGACCCCCAGACAAAGTTATTAAATTAACAGGCTGGCAAGCCAATTAAGGGTAAGATTCTGCACAGAGCCTTACCAACCTAAGACAGAAGTACATTGCCTTTGATAATGCATATTCCATGATGGATAAGGAAAGCATTCTTATCAGAAGGAGCTAAGACAGACTCAGTCTTGTTAATGAAATAAAAAAGAGGAAGAGGTGGAGAGCCTTTGGGGCTGCTTGGCAAGAAGTTGACATGGGCCAAGGACAAGAAAATAGGCTTCAAGCAGGAATCTGACATTAGACTAGAACAAAGAAGTAATTTCAGGTAGGACTCTTAAATCGTAGGCTACAACAAAGAAGTAATCTCAGGCAGGAATCTAATATTAGGCCAGAACAAAGAAGTAATAGTCAGATCAGACAGGATTCTAAATTTTAAACTAGAACAAGTAGGCTTCAGACATGAAAATGACCTTGGGCTAGGATAGGGAAGTAGGCTCAGATACTTTGGTCATCCTGATAAGCATTTAGAAACAGTAATCACGGGAGTGTTAGCACATAACTGGGTTTAATGCCTTGCTTTTTCTTAGACTATTTGTGTTTATTGTATTGCTTGTTCCTTGACTATTTGCATCTATTGTATTGCTAGACCCTTAACCTAGAACTGACATTATTACATGCATGTAATCAAAATGGTATAAAAGCATAAAGAAAGAGGGGGTATAGGACAGAGGTTCTAGGGAGGGGAAATGGGGAAAGGGGATGACATCTGTACTGTAAATAAATAAAATATCCAATAAAAAATAATTGAATCAAAGAAAAGAAAAAAGAAAACACATTAAAAAAAAAAAAAGAAAGAAAATGGTGGATTCAGAACTTGGAGTCAGCACGCCCACCCACCTGCTGCTGTGTGATAAGCAGAAGGCCTCTGGGGGCTTACACAACATCCCAGATACTCTGAAGGAGTCCTCTTGCCCGTGATCACCCTCTCATGTGTACAACATTAAATCCTCACATTTTCAGAATATTCTAGCTACAAGACACATTCAAATGAAACAGCTGCCCAACACAGAGCCAAACGTTGTAGTTTGTTTTATTGCATGACGTTTGCATAAGAAAAAGTAGTCTTGAAAACCGTAAGGCATCATGCAATCACTGATGAGCGGATTTTAACTGTACACAAGATAGGCAGACAATCTAAAATTGAAAAACTATTTCCAAAAAGTACATAAAAGTTTCACATGATGAGCTTTTAAATATGGTTTATATTTGTAGTTCACATCGTTAAAAAGTGCTTCAAATGTACCGATGGGAAGCTGATCTTTATAAACGGTGATGGGTTGATGTGGGGTTAGAAACTGTAAAAACTGTGTGGAATTAGAAAGCTAACATTGTGATAGTCAAACTTGAATCAGTTTGTAATTCCCACTCAGGTAGATATATTAATAATCTAAAAACACCTATTCTGAAACCAACAAAAGTCTATTGAATTCAAGTTATGCATGTTGGGGGATGGATCTCTGAGGGCTGGAAGTGCTGGAAGTGTGTGGGCCGGGCTGTTAATCGATGTACTGCGCCATCCAGCGGAAGCCTTCCCCATAGCCCTGCCTCTTCAGCACACTGCACATGAACACTTCCAGAGGCCGGGTGTTCAGCTCCTTCAGTGACACACTGCCCTGGAAGAGAAGAGAGCTGTTATGTTGCGGTCTCATGGAATAAAAGTTCTACTCCCAGCAGACTGCAGATTGTCCTTCAGAACAAAGGGTGTCAATGATAAAGCCATGGTTGCTTGGCCTCCCTTAACATGAAGTCTTCTCTTACTCTACTATGACAATGTAGCAAATGAGTGGGAAAGCGGTGAGCTTTGGAGGTGTAGGAGGAGCTAAGGTGGCAGAAGTAAAGGAGAAGAAAAGAAGAAGGAAAAGGGGGAGCTGGGGAGACGGAGAAGGAGAGAGGGGGACATGGAGGCTGATGTTGCTTGTCTGTAGCAGTCAAAGGTAGTTGGTAAATCCAGGTTGGGTATTGGGTTACACCTCTGGTTGTAAGGGCATCTTGTTATTGATCATTACTAAATATATAAGCCTTTGGCTAACCTAAGCTGTAAAGTCTCATCTGTACCAAGTCCGTGTGGTTGGCGGGATGGTCCGGGCACTGCCCAGCCTTGCAGAGACAGCGTGGAAGACTGACGTCTTGTGGGTGCCAGGGCTGGTGTCTCTGGCTGATCGTTTCTGGCTGCGGTGCTGAGGTAGGCAGAGACACCACAGCCTAGACAGTCAGATTGACTGGTGGCTGCTTTTTTAAAATAATTACTACAACATGGAGGTGCAAAGGAATCAAAATAATCTGACTTGACTCTCCACGCCCAGGTGCTGGGGCATGCCTGTATTTCCTGCACTCAAGAGCCTGAGGTGGAAGGATCTCAAACTCCAGGCCAGCTTAGGCTAGAAAGTCAGACCCTGTCTCAAAAATCCAAAACAAAAAAAATCCAAAATTTCCTTTCTGGTGTTAAAAGAAAACATTCTGCAAGGCGGTGGCATACCCATGTAATCCCAGCACTCTAGGGATCAAAGCTCAAGGCCAGCCTTAACTAAAACCGGTGTGCAGCAGATTTATTACAAGGAAGGCAAGGAGAGCTCAGATATCCACAACAGTAGAGTGCTTCTCCAGCATGGACAGAAGTCCTACCTAGAGTTAAGTCCCTTCTCTGCTGCAGTTTCCTTTTGTCCTGAAAGAGCATGTATGCACTAAGGAGGTTCTGTTTATGAACTATGACGTTTGCTCCACGGTTTATTGGAAATCTTCCTTTCACTTTGTTTTGTTGAGACCCACTATATAGACCCAGGGTAGCCTAAAACTTGTGAACTTCCTCCTCAGGGTCCCAAGTATTAGAATTACAGATAGGTACCACCATGTTCTGTGGCTTTCTGGACCTTTTCAGTACTGGCACCCCCACCCCTGGCTGGGGGTAAAGAGATGGCCCAGTGCTTAAGAGCAATTGCTGTTGCTCTTCTAAAGGATTTAGGTTCGATTCCCAGCACCCATGTGGCAGCTCACAACAGTCTGTAACTCCAGTTCCAGGAGATGCCCTCTTCTGGCCTCCTTGTGCACTAGGCATATAAACAGTACATGAACATACTTGCAGGCAAAACACCCATAAACATAAAGTTAAAATTTAAAAAGGAGGGGCACTGGAGACAAGCACATTGGTTAAGAGCACTTGTTCTTGCAGAAGAGCTGGGTTCAATTCCCAGCACCCACTTGGTGCCTACTACAGAATTAAATAGGTCAAAGGTGGGCACATTGGTGTTTCTCTGTAATCTCAGTCTTTGTGAGGTAGAAGCAGGAGAGTCAAGAGAATATAAGACTAGTTAGGGATATATCTGAGCCCCTCTTCAAAACCAAAAAGCCCAAACAAATCACTTTTTAAAGTATTTACCTTTCTTAGCTGGGTATGGAGGCCCACAGCGTTAACCCCAGTACTTGAGAGGCAGAGGCAGGCAGAGCTCTGTGAGTTTGAGTTCAGTATGGTCTACAGAAAGAGTTCCAGGATAGCCAGAGCTACACGGTGAGACCTTGTTTCAAAACAAAAACAAAAACAAAAACAAAAACATTCCAACAACTAAAAAACCCACAAAACAAATAAAATACAAATAAAGGTTTTACCTTTCCTGTTGTCTGACCAAATAAACCAAACATCTCTCGTAACCTCTCTTCACTGATGGCTTCTGGTCTGTCGATCTTGTTTCCAAGAATTAGGATAGGCACATTGGCAATGGTTTCATCTGTCATTAGTGACTGAAACAAAGCAAATAACAGGAAAGACAAGTAGATTTAAAGCTATCTAAAATGCTTATTTTGAAAAAAAACCAAACAGCCAAGGACTCCATCTTCACTGTATCATGACACCCTGACCTGCTTAACCACACCTCCTCAAATCTTAAGTGAGCATTAAAAACCATATGCTAGGTTCTCCTACCTCTCTAAAGCTCTTTGGAGATGCTCACTATGCAAATCACCAAGGGAGTGTGGACACCTTGAAGGTGGGACAACCCAGTTTCACTTCTGGCTCTGCGACTAGATTCCAATCTTAGGCAATTAGCTTCTCAGAAGCTGGAGAAGGAACAGCAGCAACTATTTAGACACTGGCCTTACTGCTGAGGGAAGAAATACTGTGTGTAGAGAGGACTGCACACAAGAAGGAGGCAGCAGCTAACCGACCTTGTCTTAGGATCGCAGAGCATCTCTGAAAAAAGAAACGGTCAGACTGACCTTCAGTCAGACCAGGGATCTCCTTACTCTGTGGTCCCGTATTTTGCTCTACCTTGCTGGAAACTGCTGAGCCTCTTTACAAAATATCTGACTTAGATGGGTGCAGAGGGAGTGAACACACACCGACTTCCTTCTGGAAGTGGTCACAAAGATGGCTGGACAACTGCTGAAGGGATGGAATCCTGCGACGGCATCAGGACTGAACAGGCATGCACACACATGCAGGGCCCACTCTGGAGAGGGTGAGCTCGGTCTTCAGAGGTGCTCCTGTTAGCACTTCCTCAGTAGCCACAGCCACTGCACTCTACTCCCTCTGCTCTCTAAACAGTCAGCACCAGCTCAAACAATCCCTGACCCAGACAGTCAAGCGTTTCCTCAGACACTGCTGAGAGCTGCTCTCTGACAGCTCCATCTGCAACTATTCCTTCAGGCTGCCCAGAGGGAGTTCACTGTGTTTAGTTTTAATTATTCAACTTACATCAAGTTCTTCTTTTGATTCTAACAGCCTTTCATGGTCTGCACAATCCACAAGAAATACAATGCCATTGATAGCAGGAAGGTAGTTTTTCCATACTCTTCGGGCTAACAAAAACAATCAGGAGTTAGGATTTATGTGTTGGTCAGACTGGCGGATGGTTTGATGGAGTCCAACAAGGCTTCAAGAGTACTGGGTGTCCCTTTGGCTGCTATTTTACTGTACAGCCAATTGCCTCTTTTGCCAAAGACTTTGGTACCAAATCTTCCCCAGAATACCAAAACAAATTTCAGACTTTCTTTGATGTGGGGCAATGAAATCCTTTACTCTTCTCCATTAATAAACAGAGTTAGAAAAAAAAAAGAGAAAAAGAAATAGAGTTAGGAGCAGGAGAAATGTCTCAGTGCTTAAGAGTGCTTCCTGTTCTCTCAGAGGACCCTAGCTTGGTTCCCAAAACCCCCATCAGGTGACTCCACTTGCAGCTCCAGTTGCATGGGAGGGGATCCAACACCCTCTTCTGCTTCTACAGGCGCCTGCACACACGATGCACACACATGGTGTACACTCACACACAGTGACTTGCATTATTAAGTTCACTAGAAAACCACTATGAATTCTCATTAACCAATTTAAGCAGTAAAAAGCATGTGTGAGTGTGTGTGTGTGTGCACATGTGCCACATGCGCATGAGTGTGAGTGCAGTATTAACTTTTTTGACATTTCTCATTTCTGAGGTTTTAGTGATAAATATAAAATCAACAACAGATTGATGTTAGTGCCAAATACAGGCTTGGCAAGTTACAAACTGTTGTATTCAAAACTGTTAACTAAACATTAATTAAACAAATTTAATTAATGAAAATATTCCAAAATAGTGCCACCAGCTAGGGACCAAAGGTTCAACATATAACCTTGTAAGGATATTTCCTATTCAACTCTAAGAACATTTAGATGGGGGCTGGAGCCATGGCTCAGTGGTTAAGTTGGGTGCTCCTCCAGAGGACCAAGGTTCTGTACCTAGCACCCACAAGGTTTTCACAATCATCTCTAACTCTAGTCCCAGGGAATCTGACGCCCTCTTCTGACCCTGAGGGCAGCAGGCACACATGTGGTACACAGATAAGCATGTATACAAAATACTCAAATAAGTAAGACTAAACAAAAAGCACCTTCCTTTCAGTGTTTGAGAAACATTTCTCCCTATAGTCAAGCTCACCTTGTTTCTCATGACAAATGTGCTACTTCTCTCAGTTAATAGCCCAAGCATTTCATTTCTGGGGCCTTAGTGCTGTTTGCATCATACTGTGCTGGGTGTTTACCAAGCTATTTGCACCTGAGAGGTGACAGTTTTCTTAGATTTATTGCACTTTATATGCATAAGTGTTTGCCTGCTTATATGTCTGTGCACCACAGGTGTGCCTGGTAGCCAAGGAGAACAAAATGAAAGTTGGATTCTCTGGAACTAAAGCTATGGGTAGCTATGAATCACCATGTGGTTGCTAGGACTAGAACCTAGGTCCTCTGCAAGAGTGACAAGTGTTCTCAACCAGTGAGCCATCTCTCCAGCCCTAAGTTTCTATTTTCATCAGACTGGAAAAATTAGGATCTGATATTTCACTTATTGTTTTCTATCCCTTTCCTGAGGAATTCCTGGTACACATGCATTATACTCAAGCTTTTAAAATGTTTTTTTTTTTTTTATGTGTATGAGTTTTGCTGGTATGTATGTGTGTTTGACCACATGCATGCAATGCCCACAGCGGCCAGCAGAGGGCATCAGATCCCCCTGGGACTGGAGTTACAGAGAGTTGTGAGGCATCACTTAGGTGCTGGGAATTAAAGCTGGTCAGAGCAGTCAGTGCTCTTACCCACTCCACACCTCTCCAGCCCATTCATCAGGTTCTTAAACTGTAGGTCAAGAAAAATCTGATAACAGTAAAAGGTTTCTGAATGTTCAAGAACAAAAATGAACTAAAAAGCCAGAGCGTCTTGATTCTGGCATGGTTTGGCACTGCTGGCTCACGTGCATCGTGCAGCACTTGGCTTCCCCTACAGCCTTGGTGCTCACCACATGAACACTCACTGGGAATACACCACACCGCACAGCTCCAAACAGCACTGCTTCAAGTGCCTTGGCTCGGATTCCAGACTACTGTGTGAGGAACTGCTGTGCCGGGGTCTTAGCTGTGCAGACAGTTTTGTGATCTTCTAGAAACATAATTGGGGCTGGAGAGGTGGTTCAGTGATTAAGAGCACTGGCTGCCCTTCCAGAGGACCTGGGTTCAATTCCTAGCACCCACATGGCAGCTCAAAACTGTTTGTAATTCCAGTTCCAGGGGATCTGACACCCTCACACAGACAATATATGCAGCCAAAACACCAATGCACATGAAATAAATTTATTTAAAAAAAAAAAAGAAAGAAAGATAATGGTTTAATTTCAGAAAGCAAAGACTTTCAATATTTTCCCACCACCATTCCTCAGTATGTAAGTATCAAATTAATATAATGTTGGATTGTATTGTTTTTGAATGACTTATTTTAAAAACTGTTGCTTAAGTTGTTGATTTTGATTGCATAAAAAGAGGGTAAAAATTATTAAATCATTAAACACTCATACATATAAAAATAAATCTTAAAAGAGAGAGAGCCAGGCATGGTGGTGTACACTTTTAATCCCAACACTCAGGAGGCAGAGGCCAGCAGGTCTCATCTACAGAGAGAGTTCCATGATAGCCAAGGCTACACAGAGAAATCCTGTCTCAGAAAAAAAAAAAGGGAGTTTGAAAAATGTTAAAGATTCTGTCTCACAGTAAAAATATTCAGTTAGGATTTAACTCTTTATGTAGAAATAAGCAAGAATAGCCATTTTATTAGTATGCAAATTTGCCTTAATCTAGATTTTTTTACAAATAATTTTCTTTATGATTTATTATTAAAAAATTAACTAAAGTCTAAAAATCATGGAGGTATTTTTTTTTCATTATAGACTTTTTAAAGGAGAAATTTATTTACTGAATTTTTTTTTTCTTTTTTTGATACAGGGTTTTGAAACACAGACATTCTTGGCTATCTTGAAACTCACTCTATAGACCAGGCTGGCTTCTGTTTCCCAGGTGCTGGGATTGAAGGTGTGCACCATCACCACAGGCTCAATTTTTATTCTTAAAAAAGATTTTATTATTTTTATTTTACGTGTATGCGTGTATTGCCTGCATGTATGTATGTGTACTGTGTGTGCCTGGTTTCTGTGAAAGCCAGAAGACACCAGATCCTCTGGAACTAGAGCTAAGGACAGTTGTCAGCAGCCATGTGGGTGCTGGGAACCAAACCTGGGCTCTCTGCAATAACTCTCCAGCCTTGAGAAAACAATTTTTAGACTACTTCGATGAGAAATAACTCATGACTTGAGCTTTATGGCCTAGCTGGAAAATATTGTAGAAATGAAATTTCAAGCAAACTCCAGTAGATTCTAAGTTTTATTTTACCTATCTATATTATCAGTAGTATCATTACTAATGATGTATCTGTGGGTACAAGGTGTGTGCGTGCAGAGCAAGCTTGTGGAGTTTAGAGGACAGCCTGTGGAGTCTGTTCTCTCCTTTGTCTGTGAATGCTGGGATTGAACATAGGTTTTCAGGTTTGCAAGGGAAGCACTCTGACCCACCAAGCCATCTTCCTAGCTCTCCATTCTAATTCTCTAATCTTTATACCCCAAAGATTAGCAGATATGTGTCTCTAATGTGCTTTCACTACCCACAACCACTGAAAATCTTTTCCAAACATATGTCTCATCAGGTTTTAAAAATATCTTACTATTATTATTTTATGGAGCTGTGAATGAAGCCCATGTGATGTGGTATGCCCTTCCATACAGCATTAGCACTGTGGGCTGGCACCCCATGCTAACACCAGGTTCTACACCATTCCTTAACACCAGGCTTTAGGGAGCCTTTTGGTCTGGAGCATTCACTACCTGTGCATTGACTCACATGCTAAGAGTTATAAAAAAAAGGAGGGGTATAAAAAAATGGACAGGAAGTCCACAGAAGTTCAGCTCAGGGTTCAGGACAGTCCTCCCACACTTGCTATAGAAATATACACAGAAGTACTAAGTCCCATAAGGACAGCTAGAGCACTCCTAGCTAGGGAGGCTTCTCCAGGGAGAAGTCACACCTCACAGATGGGATTCACGAGCAAAAGCAGAGGGGAGAAGAACAAGAGGTCAGCTCTGATGGGAGAAAGAGAATGGGAAGAAAGGAAGGACCAGAGAATTCGGGATAATGACAGCTCTGCATGTTATAAGAAACAGGTCTGTGGGGTTCAAGAGATGGTTCGGTGGTTAAGAGCACTTGCTGCTCTTCTGAAGGTTCTGAGTTCAATTCCCAGCACCCACATAGCAGCTCACAACTGTCTAACGTTGTGTACTATTGTGCAGATGTACATGCAGACAAAGTACATGCACATAAAATACATAAATAAAACAGGTTAGTTACTGGAGCTTTTTCGGGGGCACAGTATCATATGTTCATATTATGATTTTGCACAACAGGTAAGGTATCCTGAAGCAAAGAGAAATTCGAAGCTTTTAATTTTCCTTGTACCTCACCGTGCATAAGCAGTTCAGTGATGTCAGCAAGTCAGAAGTTAAATGTGTCCAGTGACGACCTTAATCTTACTCTGCCTTACTTGAAGAACACACAGTTCCACGTTCTGAACCACAGTGGCCACACTTACTAAGTTACAATAAAACAGAGATGAAGAAAGAGACTCTTACCTTGCACGTGCCCACCCAGATCAAAAGTTGTAAACGTCATGCCAGCAATAGTGAGCTCTTCTGAAGCTAAATAAAAACAAGATTATTTTTACAACATAATCAGAAATCTGCCAGGCACAGGAGCTCATGCCTATAATCCCAAAACTTTAAAGTCAGGAAAAGCAAAAGTTTAAAACCATCCTTGGCTACAGAGCAAGTTCAAGCTAGCCTGGACTACAAAGACCTGCTTGTTATCTTCCATTTACCTCCTCATTGAGTACATGTTTTCCTTTAAATCCTTGGTTACTGATCTCCTTAAATTTAAAAGAAAGAAAGAAAGAAAGAAAGAAAGAAAGAAAGAAAGGAAGAAAGAAAGAGAGAGAAAAAGAGAGAGAGAAAGAAAGGAAGAAAGAAAGAAAGAAAGAGAGAGAGAGAAAAAGAGAGAGAGAAAGAAAGGAAGAAAGAAAGAAAAAGGGTCAGCAAGATAGTTCACCAGATAAAGGCGCTTGACACCAAGTCCAGTGATCTAGATTTGATTCCCAGAACCCCGAGGGCAGACGAAAGAACTGACACCCACAACTGTCTGCTGACCTCCATATGCAGCATGGCATGTGCTCTGCCTCTGACTAAGTCAGTGTAATAAAAGAAACAAAGAAGAGTCCTTCAACCTTAACTTTTTGGGATGGGTCTTATGCACCCCAGGCTGGTTTTGAACTTACTGAGAAGCAGATGACAGGCATGGTTCACCATGCTCAGTTTATGCAGATTAAGCACAGCTTCACGTAGGCTAGGCAGATATTCTACCAGCTGAGCCACATCCACAGCCCACCACAGCTGTTCCCATGTTCCTGTCAATCAATCGATCCTACCATCCTTGTCACTTCTGAGTCTGTTCCTTGATTATGGGTCTCATTTACCTACTCTTTGCATGTCTTCCTAATTTTACATTGTAAAAGTATAACATATACTAAATTTTACTGTATTTTTTCAACTTCATTGTGGTGGAATTGTTCTTTCTCCAGATGTGGTTCTTTGGGGAGGTCTACAAGCATAAACAAGTGTTCTCCATGCTAACTTTGGAACTGATTTCCTCCGAATCGCTTTTCCCCAGTACTATGGTTGCAAGTTCTCAATTCCCAACTCTGGTCTTTGTTTCCCCAGCTGACTGGGCTGTCTGGCTTTTCTCTCACACCTGAGTTCAAAATCACCTTCTGGCACAAAGCCAGAACACACAAGAGTCTGTATCACTCTCTTAAGAACTGCAGCCCTGCAGGGCGGTGGTGGCGCACGCCTTTAATCCCAGCACTTGGGAGGCAGAGGCAGGTGGATTTCTGAGTTCGAGGCCAGCCTGGAGTAAGTTCCAGCCAGGGCTATACAGAGAAACTCTGTCTCAAAAACAAAACAAAACAAACAAACAAACAAAAAAAACAAACCTTATGGGATAAGTGAAGGTATCAACACAAGCAGGCAAAGAGAAGTAAAATTACCTGATAATCTCTTCTAATTCTGCCATGCTCCCCCTCCCTTTTTAAAAAGGGAATCGAGTTCTCTTAAATATTATTTATTTTATGTATGTATTAGTGCAGGTGTGTGTGTGCCATAGGCACATGTGTAGGCCAGAAGGCAACTAGTTTTCATTTCTATGTTTTGAGATAGGATGTCACTATGGAGCCCTGGCTGACACAGAATTTACTAAGAAGAACAAGGTGGCCTTGAACTTATAGATCCACCTGCCTCTTCTTCCAGCTGCTGGGGTTAAAGGTGTGCGAGATCACGGACATCCTTCAATTAACTTGTTTTAAACTGTTAATCTGCCTGGTTTATAATCTTTTCACTGTAACAATGACATATAAAAATTAACCTTCTGTTTCTTTCTGCAGCTGGCTCTGTAGTTTCTTATTCTGTAGCACAGGATACTAGGATGGGCTCCTAGTATAGCTAAGTGCAGAGATAGAAAGGTCTGAGCATTGCTTCTAGATCTTAATTTGTGCTCTGGGAACCAGGTCAATTACTATTTACCCAGCTATTTTTGGAACAGGATAAATAATCTCATACCGTAGCCATCAAAAATCCCAAATCAAAAAACCTTTGAGGCAGGAACTCTGACTCAGCACTACTCACAGGGAGAACCACTTACTGGGATGTAGCGTTGGGACGTGCTGGCCAAGCCTGTCATCTTTCAGCATGTGCAATAACGTTGTTTTCCCCGCATTATCCAATCCAAGGAATACCAGTTTACCAGTTTTTTTATATAATCCTGCAGAATAAGAGCCATGATCAGGCAGAGTAACATCAAACATGGAGCATGAAAATGACTTTATACTTGACATGACTTAAAAGTTATACATAGTTATTGTTAAGATACTTGAAATGCAACTCCTGAATGCATGTACGCTGCACTGTCCTTCCCCTAAGTGACACCCTTCAACATCTGTGCTTAAATCTGTATTAAAATCCTAATAGAACCCAACTTTACCACACTTGCAATCTCAACAACTGAGAGATAAAGGCAGCAGAATCAGAAAGTCAAGGCAATTCTTAGCTCTATAGCAGGTTTAAGGTCAGCCTGGTCTACATGAGACCCTGTCTCAAAAAACAAAAGCCAGGTTAAGTATGGTACAGCTTGTGTAATCCCAGCTCTTGGGAGGCAGATCTCAGCTGGTCTACATAGTTCCAGGGTAGCCAGGGCTATGTAGAGAGACTGTTTAAAAAAACAAAACAAAACAGGGATTGGAGAGATAGCTCAGCAGTTAAGAACACTGGCTGCTCTTCCAGACGGACCCAGGTTCAATTCCCAGCACCTACATGGCAGCTCACTACTGTCTGTAACTCCAGTTCCAGGGGATCCGACATTCTCATAGAGACAAAACACCAATGCACATAAAATAAAAAATAAATTATTAAAAATATTCAATGTATAAAACAAACAAAACCCAACAATAAACAATTACAACTCCGCCTCAATAAGCAATTTTAGCATAAACAAGCTTGGTGTCCTAAGCTTTTCTTTAAGTTTTCTGACCTTGTTTCTTCTGGTTTTGGCAGTGCTACCCCCAGGTTAGGTCAGGCAAGTGCTTTCTATACTGAGCTGCACCCCAGTCTTCTTTTTGCTTTTTAATGTAAGATAGGATCTCACCAAATTGCCCAATTTGGCTTTGAATCAATTCGTTGTGTTGTTCAGTCTAACTTAATCTTTGACCCCTGTCTCGGTCTCCTGCATAGTTGGACTGAGTAGTCCACCACCAAGTAAGGCCCAGCTCTTATCTTCAGCTTCCATTCCCTTTTATTCCATGTGGATAGCTGTCTTGGTGCAGTGCAGTGTCCGAGGAGGCCACGAGAGGGTACTGGGTCCCCTAAGACTGGAGTGACAGACAGATTCATGAGCTGCCACGTGGGTGCTGGGAGTTGAGCCCAGGTCCTCTGAAAGGGCAAACAGCCGATACATTTAACTCCTGAGCTATCTTCTCAGCCCCTCATTTTCAGTTTTAAGAGAACAACTTAAAATCTACACATTATCTAGGCATGGCAACATATATCTATAACTCCAGCATTCACTGGTGAGATAGAGGCAGGGGATCATGCCAGTTCCAGGCAGCTGGGCTACATAGCCATTCCTATCATCTTATGTACTTAGATGGCAGAGGCAGAAAAACCATGAGTTCCAAGCCAGCCTGAGCAATCAATTGAGACCCCATCACAAAACAAGTTTTAAAATAGGGCTGTGGATACAATTCAGTGGCACTTGCCTTCCATAGGACTTGCCTGGCACATATATGCTTGACCTAGGTCGTATCCCCAGTGCAATCCAGACAGACAGACAAGTCAATCAATGTATCTGTGATCTGGTCTCAAACTCAGAGATCCACCTGCCTCTGCCTCCCCAGTGCTGGAGCTAAAGGTGTGCATCACTACCTGGCACTTAAACTTCTTTTTTATATGATTAGTTTAGTTTTATCCATGAAAAACATTGTCTTTCACTTTTCATATGATCTAGTTTCTTGAAGAGACAACGTTGGTTATTGTATGATGTATAGGCATTGTGTGGTGAGAAGCCCTTCAGTTGAGAAGGGCTTCATCTCTCCATACAGTAGACATGCTGACCAGGTCCACACTTAGTTCCTAATTGTTTGAGGTCCCAGATCACAGCCTCAGCCTCAGCCTCGTGAGCTCTCCCACACCTGGCCTAAGATTACGTGATTTCCAGGGGTGAGTCACTTGGATGTATTTCATAATCTTAAAGCTCACTTTCTTAAGCACAGGCTTATATAAAGGCACGCTCTACAAACAAGTGCATAAACAGGGTCAAACGTGATAGCTACGAAGAGAAAGCTGAGGTTACCTAGAAACTGCAGCACACTGCTGAAACCACTGTAAATCCAGTCAAATATGAAGGACATATCCAGGTCTTACAGGGTCTGAAAAACAAGGTTTAGTTAGACTTAACAGTCAGCATGGCCAACATACACAAAATACTGGCAGTTAAACAAGTCTGCATAATCTTCGAACATTACATAAGTGTTAGGAACTATAATGCAGGGCTGGTGAGAAGGTTCAGTTCATAAAGACACCTGTGGGCAAGCATGATATGCCCAGTTCAGTCCATGGGACCCACATGGTAGGAGAGAACCAACTCACAAGTTGCCCTCTGACCTCTACACATACATTGTGGTGCACATAAACATATGCATGTGTACACACACAAACAACAACAAATCCCTGTCACCCAGGCCAACAGAACCTCATTTATGCTTATGCATAAATCTCAAAACGCCATTAAACTTCAGGCAGAGATCAGTCCTTGTCCATGGAAGGAACAAAACGAATGACAACCACTAGGAATAGAAAAAAAGTTAAGAGCCATGTATGATGGCCAACAACTATATTCCCAGATCTCAGGACGGAAGAAGACCACTGCACTTGAGGCTGGACTGGTGAACACAGCAGTTGTAGACCAGCCACAGCTATATGTTGAGATCTATCTCTTAAAAAAAAAAAAAGTAAAGGAAATAAATAAATTAGGTTGCAGTATAAACTGGCATAAAAACTTCAAAACTATGTTAGAGCCAAGCATGGTGGCCCATACCTATAACTCTAGCCATTGGGAAGCTCAGGCAAGAGGATTATGAATTCAAGGCCAACTTAGACTATAGGGTAAACTGTAAGATTGTGTCTGAAAAAAAAGAAAACTTGGGTGGCTGGAGAGGTAGCTCAGTGGTTAGGGGAACTTCTGTTCTTCCAGAGACCCTGAGTTCAGTTGCTAGTGCCCATGTTGGTTGGCTAACAACTACTCCAGCTCCAGGGTTTCCAATGATCTCTTCTGCCTCTGAGGGTCTTAGTCTCTGTCTCTGTCTCTCTGTCTCTCTGTCTGTCTGTCTGTCTGTCTCTCTCTCTCTCTCTCTCTCTTTCTCTCTAGCTCTTTCTCCCCCCCCCCCAATAAAATCCTTAAAGATTTGGAAACAATCTGTGCTAAATATGTAGATATAAGCTATATATCAAGTCTCTGTTGTAAGAGCTGAGATTGGGGAGAACGAATAGGGAGAAAAGACAAAAAAGATGGTGAGTTTCCATTCCTGATATCTAAGGTGGTAAAAAGCTGGAGGGTCAAGAATTTAAGGTCATCCTTGACTGCATAGTTAGTTCAAGGACAGCCTGGGCTACATGTGACTCTGTTTCAATAACAACAAAAAATAACAATAATTAGTAAGGCCAAATGTGGTTGGTGCAAATCTTTAATCCCAGGTATGCAGACCTCTTGAGTTAGAGGCCAACCTGGTCTGTTTACTGAGTTCCAGACTACCTGAAACTATATAATAATTAGAGTTTCCAAGCTAGACTTGGTGGTACGAGTCTGTAAATCCAGTTACTCAGGAGGTTGAGGCAGGATAATCTTCAAATCCAAGTGTTGCCTGGACTACACTGTATGCTCAAAACCAAGAGCTTGGCATACTTAGTGAGACAATGTCTCAAAAAGAAACAAAAATCCTGGGGTCAGATATGATGGTTAGATTGTAAAGGCAGGAAGAAGAGTTCGAGGTCAGACTCAGTTATATAGCCTAGGCTTTCTGAGACCATCTCAAAATAAAAACAAACAAACAAGCCCATCCCATTCTCTTATCTCCCATCCCACCCCTGCAAAAAAATAAATATAAATTTAAAAAGCTATGTGCAAGGGCTGGTTAGATAACCTGATGATGGATAAAGACACCCGCTGTCAAGCCTGATGGTCTGAGTTCAATCCCTGGAAACCACCCTGCCAACTATCTTCTGGCTTCTACAAGGACACTATGCCATATGTGTACCTCTCCCCAATAAATAAAATGCAAGTTAAAAAAAAAACTTAGTGTAAAGAGCTTGTCTAACATATGTCATATTTTTTTTTTTTTGAGACAGGGCCTCTAATTTAAGCTGGCTTCTGTGTAGCTGAGGGCCTTGAGTTTCCAGTTGCCCAGCTTCCTTCTCCCCAGTGCTAAGATTACTGGCATGTGCCTTCATACATAACTCCTCTTCACATGGCAATCAGTTCTAGGTGATAAATTTGGGGCATGTTATCTTTCTGAATTTTTCAACATTTAATCGTTACCACATGTTAAACATGCCTTTTAAGTCACAGCAGAAAACAGAATACAATTCAGTATTTACGCAGCATAGCTTGGCATACTAAAGGGGTAAAAGGAAAACAGGACAGAAAGTTTATTGAGATAAGATCATAGATACAGAAATGCACTTTCACTGGTCAACAAAGTTAACTTTCTAGATGTGAACAAATAACTCTGAACCTTGGGCCCTGTCCCAACTTTGGAAGGCTGTGTGCTTTGTCATTCTTTAGACAAGTCCTGGTTGCTTTAATCATCTCTGCAGTAGGCTGTCTCTGCAGGTTTGACACGAGTGGCTAAAGAGGGTCAGCAGCTAAGCAGCCCTTGTACCCACACCACCTTAAATCCTGAAAAGGGAGCAGACCCACCTGCAGCGTGTAGGAGCCCAGCTCAGTTTTCTGAGATACTCTAAGTCCAACAATGGACTCCCTTCTCTTTTTCCCTCTTTTGAACTGGTCTGAGAGGGCTTGACGGGTGGGAGTCCAACCAGGGTCCGGCATGCTAGACAAGGGTCCAGCATGCTAGACAAGGGTCCAGCATGCTAGACAAG
>JANHMN010000002.1:61263263-61317321 GCA_030674055.1 Rhabdomys pumilio
AGACAAGGGTCCAGCATGCTAGACAAGGGTCCAGCATGCTAGACAAGCTCTCACCTACTGAGCTTCATTCCAAGTTGTTACAGGATATTTGATCACACTGTGACCCCCAGATTGTGTTATTTACTGTTCTTACTGTGTTATTTTCTGTATTTACTGTGTGACCCCCTGTTTTTAGTTGAGGCGTGGTTCAGCCTTAGCTCACACCTTTAATCCAAGAGCTTTCTGCTTGAATATTATAAACAGTCAACCATGGGTCAAAAGGCAGAGCAAGCAACCAGTTGACAGGAAGTGAACACAGGATTATTAAGAAAAAAATCCGAGAATAAGAAGAAGTCAGGAGGATGGATAGAGAGCTGCCTAGGAAGTAGAAGTGAGGGACATTGACTTTGTTGGGAGATTTTTTGAGATGTCATGAGAGAGGGGCATTCCTGATGGGATATCAGCTGAAAAGGTCATCTGGATGCTTTTTATGCCTCTCTGAGGTAGCAGGCTTTCACCCCAGCATCTGGCTCCCAAGTCTTCATTGGTAAAAGCGTTTAGTCTAATTTGGGGCAGGGGGCTGGGTCTCACTAAATTCTTTAAGTTGGCTTCCAACTCACAATCCTTCCTTAGCCTCCTGAATATCTGGAACTTTTTTACCTAACTCAAAAAAATTGTTGTTGTTGGTGGTGGTGGTGTGTGCATGTGAACAGGTGTTTTTTTCTGAGACAAGGTTTCTCTACATAGTCTTGACTATCCTGGAACTCATTTTGTAGACCTGCCCACTTTGTAGACCTGCCCTACTCAAACTCAGAGACCTGTCTCCCAAGGGCTGAGTGGGATTAAATTTGCCACCACCACTGCTATTACCTGGCCAAATTTTGTTTTTATAGTCCAAGAATTCCATGTTGGAATCAAACACATGGAAAATGTATGGATATGTCAGTAAGGCAAGAATGAGAGCCATGAGCACGATGCTTGTCCATGAATTCTAGCACTTGGCGGAGATGAAGTAGGATTTTGAGTTCAATGACAATTAGCTCTGCATAGACTGTTCCAGGCCAGCCAGTTATATAGTGAGACCCTGCTCAAAAATATCCCTTCCCCTCAAAGTTACACATCCTCTCCATTATTGTCTGGATGACAGAGACACGGAAATGTATAGGGCATCGGGTATAGACATGGTATGCACAAAGCTCTGGTTCAAGATCCAGTACCCAAAAACAAAACAAAATATGGAAAGACATTGGTACTTAGAGAATACACATGAAAACTTTATCTTTCCTAGAGACTTGCAGATGCCATATTTTATCAAAGAGAATCATAAGGCAATAGAATGTTACTTTATTTGTGTTCTCTGAGCTTTTAAGTCTGAGGACCTGAGATACATTACTAAGAATACAAAGAGGGACAATTCATGTGGTTCTTCCTCTCAAAAGGGCTATAGAGTGCAAACTGGCTACACAAATGCAACCTGGACAAAAACTGCTAAAAACCCTAAGTGTTAGGGATTTACTGCTGTGAACAGACAATATGACGACCAAGGCAGCTCTTACAAGGACAATATTTAACTGAAGCTGGCTATGAACCTACAGGTTCAAAAGTTCAGTCCATTATCATCAAGGTGAGAGCATGGCAGCATCTAGGCAGGCATGGTGCAGGAGGAGCTGAGAATTCTACCTCTTTAGCTGTAGGTCGCTAAGAGAAGACTCACTTCCAGGCAGCTAGACAGAGGATCTTAAAGGCTATACCTACATGACACACTTCTTCCAACATGACACACTTCTTCCAACAAGGCCACACCTACTCCAACAAGGTCATACCTCCTAATAGTGCCACTCCCTGAGCCAAGCATATTCAAACCACCACATCTTAAAACACAGGCTCTTACCTATAATCCCAGCACTTAAACTAAACAACAGGTGTGAGGAGATGGCTCATCAGTTAAGAGCACTGGTTGTTCTTGCAGAGGTCCTGGGTTCAGTTCCCAGCACCCACCAGACAGCTCACAACCACCCAGAACTCCAGTTCCAAGGTACCTGACTCTGATCTTTGAAGGTACCAGGCACACAGGTGGTACACATGTGCAAAATACTTATATACATAAAAATAAACTAAACAAATCTAAGAGAAGAAGGATTGTTGTGAGCTCAAGGCCAGTCTTGGCTACATTGTAAGTACCAGGTCATCCTGGACTCCAAGGGTTTTATGGCTCATGCCTGTACCCTCAGAGTTTGGGAAATGGAGGCAGGAGGACCAGAAGTTCAAGATCATTCTTGGCTATATAGCTAATTTGAGGCTAGCCTGGGCTACACAAGATTCTGTCTTAAAACAACAGATAGTGATAGAGAAAGCATGTGCCTTGCCTCAGTACAGGTCTTGCAGAGTCCTGACAAATGCAGCTCAGCTATGCAATGTAAGGCAGATCAATGCATGTGTGTTGTTAGCAAAAAGTCCTTCATCACGTGTCCTTTCATGTGTTTGCTTTAGCAGAACATTCTCTCTCCTGTGTCTGCTTCAACAAAACATTCTTTCATGAGTCTGCCTTAGTCTTTCGCCTGTGTCCACTTCAGGAAAACATTCTTTCATATGTTTGCCCCAGCAAAACACCATCCAACACAACTGACTCTCCAAAGAAGCCTTAAGTTTCCGCTTCAGCTCTATGGGCAGAAGCCTGTATTCCTAGTTACTTGGGAGGCTGAGGCAAGAGATTTTTTTTGTTTGTTTGTTTGTTTGTTTTTTCGAGACAGGGTTTCTCTGTGTATCTCTGGCTGTCCTGGAACTCACTCTGTAGACCAGGCTGGCCTCAAACTCTGCCTGCCTCTGCCTCCCAAGTACTGGGATTAAAGGCGTGCACCACCACTGCCTGGCAAGGCAAAAGAATCTTAACTTCAAGGTTTGTCTGAGCTGCTGAGTACACAGGTTAAGGCCAGCTTAGGAAACTTAGTGGGACCAGTCCCAAAACCAGCAAAAGGGGGGTTCTGGATATAGCCTAGTGGTAAAGAGCTTAAAAGGCATTTAGGAGAGTCCTACATATAATTCCCTATATTAAAATAAATAAATAGCATGTTTAAATCAATCCCCTTTACCCCTGCAGTGCTGAGGATCAAATCACAGCCTTAGACATGCTAGACAAGTACTTCTTCATTGAGCTACATCAGTGATTTCTATTGTTTGTTTGTTTAAATCACATCTCACACTCAGTTCTATCCAGGGCTTGCAGTATAGTCTGTCTGTTCCCCATAGAAGCCTCCTGGTTAAGAAATTTGTATTGCTCTGCAGAATGATAGATGCCTGTAGTCCCCAAATAAAAGCCACATCTTAAACTACAAAGTATCATTTTAAAATCTGTCCCTACTCCCATATGCTGCCTCCAGAGCAGCTCTGCCAAAATGCTGTCTTGGAAGTGACTTGCTGCACAGCCTGACAACAGCTACTTGCTGGGGATAGTCTCAGCTGTTACCTGTTACTTCAGTATAACAATTTAGGTAGCAAACTGTCCATTGACTCCATACATCCTGGATGATGGATCAAGAACTTCCACAAGTTTTGAGCTGAGAAATAATTCAACCAAATTCCTGGCCTAGTATTCCAGAACTTTCTCTACTTACATCTTAGCTACCTTTCCAAGATTAAAGCATATTTTTTTTTTTTTTTTTTTTGGTTTTTTTTGAGACAGGGTTTCTCTGTAGTTCTGGCTGTCCTGGAACTCACTCTGTAGACCAGGCTGGCCTCGAATTCAGAAATCCGCCTGCCTCTGCCTCCCAAGTGCTGGGATTAAAGGCATGTGTCACCACCACCCAGCCAAGATTAAAGCATATTACTTCCCTTCTTGTAGTTTTCCCCGGGTCAAAATGCTGGTGACCCACACTTTGTCATCAGAATGTCCCTCTACTGTCTTTGCTTAAAGTCCTTCTGACTCTGATACCCACCAACATGCTATGAATAAGTCATACTTGGCATGATATTTAGGAAAAACAGGGGTGGACCATGGAATGCAGGGAGGCCAGAAGAACCAGAAGAGTGAGTAGCAAAAAAGGAAAGACATTAGTGACATCAAATGCAGCTACAGAGAAGCCACAGCCAGCTTCAGTTCCACAGAAGCAATTTTTGACTGCCTGAGAAGCCTTCAATGGAGCTGTAGGAGGTAAAGCAGAGTTGAAACTACCTCCAATTTAAAGTGTGACTTTGAATGAGTTACAAGTTTCTTCTGAAATACCTGCTGGCATGTGGTAAAGACCAAGAGAGCTAAAATGTATGTGTACATGAACACACACACACACAACCACAAAACAAAACCCACCAGGGAGAAGGCCAATAGGTAAAAAAAACTGGTCACAAAAGCCTCACATCCAAGTGTGCTCCCCAATACCCACCTAAAGCTAGATGGTGGAGTTCATCTGTAATCACAGTATTCCTACAGGGAGACAGGAGACAGAGACAGGAAATTTCCTAGAAGTTTGGAAGGAGAAGGCAGGTACCTGGAGTGGAGTACACAGCACAGTAGCAGAAACAAGAGATATCCAGCTTCAGTGAGGTGGAAGGTGAGTCCTGACTTGCCAAATGCATTCTCTGACCTTTATGCAAACCATGTCTGCCTGTCTGCATACACAACACAAAATGTACTAAGTTAACCTGGCTGTTATTATTATTGAGCTATGAATGAAGAACAGAGGCTAAAAGAGAGAGGGACAGTGAGATTCTTGCAGAGGACCCAGGTTTGACTCCCTGTACCCACATGGTGGCTCACAATCATCTGCAACTCCAGTCCCAGGAGATCTGATCCCCTCTTTTAAAATCTACAGGCATATGGTACATATAACATAAATATAGGCAAAACGCTGGTATACATAAAATAAATTTAAAGGTTTAAAAGTAAAATAATTTTTTTTCAAAGATTTATTTTATGTATATGAGTACACTGTTGCTCTCTTTAGACACACCAAAAGAGGGCATTGGATCCCATTATAGATGGTTGTGAGCCACTGTGTGGTTGCTGGGAATTGAACTCAGGACCTTTGGAATAGCAGTCAGTTCTCTTAACTGCTGAACCATTTCTCCAGCTCCCAAATAGATTAAAAAAAAAAAAAAAAGTTGAAATGGAAGTGGTAGACTATTTCTATAAATCCCAGTACCGAGGAGTCTGAGGTGGGAGGTCCCAGGCCAGCCTGAGCTAGATAGCAGAAGTCTAAATATATAAATACATTTGAAATAGAATGAGAAAAATAAGCTTTTCTTCTTCAGGAAGAGTGAGAATTGGGTATAATGATAAACTGAAAGGAAAAACTTCTAGAAGAGCCAGGAATGGGGTGCAGGCCTTTAATCACAGCCTAGGGAGACAGAGGCAGGTGCATCTCTGGAAGATGAAGGCCAGCCTGGTCTACAGAGTAAGGTCCAGGACAGAAAGCTATATAATAGAGAGAAAGAGGAGAAAACTAATGAGTTCTGACTAGGAGCTTGTACTGAGAGCACCCTGTCCTGTATGAGTCAAAGGAGGGAGGCGCAGGAAATCTGTGGAGTTGGCAGGAATCTGACTCCCAAAGATGGAGAGGAGTAGACCCTGATGACACATGCCTGTAATCCCAGAGTTTAGAAAGCTAAATTAAAAGACTGACTTTAAGGCCAGCTTGGGCTACACATATATTGAAACCCGTCTCAAAAATAGTGGGAGTGAGGAAAATTTGAACTATACAGGACAAGTACCGTAACGGTGGATCAAGTTAAATGACTGTTCAAAAGGCTGGGAATGTACCTCAGGGGCAGCATACTTACCACGAACATGAATGGAACAGGATTTAAGCCCTAGCACTGAGTTTATTTATTCATTTATTTTAGTTTTTCAAGACAGGGTTTCTCTGTGTAGCCCTGGCTGTCCTGGAACTTATTCTGTAGACCAGGCTGACCTCAAATTCGGAGATCCACCAGCCTCTCACTCTCTCATGCTGGGATTAAAGGTACTTGACACTACCAGCAAGCCAGCACTGAGTTTAAGGGAAAAAAAGTTGGAGAGCTAACAAACATTCCCAGCAGTGCCAATCAGCACTCATGTGCTTCCCCTCAACATGCCCATGTTACATCCCCACCTTCCATGATGTTGGGCTTTAGAAAATTCAGATTTCCAGGACAGAGAAAAAAGGGCCAAAGGGAGAGGGCTCTGATTGTGACTCTGAAGCTGAGAGGAGCAAAGAGAGCATGAGAATAGCCCTGGGAGGGCACGGTTAGAGGCCCTGGTGAACTGACCCAGTCCAGGCTGAGCAGACAAAGGATGGGTGTAAGAACAGAGGTGACCAAGTGCAGGCTTCCACAGAACAGACCAACAGAGTAGAGGGAGAGTCTGGAAACCAGAAGTGTGGCTGTAGTAAACGGAGAGAGGGTGAAGCAGACCAGGGTGCATCAGAATAGGAAAGAGCAGAGTTCAAAGAAGTTCTGTTCTGGGTGATGGCAGTGCTAAGGTCAGGCATTAAAAGATAAAGAGACATTGGGGTGAAAGGTGCCGGAAGCCGTGCTAGAAATTGCTGCATTCACAGTGACAAGTCTTAGACTCATCTAAAAGAGCAGAGGGCATTGCTATACAAATCAGCACCGAGTCAAGAGTCAAAGTCTTCACTGGGATGATGGTTTGTCAGGGAGAGATACAAAAAATGGTGAGGGTAGAACAGGTAAGTCTTAAGGAAAAGGATTTACCAGCATGAGGGTGCTGCCAGTCTATTGTTATAAAATCTAACCTCAGAGAATTATCTACTTACACAGAGAAACTCCACTTGAGAAAAGATATTCATAGTTCTATAAAATTACAATGTACTAAACTCTCAAAATAAACCAGGAGTTACTAAAATAGAAATAGGTCTTTGTTTCTGTTTTGTTCAAATTGAAGTAAAAATAAAAATACCCCCCAGCACTTGGGAGTCAGAGGCAGGCGGATTTCTGAGTTCGAGGCCAGCCTGGTCTACCAAGTGAGTTCCAGGACAGCCAGAGCTACACAGAGAAACCCTGTCTCGAAAAACAAAAAAAAAAAAAAAACACCCAACTAAGAATAAAGTCACTGAGCTACAAACAGATACCTGAGCCCTGGGAACAAGTTACACAACCCAGGAACACATCAGAGACATGTGAAGAGCAAAGGTCACTGACAAGGAAACATACCACGTCAGCAGATTTATTTATTGCATGAACACCAAACAGGAAAAGGCTGTGCAATCTACTCAGGTAACATGAAAATCAGCACAGGGAACAGGACTCAGGTTACAAATCACTGCTTAAAACTCTGTCTCGTTGAACTTGTATGGATACCTCTCTACGTGAAATGTCCATGCAGGCAAATCTTGAGAGCAAGCGGATTAGTGCTGTCAGAAGTGGGAGAGGAGTCCAGGCAACTGCTAATGGGAACTGGGTTGCTTTCAGAGGTGAGGAAAAATGTTCTAGAATTAGTGGTGAAGGTTGTGTAACATTGTAGCTATACTGGGAACACTCTGTAGACTATAAAATGGTGAATATTATGCTATGTCAAGTCTAGTTCAGCAAAGCTATCATTTGACATAAAAGCAAATTTAAAAACTGTAAATGAACACTTTATGTTTACAAATCATTTATGAGATACAGAATCCTTATTTTTGAGGTTTTTATTTTTTTTCCTTAGGACAAGTTACAATGTAGCTCAGACTGGCTCCTCCTTCATTTCCCAAGTGCTAGAGTTATAAGCATATGCCACCATGCCCAACTTAATAACTTTTAATGTGAAAAAAATTAAGATTCCCATTTTCAAATCTGCTGACTTATTTGTGTGTGTGTGTGTGTGTGTGTGTGTGTGTGTGTGTGTGTGTGTTGCACTTTAATCAGAGGAACCATGTCCAGCCCCATTTCCATGTTACATATACATTGTCACTGAGGGCCACCATAACAAGTATTAGGATAGTGTCCTGCAACCACAGACAGATATTTCACTACAAACCAACCAGTGTGGCACTCACGTGATCACAGCTCTAGGCTAAGGCCGAGGATTCCTGGTTTGAGAACAGCACGGACTACATCATGATTCTTTTTTTTATTTTTATTGAGTCAGGATCTTACTGAGTAGCCCTGGTTGGCCTGTAATTCACTGTGTAGATCAGGTTGGCTTTGAGAGATCTGCCTGCTTCTGTTTCCCCAGTGCTGGAATTAAAGGTGTACATCACCACTCTTGGAGAGAAGAGTTAGGTATGGTGTACTTGCCTGTAATTTGTAAGTCCAGCATTTGTGACATGACAGATCATAGTGAATTAAGGCCAGCTTGGACTAATGAAATTCTGTCTCCAACAGACACCAATGATGACCAAAAACAGCACAGCAAACAGCAAGATACTCGAGAATGAAAATGTCAAAATACGGGCTGTGAGGCAGTTCAGAGGTTAAGACCTCTTGTTCTTGCTGACCCAGTCTCAGTTCCCAGCACCCATATGGTAGCTCACAACATCTGTAACTCCAATTCCAGAGGATCTGGTGGCCTTTCCTGGTCCACGGGCATCAGGCGTGCATGCAGTACAAATGCATACATGTAGGTAAAATACCCATACACATAAATACACACAGGCAAAATACCCATAAAATAAAATAGAGCTTTAAAAAAGTCACAATAAAACTCATTATTTTGTATGCTAACTTAAAAAAAAATAAAAATAAAAGAAGGACCAGCAAGATGGCTCAGTGGGTATGGCAACCGTCGACAGACTAGCAGACCAGAGGTTAATCCCTAGGACCCACACAGTCAAAAGACAACGCTGACTTTTCCAGGTTGTACTCTGATCTCTACATGCTCAACATGGCACATACAATCTCTCCCCCACATATAAGACTGAGAGATAGACTGCTATCTGTAATCTAACTTACCACTAGAAATACAAAGGCTAGGCTGGAGACATAGCTCAGTTAGTAGAGTACTTAGTTGGACAGCACATAAACCATACATGGGATGGCACACAGGCCTGTTAACTCAGCACTTGGGAGGTAGACAGGAGATCCAAAGTTCAAGGTCAGCCTGAGCTGCCTATGCTTGACCAAGTTTTTGTTGTTCTTGTTGTTGTTACTTGTTTGTCATTTTGAGATACTGTCTCACTATGTAGCTGGCCTGAAACTCTATGAAGCCCAGGTCAGCCCCTGCCTGAGGGCTGAGATTAAAGGGATGCACTACCACACCTGCCTTGATTATGTTCTGTATACTAAATTTCAAAAGTGTTCTGCTTCACACATTTCCATCCTAAAACAGCTTATTGGACAATAACTTACCCCACCTCAATTCCTAATGCAAAGCAACTGTATGAATTAAACTTTTGTTTTTTTAAGTTTATTTATTTTATATATTTGAATACACTGTCACTGTGTTCAGACACACCAGAAGAGGGCACTGGATCCCATTACAGATGGTTGTGAGCAATCATGTGGTTGCTGGAAATTGAACTCAGGACCTCAGGAAGAGCAGCCTGAGCTCTTAAGGGCTGAGCCATCTCTCCAGCCCTAAGTTAAACCTTTTAATTCATATAATTTTTAAAAAGTGGTTACTTGTTTCCTCTGGAGAAAAGTGACACCCAATTGAAAGAAGGTTAAAATCACAAGAAATACAGCTTCAAGACTGAAAAAAGGAGAAGAAAAAAATAACCTTCTGTCAAAAGGATAGTAGAAAAAGGGAGAAAGGGAGAGAGAGGAAAAGAGAGAGAGAAAACATTTGAGAGGTTGATGGGGGAGGATCTCAAAGAGGCCAGTCTGGGCTACAAAGCAAGACCTAGTCTTAAGAACAAAAAGAATGTTGTGAGACTGAGGACTGAACTTGGACTTGCCTCTAGTGGACTAAGACAATTCAAACTGGTATATTTAATACCAAATTCCATCCTCAAAATACCAATAGAGGGCTATCCAGATGGCTTATTAGGTAAAGGTGCTGTCACCAAGTATGATGACTTGAGTTTAATTTCAGAAACTCACACCTTGACACGTACTCCCTGATATAATCTTTAACACATACTCATAATATATGTGTAATAAAATATTACCAATATTAATAAAACAATAACCAAAGTTTTTCTAAAAACTACACACAATAGAGAAACTTTAGCTCCATCATGTTTTGCCAAAAAAGTAATTTCAATGAGTTTCAGCTACCTTTGTACGTGAGCTGGGGGCGGAGATGCGGTGAGTCACTACTATAGCACACTAGTTTGTAAGCCGTGACTGAGGTGGCAGTGATCTCCACGTCTGCTTGCATTTCTACTCCATTAGTACAAGGCGAAAGAAAGTTAGGATGCACCATATTCAAACTGCAAAGCTTCAAAACCACAGAACCAATTGCTTCTCTAACATTTTAACAAAAAGGATGTTTTCCTTTTCTGTAAACTCTGAAATGCCTGGGGAGTATCTTAACACTGAGAACATTTTTTTTTTCTCTCCAGATAGGATCTTCTCAGGCAGTCTTGGCTCAAATGATGCCCCTGAAATTATAGGGTCAGGGTGCCTGCCTATATTCAAAAAAAATTTTAAAGGTCAAATTACTTTGGTCACAAACACAAATGTACTGTAAGGTGCAATGGTAGGCACACATCTCCCTGCTTTACTGACACTCATCATTGGCAAATTGTAAAATCATCCTTATTGGTCACCTGTATAATAACTGACAGGTCTGTCTTCCTTAGCAGACTGCAGTGTTGTACAGGTGGTACCTTCTTTTTCACTGCAACTACTCTGACCAATATTTAAACAAAGGACACACATCTTCAGGGTAAGATGCCACCCACACAGAGCTTAATGTAAGAATGTTCAAATACGTGACAGTAAGTTCAATTTTCCTCATCCCAGTACGTTAAACTTCTGATGAATTTTATTCCTTCAGCTAACAAGGCCAGACTTGGATGTTTCAAAATAAATTTTATCTTGTCGGAAAATCTTAACTTTTTCCCCATTAGTATCTTTTTCCTTTACTCAAATGGGCTTGAGCTAAGGGTAGACAATAAGTATTAAGAATGAGATGACTCAGTTGATCTCCACACTAACTGAGACAACACAGAGACGTCCCAGCCTCTCCAGCTGTCAATGACCCCTAATTCTCTCATCTTACCTAGTGGGAAACTGAGGCCCAGGGGAAGGAAAGAGGCTCGCGTGCGGTACTGTCACTCTTTCCTGAAGTACTTGCCGCGTGACAAACACTGTTTTACCCCGAAAGCCACTAGAGCGGTTCCCGCAGGGATGGACCTAAGTTGTCGTCCCCTCACACCGCAAAAAAACACCAAAACAAAACCCCAACAGGCTCCCCATTCACGAAAGACCAGAGACAAGAGCTCCGGGCGAGTGTATAGCCCAAACAGTGGCCTTCCGGAGGGCCACAGCTGTAGCTCGCTCTCTTCCCCGACAAGGGCACTGCACTCACCTGCGACTCCAGAGAACGCAACCCTGCTCAGTGCCCGTCCTACACGCTCTGAGCCGGCTGTGCAAAGCGCTATGGCTGCCAGGGCCCCAGCTCTCCAGCTTCTTCCGGGTCGGAGGGTGCCTCGCTAGTGACAGTCCGCAGTTCCTTGGCCCGACTCGCCCGCAGTTCCGCCTCCTTGCGGTCTCGCCACCAATCCCTGTGCTCCAGACCACTTTTCAAGCCAACCCCAAGAGGAACATGAGTTTAGGTTTTTTGTTTGTTTGGTTGGTTGGTTGAGTTTTGGTTTCTTTATGTAGTCCTGGCTGTCCTTGAACCCACTCTGTAGACCCGACTGCCTCAAACTCAGAGATCTTCTGCCTCAGCCTCTTAAATGCAGATTTAAGGTGTGGACCAACACCACCAGGCTGTTTCTTCTTTCCCCCTTCTCAGTACTAGGGGGCTGCAGTCTACCATCGAGGTGCATCTGCCACCCTTTAATTGTTTTTATTTTGAAACTGGACCTCACAAAGTTGCTCAGGCGAGTCATGAACATACCATCTTCCTGCTCTTGCTTCTGAGAAACTGGGATTGCAACCTTGCAGCAACAGGGACAACTTGGCATCTAATTACCCAAAACTACATCTTTTGAGTGACCCTTGAGTTTTTGCTTGGATATGTTTTACTTCTTGCAATTCTTTGGGAAGCCCACACCCCTGCTCTTGCATGTGTCTCATTTTTCCTCTGAACATCCTTTTCTCTGAACCCTCATGGTTAAGCCTATATTAAAGTCTTTATTAATTTCTACCTAAATACATCTTTTATAGGAGGCTAGCTGAAAATAGCACTCAATGGTAGAGTGCCTGCCTTAGCTTATAAAATTCCTTGGGTTCAGCCCCCTGTACTATACAAAAAAAAAAAAAAAAAAAAAAAAAAAAATGGGTCCTGTTTGTCTTGTTTGAGAAAGGGGCTCTCTACATAGCCTTGGCATCTGCCATTAAGTGACAACTAGGAGCTTAATCCCTGGAACTCACAGATTGGATAAAGAGAATCGACTCCTGGGAAAGTTGTCATCTGACTTTCACAAGCACACCACCCTGAACAAAGGAAGACATTTATATTATTTAAAGTTTAGAAGAACAGAAAAAATAAAAAATTAAGATCATTTTTGAAGAATGTCTGTATTATCGTATTACCAGTTTTTACTTCATGGGCAGTGCTGTAAAACACAACACCTGGTCTGTCCACACATGGGTTCCAAGGTTACTAGTCATTTCAGCTTTCAGCTTCTGCTTCTGCAGAATTGGGACTAACATTCAGAAGCAATCAGTATTATGAAGAAACAATAATCAGCACAAGCCTGGTGATGCATCCCTGTAATCCCAGCTGGGAGGCAGACATGGGAAGGTCAGAGATGATCTCACTTGAATACATAGCAAGTCTGAAGCCCACAAAGTCCACATGAGACCCCGTCTAAAATCAGATAGAAGAACATGCAGAAAACAGTAAGTAAGGGAACAGCACTGGGAAGCATTACTGCTTAACTACTTAAACTAGCCTGAGGTACCGGGCAGTGGTGGCGCACACCTTCAATCCCAGCACTCGGGAGGCAGAGGCAGAAGGCTTTCTAAATTTGAGACCAGCCTGGTCTACAGAGCTAGTTCCAGGACAGCCACGGCTACACAGAGAAACCCTGTCTTGAAAAACCAAACCAAACCAAACCAAGCCAAACAAACAAACAAAACACCCAAAGCCCCCCCCCCAAAAAAAACAACCAACCAAACAAACAAACCCCTAGCCTGAGATAATGGAGGACTTTAACTCTCAAAGTCTTAGAGGTTTTAGTCAGACATGATGGCATAAGTCTTTAGTCCCAGCACTTGGGAATCAGAGGCATGTGGATCTTTATGAGTTCAAGGCCAGCCTGGTCTACACAGCAATTTCCAGAATAGCCAGTACTAGAGTCTCAAAAAACCAGAACCATTTTAGAGGTTTTGACTAAAACAAGAAAAACCTATTTAGAACTGTTTGGGGCAGTTTCACAAAGCAATAGCACACAGGTTATATTAAGTCAAACTGAAAGCTGAGATTAGTTTGACAAGAGGCATCTGTAGTGAGCCAGGTGAGGGGTAACCAGGGCCTGGGTTGGGTCAATGGAAGAGATTAACAGGAAATCAAGAATGAAAAAAAAAATATATATATATACATATATATATATATATATATATATGTATATATATATAAATAAATTATGTGTGTGTGTATGTATGTATGTATGTATGTTGTAAGGTTTCATGTGGTTAGCGTGGATAAAGAGATAGCAAAGTCTGAAGTTTTAACAGGGATTAACAAACACACATCTCTGTTCGCCACAATGTGCTGTAGGTCTTGTCATCTTTGCTCCCCAGTAAACACAGCCCTAGTCACTCCCCTCTGTGGCTGGTCTTTGCTACTTTCTGGGTTTTCCTTTTCCCCAACCATTATCTCCCCCCCCCCCCCCCGTTTCACACCCTATCACTAGACAGGAGAGAAAGAAGGACAGAGCGGGGAGAGACCCGTGAATCTAATTTCTTTTTGTTTCTTCTTTGAGCACTACTAACAAACTGCAAACAACCCCCATGAACAACCACAAACTACACCCATCAGGGTTCTAGCATTTATATAACCTCTAAAAAGTTTCCAGAATTCCAAGTGGCACACAATCCCAGAAACTATCTGCAGGAGTCAAAATCACGCTTGTGCTGGAGCACGAGGCAAATCAATCAGCTTCTGCAAAGCAGCCCCAGACCCCTTTAAAACTAAAGCATGTTTCTGTGTTTTTAAAGAAACCAAAATTCCAGAAACTCTTGTTATACCCCTCCTATCAGTTTGTCTCATAGCAGCTAGAATTTTTTTCAATGAGTCATCTTAGGTTAGGTTCTCAACCTGAGGGGTCACCTAGCAACCCCCTTCACAGGGTTCACCCAAGACTATCAGAAAACATAGACATCTACATTATGACTCCTCACGGTAGCAAAATTAGAGTTATGAAGTAGCAGTGAACATGGGTTGGGGTCAGCACAACATAGGAACTGTATTGAAGGGTTTCAGGATTAGAAGCAGGCTGAGAACCACTGCCTTAGCTGGCTGTGAAGGCAGAGGCAACAAAGCTGGGTTATGAGGGGCTTTGAGGGTAGAGCTTCTGACTTTATGCAGCAGGAGATAAGAAGAACTTCTGAGAGGAATTTTAAATTGACTGAGCAGGCAGGAGCAACGGTAATACGTTTTGGAGAGCCAGAAGTGTCTGTACCTGGGAATTTATAGTGCAGACTAGGGAGAGAGACACCAGAAGAAAGATTCCAGTAGTCCTTGTGCAGGGTGCTGCAAGTTCAACACGCTGGGTAACGAGAACAGGGATATCACAAGGGAGCCCCCACGACAGCTGACGTCACACGCAAGCAGGTGTCCTGGTCCAGGCAAATGAGGGTAAAGGAGCTGTTCCTAAATTGGAGCAGCAAGTAAGTTTCAGAGATGAAACTGTTGTTCAAATAACTGTCTCTAACTGAAAGTGTTGTTTGAACCACAAGCAGAATGAATTTTTGTTGTTGTCGAAGACACGGCCTCTCTACTTGCCCTGCTGTTCCTATGTAGACCAGGCTGACCTCAAACTCATAGAGATCTACCTACTTCTCACTCCCAGTGCAGGAGTACCATACCCGGCCTCTCCTTAGTATCTTAAAGTTGACTAATTGGAAAGATAAAAAACATTCAGAAACATAACCATAGTTTGGGTGTTGGTAGAGAAATTTAGGAGTGGAGCAACTTTGTTTACTTATTATTAAACTATCTATAGCTATTTAACTGATTTAACCAACCAGGTTATTTACTTTTTAAAATCTGAGCACAGAGATATTGCTTAAATAGAACAAAGTTCAAAGAGAGATTGATTTAACCAAATCAAGCTACTGTGCCAAGGTCAACAAACCAAGATAATTCCAAAAGGGTTGAATACGGAGAAGATTAAACCAAGGGAAGGTGGAAACCATGCTTTAAGCATTTACCTCTTTGGAGAGAGACCTTTTTTTTTCTGACTTCATAAAGCTTCAGCAGTTTCTGAGTTCTATTTTCTCTTTAAAGTAAGACTTACATTCTTGTTCTGTGTTATGTTGTTATTGCTTTGTTTTACTGCTTTTGGGTGTTTTGAGATTTTATTATAGATGTTCTTAGGTAGAATTTGATTAAAAATATCATCTTCAACTGGGCGTAGTGGCATATCCCTTTAATCCCAGCACTCAGGAGGCAGAGAGGCAGGTGGATCTCTGGAGTTCGAAGTCAACCTGGTCTACAAGGCAGTACCAGGAGCTACACTGAGAACCAGTCTCAAAAAAAAAAAAAAACCAAAACAACAACAAAAAAAAACAAGACAAACAAACAAACAAAAGAGTATCGTCTTCATCCTAAAGGGGCCCTTCTGGATCTTGTAATAAGGGGTGGGGGAGTGGAGAGATGGCTCAGCAGTGAAGAGCACTGGCTGTGCTCCTACAGAGGGCCAGGGTTCCTTTTCCACCACCCACATCAGGGCGGGCACAACTGTCAACTCCAATGCCAGGGGATGCAGTGCCCTCTTCTGGTCTCTGTGGGCATTGCATACTTATGGTGCAAATACCTGTACATACAGAAACAAACTTTAAAACAATCTTTTTTTTTTTAATTGTTGAATTTCACTCAGAGCAAATATATTTTAGCATGGTTTTGAGGTAAATATTAATAAAATCAAGGGTAGGATAAATTTGTGTAGTTACTGCTTGCTTCTTGGGTCTGACAGTAGTTTTAGGCTGTGCTTTTTTCTGTAATACTTCACGCAGGCATTAGATAGTAAATGAATTAGGTAAGATGTACTTTCCCCTGAGGTTGTGAAACTCATGGTATAATACATTTCAATCAGTAGCACACTGTGAAGGACTTTGTCATCTGCTTGGAGCAGGAAAAACCAAAGTAGAATGAAGATCACTACTGATATCACTAAGTATGTTACGTAACCAACCAGTTTCTACTTCTCTTTGACCTTAAAAGTCAGAAAGCCTGGGGGGGGGGGGCTAAAAATAAAAGCAACCCACAAACTACTTGCCCAGGAAGAAAGTTTGAATTATCCACCTTAATGTAAACTCCCAGAGGAGGGATTAAAAACTGCCTATAATTGTTTGAACTCAGGACTTCTTACTGCAAGGTTAGGCAAACTCTTCACCAGTAGCCTACATCTCTGACCCCCTTTTGAGAAACTGAGTCCTGGTAAATTGCCCAGGCTCTTCTTGCCTCACTTTCCAGTATCCAGAACTACAGGAGTATAGTACTACGTCTGGTTTAAAATTACCATTTTAAATATGTTATTTAGTTCGGAGCCTCAGTATTAATTAAATATTGTTGTTAGAAGTTGCGTATCTCGGTGGTAAAATGAGGGCTTCCCTAGGATACTGGACTCCATTGTCAACACTGGGAGAAGGAGGAATGCTGATCCCTGAGTGGTGAATGTACTTCGGGATGACTATACTATGAACAAGCTAATGTCAAAATTTATCTTAATCCTCCAGTTGAAAAGAAAAGGCTTCCTCCTTAACGTCATCACACATTTTAACCTTGACCCAGGATCTTTACTCCAGCCCTGGCTGACCTGCCTAGGCCGTTTTCAAACTTACAACACTTCTGCCTCGACCTCCCCGATCGCTACCATGTCCCGCCCATGACACTTTTGACATACACACGTATTTTAGCATCTCTTTGTAAAACTCCCTTGCACTCTACACCTGGCATAGCATCGGCTGAGCCACCAGCGGTAGACGATGACATCAGTCGTTTCAGGTAATCCTCAAAGAATCCCGGAAGAGGAGCCGGGTCTCTCCTATCCCACCCAATCGACTCTAAAAGTCCGCACCACCCTCAGATCCCCGGGTCTGCCAGGAAGGTGACGTTCTCCACCCCGGGGAATTTTCGTAGTGGTGACACAGGCTACTTCCGGCGGGCGGCGGGAGTCAGTGACGTGGCAGGACAGTCCGTGCACGGTCCTCCGGGCCTGGACACGGGACTGTCAGGTGGCCTCGGGGCAGCTCCCCGGGGACAGAGAGCACGGCCGCAGCCTCCAGCCGGAACCGGAAGTGCCACGTGTCCCCACTGTGCCTGCGCGGCCGGCGGCTCCGCCCAGGGCCTCCCTCCTCTCCGGGTTCGGCTGCTGCCTCCGAGCCCGGCGTTCGCAGCCGCGCCGACCTGACTCCGGAGCCTCTCTGCGCCCAGGCCGGGTCGTGGCCGCCGGCGAGCTGAAGAGACCGAGACGCCATGCCTCGACTTTGACGCGCCACCCCCGCGTGTTCCTCTTCTCCGGCCTTCAGCTCCCTTCCCTCGGTTTTCCTGTTGGATCCCTTAAGCTCGGCGCTGCGGTCGACCCCGACGGCTCCGTCCTACCCTGAGATCCCCGGGCGCCATGGCCCAGCCCAGGATCCCGGCTGTCCGCAGCGCCGCAGCCGGCCTCCAGGCCCAGAACGGAGCCGCCTCAGCCTCGGGGTCTCCCTACACCAACGGTGAGTGCCGCACGGGGGCGGGGAGGGCGCCACGGCTCGGGCCGGGGACAAGTCCCAGCCAGGTCTGCCGCGGGGAGTGGTGGATGACGGCCTGGCCCCGGGAGCCGTGTTGGACGTGCACCTGCAGACCAGCGCTGGTGGGACTGTTTCATATGTATTTATAGGTTCAGCCTGCAAACAGTAAGCACCTGCAGTATGCCACGTCTGAGATAGACAAGAGGTGAAAAAGAATCGAGGTCGAAATCAGTTCCCAGAACTGCCTTATGGAGGTCATAGTGTCTGGGTGTCATCACGCTCTGCGCCACTTCAGTCCTGTGTCCTGGAGGGCAGGGTTCATCTCGGGTCTGCAGGCTCGAAGTACAAGAGGGTGGCGGGTCGTGCTTGTTAATATGAGTTTGCAAAGATGAATGAATGACTCCGCCTCTGGCAGACCCTTTTAGGACTTGTTCATCTCTCAGGGATCTTTCATCAAGGATTTTCCTATGACCGTCCCTGGGCCTCCTGTTTAGTTTTTCAGTTGTGGAAGAACCAAATAGATGGGTGGCTAGGGCTTCATTTCTAGGGACCCCCTCTTCATTCAGAACGTAAGTTACTCACACTCTCTGAACCCCAGGAGAGTGTACATCTGGTACTATAATTTATCATTTGGCGGGAGAATATCTTATAATTGGATACCTCTTCTAGGATTCCTGAAGCTTTCCTACAGCGTGATTCGCAAAGCTTATTTTAATTGATATAATAAAGATTCTTTTTCTGCCTGCTTACAAATTAGCCTACAAATCTTTGCTTTATGGGAAGAAGACAGGGATAATAATACTAAAGTACTTACTGTGCCCATTTGAAGTTAGAGAAAATAGCCAGTGACTGAAATTGCTGGTTACAATGCATTTAGAGAAGACTACTGTTTTCTTAACAAAGAAGGTTCTTTGTAAGACTTAAAAATGTCTGTGGGCAGGCAGCTCTGTGGGCAGGGCAAGAGAAGCTAAGAATCACTGACAGGTTGTTAACTTGAATTGTTTCTTAAGTTTATAGTAACGGATTATGTAAACTACATTTTCTTCTGTGACACTGACATTCACACAGAAGATGCAATCGTTCACTTTAAGGTGAACACAACTAAATATGTCTCCTGTATGGGTTTTTCTTATGAATTGCACTTAAATGATGAACCTGTAAATGTACCAGTAAGCATGCTTGCAACTAGAGCTGTCAAGATTTGGAAATGTTGCAGGAATTATGTTAGGCTGTGTTGGAGCTATTCCATTGATATATATATATATATATATATATATATATATATATATATATATTCATTCATTCATTCAAAGACACTGTCTCGCTCTTATCTCCAGTTGGCCTGAAACTTGTGGCAGTCCTCCTGTCTCAGCTGCTCTAGTGCTTGGATTGCAGAGCTGGAATTTCCATATCCCACTTACTTCGTTAATTTGATCAAAGGCAAACATGCACCTGTTGCACACCTGTGCTCTGACCTTGGCATAGAGAGCACTTGTGTGTCGGTTGTTTAGAGCCATTTGGGAATTCGGATATGGAACTGGTAATTGTGGTTCAGGGTGGTAGCAGCTAGAAAAAAAATCTGTCCAATAGAAGTAAGTAGAGATACGACTGTAAGTAGAGATACGACTGTAAGTAGAGATACGACTGTAAGTAGAGATACGACTGTAAGAATAAACAGCTTGAGCGATATCACTTTTGCCTTTTTTCATTTATTTTTTTGCTCTTGGTTAGGGTGATTTATTATTATTATTTTTTTCACTTTTGAGGTTATCATATAATTACATAATTTATGCCTTCCTCCTCTGTCTTTTATAATAACCTTCTTTATTTATTTGTGTTTTATCGAAGCAGGGTTTCTCTTTGTAACAGCCCTGGCTATCCCTAAACTCATTCTGTAGACCAGGTTGGCCTGGAACTCAGAGATTCACCTGCCTCTGTCTTCCAAATGCTGGGATTAAAAGTGTGTGCCACCACTGCTTGACTATAATAACCACTTTTTAAAAAGATTTTATTTGTTTTATGTATGTGGATACACTGTAGCTGTCTTCAGACACACCAGAAGAGGGCATCGGATCCCATTACAGATGGTTGTGAGCCACCATGTGGTTGCTGGGAATTGCACTCATGACCACAGGAAGAAGAGTCAGTGCTCTTAACCGCTGAGCCATTTCTCCAGCCCATATAATAACCTTAAAACTTTTAAAAATTATAAAACTTTTAAGAGGTTTTGTTGTTGTTGTTGTTGTTTGAGTCTTACTTTATAGCCCTGTCCAGTCTGGAGCTTCCTATGTAGACCAGGCTAGCCTCAACTCAGAGATTCACCTGCCTCTGCTTTGCAAGTGCTGGCATTAGAGACTTGTGGCATCTCAGTTTCTTATACCTTTTCTTGTGGGTGTGTGTGTGACAGACTCTCACTATGTAGCATTTGTGGCTGGCCAGAAACTCACTATGTAGGCCAAGCTGGCCTCAAATGCTCAGAGATTTGCCTGCCTCTGTCTGCTGAGTACTGGAATTAAAGATGTGCCCGGCCTGTAGTGCCCATTTTTTGAAGTTTGTTTTTAGTGGAAGTTTTGTTGGTCAATGGCTGATCTCCCTTGTAAGTGTTGTTTGTTCATTCTCTAATTCTGAGAATAGGGTTGTGGTACTGAATGTAGGCTTGGGAGGTGAAACAGAAAAGTCCCATGCTGCAATCTATGCTAGCTAAACGCATACAAGTTGGTAATTGCTGCTTATACATTCTATTTGGGTTTTGTTCTGTTTGAGACAGGCTTTCTCTGTAGCCCTAGTTGTCCCCTGGGACTGGCTTTGTAGACCAGGCTAGCCTTGAACTGAGAGCAAGCCTGGTAATTACATTTGAAAATTCTTAAGATGTTGGTTTAATGTATAAGTTAACATGTTACAGTGTAGTTACATCTTTTTTTTTTTTTTTTTTTTTTTTTTGAGACAGGGTTTCTCTGTATGGCCTGGGCTGTCCTGGAACTCACTCTGTAGACCAGGCTGGCCTCAAACTCAGAAATCTGCCTGCCTCTGCCTCCCAAGTGCTGGGATTAAAGGCTTATGCCACCACTGTCGGGCAGTGCAGTTACATCTTAAGATATCATTTATTTAAACTTAACCAAAACTCAGCAAAAATGGCTATTTTCATTTTCTGTAAGTTGGTTTTTTTTTTGCTGTATTCCTGACACTAAACCATATTGGTCTTTGATAGGTTATTACGTTGTATTACAACCTGGATTATCTAGAAAGGTTTTAAATAATCATTTGTGTGTACAAATTTTCATTGCAAAAAATTGCTAGTGAGGCTGCAAGACAACTCTTATCCTGATTGCCATGGTCAGGGTAGAGGAGGTGAGGGCTCCATCATTGTGTACATCCTTCTCTGGCAGTTAGAGCCTGAAGCTTTGTTAACATGTTTTCTTTGTAATATTTATGTAATAGTTACCTTTTACATACAGAACTAAAGCTGAGAGAAACAGTTACCTTTCCCTTTCCTGAGAGACTCCAAGTTTATGAAATAATGTCTGTTGTCCCTCAGCCTGAGGCTGGAGTCATAGGCAGTTGTGAGCCACTTGATATGGGTGCTTGCCACTGAATTTGGGTCATCTGGAAGAGCAGCAAGTTCTCTTAATGACTGAGCCATTGGTCCAGCCACTTATATAGGAAGTCTTTAGTCATGTAACAGGCTGTAAATAAAGATGTATAGTCTCTCGCCCTGGTTATTGTGGCAGAGCTCCATTTATTGTTTTCAGAATGGGCAGTAACTGGGCTCCTAAAATCATCTCTGTGTGCCTCTATAAGCACTTATCACATCGTAGGCTAGGTATAACACTCAGTGTAAAGCGCCTCTTTAGCATGTACAAGAGTTTAGGTTCAGTGCCCTGGCTGCAGAAGCCACAAGAGTGTAACACGGTTGCATGTAGTAACCATTGCTTCTGTCTGCTGCTAGAGGGCTGGCTCTGGAGAGACATAGTGACAGGAGCTAGCTCACTGTTCTGTTACAGGGCTCTCAGGCACTAGCCAGTGGCGCTGTGAGTATGTCTAATCACCTACCTACTCTTCTTGATCCCGGGACCCAGATCCTTGAGCTAGTGTGAGAATCGAGGATCAGGGCCTTATTTTTGGCTTCTTTATAAATATAACAACAAATAGTTACTGACAATTTTTTGACTGCTTCTTGCTTTATTTCCCTGTTTTCCTCCCCCATTTGAGTTTTAAGTAAAGGGTAACTTACCAATTTATTTTCTTCCTTTTTTTTTTTTTTCTTCCTTTCTGTTCCTACTCCAGCATGGACTTTCCTGTTCTCTTTTGTCATTATTGTCTGTCAGTCTCACAGTCCTCTTTCCTTCTGTGTGTGCATGCATCTAACAGGTGCTTATGCTTGTGAGGCAAACACTCCACCACTGAGCTAGATCTTGACCTGTTCATAAATGTGTTATAGATCCCGAGTTGCTCCTACCCTAACTTAGATTCAGACTTTGCTTTCCTCCTTTGTTACTGTTTTGTTTTATGGTGCTGAGGAGCAAACCCAAGCTCCACATGCTAGGCAAAGCACTTCATTGCTGAGCTACAGCCTCAGCCCACCCCCACCCCTACCCTTTGTGTGTGTCTGTGTGTCTGTGTCTGTGTGTGTGCTATCAGAGGCCAGAAGAGGGTATCTAATCCCCTGGAGCTGGAGTTACATGGAGTTGTGAACCATATGATGTGGGTGCTGGGAGCCGAACTCCAGTCATCTGAAAGAGCAGTAAGTGCTCTTACATCTTGAGCCCTTTTTTGTTTGCTTTTTGAGACTGGATCTCATGTAGCCCAGGCTGACCTCAAACCAATTATGTAACAAAGATTTCCATAAATTTCTGGTTTTCAGGCCTCCACCTTACAATGTAGAGACTGTAGGTATAGCCGGCATGGCTTTCTTTCCTTGTTTTCTTGGACAGATTCTTCAAGGGAAGCATGTATTTTGATTAACACTGTGAGTTGAGGTACTAAGTTAGATCCCCCGGGGCTGAATCTACAGACTGTTGTGAACTGCAGAGTGGGTGCAGGGAACTGAACCCAAATTCTCTGTTAAGAATAGCCAGTGCTTGCCGGGCGATGGTGGCGCATGCCTTTAATCCCAGCACTTGGGAGGCAGAGGCAGGCGGATTTCTGAGTTCAAGGCCAGCCTGGTCTACAGAGTGAGTTCCAGGACAGCCAGGGCTACACGGAGAAACCCTGTCTCGAAAAAACAAAAAACAAAACAAACAAACAAACAAACAAAGAATAGCCAGTGCTTTTAACCACTTGGCCACCTCTCCCGCCTCCCAAATTAATTTTAAATTAGTCATTCTTTAAGTTCATATATGATAGTTGGCTAATATAAACTGCCTGCTAAATAGTGGTTCCAATAGATAATGTGTTAGTGAATGAACAGCTTGATAAGAAAGTCCTCAGTCTTTATCCTGCTTAGAATTTTAAGGAAAACCATTTGGGATATGTCTGCTTCCTTTAAGTTTTGTTTATCTATTACGTGATACTGAGGACTGAACTCAGGCCTCATGTGTATTGGGCAATCATTTACTCTACCAGAGAGCAACATCCTCACTGCTCTCTGTAGTTTTAAATTTTGATACAGAATTTCAGTGAGTTGTCAGGCTGACCTGGAGCTCCTTTTGTAGCCTGGGTAGACTTTGAACATGTGATTCTTCTACCTCAGCCTTCCAAGTTACAGGCCTGAGCTTCCAGGACCAGCCTTTTCTTCTACATGGACTTTAATGTGAAAGAGGCAGTTAATTCAGTGTGTTAACTGTTTAGTAAGTAGGTTTATAAAGGAACCATGTCATAATTTTTATATTGATTTTGTAATACTATCCGAAGTATTCTTTTAATTTTAGGTTTGATTTAATGGAGAATAATGACATCAATTATTTTAAAAGTTAGCTCTATCAGTGGGTTTTTTGTTTGTTTTGGCATTGTTAGTGATGAGCACATGGTCTCACATAACTAAGAAGCATGCTGTAGTGGAGCTAGCACAGCCAGGCATCCCTTTCACCATTTTAAAGCTCTATTTTGAGACAGGGTCTTGCTAAGTTGCCAAAGCTGGCCTGGATATCTGTGTCTGTCTATCTATCTATCTATCTATCTATCTATCTATCTATCTATCTATGTGTATACCCCTCCCTCTGATTTTCTCTCAGAACAGAATCTTACTGTGTCACCCCGATTGGCCTATATCACTCTATATAGAATAGGCCTTCCTTGGACTTGATGGGATCTTCTTGCCTCTGCCATCAAGGTGTTAGAATTACAGATGTATGCCATTACATTTAGTTCGTATCCGTGATTTCTAAAGTCCATTACAAAATCTGTGTGGACAGGGCTGAAGAGATGGCTCAGTGATTAAGAGCACCATCTGCTCTTCCAGAGGTCTTGAGTTCAGTTCTCAGCAACCACATGGTGGCTCACAACCATCTGTAATGGGATCCGATGTCCTCTTCTGGTGTATCTGAGGACAGTGTACTCACAGACATAAAATAAATAAATCTTTTTTTTTTTTTAATCTTTTTATTTATTTTATGTATATGACTGCACCATTGCTCTCTTCAGACTCACCAGAAGAGGGCACTAGACCCCATTACAGATGGTTGTGAGCCACCATATGGTTGCTGGGAATTGAACTCAGGATCTCTGGAAGAGCAGTCAGTGCTCTTAACCACTGAGCCATCTCTCCAACCCTAAATAAATCTTAAAAAAAAGAAAAAAAAATCTGTGTGAGCTATCAGTACACAAGGCATATACCCTTTCAGGTGCTAGGACTCTGTTGAGTGAGTCAAGTTTTCTTACCTACTGAGCCATCTGTGTAACCCCAAATTAATATCTTTTTTTTTTTTTTTTGTTTTTTCGAGACAGGGTTTCTCTGTATAGTTCTGGCTGTCCTGGAACTCACTCAATAGACCAGGCTGGCCTCGAGAACTCAGAAATCCGCCTGCCTCTGCCTCCCAAGTGCTGGGATTAAAGGCGTGTGCTACCACCTCCCGGCCCAAATTAATATCTTTACAAGTGATTTTTTACATGTATTTTTTTTTTTCAAGACAGAGTTCCTCTATTTAATAGCCCTGGCTGACCCGGAACTCACTTTGTAGACCAGGCTGACCTCAATTTCACAGAGATCCACCTGTCTCTGCCTCCCAAGTGTGGGATTAAAGCAGTGGTTCTCAACCTTCCTAATTCCTTCCTCATGTTGTGGCCACCCTCAATAAAATGATTCTCATTGCTACTTCATAACTGATTCTGCTACTGTTATGAGTAATAATGTAAATATGTCTTCTTATAGACTTCTTTGATCCATGTGAAAGGGCCCTTTGACCTTCAGAGGGGTCGTAACCCACTAGTTGAGAACTGCTAGATTAAAGGCATGTGCCACCATGCCAGGCTTATGTATGTTTTATTTTTCTCAATCTGTTTTTTACAGATTTGTTTGTTTAATGTATATGAGTGCTCTATCTGCATGTATACGTGCATGTCTGAAGAGGGTATCAGATCACATTATCTTAATATGACTTTTTAAGTTCCTTATGCTTTGTTTGCTTGCTTGCTTGCTTGCTTGTCTCAAGACATGGTTTCTTTGTGTAGCCCTGGTTGTTCTGGAACTGGCTCTGTAGACCACACTGGCCTCAAACCCACAGAGATCCTCCTTCCTGCCTCTGCCTCCTGAGTGCTAGGATTAAAGGCATTCACCACCGCTGCCCAGCCTTTCTGCTTACTTTTTAATTGTCTCTATTGTTGTATATAACAATATTTGAAGGAGAAATTTAATAAGATATCTTTAATATTTGTTTATTTATGTGTGTGGGCATTTTGCCTGCATTATGCCATATGTGTGGTGCCCTCAGAGTCCAGAAGAAGCCATTAGATCCTCTGAGACTGACTTATAAATAGTTTTGAGCCATTATGTGGGTGCTAGGAATTGAACCCCGGTCCCCCTGAAAAGTAGTCATTGCTCTTAACCATTGAGTCATCTCTCTAGTCCCTGAATATAATAATATTTAGTATTTTTGGTGTATGTGTTTATGTGTGTATCTATTGTTTTGAGACAGGTTCTCACTGTTGTAGCTCTTGGCTGACCTGGAACTCCCTATATTAAAATCAAGCTGGCCTTGAACTTCCAGGGTTCTACCTGCCTCTGCCTCTCAAGTGCTGGGATTAAAAGCATATACTACCATTCCCAGTTTAGTCCTAGCTTTCCTAGAACCCTATTTGTAGACCAGGCTGGCCTCAAACTCACAGGGATTTGCCTGCCTCTGCCTCCTAAGTGCTGTGATTAAAGATGTGTGTCTGTGCCTGGCCTTCTTGTTTTGTTTGATTTTTTTGATAGACAGTCTCACTGTACCCTGGACTACCTTGGAATTTACACTCCTGCTGTATTAGTCTCCTGAGTGCTATACTTGTTCCCTGCTCCTGGGTATTGAACTCAATATCTTCTGCACACTCTTAGCTGTGTGTGTGTGTGTGTGTGTGTGTGTGTGTGTGTGTGTGTGTGTTATATTTGTTTGCAAGGCTAATTTTTCTCCTATCTCTTCTGAAGGTCCTGTCCAAAATACACTGATGTCTTCACAAGTGTCATCGAGCCAAGGATATGATTCCCAACTTCCAGGATCCTACCCTCGTCCAATGCCAGCAAAGACTTTGAATCCATTCTCTGTACAGTCGAACTATGGTGGTTCTCAGGGATCTGGGCAGACTCTTAATAGTCCACTTGTGACTTCCAGTCCACTGCCACCTTCACTTCACCGTGGTCCTGTTCCCCGAATGCCACTGTCTACTCCTCAGAACCCAGCTGCTGCACCAATGCCTTCTGGGAGCTTTCTTTCTGGAACCAACCCAACCCCACCTTTGAATTGGCAATATAACTATCCATCCACAGGACCACAGACTAACCATTTTCCTCATGTAGCTCAACCAACTATACCCGGGAGTACAAATTTAACAGCAGATCATCAGTATGTTTCTTCTGGAGACCCTGCACTTCAAACCAGCTTCAAAAAGCCAGGTACTCATGGAGGGATGTTTGAAAGTGGAAATGGAAAACTTGCTTTTTTAGGTTTGGACTCAATACTTACAGCCTTAAAGAAAACAAATTTTTTAAAAATCAATTAGTCTTTTAGTAAGTTTCTTCTCACACCTTTAACTTAATAGATTGCTTACATTCCTGAACTCTGCTGCTGCTTTTGCTTTGTAGGTATTTTGTTTTTCTTTCTTTGTAAGAAGATAAGATCTTGTTAGTTGTCTACGATGAATTGCAACTCCTGGACTCAAACAGTCCTCCTGCTTCAGCCTCCCAAACATCTGGTTCTCCAAGCTACTTTTCTTTCAGTCTCTAAGATTAGGAACTTAAATTTTTGTGCAGTCACTTTCATAGGCCTTCTTAAATCCCAGTACTTGGGGTGTGCACACATGCAAAACAGGTTTGGTGGTGTCCTAGAAAATGCCGATTTAATGAAAGTTACTCCTAGTTATTAATGGCAATTAATTTCAAATGATTGCCATGCCATAGTCACAGTGAGAACAATAGGACTTGGGGTCTAACAGTTGTTCTCGGATTAGTTTGTGTCTTTTGTTTCTTTCTGTCTTTTCTTCAGAGAAACAGGTTGTTCTGTAGTCTGGGTCGTTTGCGCCCTTGAGTTTACTAAACAGCTAAAGATGGCCTTGAACTGAGCACCTCCCTTTCCTTCCACAGTGGAGTGATTACAGGCACGCACTACCAAACCCAGGGAAATGGAAACATGCTAGGTCGCAGATATGTGCTCTGTAAGCACCAGGGCCTTCAGTCTCTAGGACTGCCCACCCTGGGCCCATGAAGATCACCTTTAGCAGCTAACAAGCTACATGCTTGATGGAAAGTCTCTGTCTATACTTAAGAGAGTGTGAATAGACAGTAGCTATTGATACGAGCTCTTCACTTGGAAGTTGTTACTGGTTCATTTTCTCAGAGTATGTGCTAAGAATAAACCTGAAAACCTCAGGTTGACAAGGTGGCTCAGTGGGCAGAAGTGCTGATCCAAGCTTGATGATCTGAGTTTAATTGCTAGAAGAGCCAGCAGCAGAAAAGTTAACTCCAGAAAGTTGACTCTGACCTCCATGCAGGTGTGGCATGCAGCCCTGTGCACCCTCACATTATATATATATGCACAATACGTGTTCTGGGCATGGCGGCACATGCCTATAACCCCAGCACATGGGAAACAAGGCAGGAGGACCAAGGCTTGCCAGGGCTACACAGTGATTAGGAGTGCGTATTGCTCTTGCAGAAGTCCTGGGGTCACTTCCCAACCCTTAGGTTGGGCTGCTCTGCAGGATCTGATGCCCTCTTTTGGACTCCACAAGCATAACACTCAAGTGTCAAACATACATTAAAAAAAAGAAAAAGAAAAAAAGAAAAACCTTTAAACAAAGCTCCACAAAAACCAAAAGGACACATTAGTCAGGGCCCATGTGACACCAGTTTTCTACCAAACTATTACATACATTTTGTAATTTAATCATCACTGTAGAACAGAGTTGGATATGATGGGACTTATCTTTAAGTCCTCTTTGGGGAGCTGAGGCAGGAAGATCATGAATTTGAGGCTACACTGGGCTCTGTAAATGAGAGGTCTTGTCTTAAAGAAGAAAAGTTTCAGAGCAATTTCTTCACAGCTGAGAAATGTGAAGCCTGAATAATTTGCTCAGTGCGCACAGTTTGGGAAAGCATACTCTGTAGAAACTACTTGAGGGACTGGGGAGATGGCTGGCTGCTGCTGCGAGTGCTTGTCCTGCAGTCCTGAGGACAGGCATGTAGATTTAGCGCTCATGCAACAAGCCAAGCCATCTGGGACGCCTGTAACTACCGCTCTGCAAGATCCAGTGCCCTCCTCACACATTGGGCACTTGCACAAACGTGCACATACATAAACACAAATAATAATAAAAATAAATCTAAAAGAAAATGAAAAACGATTTCATCTACTTTCTCAGTTGCTCAGAAGGCTTAGGCAGGAAGATTACAAGTATAGGATTTGGGGGGCAAGGGTCATCTTAGGAAACATCTCAAGCAAACAGTCAAGCACAGCACTCAGGAGGCAAAGGCAAAGGCAGGTGGATCTCTGTACGTTGAAGATTAGCTTCATCTGTATATGGAGTTCCAGGCCAGCTAGGACTACAGAGTGAGATCCTGTCTCAGAAATAAGTATATAAATGTAAGTACAGCCTTGGTGATAAGCTTACATGATCAATAACCTAAAATTTCCTTGGCCTAATGGAAGCTCTAGGGTAGAACTTTGACTCCAGTGACAGAGGGAGAGGGGGAGAGAGAGAAAGAGAGAGAGGCAGAGAGAAAGAGAAAAAGAGAGAGAGAATGAATGGGGTCAGGCTATGAAACTATGACTATGAAACTAAAATTAATTATGGTTCCCAGACAATCTCAGTTTTCATTTTTATGTTCTCAACTTGTACTTGAGAGCCCGAAACTAAAAACTCTACTATCAAGGTGGGTGTAGCAGTTTATATTTGTAATACTGGTAACTTGGAGATAAGCCAGGAGATTGCCAGGAGTTTAAAGCCAACCTAGGGTACAGAATGAGGTCCTGTCTCAAACACATGCACACACATGTGCACGTGTGCACTGAAGAGATGGCTCAGTGGGTTAAGAACTGTCTACCAATGCTACTGACTTAAGTTCTATTTCAGGTAACATACACAGTGAAAACTTTCATTAATTTTTTTTTAAATAGCTAGAAGTGGTGGCAGACTCCTTTAATACCAGAGGCAGGCAGATCTCTTGAGTTTGAAGCCTACACAGTGAGCTTCAGCCCACAGCTACCCAGAGAGACCTTATCTTTAAATACAAACACACAAATTTAAAAAAGAAAGAAACAAACAAAGAAAGGAAGAAAAGGGACTCAGGTTGTCAGGCCTGTTGCCAAGCACCTTTACCTACTAAACCATCTCACTGGCCTGTGTTTTCAGAGAACAAACACACTGAACTAGAGTGATTGCTCGGTGGTTAGGGTCTTACTGCTTCCACCCAGAGAACTGAGTTCTGTTCCTCTGGGCATATACACACACTTGTGTCACACACACACACACACACACACACACACACACACACACACAACCATAAGTAAAAAATAAAAATAAATAATAGAAAACATGCACAAGAAAGCCTGTATTTAAGTTACATCTGTTTCTAGTCCTCACATTCTGTGTTCTGTTTTCTTCTGCCTTGTTCCCCCCTTCCCCCCACACACACACACTTTAGTTAGCTTTAGGGATCTGAAAAGGTCAAGTGCAGAGCTCTGACGCCTGGTATTATAAATAGGACTTTATAGATGGACTTTACTTGCCTGGCATGTGCCAGGCTCTGGAATCAGTCCTCAGCAGTGAAGAAACAGGGCTTACTCGGTCTGTTGTGACCTGGGTTGGTGGTGCACACCTTTAATCCCAGTGCTTGGGAGGCAGAGGCAGGTGCATCTCTCTAGCACAGTCAGGGCTACATAGAGAAACCTAATTTGAAAACTTTTTAAAAAATCTTTTATGAAATATAACGTATTTTGAATTCAGAAATGTTCTAAAAGATATGAAAAACAACTGTAAGCTAACTTGTGGGGTTTTTATTTCTTTTGTTTTGTTTTCGAGACAGGATTTCTTGTGTAACCCAGACTGTTCTGGAACTCACTCTGTAGACCAGGCTGGCTTTGAACTGATGGAGGTTCACCTCTGTCTCTCAGGTGCTGGGATTAAAGATGTAAACCACCCCACTACCTGGCTTTAAATAAAAATCTTTTTTAGTTCTAACTTGTGTTTTATTAAACATTAAGCCATCAAAATTTTGTGGTTAGACGTTTTTTGGTGTCAGACATTCTTTTTAATGCTGAGTTGGGAGTGTACCTTGCCCTGTGTTCTTTTGAATTGTGTGAATTGTCATAGATGTGTGGGTGCTTCCTTGATAAGGGAGTTGCAGGGCAGCAATCTTATCTTTCCCAGTGCAATGCTGATTAATCCTTGCTAAGACCAATAATGTTTATTAATAACAAAGGTTTTTCTATTGGTTCTGGAGAATTTAACAGTATTAAGATAACTTTTTCAGTGTTTTCATATTTGGCTACAGTTGTTCCTTTGGTTTTATAAAATACAGGCGTACTATAAGTAAATTATATTAACTGCGTCAGTAATAAGTATAAAAACAATGAGGCTTTTAGTTTGATTTTGCTAGTTTTTTAAGTCTTGGAACCAGAAGTGGGGGGATATGTGCCTAATAACCCTAGCACATGAGGCACTGCGGATACTCAATGGCCAGAGCATTGGTTGCTCTTACAGAGAGGCCCTAGGTCTGGCTCCTGACACACAACCATCATTCCAGCACCAGGAGATTGGATGCCCTTTTCTAGTCTCTGGGCACTGCATGTATGTGCTTCACAAACATATATACAGATAAAGCACCCATACACATAAAATAAATAAGACTTAAAAAAAAAAACAGTCCAGGAGGCTGATGTAGGAGGATCATGAGTCCAAAACTATATAGCTAGGATTTGTCTCAAGACACTGGAGAAGGGAGGGCTAAGATTAGAGCTCAGCTAGTAGAGTATTTGCCCATCTAAAACTCTGGGTCTGTACCTCCAGTTCCCCAGAACCTCATAAACCAGACATGACAGCTTGCACTCAGGAGGTAGAGGCAGGAGGATCAGCATTCATAGTTACTTGAGTTCATCTTTGCTATATAAGGCCACATGACAGACAGACAGACAGACAGACTGACCAAGAGACCAAAGAACTGGAGAGATAACTCCATGACTAAGAGTGTGTACTGCTCTTAATCCCAGCACCCACACAGTACTCAAAACTGCTAAAAGTCTAGCTTCAGGGATCCAGTGTCCTCTGGTCTCTACCATCGCCACATACACATTCACCTAAGTAAATAAATCTTAAAATTTAGATTTTTTTGCATGAGTATTTTGCCTGCCTCTATGTAAGTGCACTATATGCATGCATTATGCCATGCCAGAAGTCAGAAGAGAGCATTGCATTCCTGGAACAGAAGTTATAAATGGTTGTAAAACTTAGTATGTGTTCTAGAAATCAAACACCATCATCTACAAGACTCTATTTGTTCAGTGTGAGTGTACGAGTGCCATGTGAAGGTCAGAGGATAACTTGTAGAAATTGACTCTCTCATGTCTGTCTGTCTGTCTGTCTGTCTGTCTGTCTGTCTGTCTGTCGACAGGGTTTCTCTGTGTAGCCCTGGCTATCCTGGAACTCACTCTGTAGACCAGGCTGGCCTCAAACTCAGAGATCTACCTGTCTCTGCTTCTCAAATGCTGGGATTAAACTTGTGAACCACTGTGCTTTAGACTTTCTTTCTTTTGAGGGGTTTGAGACAGGGTTTCTTTGAGTAGCCCTGGCTGTTCTTGAACTCAGAAATCTGCCTGTCTCTGCCTCCTGAGTGCTGGGATTAAAGGCTTATGCCACCACTGTATAATCTCATTTTTAAGCAGAGTTAGTGTGAATTTATTAGAGAAAAGTGAGAAGGAACTCCCTTAATGACATGAGAGCACCGAGAGAGGAATGCCCTATAATCTCATTTTAACGGATCATACCAGGCAAAACCAAACAAATGAAATAAAAACTGGAGAATTAGCATAATACTCTATTTTTAGAAAGTAAATAAAGTGAATAAAATGTGCCAGACATGGCCACACACATTGGTAATCTCAGTGTGTGGAGACTGAGCCAAAAGGATTACATCATGTTTGAGGCCACCCTGTACTATATATAGTGAGACCCTGTATTTTTTTAAATGCAAACTTGATATGATAAACTTGGAAAATTTTATTCATTTTAATTTATTCTTGGAATTTCTTATGGCCTCCTAAAGTTTTATGATCAGTTAATGAAAAAGACCATTAGAATATAATATTACTCTAGAAATGATTTGGTGCTAATGTGTGTGTGTGTACGTTCTATGGGAAAGAGGTCTCACTATGCAGCCAGACCGGCTTCTATCTTGCTGCTCCTCTTGTCTCAGCCCCCTGGATGTTTAGATCAGAGAGTGGCTGGTTTATTTTTGTTGCTTTAGGAACTGACAGATATGAAGTATTGTAAGAAAGGGTTAGAAAATGTAGACTCTGCACATAGAGGTACAAATTCAAGAAGTTAGTGTATTTCTATTAATAGCCTATTAAAATGTCAATTTAGAAGTCTACTTGGTTTTAGTAAAGATTGTTTGGAACCTTGCCTTAAGTTCTTACATGACGTGAAAAACCCATGTTTCCATAGGTTCTGCACTTCCCTTACAGAATCCACCTCTGCCTCCCACTTTTCAGCCAGGAGCTCCTCCTGGGCCCCCTCCAGCTGGAGGCCCACCTCCGAGCCGGGCCCCCATGCCCCAGAAAGCACCTCCTAGGGCTGCATTCCCACCTTCACTTAACTCAGCCGTCAGTCAAGAAGGTAAGTGAGTAAAAGGCAAAGCCGCTGCTCAGAATCTCAGTTCAAGGCAGAAAGAGTGAGAAAGTGATCTATGTCCCATACTTTAGAATTATGTTTCTAGAGACTGGAGAGATGGCTCAGTCCACATGGTGTCTCACAACCATCTATAATGGAACCCAATGCCCTGCCCTCTTCTGGTGTATTTGACAGTTACAGTGTACTCATATAAGTAAAATAAATAAATCTTTAAAAAAAAAGAATTATGTTTCTATAATATATTCGTGTTAGAATATTTTAGGATCCTTCTTCAATCTGTTGGGGGAAAAAAGATTCCTTCCAAGGCTCATGGTTTTTTTTTTTTTTTCCATAATGGTACAGCTGCATCTAAGTTATTTGAAAGATCTGTGTATTTGGTGGCACATACCTACCTGTAATTCCAACGATTATAAATCTGACCTAGAGGCTAGCATGAGGTGCATGATGATATCTCATCTCAAAAAGCAAAATTTAAAAGGCTTGCATTTTACTTTTTATTTATTTTTGTTTGTTGTTTTGCAGTGCTGAGCAGCAAACCCAGGATCTTGTGTGTGTTAGGCAAACACCCTGCTGTTGTACTGCAGCCAGCATCTTCCTTTAAACACATGCACGCACGCACCTACCTTCTATCATTCTGTGTGCTTGTATAAGTGTGCCTGCATGTATGTCTGCACTACATGCATGTCTGGAGCCCAGGTAGGCCAGAAGCCCTTCAAGTTCCTTACAGATGGAGCTATAGGCAGATTTTAGCCACTAAATGGGTGCTGAGAATTGAACCCAGGGGCTTGTATGTGCTACTCAATCATTCAACTGCAAGATATATTCCTAGCTCTTCTGCCAGTGTTCACATTTTTATTTTCACATTTGAGCTTTGTTTAAAATTACTGCTTAAGGCACATATTTAGAGTGGTGTGTGATGGTTCGACAAATGTGTACTATCTAGTAAGAATAACTAGATAATTAGCAGACCTGCCATCTCAAGCACTTGACGTTCCTTTGCTTGGTGAACATTTATAAGCATCTCTTCTAAAAACCATGTCAGCACTTGGTAGCTGAGGCAGGAGGATCTTAAATTCGAAGTCACCTTGGGCTGTATAGTGAGAGCTTATCTCAAAATAAATAAAAGCCTTCAAGATATTCTGAAACATTGTAATTGTTTTTTAATTTAGTCACCCTTTTATTTTGTAGAGCTCTAGAAATTGTCCTAACACTAACTTTGTACTTGTGAACCAATTTCTCTTTTACCTCTGTTAACATCATCTGGTCACAGTTCTCCGTTTTCACTCTTTGAGATAACTCTTTTAGTCTCTCTTGGTGTGAATGAGAGTTTATAAATGTATACTAGTCCTCTTTATATGTTGGGCTTGTTTCATCTAACATAGTACTCTCCTTCCTGTTATGGCCTGTATTTCACTGTGGAGCTACATCTCGGTTTCTTTATCTGGTTACTCATTGCTGCACACTTGATGTTCATCCCATATCTTGGCTATTATGTACAGTGTTCAGCAAATGAGAATTCAGGCATCTCTTTGATGTACTAATTACAATATTCCTAATTCTTGTTTTTTGAGCCACTTTGGACACTTTTCTGTAATAGCATGCTGTTTTACATTCCCAATAGCAGTGTGAAAGAGTTCTGTTTTCCCACGTCTTTGTCAGAATTGGCTTGTTTGAGAGTTTTGCTGTTTGTATCTTTCTGTCTCTTTTGAGATGAGTTCTCATGTAGCCCTAGCTAGCTTCACTGTGTAGCCAAGGATAACCTTAAACTTGATGCTCCTGTCTCCACCTCCCAAGTGCTAGGACTATAGATGTGTTCAACTTTTGTTTTTAATTTTAAAAAAGACTCTCATTACATCCGTGTGTGTGTGTGTGTGTGTGTGTGTGTGTGTGTGTGTGTGTTGAGTACACCTTGTAGGAGCTGGTTCCTTTCTTCCTAGTGGTCAACTCAGTTTATCCATCAGGCTTGAACTGAACCATCAGACACCTGTAAAGATTCACTTTTACTTCTCTGTGTGTGTCTATGTGTGGGTATGTGCACATGTGTGCAGTGCCCTCGGACACAAGAAAAGAGTACCAGATCCCCCCTGGAGTTGGAGTCACAGGCGTTTGTGACAAGGTTCTGGGAACCCACTTCAGGTCCTCTAGAATTGCTCTTAACCACTGAGCAGTCTCTCTAAATTTGTTGTTGTGTTTCTATTGGTTTTGTTTTTAAGATAGGGTTTTACAGTGTACCCTTGGTAATCCTGGAAGCCACTATGTAAACCAGGCTGGCCTCAAACTCACAGAGGTCTGCCTGCTTCTGCCTTCCCAGTGCTAGGTTAAAGGCATGTACTAAAGGCATGTGCCACAGTACCTTGTAACATGTTGACATTTTCAATAGGCTGCAATTTAATTTTTTTTCAAAGGTTATCTAAATTTTTAGATAGTAGTTCATTTCTTGAAGAAACTATAGTATTCATTCTTATTTCAGTCTTGTTGATGAAATTTCCTCTTTAGGTATTACATCAAATGCCAATAATGACTCTATGGTGGCTCACAGTACCTACGATGAAATTGAAGGAGGTGGCTTCTTGGGTGAGATGCTATGAGTGTTTGTCTTTCATTATAGCAGTAATGTGTGTTCATTGTAGGGAACTAAGAGAAGGACGTTCATGCCGTGTACATATATAAACACTGTCGACAGAGTGAGTTTCTTCGTCCTGGAACTGGAGCTTTAGGCTTCATATGCTGCACTTTAATCAGTTACACATAGTTAAATTCATGTACTCAAGTCCCTAAATTACATTTAGGGTGTATTCAAAAGTTTTTTTAAATGAAAATTTAGTCTGAATATAAAATTTGTTATATAATATAGAAGTAAATTAGCCATGCTAAACTTGTCTGTGTGTTTATGGCTGTAGTCTACATTAACTAGATGGAGATCATGCTCTTATGTTACTAATGACTGCTTCTCTTTAAGTTGATAAATGAAACTAATTCAAAAGCTGAACTTAAGATCCTCAGAATTTAGCGGATCTTTACCGTGATTTAAGTATCTGGAATATAAACTAGAACTTAAAAGTTCCCTTGTTTCTAGCAACATCGCAGCATGTTAATCAGAACCCCAAAACAAGCCGAAGTGTGGGCTATGCATACCCCTCCCTGCCACCGGGCTACCAGAACAGTGCACCACCTGTGGCCGGAATGCCACCCTCCTCCCTGAACTACCCAAGTGGCCCCCAGGCCTTTACTCAGGTAAACTTTTTTTAAAATATATTTTTTAACTTTTTGCTCAAGATATAAACATGAAAAAAGTTTTAAAAGGTATTTTGAATATTTTATAACCATTTAGGTTAATAATATTTTGTAATTCTTCTGTATGTTCATATTTCTCTAGACCCTAGCCAAGCCTATACACATACAAAGGTTACTCACTGTGAAACTGTCTGTAGACTCCCTTAGGTGCTAATCATTTAACTGCAAGCATGAGTGGATTGAATCTTCATCCAGAGGGTCTAAGAGTTGTCAATCTTCTTCAAGAAAGGAACATGCTTCCTTCGACACCATTGAAGCCTCCAGTCCCAAATTTGCTTGAAGACATCCAGAAACTCAACTGTAACCCAGAGTAAGGCTTCAAATACTGTTTTTTATAAACATGGCAGTATCTGTGTTTTTAAGTTGTCTGGTATGCTTTTTTAGGTGTTGTGGATAAGTGGTCCAGGTAGACTGTGTAACATAGGAGTCTGTTATTGCTTACCTGAAATTTGCATGCTCTAAATTAAGAAATGGAGCTGGCTGTCTCTTACAGAGTGCAGCCATGCTGCCTCCTCAGTCTGCCCATTTTCCGAATTGCCCTGTGTTCTTAGCACACTTTCCCTAATACTTGGTATCTCCTTACTGTTCTCTGAAGCGTTCTCCCATACTCTGCCTTTCAAGTGCTGGGATTAAAGACGTGTACCACCAACACCCAGACTGGCTCAAACTTTATTCCCTTTGACTTAGTCTCCCAAATTTGAAGACATTATACTCAACTCTTTATTCCATAAATAATTTAAATGTATGCTGTAAAGACTCAAAAATTGTATAATTTGTAATTTTGAAATACTATTTTTAAAAGCTTTAGTAAGGCTGATCTTCAGTAAGCTTTAGCCTGATGCAGCAGTGTACTCATGTAGTCCTAGCTGACTGGCAGAGTTGTAGGAGGATCACTTGAGCCTACAAGTTCAAGACCAGCCTAGGTAGCATGTCAAAACCTATATGAAATAATAAATATGTTAAATAATTAATTAATTTTAAAAGGTTTTTGTTTGAGGATTTGAGTCATCACCTACTAATTTCAAGGTAGATTAGTTACTAGTCCAGACTGGTTTACCTGGAAGCCAGATGAACCTATTCTTTTTGTTTGTTTGGGTTTTTTTGTTTGTTTTTTTTTTTTCTTTTTTTTTTTTTTTTTAACATTTGTTTTTAAGATTTACTTATTTATTTTATGTGAGTATATGGTTGCTGTCTTCAGACACACCAGACAGAAGAGGGCATTGGATCTCCATTACAGATGGTTGTGAGCTACCATGTGGTTGCTGGAAATTGTACTCAGGACCCCTTGAAGAGCAAGCAGTCAGTGCTCTTAACCACTGAGCCATCTCTGCAGCCCGTTTCTTTATTTTTTGAGAAGGTTTCTCTGTGTAACGTTCCTGAAACTCAAAGAGATCCAACTGCCTTTGCCTCTTGAGTGCTGGAATTAAAGGCATGAGCTACTACTGCCCAGCCTATGGTTAGTTTCTTGAGACATAGTCTCACTGTGGTAGATGCTGGATTCATAGTTATGTGTGGTCACAGATGGCAATTTAAGTATTTTAATAAAAAAATGTAAAAAGGTCTATAATTCATCTGTAATCTAATCTAATAAGAGTGTTAAGATAGGCACCTTTATCTTTTCTTTTGTCCTGAAATTATGAATGCAGCATCGACTGACATGTACTTTTTTCTCCCCCAACAGGTTATTCCGATGCACGCTGACTAGCGTCCCTCAGACTCAGGCCTTACTGAACAAAGCCAAGCTACCTTTGGGGCTGCTACTCCATCCTTTCAAGGACCTAGTGGTATGCTTCTTTTTTGTGTGTGTTTTTGTTTTTTGAAATAAGATTTTTCTGTGTAACAGCCTTGGCTGTGTTGAAGCCCTCTTTGTAGACGAGGCTGGCCCTGAACTCACTGAGTCCTGGGATTAGTGGGACTACAGGTGTGTGCCACCACAGCCAGCCCAGTGGTATGCTTCTTTAGAGAGAGTAGATGTGGGAATTATCTAAGTGGTGAAGTATTTTTGCAACAATGTTAGAATGAATAAAGTCTATTATGTGGCAGAGTTATTTTCTTTTTAAATTTCTAATTCAACCAACATTTTTATTACAAGTTAAAAACAAGGTAAGTGAAGTATTGTTGAGAAATCCAAGGGGTGCTATGTAGATGGTCAGAACTAAAAAGATGGATGCAGGCTTGTTGGTACACACTTGCAGTTCCAACACTGGAGATGGGAGGATTTTGAGTAGTTATCTAAGTTGTAAATTACCATTAAAATAGTTTCCCCTGGCTTCTCGACTCTGCTACTCCTGGAGTGAAGTCAACTGCTCTAAGAAGTTGCTGCCAACACATTTATAAGTAAAATAAAATAACAGTTGTTCTGTAATCTAAAAAAATGAAGATCGCTTATGTCCTAATTCTCCAGGACCTAAACACATGACCACATGCTCTTGAGTATTAGTGTGTAGGTGGGAGGATTTTGTCTGATTGGTTGATTTCAGTCATGATACTGAGGATTATAATGAAGTCTCATGCATGGTAGATAGACGCTGCACACCTGAATTCGACTACCCATGCCCTTTATTGACTTTCATTTGTTTGCTTGAAGATGCTGTCTTGCTGTGCAATAGCCCTGACTGGCCTGCTGCTTATTATATAGCTCAGACTGGCCTTGAACTGTTAGGAATCCTCCTGCCTCAGCCTTCAAAGTGCTAGAAGGTATGGGCGACAATGCTCAGCTTCCCTTATTGAAGTATTTTAATATTAAGACTGAAAATTTTTATTTTTTTATTTTAATATTGTCTGTGTATGGTGGAGATATATGAGTTCAGATGTATGTGGATGGAGGTAAGAACAGCTTTTGAGAGTCAGTTCTCACCTTCCAACCTTATTGAGACAGGGTTGCTCTAATGCTGTGAATTCTGGGCTAGCTGGCCTAAGAATTTCTGGGTGATTCTCCTGTGTCTCCTCCTATCCTACCATAGGACTGGTGGAGTGATAGATGCTTATCACACCACCCGGTTTTTGACATGGGCTCTGATAATCAAACACAGGCTGTCAGGTTTTTACTGCAAAGTGCTTTTACCCGCTGAGCCAGATCCCTGACAGAATTCTTAATATAGATGATAACCCTTAAAGACTTTTTAAAAATGGTTTTTTGAGACAAGGTTTCTCTGTGTAGCCCTGGCTGTCACGGAATGCATACCAGGCTGGCCTGGAACTCAAAGAAAGTTCTGCCTCCTCCCAGTTACTGGGATTAAAGGGATGAGCCACCACCACCCAGCTAATTTAATAAGCCTCTTAATATAAAATTAAAATTCCCTAATGGTTTCATTTTTTAGAATGTACTTTCTTTCCTGGGATCTGAGACAGGAGGGTTATATGAGTTCAGGAGTTTGAAACTAACCTGGGCAACATGGTGAGCCCTGTCTAATCTAAAGAGAATGGTGTACCCATTTCCTTCTCCATCTGTCCCTGAAAACATTATATCGTGTGTACTGCCTTGATTCTGCAGTGAGAATGTTTAGTGAAAGCGTAGTTTTCCTTTTTTTTTTTTTTTTTTTTTTTTTTTGGTTTTTTGAGACAGGGTTTCTCTGTGTAGTCCTGACTGTCCTGGAACTCACTCTGTAGACCAGGCTGGCCTCGAACTCAGAAATCCCCCTGCCTCTGCCTCCCAAGTGCTGGGATCAAAGGCATGCGCCACCACTGCCCGGCTAAGAGTAATTTTCTAATAGATACATTTTCTTATGGACACTACTCACATGTGATGTTATGAGATTAGTTCTTGCTCTGTAGCCCAGGCTGGCTTCAGACTTGCTGCTGCCCTCCTGCATCTTACTCTAGCATGGAGACCCTAAGTGTGAGCCTCAGTGCCCACATATTTTATAAGAGGTTTCACTCCAAAGTTAAAGTATCACTAGTTGTTTGGAAGGGGTGGATTAACACCTTAGCTCTGTTTGTTTTTTTTTTTTTTTTTTTTCAGCAGTTGCCTGTGGTCACCTCCAGTACGATTGTGAGATGCCGTTCATGTAGGACTTACATCAACCCTTTCGTCAGTTTTCTGGATCAGAGAAGGTGGAAATGTAACTTATGTTATCGAGTCAACGATGGTACGATTTTTGAAACATTCCTTAACATTTGACAAAAAAAGAGAAAAAAAACATATTTTTGTTCAGGTGGCACACACCTTTAATCCCAGCACTCAGAAGGCAAAGGCTAGCTCGCTGGTCTACAGAGTGAGTTCCAGGACAGCTAGAGCTACACAAAGAAACTCTGTCTTGAAAAAACCAAAGGGAAAAAAAAATAAACCCATGTTTGTATTATGTGAATATGTGTAGGGTGTGTCTCTGACAAGTCCAGGTGCCCTTGGAGGCTAGAGGCATCTGATCCCTCTGTAGCTGGGATTACAGGTGGCTGTGAGCTGCCTGATGTGGGTGAAGGGAAATGAATTGGGGTCCTCTGCAAGAGCAGTGTGCACACTTAACAGGTGAGCGATCTCTCCAGCCCCTTAAAACATTTTCTATCTTTTATTTGAAACATAGAGAAACCAGATAATAAAAATATGAAATGACAAGAGGGTCACGCATGGTGGCTCACCATTTTAATCTCTGTATTTATCAGGTAGAGGCATGTAGATCTCTGAGAGACCAGCCTGGTCTACATAGAGAGACCCTGTCTTGAGAAAAAGACATAGAGATAGCACGGGAGCCTGTAATTTTAGCGACTAAGAAGTCTGATAGTAATGGTGAAAGCCTATCTCAAAGAAATCCAGCCATTTATTTACTTGGTATACAGATAATTAGTCCTTTAGTTCAGATAGCTATCACTAAGTTTTTTTTTACACCTTTACACTTAGAAATAAATGTATACTTTGGTGCAGAAATGAGATAATTACCATTTTTAGACCGTATTTTACATTTATTACACTGAGCATATAAATGGAATAGTTTACAGTGTGGTTTAAGATTTTTTTTTGTTTTATTTTGACTAGTCTCAAATCACTGCAGCTAGGGGTGCCTTGACCTTCCGAACCCTCTTTCCCCCACCTGCCCAGTGCTGGTATTTAGGTATATGCTGCTGACCCTAGTTTATGAGATGCTGGAGGCTGAGCCCAGGACTTCTCTGTGTTAGGCCAGCACTCTGCCAGCTACACTATCTCCAGCCATAAGGACTTTTATTTTGAAGTTATTTGGTGTGATTCCCCCCCTAGGATAAAGACAGTAAGCCCATAGAGTACTGGCTGCTTCCTTCACACTGCTTTTGAACATAGTACAGAGTGATCCGTAACTGAAGAGGTGCACTCCCCCAGTAACTGCTTTATAATTTATATTTGAAGGTATCAGGTAACCAACAGCATTCTGTTTGAATTCTTAGCACTTGGGAGACAGAACAAGAGGTCATTCTGGGTATTATACAGAGAGTTCCAGGTCAACCTGGACTGCCTCCATAAGACCTTGACTCAAAAAAACAGAGAGCAGGGGAATTTTTAAGTGTCTTTCTGGAAGAAATTTTCATTAAGAGTTGAAACTTAGCTTAATGTGGTGTCACAAGCCTGTAATCTGAGCCCTTGAGGAGGTCAAGGCTAGCCTGGGCTACAAAACAAAACCAAGTAATTTCCTACTTTATAAAAATTTAGGGAAAAAATATAGTTTTAAATTCACCTTTAAAATCTTAAGTGTATGTGCTGTGATGCACATGAAGTTGTGATACAGGTTGTAGCCTCCTGTCTATGCTGTTGAGCTACTTAATGAACTATAGTTTACCCTTTGACTACATAGCAACTTCACGTTGGTTGTGGTTGTTGTGATTTGTTTGCTATTTTGTTCATCGTGTGTGTGTGTGTGTGTGTGTGTGTGTGTGTGTGTGTGTGTGTGTGTGTGTGTGTGTTGTGGGGTGGGGTATGTATGCCACAATATGCACATGGAGGTATGAGGACAAGTTGGTAAGAATCAGTTCTCTCCATGCACAATGTGGGTTCCAGGGATCAAACTCAGGTTAAGCTTGGCAGCAAGTACCCTTATCTGTTCAGTCATCTTGTTGGCCCTTTGTCTGATTTTTGAGACAAGGACTCCCACTATACTAGTTTGGCCTAGTATTTGTTGCTATGTAGCCTAGTCTGTCTTCTGACTTGGTGGTGATTCCCTGGCCAGCGTCTCTCACATGCTGAGATTCCAGGCATGCACCACCTCATGAGTGAGTTTGTTTGTTTTGCTCCACCCGCCTAAGGATTTTAATCTTTAAACAATTACTGGGAAACTAGGTTCAGTGACAGCTAATTCTTAACTTGCTCTGAGCATAGTGAATTACAGGTGAAGGCGATTGGCATTATATAAAAGCAATTGGTGCTAATAAAACTCACCGACCCTTACGGCTTCACCCTAAAGCCGGTGCACCTTCACTGTCGGGAGCAGCCTTCTGTGTCAAAGGTCAATGTCTGTACAGTTGGGAGATTTAGGAAAACGACTGGTATCTAATGAGTTTGTAATCATCCTTTCAAGCTTATTTGGAAGTCAGTAAGGATTTAGACAGGACATTGGGGACTGGGGAGTCACAGTGACCACAGCTGTCTGCAGAGGTCTTACTGCCACCTGCTTTAGGAGTTTAAATAGAACCCTTTAAAAACTTAATTGCTTCCTTTATTTTTAGTTTGCATTAAATTAATTACAACACCTAAATTAATAAAAATAAAAATGTAAGGTATTGAATTAATCCTTTTATTAATAAATTATGTGTTGCACAGTTCCTGAAGAATTCATGTACAACCCTTTAACCAGAGTTTATGGAGAACCTCACAAAAGACCTGAAGTCCAGAATGCTACTATTGAGTTTATGGCTCCTTCAGAGTACATGGTAAGCTTTTCTTTCTTTCTGGAGCAGGGTGTGTTGGTTTGTTTGTTTGTTGATTTGTTTGTTTGTTTTTGATGTACTATGTAGCTGTGGTTGGTCTGATTTGCTGGTTAACTGAGGCTAGCTTCAAAGTTCCTATAATTCTGCTTTAGACTTCTGAGTAATGTGATTACAGTTGTAAGCCGTGCCCCTAGCCATTCTACTGAATTTTAGTAAAATAATAGAGTATCTTTTAACAAAGTTCTCTTTTTTTAGCTGAGAAAGTATTTGTTCAACAAGAAGCGCTTGCTATACAAGCCCAGTGACCTGAGTCCCCTCCCCAGAACCCACACAAAGCTGCAAGAGGAAATCCTGGTCCTGGGAGTTATATTTTGACTTCCATACATGGGCTATGATGTGCATGTACTTACACGTATACATATCATACACATGTCATGTACATACACACATGTATGCGTGTGTGAAGTTCTACTTCAGAATGTTGTCTATATCAAGAAATTTTCAATATAATAATCAGTTAAATCAGAAATGCTACGTAATCTCAGAGTTTAGGAGGTAGAGGCAGGAAAATTAGCTCAAGCCTGAATTACACTGGACTTATAGGCCAATGTAGGCTATATAAATTAGTCTTCAAAAACAAATAAAAAATGGGCTGGAGATATGTCTAGGGGTTAAGGAGGATAGAAGGGGCTGGAAGGGTGACTCAGCAGTTATAAAGCACTGCTGTTCTTCCAGAGGACCCAGGTTCAATTCCAAGCAACCACATGGCAGCTCACAACTCCCTATGACTCCAGTTCCTGGGGATCTGACAGCCATACACATTCATACACGCAGGCAAAACACTAATGCCCATAAAATAAAAATAAAGAAGTCATTAAAAAGGGGGTTTGGGTTAAGAGCTCTGACTACTCTTGCAGAGGACCTACGTGCAGTTCCCAGCACTCAAGTGGCAACTCACAATGTTCTGTAACTGTGTTTTCAGGGGATCTGAGGCCCTATTCTGGCTTCTATGTGCACTGCATACAAGCAATGCATGTATGTACATGCAGACACTTACATATATACATAAAGTTAAAAAAAAAAAAAGACCAGGTCTCTTGATTTAGATACTCTTACTGAGTCTTAATTGTATCTAAGCATAAAGAATATGAAAATGATGCTAACATGTAACACTGGCTTGACTTGTCTAATGAGTTTATTTCTTTCTTCTCTGTATGTGATGTGTATTCATGTGTGTGCATGTAAGCCGAAGATGAACATCCTGTATCATGCCTCAGGTGCTTCCATCAAGTTTTTTGCTTTTTATTTGAATAGGGTCTCTATGTAGCTCTGACCTGTCCTGGAACACTTGAGACCAGACTGGCCTTGAACTCATAGAGATCCACCTGTCTTTGCTTGCCTCCTGAGAGAAGCTGGGATTTAAGGCATATATCACTAAGCCAACCCACCTTGGTTTTTTGAGACAGGATCTCTCCTTGACCTAGGACTCATTGAGTAGGCTAGGCTCACTGCTTAGAAAACCCAAGGGATCCTTCTATCTCAGCTTCCTTAGCCCTGGTTACAAACTTATGCCACCAACCTTTTAGCTTTTTCACTTGGGTTCTGGGGATTAAACTTAGACCCTCATGCTTCTGTGGCAGCACTTCATGTGAGCTGTCTCCCTATTTAGGAATGTATATAGTAATTTTTTTAACCTATATGTGAGATTTAGTCTATTTTACTTTGTAATTTATGAGGAGTCAGTCTTTTTTAATTGAGTCAGTGAAGTTATTGGTAACAGTTCTCTTCCAAATTAAAGTTAAAGAACCCAAGCATTGGGCTAGAGAGATGACTCAGTGGTTGAGAGCACTAACTGCTCTTCCAGAGGTCCTGAGTTCAATTCCCAGCAACCACATGGTGGCTCACAACCATCTGTAATGGGATCCGATGCCCTCTTCTGGTGTGTCTGATGACAACTATAGTGTACTCATATACATAAAATAAATAAATAAATAAAAAGAACCCAAGCATCTGCTGGTATTACTTTAATCCCAGCAATTAAGAGGCAAGGGCAGCCTGTTCTACATAATAAGTTCTAGGATAGCCAGGGCTACATAGAGACCCTGTCTTGAAAAACATTAAAGAAGGAAATTAAGAGGAGGAGAAGGAGGAAAAGAAAAAAATATGCTCAATAGACAAATCAAGCAAGCATAAATGCATACGTTATGAAATAATGATGAAGTAAAGCAGTTGTGTTAGTACTATCTGGGTCAAGGCTGTAACATCAGGTGCTACAGAAGTGGCTTGGGTTAAAAGCACTGGTAGACTTCCAGAGGATGTAGATTTGATTCTCAGCACCCACATGAGAACTGACAACCAACCATCTTGTAACTCCAATTCTAGGGACTCCAGCATCCCTTCTGTCTTCCAGGTTGTGTCTTCCACGGGGTGCACAACAAAATACCCTGTACATTAAGTTGCCAATACTGCTATGGCGTGTGTTTTTTCCTGCCTAGAAAAGTCTTCTGAGCAATGGCAGATACACTTTCTTTAAGTTTGAAACAAATAGTATTTTCAAATGAGCAGTTAGTTTTTTCAAAGGTACATATATAAGTATGTTCTAAAGGACTGCTTAAATAGGTTAGCTGAGGTCTTAGCCTCTGTGGTAAGAGTGTGTCTGTACTCAGGGAAGTGGTTTCCTGATGCCTCCACTTAGTCCTGTAACAGTATTTGTGTAGTAGTTTGTTGTATGTGACCCCATTGTGTCAATATAAATTTAATACTGTTGGCTATATTTAATTGAACTCTTTTTTTCCCTCTAGTTACGACCACCACAGCCTCCAGTGTACCTCTTTGTGTTTGATGTATCTCACAACGCAATAGAGACTGGATACTTGAATTCAGTTTGCCAGAGTTTGTTAGACAATCTGGATCTGTAAGTGTCTTAACTCAGCTTAATTTGAAACAGACAGTGTCTTCAAAATGAGCAGTTAGGTTTTTGGGGTTTTGTTTGTTTGTTTTTGGTTTTGTTTTTGTTTTTTTGAGAACAAAACCATGTATGGCCCTGGGTGTCTGAGAACTCGATCTGTAGATGAGACCCACCTGCCTCTATCTCCCCAGTGCTGGGGTTAAAGGATATGTGACACCCAGTGTTTTTTTTTTAAGGTACTTAACGTAATTATGTTCTGAAGGACCATGTAAGTGAGGACCACATAAGTGGCTAGCTTTGGCCTTCCCTGACCCTGTGTAAATGTGAGGAGGACTGTGGGGAGCTTCGGTGCTGCCGCTGGCAGCACGCTGCTGGGCTGCTTCCTACCCCTTTCCACTTGACTCTTTGCTTTCTGTCTTTTTGGGTTTTTTTTTTTTTTTTATTTATTTTTTAGAAACAGGGTTTCTCTGTGTAGACCAGTATACCAGGCTGGCCTTGAACTCACTGTGATCCCCCTGCCTCTACCTCCCTACTGGTGGGACTAAAAGTGTGCACTCTCGTGCCCAGGAACACTTGACTATTTTCAAGTAAATCCCAGCCATCATATCATTTTGCCTTTAAAGTATAAGGTACTACTCTGGAGTCAAGGCGGGTCTCAGTCAGTCTGGCTTTACACTTTCAGCAATCTTCCCACCTCAGATTCCTGAGTGCTGGAATTATAGACATGAGCTCTGTGCCTAGCCATGGTATGATTTTTAGCACTTAGTTCATTTTTTTTTATTACTTGTCTCAACCAGTATTGTATCATAGGCTCACTAGAGTAAAAGCTCAAATAGTATATATGTGTTCCATTTGGTTGTTACAGTTCTAGAGCTATGTTTTAAATGTTATATACACAGAATATAACATAAAAATTAGTGTGACCTTTCAGTATAAGAAACGATAGGCTGATCTCCCCACAACCTGAGTAACTCTCTCACATTGGCCGGAGCGTTCTTGCTCCTCTGTGGATTTGTATCCACATCTAAGCTATATATGGGAACCAAGCATGAACAGGCTGGAAGCTAGTTCCTTTGCCACTAAGAAATTTTGTTCTGTATGTTGGGTCCTTTAAAAGATATTTTTGATCTTCTTATTCTTAAAGGCATTTAATAATAGAAAAAGTTTATGTAATTGTTTTAAATAGATGCAGTAGCTAAATTTACATTGCATTTAATTTTCTTGTTTTAAGATGTGTTTTTTATGCATGAATGAGTGTTTTGCCTGCATGTATGTATGTGTACCACATGTGTGCCTGTTGCCAGAGGAAGTCAGAAGAGAACATTGAGTCCTCTAGAACTGGAGTTACAGACAGTTGTGAGCTGTCATGTGGGTGCTGGGAATTGAACTGGGTCCTCTGCAAGAGCAGCCAGTGTTTTAACCACGTAGCCATCTCTCCAGCCCTGCAGTGCAGTTTACAATGCTAGATCACAACTTTTTGAAGCATTCTTTTTCCTGTGATGTTGGAGACTGAGCCCAGAGCCTTATACCTGTCTGCCAAGTTCTCTACCACGGAGCTAAATTTTCAGCCCCAAGTGTTCTTTATAAAATAACTTGAATTTGGACCCAGTTTTGTACATATTTTCCAGGCTTTTAAAAACTCACATATAGCAAAAAAATCTTTACACCTTTATTATAGAAGTAGCTGATTCTAAACTGCTGCAGTCTTGCCGCTTTTTATTGGTTATTTGCTCTTTCACTTAAAGAGAGTGTTTTCACAGCAGGTAAACCTTAGCTGCTGTAAGCACCTATGTATGCTGGGCCACTCTGTGCTATTACAGTGCGTGCTTACATGTGACGCTAAGTAATAGATAGATAGAAGATATAGATAGATAGATAGATAGATAGATAGATAGATAGATAGATAGTGTGTGTGTTTGTGAGTGTGTGTGAACAATGATTAAAACTTTTTTGTGAATTTGTTTCTAGGCTTCCTGGCAACACTAGGACAAAAATCGGTTTCATAACATTTGATAGCACTATCCATTTCTACAGTCTTCAGGAAGGTCTCTCCCAGCCTCAGATGCTAATAGTTTCAGATATTGACGGTATGTGTTATATTCAAACTCACTCAACTGCCTGGAGAATTGTCCCTTTCAGAAATGTTTCCTGAGGTGTTTGGTGTGTCAGGAATGTGTCATGACTCTAGTATAATAAAGAGAAATCTTTTTTTTTTTTTTAAGAGCTAAACCCATGAAATAGGCCAGGCTGGCCTTAAACTTGTGTGTACCACAGGCCAGGACGGAGAGAAGTCCTGAGTAGATAGTTGCTAGACTGACGGGTTATGGGAGTCTTTAAGTCCAGTCTCATTTTATCAGGGACCAGAAGAGTTATGGAGAAGAAATGATTGCTGAGCAAGGAAACAAAGTCAGCTGGTGTTAGAGCTTGTGGGAGATGTGGCTGTGTCTTTCCTTTTGAAGTACCTGAGGGCTGTGGGTGTCGCTGTGTGGGAGAAGTGCCTATGCCACATAGACAGCAAAAGAAGTTCATCACTGACATGGGATGAAAGACAGACCTTGACGCTCAAAAACAGACCCTGGGAAACAGTCAAGTGATTTATTATCAAGGCTATTAGTGAGGGAAAACTGACATGAAAAAGAGTGAGCTTGTACTGTTTGAAGAAAATTCAGTAAACCAAATATGGTAGCACATGCTTGTGACCCCAGCACTGGGAAGGAGACAGGAAACTCACTGCAGCCTAGGCCAACCTCACCTCCATTGTGAGTGCCAGGCCAGCCAGGGATGAATAGAAAACTCACTGTAGCCTAGGCCAGCCTCACCTCCATTGTGAGTGTCAGGCCAGCCAGGGATGAATAGTGAGACCCTGTCTCAAAAAAACCCAGAAAGAAGTAAACTTAAAGAGTCAGAAATATGCCAGGCAATGGTGACCAGCACCTTTAATTCCACCACCGGAGAGACAGAGGTGGGAGGATCTTTGATGACTTCCTACAAGTAACACTTAAAACACAGGCAGTTAGAGGGGAAAGCAAAAACACAGAATTGGTTTTTAGCAATATTAAAAGCTTTTACTGGGCTGGCAAGTTGACCCACTAGGTAAAGCAAGCCTCATGACCTGAGCCTGACACCTGGAACCCGAATAAGTAGATGACGAAAACATACTCCTGAAAGCTGTCTTCTAAACTCCAAATGCATGCTGTGCCCCCGCCCCCATTGCACACAGACAGACATATAAATGACCTTTGCTGACAGGTTGGAGAGGCTCAGCAGTGAGTACTTGTCGAACATTCGTGAATCCCCAACACCACATAAAACTATGCACGGTAAATATGCCAGTCAGTGGTGGTACTTGTAATCCCAGCACTTAACTCACAGAGGCAACCCAGTACTTGGAAGGATGAGACAGCCGAACTATTGAGCTCAAGGCCAGCCCAGCTTGCTCTGCACAGCAAGTTCCAGGCCACTTGGGCCTACATAGTAAAGCCTGTTTTCTAGTTTTTATTTTTGTTTGTTTGTTTTTGGGTTTGTTTTGTTTTAAAAAGGCAGAAAGATCCAAGTTCAAGTTCACCCTCAGCTACATAGAAAGTTCAGCAAGAGCCTGGAATATGTGAGCCCCTGTCTCAAAAACAAAAATAAACTTTTGATGGGTGTGGTAGCATATATCTGTAATACAAACCTTTGGGAGGTATTACAGAAATTTGAAGCCAACCTGAAGTACATAGTAAAGCCCTGTCTTAAAAGACTTTGTGGCTGGGATCTCACTGAGTAATAGACTGTTCCCTTATGCGAGGCCCTGGGTTTAGTCCCTAGAACTGCAAAAGAAAACAAAATGCCAGTTTACCAGGAAATACTCTATATAGAGAAGAAAATAGCCCATGGTGTGGGAAAAAATACTTGTAATTATGTATCTGATAATGAATTTTTTAAAAGGTGTATTTATTTTATTTATATGACTACACTGTGGCTGTCTTCAGACAAACCAGAAGAGGACATTGGATCTCATTACAGATGCTTGTGGTGCTGGGAATTGAACTCAGGACCTCTAGAAGAGCAGTTAGTGAAAACTGACTTAACGCCTGAGCCATCTCTCCAACCCCCATAATAATTTTTTTTTAATTTATTTATTTTATCCATGAATATGTGTCTCTGTGTCTGCTAATGGCCGATCAGAAGTGTCAGAGGTCACTGGATCCCCTGAAACTGGAGTTACAAACAGTTGTAAGCTCCTGACATGGGTGCTAGGATTTGAATTAGCATCTTCTGGAAGAACAAATATTCTTAACCTACTGGGCTATAACTCCAACCCTAATAATGAATTTAATATGGAAAATAAATTTAAAATACATTTTTCTTAGAAATTACATTTCTTTTACAAATTCTTTTCTTTGATAAAATCAAACTAGGAAAAGAACATGTGTGCATGAAGAATTATAAGGAATTTACATGTTCATTTTCTCACTTATCAAAAAGTAAGAATTTTTATGAAGGTCTAAAAATTTAGTAAAACATTTTTGTCTTCAGACAAGATCTCACGCACACTAGGCTGGCCTTGAGCAGGAGTTTGTCTTTTCCTTTTGACAGTGCTTTACAAGCTGAACATTGTAGTGGACACTTGTGGTCTCCGCACCAGGGAGGCAGAAGAGATGCAGTGCAGTGTCCTTTAGGAAGAAGCATTGCCTGTGTGACAGAAATAGCAGTGAGTTAGTACTTCAGGTAGAAACAGAGCAGTTACACGTTCTGTTAAGTGCCTTCAGAGTTACGCCAGAAAATAATGTTGGCTCCCCTGGGACTGGAATTACGGGTAGTTGTGAGCCACGTGTATGCTGGCAACTGAACCCGGGTCCTCTAGAAGAACAGCTAGAGGTCTTGACTGTTAACCCATCTCTGCAACCCCACAGCTGTCTTTCTCATTCTAAAAACGTGTCTTTGGCAAGGCGTAGTAACCACACAGCCTTAATCCTAGCACTTGGGAGGCAGAGGCAGGTGAGTCTCTGTGAGTTTTAGGGCAAACTGATCTACTTTAAGAGTTTCAGGGGGCTGGAGAGATGGCTCAGCCGTTAAAGGCTAGGCTCACAACCCAAAACAAGAGTTTCAGGGCCACACAGTAAAAGCCTGTATTAAAAAAAAAAATCAAGAGAAAAGACAAATCCTAAAGTGAATGCTTCTCTACTCTTTCAGATGTGTTCATACCCATGCCAGAGAACTTGCTAGTCAACTTAAACGAGAGTAAAGAGGTAAGGCACGCTTTCCCACCTGCCATGATTAACACTGAACGCTTTTCGTTGATGTTTGTAGGCTATGTGCACCTTCTATCTACTTTTAGTTTGCGTTCGGTAGATGGACAGTTCTTGAGGTCAGCCTTGTGCTGGTTTTTACTCTAAGACAGCAGGTTCTCTGTGGTGGAGCTGAAGTCGAGTCTCTTCCCGAGGGAAGGGCGTCTGGAGGAGGCCTGTCCTGCAGGTCGGGCCATGTGGGAAGAGGGAGGGTTGCTGAAAGAAGGCTGCTGGTCACTGCGGAAGCACATAGCCAGGCTGCTCTCAGTGCTTTTGCTTTTCTGATTCACAGAGTGTCATTGGGTCAGTTCAGAAGAAACTCTTATTACCTGCCTGGAAATTGCCATGACATAATACAGTGAGAGGTGAACAGAATGTGTCTGAAGGGGGGATGTTGTCTACCCTGTACCTGCATATATGCCGTAGGGTAACATTTAACTAGCACGTCTGTGCTCTCCACTTTTGTCAGTGGAGACTTTGCTGTAGCACAAAATATTTTTCCCCATTAATTCTATTATCTGTACAACCTAACTTAAATAGGCAGCTGGTTTTGACTTTGTTTTTCTTTTGTAGTAATACTACTAGTTGGCATCGTTTCTGGATATCTTAGATTATGCAACAGGAAAGAGTTAAACTCACTTTGGAACTTAAAAGAATAAAATATGTAAAGGTGATAGAGAAAGCCATGTTTCATGGCATTAAAATAGATAATTTTCTAAATTGTGATGGTTCTTTTGCATACATTCTGGACTTACAGTCTTGCTGGACTATTGCATGTGCAAGAACTGCAAGGACCCAGTTTTGATGTCTTGCTTGCCAATTTATAATGTTTACTTAAAATGGCTTTCTTGTCATTGACCGACTTCATTGTTTATTGTACTGTCCATAGATTCTCAGGTCATCATCATGATTCAGTGTCCTGTCTATTGTATTAAATAATGATATATTGTGAAAACATTGCATTGTAACATTCTTGAGTCTTCTTGCTTATTTCACAAGCTCGTCCAAGATTTACTGAAAACGTTGCCACAAATGTTTACTAAGACACTGGAGACCCAGAGTGCCTTGGGTCCTGCACTTCAGGCTGCATTTAAGCTGATATCACCAACTGGTGGTCGAATGTCTGTCTTCCAAACACAACTCCCAACGCTTGGTGTAGGAGCCCTGAAACCTCGCGAGGAGCCCAACCAAAGGTCATCTGCTAAGGTTAGACCACCAGGTCTAACCTAGCCTGGTCTGTGCTGGAGCTCTTCCTTTCACCAGAGAGCTTGTTTTCCATTTGTTTTGTTTGTCATCTGTGAGGAGGAGGGACTGTTAATAATAAGTGTCACTTCTGTTTCCACATAACTGTCCTATTATTTTCTATACCTGCCTGATACATCTGTGCTTTACTGTCTTTAATTTAATTTTAGGCTGTTAGAAATCCAACCTGGCTTTGATGAGAAAGTCTGGAAGACTAAGAGAATTAATTTGCTAGGGGCAGAGTGGGACCAAAATGACCACTAGAAATGAACATAATTTGGAGCTGGGCAGTGGTGCCGCACACCTTTAATCCCAGAACTTGAAAGGTGGAGGCAATTGGATCTCTATGAGTTTGAGGCTAGCCTGGCATACAGAGTGATTATTCTAGGACAGCCAGGTATATACAGAGAAACCCTGTTTTTTACATATATATATATATATATATATATATATATATATATATATATATATATAAAGAAAATGGTCATAATTTGGTAGTCTAACAGCCAGGGATTGCTTCTGAGCTGCTTTTGTTTAAGAAGGTTAGGAATTTGCATTTCCCAAAAGATAAGAGAAAAGCAGGTCCACTGTATAACATAGTTCCCAGGTCAGTCCTGGCCAGACAGCGTAAGTTCTAATGCCCATTAGATAAAGAGGCTGCACTTGAGGAACTGGCTCCTTGTATCCTGTTTCTCCGTAGATGAGGAGAAGATGGTGCTACTGCCCACCTCTTAGGGTAGCTGAACAGACTGAACACATGCCATGTAGGAAGCATTAGCGTGTCCTCATCAGATAGAGGGCTGAAGTGGAAAAATAGTTACCTTTGTCTTTTAATGTCATTATTATTACAAAGTTAATAATAGTGACTGACTAATAGAGGGTTTTCTTTTCTCTTTCTTTTTTTTTTTAAAGTATTTCTTCTTAATAGTGAACAGAATAGACATGAGCCTTCAATGAGTGCTTTAACACTGGTATTAACTTAACTATGCATTTATTTTTTGATGAATTTAAAATTTTCTCTTATATTCTGCAATTAATAGGAAATACACCTGACACCATCCACTGACTTCTATAAGAAATTAGCCTTGGACTGTTCTGGGCAGCAGGCAGCTGTTGACTTATTCCTTCTCAGTGGACAGTATTC
>JANHMN010000002.1:61317331-61358754 GCA_030674055.1 Rhabdomys pumilio
TTTTTGGTGTTTTTGGTTTTTTTTAGACCAAGCCTCAGCCGAGGCTGACTTGGGTCCCAAGATGGCCCTGATCTCTCAATTCTCCTGCTCCCTCCTCTCATGTGCTGCAAACACAAATTTGTGCTGTCACACCCAGTAGTGTGACTTCTATTTAATGTTTTGTTTGTTTGGATTTTTATTGAATGAATATCAGAATGATATTATAATAGTCTTTTAAATAGAGAACCAGGTGAAAATAAGCTTTATTCTTTGGGAAGGCTAGTCTTAGTCATTGTTTTTACTGTTGTTTCAGTTTTCTTGTTTTAAATTTTTTTTTTTTTTTGGTTTTTCGAGACAGGGTTTTTCTGTGTAGCCCTGGCTGTCCTGGAACTCACTCTGCAGACCAGGCTGGCCTCAAACTCAGAAATCCACCTGCCTCTGCCTCCCAAGTGCTGGGATTAAAGGCGTGCGCCACCACTGCCTGGCTTAAATTATTTTTTCCATGATTTTATTTTTATTTGTATATATGTGGGTACATGTGGAGGTCAGGAGTTGACTCTCCTACGTGGGTCCAGGGATCAGACTCAGGCACCTTCACCCACCGAGCCATCATGCTGGCCCAGTTCTCTATTTATGAAATGGGTCTTAGTGTTACCCAAATCTTGGCCTCAGTAATCATTTCTGCTTCCACCATAACCCACCCCAACTTCTCAAGTAGCTGAAACCATATGCATGTGCCACCATGCCTGGCCACCTGCTGACAGGTTGCTTTATCAAACATTTTAATGTATTAAACTTGATTTTCTTGCAATTTTTTTTTAATGTTTTTTCAAGACTGTTTGTGTAGCCCTGGCTGTCCTAGAACTCACTCTGTAGATCAGGCTAGCCTCAAACTCAGAGATCCACCTGCCTCTGCCTCCCAAGTGTAAGGTGTGTACCTCCATGCCCACCTTTTTTTTTTTTTTTTTTTTTTTTTTTATTAGGCCAGTGTCTTTTTTCATAGCCCTGGCCAGCTCAGAACTTACTATGTAGACTGGCCCAGCCCAGAAATCACAGAGATCTACTTACCTCTTGCTCCCAAGTGCTGGGAGTAAAATTATACACCATTACACATGACATTGTACTCTCAACTTAGTGTAAGGGAGGTAGAAAAAGTGCTTGCTATAGCACTAATTTATAAAGGAGTAGAGTATTTTTTTTCTTTTGGTGGTACTTTGAGACATTAGAGAAGAATGTGTACAGTTGCTTTGATGTGAAATATTAGTAGTTACTATTTTAGAGGAGTGTATTGAGAGGCTGAGGCTTTAAAGTAATAAAAGTGGAAGTAAATGTATAATGTAGTCACACACACACAGGTGACTAGAAGGATGGCTGAAAGGAGTGTGTTTTCTTCCAGGCTGTATCTCTCGGTACTCAGCAGGCAGTGTGTATTACTACCCCTCGTATCATCACCAGCACAATCCAGTGCAAGTACAGAAACTACAGAAGGAACTACACAGGTACCTCACGAGGAAGATTGGATTTGAGGCAGTCATGAGGATCCGGTGCACCAAAGGTAGGAACACTTTTTTCTCTCAGATTGTACGTGATAAAAATACATATCTTACAAGATTTACCCTACAGGGATACATTGAGTTTTAGAATGTGAAATTATACAATATGTAATTAAAGGAAAAAAAAGCTGTTTAAAATTGGGAAATATTAGGGCTGGAAAAGTGGCTCAGCCGTCCAGAGCGTTTACTGTTCTCGCAGATGATCTACGTATCCACACTGTGGCTCACAACTACCTGTAGTCCAGCTCCAAGGCATCAGAGGCCTCTGCCCTCTGTAGGTTCCTGCATTCATGTGCACAAACGCACACACAGGCACGCACGTGTACATAATTTAAAATAATAACAATCTTTAAAAATAGGGAATATTATGAATGTATTTAAAACTACTGAAGTATATACATTAAAATGGTACATTTTATGCTATGTCAGTTATTTCAGCTTTTTAAAAAGGGGCCAAATCTCCAAAGAAAACACATGGGTGTACCATACATATGCACTCACGTGTGTGCATGTGTGTGTGTGCTAAATATGGAATCAAAATGCTGGTCCCAGAGAGACAGCTCAGCAGGTAAAGGACTTGCTGCCACGCCTGATAACCTAAGTTCAATCCCTGGGACCTGTGTGATAGAAGGAGAGAACTGACTCTTGTACGTTGTCCTTTGACTTCCGCATGTGTGTGCATTGTGGGGCACAGGTGTCCTTCTCTCCCCAAATTAAGTGACTATATATAGCAAAGATAAACTTTTAAAGATAAAATAAAATGCTGGTATATACTGCCAGTGTCCTCCAGAAAGATTTCTGAAAATGTACTTTCTCACTATCATTTAATGAGATGCCCACTGCCCCTCAACATCACTGAGTGTGCTGTCTTCTCTAAGTGTTTTACTATCTGATGGGTGGGATGAAATATTCATAAGTAAGCACATACAGTCATGGTGACAACATTTTATTCTAGGTCTTTCCATTCATACTTTCCATGGGAACTTCTTCGTCCGTTCTACAGACTTACTGTCTCTTCCCAATGTAAACCCAGATGCTGGGTATGCAGTACAGATGTCAGTAGAAGAGAGTCTGACTGACACCCAGCTGGTCTCTTTTCAGTCAGCACTCTTGTATACATCAAGTAAAGGTAAGCTTTGTTTGTATTATCACAAAAAAACGTGATGACCTACCCTCTTGCATTTTTTGATACAGAATTTCTGTGCTCTGCTCTGGCTGGCCTGGAACTAGCTGTATAGACCAGGCTAGCCTCAGATCCATAGAGATTCACCTACCTGTGCTTCCCATGTCCTGAGATTAAAGGCCACTACACCCAGCTGAGACTCAGCCTCTCAACAGATGTGTAAGTGTATAGTCCATGACTAAGTAAGCACCAAGTTTGAGGAGAGAGTAAGCTTTATAGTGTGCTGCTGTCTCTGTGCTAATGGTGTTCTCTTCTTAGGATAAACGGTCACTATCACTCAACCTTTTTATTTTTTTGAGACAAAACCACCGTATATAAGCACACTGTGCTGGCCTTCAACTTGAGCTCCTCCTACCTCAGATTCCTAACTGGCAGAATAGGCATGCATCACCCACTACTCCCAGTAACAACAGATATTTATCTATGATCAGACATTCTGGTTAAAAAAAATTCTCTCACTCTGGGCGGTGGTGGCGCACACCTTTAATCCCAGCACTTGGGAGGCAGGGGCAGGCGGATTTCTGAGTTCGAAGCCAGCCTGGTCTACCGAGTGAGTTCCAGGACAACTGGGGTTACACAGAGAAACTTTTGTCTCGAAAAACAAAACAAAACAAAACAAAACAAAACAAAACAAAACAAAACAAAATTCTCTCAAGGCTGGGGAGATGGCTCAGTGGTTAGCAGTGCTTTCTGCTCTTCCAGAGGACCCAGATTTTTATTCCCAGCCTCTGTGTGGGGCAGCTCACAACTGCCTGTAGCTCCAGGGGATCTTAAACCTTCTGTCTTCTGTGGTCACCCAAACACATGTGGCATGCATACATATGCACATGCATAAATAAAAATAACTAAATCTTCAAAAATCCCATTAGGGCTGGAGAGCCGGCTCAGTGAACACAGTGCTTGCTGCACAGCGTCTGGATCCCCACTCCCTACAGACCTCAGTGCTACATAACAGAGACAGCAGACCCAGGGACTTGCTGGCTAGCTAGTCTACTAGGAATGATAGGCTCATTTTCTTCCTTCCTTCCTTCCTTCCTTCCTTCCTTCCCTCCTTCCCTCCTTCCCTCCTTCCCTCCTTTCTTTCTTTCTTTCTTTCTTTCTTTCTTTCTTTCTTTCTTTCTTTCTTTCAAGTGTGGGGTCCTGGATTAAATATTTAGTACCAAAAATAACAATACCAATCTGACATGTCTGACATTACTATTATGAACAGTTACTAAAGGAAAGGTGCCATGATACTAAAATGAGAGACAGTCTTTTTTTTTTTTTTTAAGATCTTATTTATTTATTTATTTAGGTGATGAGTATGCTGTGGCTGTCTTCAGACACAGATGGTTGTGAGCCAACATGTGGTTGCTGGGAATTTAACTCAGGACCTTGGGAAGGGCAATAAGTGCTCTTAACCACTGAGCCATCTCTCCAGCCCCAAGAGACAGTCTTAATAAACAAGGTGATGAGTGATGGAGGAAGGACATCTGATAGCAGTCCCTGGCCTACACATGCACACACACTACACACATGCAAGACACACAAAAATTTTAGAGTATGGTGGCACATGCCTGTAATCCTAGCACTTGGGAGGCAGAAATAGGTAGATCCCTTTGCTTTCAAGGCCAGTCAGGGTTATACAGAGAGACCCCATCTAAAATGGGGGAAAAAAAATCCCTTTATTATGCTGGGATGTAGGATCTGTTGACATGATATTTGCCCAGCATACATAAGGTCCAGATCTATCCCGCAATGTGGCAAAAATCAGGCCTCGTGGTCCACACTTGTAATCCCAGCACTCGAGAGATGGAGGCAGGAAGATCAGAAGGTTTTAATCTCAATCAGGTGGTTTTTACCCCAACTTAGATCATTCAGTTCCCAGATAAAAAGACACACAACCTCTTATATTTATAAAAAGCTTTACTGCACTGGGGCTGGGCACACATCTGTCCTCTGAGCTATTGTGTCTACTTCCCTATCAATAACCCCGAGTTGTAACTTGTCATGCTTTCAAAACTATAGAAATGACAGACCACCGAGCCGTTGCCTGGACAGTCTCCAATACTCTGAATTGAATCTTTAGCTTTGAAAATGCTAATGGTGATGCAAAAAGACTACTAGACCATTGAGAGCAAGATCTACACCTCTTTATGAATGGACATAGAAGCAAATGCTCACAGTCCATTTGTGGTGAGAAACAGCTACAGGAGATAAAGAAAAACAAGATACCCATGGCTGTGACTGTCAAAGATCCAGTCATTCCCTAAGCCTTGGCAACCAAACCCACCAGAGGCTTTTATACTGTTTTTTTTTTTTTTATTCATAGATTGCTATTATGATTACCAAAGAAAAGATACTGAGATACTAATTTTTAAAAAATTCTTTTATTAAAAAATATAAACCAGCTGGGCGGTGGTGGTGCACGCCTTTGATCCCAGCACTTGGGAGGCAGAGGCAGGCGGTTTTCTGAGTTCAAGGCCAGCCTGGTCTACAGAGTGAGTTCCAGGACAGCCAGAGCTACACAGAGAAACCCTGTCTCGAAAAACCAAAAAAAATAAATAAATAAAAATAAAAAAAAAAATAAACCAAGCATGATAGCGCACACCTTCAAACCCACCTCTTGGGAGGCAGGCATATCCCTATGAGTTTGAGCTGGTCTAGTCTATGTAATGAGTTTCAGGAAAACTAGAGCTACATAGTGAGACACTGTCTTAAAAAACAAACAAAAAGCCAATCACAGATATATATAAAATTGAGGACTGGAGAGATAGCTCAGCAGTTTAAAGTACTTGCTGCTCTTGCAAGAAGACCCTAGTTTGGTTCAGTTTCCAATACCCACACTGTGGCTCACAAGCACCCATAACTCCCATTTCCAAGAGATCCATTGCCCTCTTCTGATCTCTGAGGACACCAGGCACATACATGGTACACATATATACATGCAGGTTAAATATACACAAAAAATAAGTCTAAAAATATTTTTAATATATAACAAAGCTGTTGCTGGAGAGGTAGGTAGGTAGCTCTGCACTTAAGGGAATTTGACTCTTCCAGAGGACCCAGGTTTGTTTCCCAGCACCCAGATGGCAGCTCACAACCATCTGTAACTCTAGATCCAGGGTGTCTCATCTCTCTGGCAGCAAGCATGAACATGATACATAGACATACACGCAGGCAGAATACTCAAAATAAAGATAAATAAATCTTTTTTCTAGGGTGGGTAGGATTTTGAAACAGACTTTTTCTGTGTAATAGTCCTGACTGTCCTGGACTCTGTGTACGAGGCTTACCTTGAGATCTGCCTTCCTCTGCCTCCTGAGTTTCGGATTAAAGGCATGTATCTCCACGCCTGGCCTAAAATCATTTTTAAAGGTAGATTAGTTAGGCCTAGACACAGTTGTGTGGCTCTCTAATCTTAGCACTCGGCATCTGAGGAAGTAGGATTATGAGTTAAGGCTTAGCTGGGCTATATCTTGATCCTGTTGAGGAGGGAGAGAGGAAAAGCTAGCATTTTATTAGTTGTCAACTACAATTTCTCCTGTCTATTTAATAATAACTTGAACAAGAAGAGTTTGATAGTTAAAATACAAAACCTGTATATTTTTTTTTCTGATACTTTCTTGGTTCTAAGTTAAAAATAGAAAAAGTTTTCATGGCTGGCAGGGTGTTCAGTAGGTAAAGGTGCCTGACATCAAGCCTGATGACTCACATTTGATCCCTGGCATACCTATGGTGCACAAATAGTAAATAAATAAGCAAAGTGATTGTCTAATAAATATGTTTTTAAAGAAAAAAAAAGAAGTGACTTTAACATAACCTCTTTTAAAAATAGCTATTATGTTTTCCCCTAAAGGTGAAAGAAGAATTCGTGTCCATACTTTGTGTTTGCCGGTAGTTTCTACCCTGAATGAAGTCTTTCTTGGAGCTGATGTGCAAGCAATTTCAGGGTTATTGGCCAATATGGGTAAGAATTGTTATTGCTTTAGATATTTTACACACCATACTATGTAGCACATACAGATATTTTTGTTTTACCTGAAGTTGTTACCTTAGAGGTTTTGAGCTCATGTGTCTGTTTTGCTTGAGCTTTATGGAGGCGTAATCATACATTATAGGCATTTCAGCCTTTCAGTTGTAGAATTCTGTCATTTCTAATATGTTTACAGGGTTGTACAGCCATCACAGTCTAATTTTAGAATATTTTTATCACCCAAAAGAATTTAATGTCCAATGTGTGCTCCTTCCAACCCTCCCTGACCTTAAGGTGCCACTAAATGACTTTCTGTGTTTATTTGTCTACTTTGGACTTAAATAACCATCTTTTTTTAATATCCAATATTTTCTTCTGAAAGTTCTTTTTAAAGATTGTAAATATAAAAAAATAAAAGTATATTTTGAAATTATTTCTATTTTATGTTTATGGGTGTTTTGCCTATATGTATATCTGTGCATATTTGTGTGCCTGGTACCTGAGGAGGCCAGAAGAGGGCGTGGAACCCCTAGAACTACAGTTCAGGATAGTTGTGGGCTTCCATGTCCATTTTAGGAACTAAACCCAAGTCCTTTGCAAAAGCAACAAGTGCTGCCAACTGTGATGCCCTGTCCAGCCCCTCAGATAACCAGTTCTCATAGAGTGGTTAGTCCAGCACTGCTGGAGCTCGCGCTAACGTGCTTACGAGCTCTGACATGGATAATAACAACATGTGAACGAAGGCTTCCTCAACATCTGCACCTAACGACTGACCCTCTGCACCCAGAAGTAGTTTATGCAGCCCAGGTGTGCGGGTGTACAAATCAAAGTTACTGATAATGAAGCACAAAGAAACTTTATGACTTGCTAGTTTCTCCATTTAGTAAACACAAAAAACCAAACTGCATATTAATGAGATCATTGTGCTTTTTTATTTTTACATAAAACTCATGGCTGAGCTGCTTGATATCTAAGTTGTGGTGTATTCTCATCATTTCTTAGAGTTGACCTGTTATATTTTTATTATCGTCAGTGCTGGACACCTGCCTCATATAAATACATAACACAGAGTAGCCAGGATAGGGTTAGGGCCATTATCCTGTCCTGATGTCAGCATCAGCTTATTTAACAAGGTCTTATGAACAAATGTGTTCATTCATAACTTTGCTTAACTCTGCTCTGAAAAACATTCACTGACTGGGCCGTTGGATATCTAGGCACCTGGGAGGCAGAGGCAGGTAGATCTCTGTGAGTTTGATGCCAGCCTGGTCCAGGACAACCAGAGCGTTACTCAGGGAAACCCTGCCTCAAAAAAAAAAAAAAAAAATTTTTTTTTAATTGGGCCAGCAAGACAGCTTGACAGGTAAAGGTGTTCTTTGCCAACAAGCTGACTATCTGAGTTCAATCCCTGAATTCACATAACGGAAAGAGAACCAACTCCTGCAAGCTACCCGCGTGTGCGTGCGTGCGTGTGTGTGTATGATCTCTTCTGTTCTTTCTAGACGAATCACCAAGCTTGTTTCCTATTTCTCTTTTTGTCCTGCTCTCACCTCATTAGCTGTTGATAGGTCAGTGACGGCCAGCCTGAGTGATGCCCGGGATGCTCTGGTGAACGCTGTCATAGACTCTCTGTCAGCTTACCGCTCTTCAGTCCTGAGTAGCCAGCAGCCAGGCCTCATGGTTCCTTTCTCCTTGAGGCTTTTCCCACTTTTTGTGTTGGCCCTCCTAAAACAGGTAAGAAAGCACAGACTAGCACAATAAGAATGTTGAAAGGCTTTTTATTAAACTCTTAAATATTGTATAAGTAGCTTTAGACCAACTAAATATTCTGAGAATGGGAACCCTGCCTCTTACAGGAGCAGTGAAGGAACTTATAGCCAAAGAAACTTATGAATAACCAATTTAATATAAGTGCCTCCCTCACCAACAATTCAGTGATGTGACCACAAGTCCAAATGATAACCAAAGAAAGAACTGAGTGTTGTATTGTGGGTCTAAGGAGCCACGCATGTGCTGCATGTTCTCATTCACACTGGAAACTTAAAGATGGACACACAGACTCAGAGCGGAGTGATGGAAACTTGTTAAAGACCAGGAGTGTGAGGGGTGGAGAGGCACTGGTCAGGGGGCAGAGGTACCAGTTAGATGAGAAGAATATGTGTGTACAGTGAATGTAGGAAGTGGTGTGTGCATGCCACGGCATGTGTACGGGGGTCACAAATGCCTCTCCTGCTGAGTCCTCTTCCAGCCCAGTTCTGACTTCTTTACTCAAGTCACAGAAATTACCTAAGTATTTAAGTTTTAACATCTAACAATCCAAGATCTTTTCTTGAAAGCCTTTTTTAATGGCCTGCCTTTCTTGATCTCTCTCTCTTTTTCTCTCACACACACACACACACATACACTCACACCACACTCACACACAAATACATGCACACACACATACACACACCTGCACTCACACACACACTCTCTCACACACATACACACACATTTGCACACACCCACTCACATACACACGCGCGCGCGCGCTGTAAGACATGTAGCACTGCCATTCCTTCCCATCATTCAGCACTGCAACCAACACCTTCATTTCTCTTCCCTCCTACATTTTTTTTGTCAGTTATCACTGACCACAGTTTGCTGATTTACTATTTTTCCTTTTTTGTTGTTGAATCAAGGTTTTACGTGTAGCCCTCAATGTCTTTGAACTCACTTTGTAAACTAGGCTGGCTTTGAACTCACAGAGATTCACCTGCCTCTGCATCTTGAGTGTACTTTTACAGCCACCTTTATTTCTCCTTTTTTAGGAGTAAACCATGAACACAGAGATCTTTGTCCTTTTTATTCATTATTCAATCACAGCACCTAGTATGTAATAATAGTAAATGAAAAAGATATAAGTGCATTATTTCACCTATAACTATAAGATGCAATGGTTATTTGTTTTGTACTGTTTTAGATTTATTTTATTTTATGTGTCTGGGTGTTTTGCTTGCAAGTGTGCCTGGTGCTTGTGGAGACCACAAGAAGAAATCAGATCTTCTGGGACTAGAGTTACAGATGGTTGTGAGCCACTGTGTGGGTGCTGGGAACTGAATCTGGGTCCTCTGCAAGACCAACCAGTGCTCTTGACTACTAAGCCATCTTTCCAGGCCCTGTTTATGTAATACTTATAGATGAAATAATTCACTAAAATCTTTCTTGTGCTGTGCCAAAAAAGCCTGTGTGATTAACTAGGCCCCGAGCTTTTAACACGTGCTGAGTATTTACAGTATGCTGCATGCTGAGGGAGTATGGGAGAGTTGGCATTGAACACAACTGCCCAGACTCTTCCCACAGAACTGATGCTCTAGGACCCTGATGAGTGGGCAGCCTCACAAGTGCAGTAGTGCAGTGTCCTGGGCATAAAAACTAGTCTGGGTTCTTTGGGACAGTCACCTTAGAGGAACACCAGACACAGACCCATCAGTGAGTGACATGTGACAGGCTGAGGCTCTATCAGGGTTTTATCTGATACTCTATTGCTATTAAACAAACACTCTTGCTTCCTGCAAATGCTTCAGTTCACCTGAACCTGCCTGGAGAAGGCATTCTAATCACATTCGGTCCATGAATATTCATTATTCTCTGCCTCTCTTACTCCTCTCCACCAACTGAAATACTCTAAGCCTCACCTCAGAACTTCCGCCAGCCTGCGTGCAGCTACTACAGCAGTAAAATCTGCCCCAGCCGCAGCCGTGCGGCTGTCCTCGGCTGTCCTCGTGTGTGGTACCACCCTGCTTCATTGGCTTGTGAGATCTGCTGTGCTGGCTGAGTTTTCATTTCTCTAGGTGTGGAAGAAACAATTACCACCCAGCAGATGTGGCACACTTGCTGGGGTCTTCTTGGTATGCCATGTGTGTACCTTTATCTTGTTGCCAGTGTCCCATCCTTCCCATGCTTCTCAGCTCCATCATAGTCACTGCAGTTAGGCCTAGATTAGCAGTGAGGAAACAGACACCAGGGAGATTGGGTGGCTTTGTGGTGGTCAGGTATTGATTAGTTTAGACTTCCAGATGAGGCTGCAGGGTATTGACTTCTTCAAAGATATTTTCAAGGAATGATTTGCTGATTCTGTCTAGAGATAATCTTTTAGCAGTTGACATTTACAAAATCCTTTTTTCTAATGTTGGAGGGCGGGGTGCTGTTTTATTCTAGAAAGCTTTCCAGACTGGGACAAGTGTACGTCTAGATGAACGAATTTTTGCCATGTGTCAAGTGAAAAACCAGCCATTGGTTCACCTCATGCTCACAACACACCCCAGTTTGTATAGAGTTGACAACCTCTCAGATGAGGTAAGCCCAATTCCCTGCTCTGTGACTTCTTCTGAAAAATGTTAAGTTTAATTATATTCAGTACAGAAATGAGAGTTTGTTACCTAATTCCTCATTTGTATTTTTCTAGGTAAATGTGCAGAAACTTTGTTTTTAGGAACGTTCCTGAAATACTAACTTTAAGTTTTCTAAGACAAACTCTTTTTCTAATTTGAGATTTAAAGATACAGATATACTACAGAGTGTCTCAGAGTGTCCTTTGCTGTGATAAAGCACCATGACCAGAGGCGACTTGTAAGAAAGGGTTACCGTCAGCCTGGAGTTCATCATCAAAGAAGTTAGGGCAGGAACGCAAGGCAGCTGATTAGAAGGCCAGGGAGGGTGCTGCGTACAGGCCTCTTACACACGCCAAGACCACCAGCCCAGAGGGAGCACCGCCCACAATAGGCTATTCTCACATCACTCACTAATTGAGAAAATGCCCACTGGCCAATCTGGTGGGGGCATTTTTCCAATTAAGGTTTTCTCTTCTCAGATGACTCTAGCTTGTGCCAAGTTGACATAAGATAGCCAGCACAGAAGGCCCTTATATACCCTAGCCAGTCTTTCCTAACGTTTAACTTTATAGTTTACTGGACTATACCTAAATGGCTTAATTGGCCTGTAGTTCAAACAGCTTTGGCCAAAACAAGAGAATCACTTGAGCTCATGAGTTTGAAATCAGTCCCTGCCTCAGAAAACAAATTTAAAAACACTAAGAATAAATACAAAACCACACAAAAATTTAAAATCCAAGAAAACAAAATTGCTAAGCAGGCATATCTCTATAAATTCATGCCAAGCTGGTCTACATGGCAAGATCTAGAACAGCCAGGGCTACATAGATATCTAAAAAAAAAAGAGGAAGAGGAAGAAAAGAAAAATGAAAAATTTGATTAATCCATTATTAGTTGTATTTCATTAATGTCACTTATCTATTCACTATATATTATATTTTTTAATTTATTTTTTAAAACCAAAGCCAAGCTTGGTGACACAGATCTGTAATTCTAGCACTTACAAGGTGGGTCAGAAGTTCAAGGCCAGCCCCAACTATAAACGGAGTTCCAGGCCTGCCTAGCTAATGGGAGACCCTCTCTTTAAACCAAAAAATAGGACCTAAGAATGTAGCCTAGTTGGTAGAATGCTTAGGACGCCTGGGTTCACTCTTCCCCTGACATTAACCTAGCATGGTGGTTCATACCTACATTCTCAACACTTGGAATCTGGAGGCAGGAGGATTAGAAAAGAAATTCAGAGTTATCTTTAGCTACACAGGGAACTGGCAACCAGCCTGTACCCAAAGATCTGGTCTCAAAAAACTAAAGATGGGGATGGGCTGAAGAGATGATTTGTTGGTGAAGTGTTTTGCTGCACAAGATGAGGACCCGAGTTTGTTCCCAGGATATGAGAACATGGATCTGTAACCCCGGCACTGGGAGCAGAGACAGGAGGATCCCAGGGACCCACTGGCCAGCCAGCTAACTGAGTCAACAAGCTCCAGGTTCATTGAGAGCTTCTCTCAAAGAATAAGGTGGCAAGTGACAGAAAAAACACCTGCCATTAACTGTTGGCTATACAAATAAGAAATAAATATGATCAGAATTTCATTTCAATTACTAGAATCACAATGGCTTTGTTTAATATACATATTATTCCATGTTTATTATAATAACTGACTTGCCTATTTAAGATCCAAACTCTTATAAGTCAATTCATTTAATCGTATTGGCTGTTTAACTGTGGCTGTAGAGAGCTGAACACAGTACTCCATGCCAGAATTTCAGCACTTAGAGGAGGAGGCAGGACAATCAGGAGTTTAAGATCATCTTCAGCTATGTAAAAAGTTTGAGGCCAGCCTGGGCTATATCAGATCCTTTCTCCAGAAAAGTACTGAGCTAGGGGTTTGGCTCAAAGGATAAAATGTTTCTTGTGGAAGCATGAGGACCAGAGTTCAGAACCCATATAAAAAACAAGGCAGGCCTGGCAGCCACTTGCAATTCTATCACTCGAAATTCAGAGGCAGCAGATCCCTGGGACAAACTAACTAGACTGTCTAGAATTGCTGAGCTCTAGGTTAAGCAAAAAACTGCCTTGATAAAGGAAAAATTGCCCAACATTAATTTTGAGGCTGTGCAAAGGTGCACACATACATGCCCATGTATACTATATATATACATGCAAGTGTGTGTGTGTGTGTGTGTGTGTGTGTGTTTGTGTGTGTGTGTGTCTAAAAACCTCATTCTTTGCTTCCTTCAGGGAGCTCTCAACATCAATGACAGAACCATACCTCAGCCCCCCATTCTTCAGCTCTCGGTGGAGAAGTTGAGCAGAGATGGAGCGTTCCTCATGGATGCAGGCTCAGTGAGTGGATTGACTCAGCCTTATGAGCTCAGTGTGCGGCTGAGCCTCCGGTTGGCTTCAGCCACCTTTCTTTGTATGTTAGCACTGGCCATTCTCCCTGCTGGCTTCCATTTCACAGTGCTTAGTAGTTCTCAGTACAGTTTCACTAAGCATGCCCATCCTTTGACTTTTAAAAACATAACCAGTGATAAGAGTGTCAGACTCACTATTAGGCTGCCTCTCAAAACAGTGTATTCCTGTTTGCAGGTACTGATGCTTTGGGTTGGAAGAAATTGTTCACATAATTTTCTCAGCCAAGTTCTAGGAGTTCAAAACTATGCATCAATTCCACAGACAATGGTAAGCTTTTATGTTAGTGATCATAAGTGATTTAAAGGACATTTCAAATATGATACAAACATGAACCCCATTTTCAAATTAGGAATTAATACTTCAGATTTCTCCCAAAGTAAGTATCCTTATAGATAGTATCTCTCTTCCAACTGCAAGTGCTCATTTAATGGTTTAGTTTGGGTGTTTTTCCAGGTAGGCTCTTGGTATGTCACTCAGGTTTGTCTGTGTCTCAAGAATGCAGAGTGTTTCTTATGCCTCAGAGTCTCTGTTAGATAGGACTACAGCCACACACCACTATGCCAGGCTCATCTTGTCTTGTTTGTTTTGGTTTTGGGTTTTGTTGATTTTTTTTTAAAGAAAGGGTCTCACCATGTAGCTCTGGGTAGCCTAGAACTTACTATGTAGACCAGGTTGGCCTCAAACTGACAGAGATCTACTTATCTCTGCCTCTTGAGCCACTATACCTGGCTCATTTTATCTTCTAATGTTATTCTTGGTTAGCCTCGGGTTATTTTTGTTTTATTTTATGTGTATGAATGTTTTGCTTGCGTAGATATGTGTATCACATTCATGCTTGGTTCCTGTGGAGTTTAGAACAAGGTGTGGATCCACGGAACTGGACTTATACGTGGTCGTGAGTACCATGTGGGTGATAGGAAATGAACCCAGATCCTCTGAAGAGGTGTGCGTGCTCCTAACTGAGCCGTCCTTCAGCAGCCTCCTCACAGCTTTATGTGCATTTTCATCTGGCTTGGTTTGGAGATAGTATCACCAGACTGTCTCTGACCTGCCAGCTCCTGAAAAATGACACAGAGATTTATTATTTATTAAGCTTAGGCCTTAGCTGGCTACCTCCCAAACTAGCTCATCTAACTTAAATTATCCTGACTGTCTATTCCATGTTGGCCACGTGGCCCCTTACCTCTCAAGTCAGTCAGTCAGTCGGTCAGTCAGTCCTGGCACTTGCTTCTTCCCACAGTTCATACCTCTCCCTGGAAGTTCTGCCTTTCCTCTTCTGTCTCAGCTATTGGCCGTGAGCTCTTTATTAAATCCATTAGAAGGTGATGGAGGTATATGTGTACAAAACACTAAGGCAGGTGGTTAATCCATAAAAATACAGATGCCAAGTCCAGCCAGTGCACAACTTTCTGCTAGTACAGAAATCAGCATTTGAAAAACAACCTTTGCCAGGCAGTGGTGGTACACGCCTTTAATCCCAGCACTTGGGAGGCAGAGGCAGGCGGATTTCTTTCGAGGCCAGCCTGGTCTACAGAGGGAGTCCCAGGACAGCCAGGGCTACACAGAGAAACCCTGTCTCGAAAAAACCAAAAAAAAAAAAAAAAAAAAAAAGTTGCTAAGATTATATGTAGATATGCATTATAAGTCCCAGCTGTGAATGACACTGGTGTTTTAGGGGGAGAGGGAGCTGGAATTCTTTTCAGCCAGGTTTTACTAAGTAGCCCTGGCTCACCTGAAACTTATAATGAAGACCAGGCTAGTCTCAATCTTACAGCATCTCTTTTACCTCAGCCTCCAAAGTGCTGAGATCACAGACATGAACCACTGTCTTAGAGTTTTATTGCTGTGAAGAGACACTGTGACCATGGCAACTCTTATGAAGGAAAACATAGAGTTGGGTTTGGCTTACACTTTCAGAGGTTTAGTCCTTTATGACAGGGAGAATGGCAGCACACAGGCAGACATGGTGCTGGAGAAGGAGCTGAGAGTTCTACATCTTGATCTGCAAGCAGCAAGGAGACTGTATCTTCCTAAGATAGGAGGAAGGAGGCAGTCTTTTCATGATGGGCAGAGCTTGAGCCTGGGAGACCTCAATACACACACACACACACACACTGCCACACACAGTGACACCCTTTCTTCCACAAGGCTATACTTCCTCATAGTACCACCCCCATGGGCCAGACACTCAAAAACATGAGTGTATGGGGCCCAAACCTATTCAAACCACCACAACCACCTTCCCCAGCTGCTTGCCATTTCTAAAGTGTATTTTAAATGGTAATTCTCAGCTATACATGGTGGCACTCAGGAGGCAAAATCAGGAGGCTCTCTGTGTGTTCCAGTCTAGCCACAATGAGTTGCTGTGACCCTATCTGATCCTAATCCCCAAAACCCATGTGAGGTGAGCAGGAGAAGCAGCTTCACAGAGTTTCTCTGACCTCCGCATGTCCACTCTGGCACTTGTCCCACATGGACATTTCATGCACATATACATACAGTAATAAAAATTGGAATGTGTTTATATGTATATAGCTGCTTTGTCTGCATGTGTGCCTGTGTGTGCCTGATGCCCAAAGGGGCAAGAAAAGGTTATCAGTCCTTTGAAACTGGAGTTACAGACAGGTTTTTACCACCCTGTAAGTGCTAGAAATCAAACCCTTGTTTTCTGGAAGAACTGCCTGTGTTCTTAACTACTGAGCCACAAGCCACTTCTTCAGCCCAATGATAAATTTTTTAAAGGCTGGAGAGATGCCTCAGAGGCTCTTCCAGAGGTCCTGAGTTCAATTCTCAGCAACCACGTGGTGGCTCACAACCATCTGTAATGGGATCTGGTGCCCTCTTCTGGTGTGTCTGAAGACAGCAAACGTGTACTCACATACATTAAATAAGTAAGTAAGTAAATAAATAAATAAATAAATAGTATTGTCTTTGAAAGAGAAAGCATTGAATTTAGTTAATGACCAAAAAAATTGTATTGCTGACATTAGAATCTGTGTGTGTCTCTGTCTGTCTGTCTCTTTGTCTCTGTTTCTGTTTTTCCCAACACCCTCTTTTAACAAGGATTATTGAATCCAGAGCCTTGTACACACTAGGCAAGCATCATTTGAGTGCTGTGTTTGCATGTACATCTTCGTGCCAGAAGAGGGCATCAGATCCCATTACAGATGGCTGTGAGCCACCATGTGGTAGCTGGAAATTGAATTAGGACCTCTGGAGAGCAGCCAGTGCTCTTAACTGATGAGCCATCTTTCCAACCTACATTTGGATAATTTTAAATTGTAAAGTTAAAATTGCCTTATTTTTCAGTACCTATTGCTAGCTAGTGTGTGTCCAGCTTTGAAATACATATTTATTTTATCACTTTATATACCAATAGGGTTCTGTCCTGAACTCCTGGCAATAATTAAAGGACTAAGTTTTTATTTTAAATTTTTATTATATCTATTTCTTCATAGGAGTATGAGGTGTATGTATCAAGGGTCAGGTGTAGAGGTGTTATCTCCAGTCTTCAGGACTCGTATATGTAGAAAGACTTTGATGTCAAAGTTACAGAGGACATAAGCTTCAGTCCTTGAGCAATACGACTAGACTGATGGGTAGGCATTTAAGTAGTGAACAAGAAAGTGTCATGTTTGTGATAAGCACCTTGATGAGTTGCTCGACTCTGAATTTCATTATGAAGTACACTGAAGGTTTTCCTAGGTCAATAAAGTGCTAACTAGATCAAGACTGTGCTAACTAGGTCAAGACTGTATTAACTAGGTCAAGACCGTGCTAACTAGACCCAAGAGCCTGCCACCTGTTTTGTATTTATGATCTTATTAGAACTTAAGTGTAGCAGTGGCAAAGCTGAGTATTTGCAACAGAGACAAAATTACTTTCAAACCTAAAATACTTATTCTGGTCAACTAAAATCATCAACTGATTTGAGTCCTAAATCTGAAGGGTGCAGACTGCATGGTCAGTGATAGAGCTAACTAAAGTTTTTTTTAACAGACAGACCTTCCAGAACTTGACACACCAGAATCTGCCAGAGTAATAGCTTTCATCACATGGCTTAGAGAACAGAGGCCATTTTTCCCAATACTCTATGTAATCAGGTAAGTCAGGATTTTTTGGTTTTTGGGTTTTTTTTTTTTTTGTTTATTTGTTTTATGGGGTTTTTGTTATTGTTGTTGTTGTTGTTGTTTTTCAAGACAGGATTTTTCTGTGTAATAGCCCTGGCTGTCCTGGAACTCACTTTATAGAACATGCTGACCTCGAATTCACTGAGATCTGCCTGCCTCTGCCTTCCAAGTGCTAGGGTTAAAGAGTAAGTCAGACTTTTAATGTGTCAATGTCTGGTCTTACAAGAACTAATTTTGAATCACAGTATGTATATGACCAAATTTGTAAGTAAGCCTTTTAAAAGAACATAGAAGGATCTGGCATAGTGGCTTAGTTAGTAGTTTTTTTTGTTGTTGTTGTTGTTTTTGGTTTGTTTTTTGGGTTTGTTTTGTTTTGTTTTAAAAAGACAGGGTTTCTCTGTCTTGGAACTGGCTCTATAGACCAGGCTGGCCTTGAACTCACAATCTGCCTGCTTCTGCCTCCAAGAGCTGGGATTAAAGGTGTGTACCACCACCGCCCAACAGTTGGTAGCTTCTTGTGTAGCATATCCTACATTAAATCCTCAGCCTGATATAAAACAGTGCATGGTGACACATGCTTGTGATCCCAGCATTCCAAAGGTGGAGGCATGAGATCAGTTCAAGTTCATCCTTAGAATTCTGAGTTCAAAGCCACCCTGAGCTACATGAGACACTGTCTCAAAAACATAAAAAGACTATAGAAAAATAAAATATACTTCTTTTCAACAAATTGTCATTAAACTATATACAATAACTAATCATTAGAATTGATAAACTTTTGATAAGCTTGCTAGTAAAAATGTCAGTAATTTCTCCCCTAAATAATAAACATTTACAGCCGGGCAGTGGTGGCGCACACCTTTAATCCCAGCACTTGGGAGGCAGAGGCAGGCAGATTTTTTAGTTCAAGGCCAGCCTGGTCTACAGAGTGAGTTCCAAGACAGCCAGGACCACACAGAGAAACCCTGTCTCGAAAAACAAAAAAATAAAAAATAAAAATAAATAAACATTTAAATCAGAGAAACCTCCAGGCATAATTTTTTTTGGTTTTTACACTCTGTGTGTGTGTGTGTGTGTGTGTGTGTGTGTGTGTGTGTATGTGTGTGTATTTTGCCTACCTGTGTGTATGTACACATATGCATACCTGGTGCCCTTGGTGTGTGTGTGTGTGTGTGTGTATTTTGCTTACCTGTGTGTATGTACACCATATGCTTACCTGGTGCCCTTGGAAGTCAGAAGAGGGTACTGAATCCCCTAGAACTGGACTTAAAGATGTGAGCCACCATTTAGGTGTTGGAAACCAAATGAGTCTAATGAATCCTCTATAAGAGCAGCAAATCCTTTAAAACCAATGAGCCATCTTTCCAGCCCTAGACATAGCAATTTATATGGTCCAAATTATCTTAATTATCACAGTAAATTAGTAGCCTATGAAAAGAATCTGAGGTTTATTCTATTGCATCTAACGTACATGGTCATTCTTGCCTTTGCTCTATCTGTTAGGGAGGAGAGTCTGATGAAAGCAGCCTTCCTTCAGAGCTTGGTAGAAGACAGAACGGAGTCTGCCCTGTCATACTACGAATTCCTCCTGCACATACAGCAGCAAGTGAGCAAGTGACAAGGCCTGGGCTGCTGAGGGGCCACCTGCAGAGTTCCTGAGGATGCAGTACCTTACTTCCTCCTTAAGATCGTGAACAAATGTGATGATGATTAAGATGTTTCACTGTGATTTCAACCAACTATAGCAAATAAAGGACCACAGCCGAGAGTCAGATGTGCAACTCCAAAATACTGTATTTTTCAAATCAAATAGATGTCTACAGGATTGGAAACCTTTTTTTTTCCTTTGCCACCAACTATGTTTGGGTTGTTATGGACTGAGATGAGACAATATTGCAGAGGCAAAGTACATTTTATAAAATAAAGACTTCTGTGTTCTGCATTTCTATTTCTCATTTTTTTATTTTTATGAGTTTTTGGCTGCTACATTTAAAAACCTCATAAGATTAAGTGTTGCAGGGAAGCTTCAGATCTATCAGTAATGATCTTTTTTAAATTGGAAAATCCAAAAGTCAGTAGACCGTAGGGAAGCTGGAATCCATTCCCTTTACATACTTGGTTTTTGCCCGCCCCCCACACACACTTCTTTTTCTAAGGAAGGAAAAGGATCATGTTAACTAAAACTGGAGTAAACTGGCTCTGGTTTTGCTTGGGAAGAATATGTAAAGTAAACTGTCAAGCTTTAAAGTCTGTCAGTATTTTCTCTACTTGAACAAAGTCACTTTAATTTGAGGTGAAAACTAATTAGGTGGTTTTCTGCTGTTTTATTCTGCCATGAATACAATTTGAGCTGTCTTCATAAATATGTCAGGACTGGCAATGATAATAGGAGTTGGTTCTGTTGATTCGCTGAGTGGGTTTTTGTTTGGTCCATTTCTGCTGTGATTGATAAGGAGTTAAAGTGTTACTGTGGCAAACGAGACTGAAAGCAGTTAATCTTAGTGCAATCTTAGAGTGCGCCAGTGTTTCTCTGAGGAGCTTAACAAGTCCACTGGAAGCCACTCCTATATTCTGGGATATTAACACCTGTTAAGGTATGAATGCTGCTGTTTGAGTTGGTGGATACTAAGATTGTACAAATCCATCATGTTAAAGTTATGAAAGAAACTTGATTTCTTAACATGCTCTAAAGACTGCTTGTCTTGATTAAGTTAGAGAACTATTACAGTCAAATTATTGGATGGCTTTTGTTTACAAATAGGTAAATTATCCATGTGTATTTAAAATGCTGTGATGTGTCTTTTAAGAGTTTGCCTCAGTTTTCACAGGTTCATCATCTTGTATGAACTTCTTCAGTAATATTTGTGTGTAATACTCAAAGAGATTTTTTGGTTTTGTTTTCTTTTTTTTTGAGACAGGGTTTCTCTGTGTAGCCCTGGCTGTCCTGGAACTCACTCTGTAGACCAGGCTGGCCTCAAACTCAGAAATCCGCCTGCCTCTGCCTCCCAAGTGCTGGGATTAAAGGTGTGTGCCACCACCACCCAGCTGGTTTTTATTTTCATAGATTAGAAATGTGTTTACAATCTCTGTCTCACGTGATCACCAATGAAATAGTACCTTCCAGGTTTACACCCGTACGGGCTGACTTTAACTCCTGGGAGGAGAAGCAGCAGGTCCCTGGAGGATACAGCTACTGCTTGCCAGCTGCTTCCGAATAACTGTGCTTCCTGAGAGTAACAGTGTTAGAGTTTTCTTTTTTAATTCCAAGCCACACATAATGATGGCACATGACCCTAATTCTGGTATTTGAGAGGCTATGGCAGGAGATTGCTAGCCTGAGCTACATAGAAAGTGCCAGACCAGCCAGACTTTGTCTCAGATAGACAATTGAAAATGTTTGTTTCACTGTACATAATAGTACATTCAATTGAGGTTTTTTTGAAAGCTACTTCATTTATTGAGAAGCAATTCAAACTATAACCAATTAAATTTATATTATTTCCCCTCTTTTTAAGAAACAGCCATTATATACAATGTTCCTTTAAATGAACTAAAGTTTTCTTTTTAATGTGATTTTTTAAATGTATTTTTAGGTTCTTCATAGTAAGGAATCTTCCAGAGGGAAATGTTGTACTCCTAGGGAGACCTTCCTTGTGCCTTCCCTGAGTAAGTCTGACCCTTATTAGCACTTCCTTGGTTAGTATATTTCACAAATTTACTTTTAAATTTTATTTTAGATATTATGTAATGTGCAATCCAGAGTAATTTTATAACAGTCATAAAAATATTAGGGTTCACAACTTTGTTTTCCAGACAAGAGAGTGAACCTTTGTGGAATATTGATAGAATTATTTTTTTGCTATATTGAATGTTTTTCAGTTTTGATTTTTCTTTCAGTAAGACACTACTTGTCCTACCATCCTGTATTACTTTCTGGTGTAAAGCAACTAATATTTACACTATGCCATATTTTTTTTATTGTAGTTGTAAATTATGAAAGATCCTTGAATTTTCTACAGATCTACAACTACTAAAGTAACAGCCAAGGGCAATCTTGATATATAAATCTGAGCATGGCAGTTCTACCATAAAAAGTACTCTATTTTTCTAATTTCTAGAATTTTTAAATAATGTTTCTGTAAGTCTGACATACTAATATTCACTCAAGCAGTAACAGTTATTTTAGCTTGCATATATTTTAATTTAATGTAATGTATTGAGTCTAATAGACTGTTTTGCAATAATTAGAATAAAAGATTTACTTCTTCTAATCAGAGATGCATAACAGCTATTATCTAGGGGACCACCAAATGTGATTTCACAGTTTTAACTATTATAAACACAATCCTTATATAGAAATTTTAATTTTGTAGTATGTATGATATTGTAACATTAAGTCCTTGTTCTCAAATCAAAAGTATGTGTTGACCTCCAGTGTGTTGTGCTCAGTCTTGCTCCTCTGAAATGTTGAGACAAGATTGGTGTTCCTTTTTACAGATTGTAATTTTCACTGTTTTATTCCTGTTTTTAAAAAAAGTCATTTGTAACCCATGCAAACAATCGTTTGATCTGTGCTAACTTATAAATTTGGCTATTCAATAAAGTTAATCAAAAGAACTTATGAACAGTGGCTGGTTATTGAAGATAGTCAAGATTGGTGGCCTTCCTCTACAAGGTTATGTTTTAGGGATAGGCTCTCCTATAGCCTCAACTAGCCAAAGACTGACTACGTAGCCAAGGATGGAACCCTGAACTTCTGATCCTCCTGCCTTTACCTCCTAAGTACTAGAATTACAAGAGCATCCCACTGGGCCTAGATTTGTGTGGTACTGAGGAGGGACACAAGGGGGCCTTCATTTGAGCTAGGCCAACATTCTACCACTCGAGCCATATCCTCAGCCTTACTAAATTCTGGATGCTCTGCAAGGGCAGCTAGGTTTGAAATTCCAGATTGGAGGGCACGGTCTTACTGAATGTTTTGTGCTTGAAAAGATGACTAATGTATATGGGCCCAACTATTGTTCCTTTGAAGATGGTCTCCTAGCCTTTGATGGTTTTTATCCCTAATACGCTACAGTTTTACTTCTCTGGGCTTATTGTTTCTCTTGCTCGTTCTTCAGGTTACACTTTAATCAGAAGATCCTTGTTCTCCAATTCTGGAAGCTCCTAGCCATCTTCTTTCCACGTAGTTTTTCTGTTTTGGGGAAATTTTTGTTTGTTTCGAGATAGAGTTATGGTTGAGGCAAGCAAACACAGGAATAGATAAGCAGCCTGGACCTCTACTTGGATTGGGTAGTGCACACCCTCTTGCAATAATGCACTTGAGCAGCCTATCTCCTTTATCTGAATATATCTCTGAAAAATGGACCTAACAACCTCAGACTTCAGCTGCATCAGATAACATGTATACCTTTCTCTAAATAAGTTTCTCCTAACCTAACAACAATTAAACTTCTTTTCTTTTCAAATATATTCCCAATATATTGTCATGATGGATATAAAGAACAGACAAGGACTGGAGGGACACAGCTCATGGAGTAAAATATGTGTTGGGCCCCATCTGGGTCCTGTTTGGGCCTTGTGGACAAACCCAAGCCTGGCTTGAGTTTCTTCGGCCTTATGGAAAAGTCTAAGGCTGGCTCGAGTTTTGAGACCCGTCAGTCACTTCTGTCCCAGAGTGACTCAACAGGGCTTGTTTGGCCCTGCCTCTGCTCAGCTGTTGCTGATGTAGAGCTTTGCCATTGGCCCTGTCAGTCACCCCATACCCTCCATCACCCTTCCCCGCCCCCTACATCATCTCAGCCCCTCCAAAACCTCTCCTTCCTATGCTCCCAGTTTATATAAACAAGAGGCTGTTACATTAAAGTTGAGTTCCTGCCTCGACAAGACTCCTGGCCAACACACAGGATCCTGCTCAGCTCTAGTGCAACCAGGCCCGATGGGGACCTCTCTCTCCTCTCACCTGGACCTGCCGGCTTTAAGGAGCCGACAAATATGATTATTGCCAAGCTGAAGACCTGAGTTTGATTCCTGAGACATGACTCTGGGTGGCTGTCTCTGACTTCCACACACTAATATGTGGCATAACATACATCCACACAGGGCATATGGGGCAGAAGTTAGGATATACTGGCTGATCTGGCCTGAACTGTTTTCAGGAGCATGTGCAATAAGGTAAACTCCTTAGGTGAACTTTCAGGGATTATCCCTACTGACCACGAGGCAACCTATGCATAACTGAGTATGTACACGATAAAGTCAGATGCATTTTGGAGAGGGATATGATTCTATGAGCAAGTCAATCAAAACAGAGCCACCCAAACTGTGCCAGCTGGTAACTAACTCCTCCTCTTGAACTCCATTAAAGGAACAGTAATCTGGTCCTTACATACCTCAACTCTAGCCCATCATCCATCTTGACAGCTTATTCTTTTCTAAACGGCACTATGGCTTTGCTGTGAATGAAACTACCTCACTACTTTTAAAATTTGTGTGAGGCCTTATTTTTCAATTATTTGGACAAGATGCCAAGAACCTGCAAGTACCCAATCCAAACCATTAGTTAACAAGGTCTCTCAATGCAACAATGACTGGTTTACAATTCACCTATGTAGTCCCGGCAGACCTCAAACTCATCGGCCATCCTGCCTCTGCCACCCAAGTGCTGGGATTACAAGCCTCTGCCACTAAACCCAACACGTATTTGCTTCTCTATCCAACTCTCCTCTTTTACCCTCAGACTTTCTATTACAACCCTGTTGGTTTTTGGTTTTTTCTTTTGTTGTTTTAAGACAGGGTCTCTTGAGTTCGAGGCCAGCCTGGTCTACAGAGTGAGTTCCAGGACAGCCAGGACTACACAGAGAAACCCTGTCTCGAAAAACAAAAACAAACAAACAAACAAACAAACAAACAAAAAAGACAGGGTCTTGGGCTAGAAAGATGGCTCAGCAGTTAAGAAAACTGACTGCTCTTCCAGAGGTCCTGAGTTCAATCCCCAGAAACCACATGATGGCTCACAACTATCTGTAATAGGATTTGATGCCCTCTTCTGGTGTGTCTGAGGACCACAAAAGTGTACTCACATACATAAAATAAGTAATATTTAAAAAAAAAAAAAAAAAAAAGACAGGGTCTTACTATATAGCCCTGGCTAGCCTGGAACTCATTTTGTAGATCAGGCTGGCTTTGAACTGACAGAGATTCACCTGCCTCTCCCTTCTGAATTCTGGATTAAAGATATGAGCCACCATGCTTAGTGCTATTTTTTTTTCATTCTTATCTTGCCTAAACTGGACTTTATTGATTTTATACTTGTATGGCTATATTTTTTTTATCTCCAAGATTGATTTTAATAGCCTTGTGTTTTTAATTCACTTTTTATTTTGCTCAATGTTTTTGTTGATGTTGTTTTGTTTTTTTCAAGACAGGGTTTCTCTCTGTTGCCCTGGCTATTCTGGAATTCTGTAGTCCAGATGGCATTCAACTCAAAATCCAACTGCCTCTGCCTCTCAAGTGCTGAAATTAAAGGCGTGCACCACCACCATCCAGCTCAATTTTTTTTTTTTTTTTTTTTTTTTTTTTTTTTTTAGTGCATACAACCCACTTATTTCTGAGCATCTCAAACACACTATTTTTAGAACTTCCTGTAAGATTCTCAAGCTAGGCATAAGTTTAAAGCCAGTCAGGGCTACACAGGGAGACGGTCTCAAAAAGCAAAGATGAAGAGTGACACAGGATGACATGTGACTTCCCCTTCTGGCCTCCACACATTTATACAAACCTGAAAAGTGCTCTAACACACAAACACGACACAAAAGTAAGCACACACAGACACACAGTTTTAGTTTTCTGAATTGGAAGTCAGGAAAGCAGCCAGGCTCAGCAATGGGAATCTGTGGGCTGCTACACAAACATGTTCATACTTCTATGGCTCAAATGATACCTGAAGACTTCTTGTAGCAGACACTTTTACTCCCTTTCTCCCTAACTACCATTCCTATCAGGGTGACCACAGGTTTAGGACAGTGACTGTTTTGTGCCTTCAACTTTGAAGGGAGATGAAATGGGTAGATAAACACGCTGCTTCTGTAGCAATGGGCAGTTATCTGACCAAAGCAAAGGAAATGTGAGAAATTAGTTTTCTTATTTTTCTATCAAAGGTGGGTAGTCTGCCATGGGCCAATATTCCATAAATTTTCTCCACCACCCCCAACGCTGTTTCACTAAAAACAAGAAAAAGGAAAAAAGAAAAAAAACAAAAACAAAAACAACAAAAAAGACACACACAAAATCTCCACCTAGTAAAGTTTTGTTTTGTTTTGTTTATAAACCACACACATCCTTTCTCCCTCCTGAATTCCCTGCTGCCTGGAATACAGACCTTTAACCGCATCCCTTTGAGCTTATACTTTCAAAACTAACCAATCACAAAGGTTGAACCCCAGCCACTGGGTAAAAAGACACCATGGTGTGGATCCTGAAATGCCCTTTTTACAAATAGAACGTGCCTTGTAGAGCTACTTCGGTTTGTTTACGTTTCTAGCTGACACAAAATGAAAGCAAGAATGCCAAACTTCATCTTTAGTCATCCTGTGGCCCAAGAAAGAAGTCAATGATTTTTTGCCAAAGCAGCTTGTAAATGTCTGTTTAGGGGAAGAAGGGATACAGAACGCCATCACCAGATAAGTCTCATTTGTAATAAACACATAAGAAAAATCTGTAAAGAACCCCGACATAAACTTGTAAAAGCAGAGTCCTTGATGATAATAGCACTAAACACACACCCCAGGGATTTACTCCCTAAACCACCCTCCTATTACGCATTTCCGCCCACGAATAAACCCGTACACTGTCTGGACACAAGCGTCTGGCGCTTCAACCTCCATTTTGCTTTCTGGCATTCTTGTAGTTAAAACCTCCGCCTCACTTGGCATGTCTCGTCCACATCTCACGTCAGGCTCCGGTCCTCTACACCTTTAGGCGAACATCAGTGACAACATAAGCAAGTATGCATGCGGTGAAGGCAAGGACTGCCCTAAGAGCCAGACGAAGGCCGCGGGGACCCGACGTCCCAGGATGCCTTCACCCAAGATGGTGGCCAAAGCCCTTCGCGCAGCCTTGGCCAGCGACGTATGTGCGCATGCTCGGTGGCCCGAGATGCCCTGATCCAAGATGGCGGCCAGAGCCGAGCGGGAGGACGGGCTTAGCGCGTTACTGAGCACGCTCAATCTTCCGTCACTGTGAGTTAAGTCGGCATCCGGGGCGGGTCACCCGCCCAGTCTTTCCCTGAGAGGCGGGAACGTATACGCATGCTCAGTCGCACTCTCGGCTATTCGTTGGGCGGAGCTACCCGGAGAGGTGGACGTTGAGTTTGGGTAATGGTCGGTTGACCCGTTTTCTACCTTGAGCACGTCTTCTCCTGAACTAGAGGGAAGTCGACTTATGTGAGGTATTTATAGTTGTCAGAAACCCGCATTGGACAAGGTGGCGCTCGCCTGTGACCCCAGCACTCAGTAGCCAGGGTGGATCTCCTCAAGTTCTTTGCGACAGCAAAACCCTGTCCCAAAACAAAAAGTCCAGAGCTAGAGACGGGAAGAGTGGGGACCGTCCATGGGGAGGCCGGGAACATACAGTTTAATCACTACTTTAATGGGCGTGTACTTTCAGTTTTACTTAGGATTTGTGGCTCAGTGGTAGAGCCCTTGCCTAGCACCCGGAGGTTTTGGATTTGATTCCCAGTACCGGAAATAGTTAAAATAAAAAAGGGCAGAGTAAATAATCCCAGCACTGGAAAGGGGAAGGAGATAGGGTAAGGAATTCAAGCCATTTTATAATAGTTGCAGGCCAGTATGGGCTTCATAAGACTTTTTTTTTTTTTTTTAAGTAAATGGCAAAATGTATGGGTTTATTTAATGGACTCTGTCACTGTGTAGTAAATGAATCTGTGGGTAAATAGAAGTATTGCCATCTTTAATAGTCCTGAAGCATGGATGACATTCCATCATAGTTTTAGTTATTGTCCTTTAGCAGTTTCATCCATGTGTTCTGGTGTGCTTTTCAGCCCTCATTACCCACTCATCCCACACCCACTGAATCCCTTCCCCTTCTATTTTTATATGTATGAATTTTTTTAAATTATTACTGTTGTGGATGTATATGATACATCAGTGGGAGTGCCTGCATGCTGTATGATACTTGTGTAAGAGCTGAGGGCAACTTTGTGAAGTCGGTTCCCTCCCCCTCCTCCTCTTCCTCCTCCTCCTTTCTTCTTCCTTCTTGTGGTTGAGACAAGGTCTCTTTCTGTAGCCCTGACTGTCCTGGAACTTGCTTTGTAGACCAAGTCCGCTTTAAATTCACAGATCCTCTTGCTTCTGCCTACTGAGTTCTGGGATTAAAGACATGTGCCACCAAGCCAAGCCTGGCTTCTCCTTCCACCATTATGTGAGTCTTGGAATTGATCTCAGGTCATTATCTATACATAGCAAGTTCCTTTACCCACTAACTGTGTGTGCATATGGGTGCACATGCGGGCCTGCCTGTTGTGTACCTACTAAGTTTAACTAGGGTATTTATGTGGGTATTTATGGGTAGGGGTTTATTTATGGAGCACACACAGTTTGATGGTGGCTACACCATTGAGGAAAAATGAATCCCCCGAACCAGCAGCCATTATTTATTTGCCTATGTTTTCAAGAATAGGTGACATTCTTTAACGCTTCAGTGATTTTCAGTAGAAACCTAGGTCCTCTGCAAAAGCAACCAGTGCTCTTAACCACTGAGACCTCCACTGAAAGCCTTTATTAAATTCCTAAGACTATAATTTTTATTTTATGACAAGTATCTCTTAAATGATAGTCCCTTATCTTTTTTTTTTTTTTTTTGCCACTCTGGGACTAGTTGCTAGTCTATAGAAACCCATCTGTTTCTATATTGATCTGTCTCCTATTTCCTTGCTGAGTCTATAAGTGATCTCATAGGACATTTTATGTTATAAGATTGTCATCTTCAAATAGCTTGGACTTTGTAGCCGAATACTTTTTCTTTTTTGTTTCTGTTTTGTTTTTGATGCAGAGTTTTTCTGTGTAGCCTTGGCTGTCCTGGAACTAGCTCCGTAAATCAGACTGGCCTTGAACTCACAGAAATCTGCCTGCCTCTGCCTCCCCAGTGCTGAGGCTAAAGGTGTCCTCTGCCGCCGCCATCCTCACCTAGTGGTTTTCTTTTCTTTTTCTTTTTTTTTTTTTTCCTTTCCATTAACTTTATTTCCCTGGCTGACATCTCCAGTATAGTACTGAATAGAAGTGGCAGAAGGGAGGTACTCTCCTGCATTCTGAAACTTTATTTTATCCAAAAGATGGAGATATGATCTTTCCTTGTTTCTGGTTTTAAGAAGAAAAGCTTTTTAGCTTGTAGAATGTTGTTGTTTAACTTTTGGGGGTTTTGTTTTTAGAGACAGCATATCAGACTATAGCCCAGGCTGGCTGGAACTCACTGTATAGCCCAGGTGGTGACCACAAATCCCTGAGTTTCTGCCCAGGTCTCCCAGTGCTGGGATCAGGTGTGAGCTACCACTGACTGCCCTGGTAGTCTTTGATATTAACTGTAAAAGTATTTTGGCTTTGTTGATGGTGATGTACTTTTTCAGAAAGAAAATTCCCTCTCTTTGTATTTTTGTTTTTAATCAATGGAAAGATGGTAGGTCTTTGTCAAATTCATTTTCTGAACCTATTGAAATTATCTAGATGATAAATTGCTCCCTTCGTTTTATAAATAAGACAGAAAAACCCCAAAGATATGGGAAATATGTATGCAAGTTTAATGTATGATAGATATATTTATTTTAAATCAGTGGGGGAAGGGTAAAATTGTAATAAGTATAGCTAGGTGTGGTGGCTAATGCCTGTAATGCCAGCAGTTATGAGGCCAAGGTAGAAAGGATTGGGATCTCAAGGCTAACCTGGGCTTTAGAGTAAGACCCTGTCTCAAAAATAAAAATTTCATGAACTGACTTGGTGTTTCATTTGTTGGTGTCTGACTCCAGGAGCCATACATAGACAGAAGATAATGTCTGGGAGCTTCTACTTCGTAATTGTTGGCCACCATGATAATCCAGTTTTTGAAATGGAATTTTTGCCAGCTGGGAAAGCAGAATCCAAAGATGAGCACCGTCATCTGAACCAGTTCATAGCTCACGCCGCTCTGGACCTCGTTGACGAGAACATGTGGCTCTCCAACAACATGTACTTAAAAACTGTGGACAAATTCAATGAGTGGTTTGTCTCGGCGTTTGTCACTGCTGGGCACATGAGGTTCATCATGCTTCACGACGTGAGACACGAAGATGGCATCAAGAACTTCTTCACTGATGTCTATGACCTGTATATCAAGTTCGCCATGAATCCCTTCTATGAACCCAATTCTCCGATTCGATCGAGTGCGTTTGAAAGAAAAGTTCAGTTTCTTGGGAAGAAACATCTTTTGAGCTAAATGCAGAAAACTTCAGAATCACAGTGGGGTTCGCTCAGGAGTGTGTGTACTGCAAACTCTGCGTGTCTCAGCTTATCTGTATATCATGAAATTACTCTGATATTTAAAAATCTCATCTTTTCATGTTATCACTATTAGTATTTATCTGTGAAACAATTATCACTAATACTGTATTTCAAAAATTAATAAGCCTATAACTTTACTGATTGAGATAATTAAAACACTCTTAGATTCCTTTTATGTGTATGAATGCTTTTCCTGCATACATATATAGATCATCTTCATGACTGATGCTTGAAGAGATCAGAAGAGGGCATGGGATCCCCAGGAATGGGGCCTACTGATGGTTATGAACCACCCGTGTGGGTGTTGCCAAACAAACCTGCAAGAACAACAACTGTGTCAAACCACAAAAGCACCTCTCCTACCCCCTATGAGATAACGTTATCTTATAGTGTAAAAATTCAGAAACTAATGCTGGGGATGGCTCTGCGGTTAAGAACGTGTTCTGTTCTTCCTGAGCACCCGGGTCAAGGTCCTGCACTCACATCCGGCAGGTTACAAGCATCTGTAACTCCAGCACCCTCTCTGCCTCCACAGTCAATGCACTGTGATGCACATATCCACAAGCAGACACACACCAATATACATAGTAAGAGTAAGCTCAGCGCTCAGGAGGCGGACACAGGGGGATCTTTGAATTCTGACTGGTATGTATAATGAGTTCCAGGACATTCAGAAATATGTCCTCACCCCACCCACCCACTCCCACCCCCCAAAAAAGTAAGCTAGGCTTGCCGTACAGGACTTTGATCCCAGCATTTCAGTTGCAGAGGCAGGTAGATATCTGTTAATTCAAGGCCAGCCTGGCTACATAGTTCCAGACTAGTCAGGGCTACATAGTGAGATCCTGTCTCAAAAAACCATCAAAATGAAAAATAGGTAGGTAGGTAGGTAGGTAGGTAGGTAGGTAGGTAGGTAGGTAGGTAAATGGTTGGAGGGAGGGAAGGGTGCCTCAGTGGTTGGTCAAGAACACTTGTCGCTTCCTAAGAGGACTTGGTTGTCTTGCGTCCCAGTACCTGCATGATGGTTCATAACCATCTATAACTTCACTTCCAGATCTGTACTCTAAGGCCACCAGACACACATACATATATGCCAACAGACCAGATGCTATACATAGAAATATTTAGCATAATTTACTGGGCTTTGGCACATACCTAGAAGGCAGAGGTAGTTGGATCTCAGCAAGTTGAGGCCAGCCTGGTCTACAGAGCACTGGGACAGCCAGGGCTACACAGAGAGACCCTGTCTTGAAAAACAAAATTATAAAATTTTTAAGGATTTATTTTATATATGTGAGTACACTGTTGCTGTCTTCAGACACACCAGAAGAGGGCATCAGATCCCGTTACAGATGGTTGTGAGCCACCTTGTCTGGAAAAGCAGTCAGTGCTCTTAACCACTGAGCCATCTCTCCAGCCCCAATAATAAAAATGTTTAAAGGAAAAGAGAAATTTTTAAAAAGGGCTGGAGCCAGCATGTTGGTACATACCTTTAATCCCAGCACTCCTGAGGCAAAGGAAGGTCTGTGAGTTCAAGGCCAGCCCGGTCTACAAACTGAGTTCCACAACAGCCAGGGCTACACAGAGAAACTCTGAAAAAAAAAAACAAAATACAAGAATTGGCTCAGTGGTCAATTACTTGCTGACTAGTCATGCATGAGACCCTGGGTTTTGTCCCCTAATACTTCAAAAAATTATTTTTCTAATGAAAAGCACCATTTATTGCAATACATACTGTTGGTGGTGTAGTGTATTTTTTTTTCCGAGACAGGGTTTCTCTGTATAGCCCTGGCTGTCCTGGAACTCACTCTGTAGACCAGGCTGGCCTCGAACTCAGAAATCCACCTGCCTCTGCCTCCCAAGTGCTGGGATTAAAGGTGTGTGCCACCACTGCCCAGCTAGTGTATTCTTTCTTGTGACAAGTAGGAACTATTGGACATTTTTAAGAGGAAATCAGAGAAAGGATAAGTACTTGACAGTATCATTTGACAAACTTAGGTCTGGGGCTGTCAAGGCAGTACCTATAGTTCCAGCTTCTTGAGAGGCTAAGACAGGTTAGTAGAAATGTTTGAATTTAAGACTAGCCTGGACCACAGTGAGGGACCTCAGCATCATTCAAATTTTTTTAACTTCATTTTGTTTTCCATTATGGTTGTTACTTTTTTTTTTTTTTTTTTGCATGTGGTGCTTTTGTCTGCATGTATGTCTACGTACCATGTGCATGCATCGTGCCCACAGAGGCCAAAAGAGCATCAGACCTCATGGGACCGGAGTTATAAACAATGTGAGCTAGGAAAAATGTGGGTCCTCTGGAAGAGAAGCCAGTGCTCTTAATTCTGAGCCATCTCTCTAGCCATGGATCCATTCTAAAATAACATAAACTGCATAAAAGTATCTTCATACCTAGTGGTGGTGCACACCTTTAATCCCAGCACTCGGGAGGCAGAGGCAGGTGGATCTCTGAGTTGGAGGGCAGCTTGGTCTGTAGAGAGTTCCAGGACAGCCAAAACTATACAGAGAAACAGACAGGGCTATGACAACCAAATGTAACACATGTTTAGCCCTATCTCAGAAACAAAGCTAGGGTTTGGTGATGGCAGACCTAGGCAACCACTGTGGCCCTTCTTGACCCACTGAGTCACCAGACTAGCTACTGAACTGGTCTTTGCTCTTCAGGCACATTGTGAGGATCATAGCTGCCTTGCTAGATACCCACGGCAGTTATATGAAGTATCCAGTTAACCTAACACCCTGGCTGCCAGGTCCCCACACAGCCTCTCATGGTCAGGTTGAGGCTTCTTTCCATCTCTGACTGCATCGTCATCACATCTGAGACCTATCCTGTTGTTACTTGCATGTAATCCAGTCAAGACTTTCACTGGCTGAGACTCCTGTGGAACATGAAAAGGCAGGGTTCTGGAGCTAACTATGTCTGCCCAGCTATGGAAAGCACAAGTCTGGCCTGGGGAATCATGGGCTCTGTGAACACAGATATTGCCTTCTAGACAACTGTGGGTTATGGGACACTGTCCCATCCAGCGGGCAAAGTTATTACAGGGTCCCTGAGTAGCCACCACCTGAAAGAGACATGGGTGGGAGAGAGAAACGAGACCAATCAGCGAAGAACGACAGAGTCAGTGTAGCTGATGTCAAGGTCTCATTTACTAGAGGCAAGGCTTGCAGTATATAAGCAAAATTAAAACAGGGAAGTAAAAACACCCATCCCCACCCAGTGTCCTTGGTCCGGTTATCTATGGCTCACGGCTGTTGCTTATCTTCATTGTCGGAACATTCACGTTCTGAGGAACGTTCTGAGGTCGGGCTGTGACATTGCTGGAACTGTGATGGTTGAGCCTTTTCTGGGAAGCCTCTGTCCTTTGGCTGACCCCGGCAGCCTAGGGGCCTCTGGTCCCCAACATCGGACACAAGGATAGAATACACAATACAGTCAAAAGCAAAACCAGAGAGGCAGAGGATGTGGATATCCAGTGTTTGCTGCTACTGAAATTGTATTTTACGATAAACTTGCTGCTAAATGTTTTCCTGCAGGGGGCGCTGTCAACTCAGTGACCCACAACTGACTTGCTGGGAACTGGGAAGTCTTCACAGCCAAATGCTGACATGCTCTTTGCTGTGTGTCTACTTATTAAATTGTTGGCTTGGCCATAAGCAGTCTCAGACGGATTAAGCAAACAACTCTGTTCTTTAAAATTATGAAAGTTGCACGTCTCCTGTTGCACACCTATAATCATGCGAGAAATTTACCACCCGGCATATCCACCACAGGGCTGCAAAGCAAACCTGATCAGGCTTTCCAGGTTGTTCCCTTCAGCTTCAGAAAAGAAGCTTTCACCTATGGTAGAGAGCTTGCCTCAAAGGCATAAGGCCTGGGTTAGATTTCCCAGCACTATAATGAAAGAAAAAGAAGTAATGGATTCAAATTTCTATTAACCACCTCCCCTTATCCGTGGGGACTATGTTCTAACTCCCACCCCTAGGAGATTCCTGTATTGTTTTCTCACTGATTTTGTGTATGTGTGTGTGTGCGCGCGCGCACATGTTCACGTATGTATAGAAGCCAGAGTGTCCCTTGGGCACCGCCCACTTTTTAAAAACTTTCCATTTATTTATGTTGTGTACACTGTTTATGAGTAAACACTCACAGGAGTTGGTTCTCTTCTTCCACTATGGGAGTTCCTGGGATTAAACTCAGGTAGTCAGATTAGCAGCAGCCACTGTTACTCAACAAACCATCATGCTTTTGTCTTCTAAAGAGTTCTTCTATAACCCTGTTTCAACCTCTCGGATTTGAGGATTTCAGTCATGAACATATTTGGCTTCCCCAGCAGGTTCCTGAAACTACAGATAGTATTTAATAGTACTAAGCGCTGCATAGACTTGTTTTTCTCCTGTTCATATATAGCTAGGATACTTTAAGTTATAAGTTAGACTAGTAAGAGGTTAACAACAGGGCTGGGGAATGCAGTTCAGTTGGTAGAGAGCTTGCCTAGCATTCATCCAAGTCGATCCAACAGACTAGGTGTGGTGACACCAGCCTGTGTGCAATCCTAGCACTTGAGAAACAAAGACTGGAGGGTCCAAAGGTTCATCCTCAGTTACACAGAGAATATAAAGACAGCCTGGTATACATGAGACCCTATCTCAAAGTGGGGAGTATTAGAGGGGAGAATGGGAGTGGAGTGTGGGGTGCCAATGGCAACTGATAAAACAATAGGCAAAGATAACAATATGGCCTCTGTGCTGCCTTGAAGAAGAATCTCCAAAACAGGGTTGTTATGAGTTCTAATGGAAAGGTCTCGGCTTCCTGGCTAGAGTGGAGATTCAAGGCCGGGCTCTACCCTGGTCCTGGGACCAGAAGTGTAACAGCCCTTTCCTGTAGAGGAAGAAGAAATGGATCAAATGACCTCTAGGAACCCATGCTTCTGTGATTCTTGGAGGTAAACCTTCTGTGCAAGGGAGAGAGGGGCAGGCACAGAGCCTGGAGCCAGGTGGCCCCTGGAGGCAGCTGCTGTCAAAGAACTGTCAAGATGGGAAAGGAAGGAACTCACCTGAACTCACCTCAGGGGGCTTCACATTTTTCCATATTTCTGTGTTGATTTCTCTATTGAATTGGGCCTCTTACATGTCAGGCAAGCATTAGCCACACAGCAAGTTTTGTTTGTTTTCTGGGTGATCTTGGAACTTAACATTCTCCTACCTCATGCTGTCCTGGGATGACAGATGTGTGCCCCACGCCTGCCTGATGTGGTATTGACCTTCTTTCTTTCCTTGTTTGCTTTCTTCCCTTTGATTTCCTTCACCATTATTATTTGCAGTCATAGTTTAAAAGAATTTTATGGAGGTTTTGACTTATTTGTATGAGGGCTTTTGCCGAATGTATGTCTGTGGACCACCTGTGTGCACTGCCCTTAGAGAAGTCCAGGATTCCAGGAAACTGGAGTTACAGATGGCTGTGAGCTGCCATGTGGGTTCAGGGATTTAAATCTGGGTCTTCAGGGCTGGCTTACAAGGCTCAGAGGTTCAGTCCATTATCATCAAGGTACGAACATAGCAGCATCCAGGCAAGCATGGTACAAGAGGAACTCAGAGTTCTACATCTTTATCTGAAGGCTGCTAGTGAAAGACTGATTTTCAGGCAGCTAGGATGAGGGTCTTAAGCCCACGCCCACACTGACACATCTACTCCAATAAGGCCAAACCTTCTAATAGCGCCACTCACTGGGCCAAGCATATTCAAACCATGACACATAGGAACTATTCTCCCACAGACTGATGCTTGAATATTTGATGCCCAGCTTGAGGCACTGTTTTGCTAGCTGTTTTGGGAGCCTTTTAGGAAGTAGGGCCAGGATGGAGGAAGTGCAAGAGAAAAGGCTTTAAGGCTTTATAGCCCAATTCTACCTGATCCATAATCTTGCTACTTCCTAGCCCAGCTACCTGCTATGTAACGAGTCCCAGACATATGTTTCACCATCCCAAACACCAGGCTTTCTCTACAATGGACTGTAATCTCTCAAACCATGAGTCCCAATACATTCTTTCTCTAAGTTGTTCTTATTAGATATCTTGTCAGAGCAATAAGAAAAGTAACAATAGTGGGTGGTGATGGTGTACACCTTCAAACACAGCAGAGGATTAATTAATCCCAGAAGAGGGAAGCAGAGGCAGGCAGATGTCCAGCCTGGTCTATAGAACAAGTTCTAGGACAGTCAGGGCTATACAGAGAAACCCTGTCTCAAAAAAACAAAACAAAACAAAACGAAACAAAAAAGAGGAGGAGGAGGCAGAGAAGGAGGAGGAGGAAAGAAAAATAAAGAAAAGAAAAGTAGGCTGGGTGGTGGTGGCTCATGCCTTTAATCCCTGGATACCTGACACTCTTCTCTGGTCTTCACACACGCACAGGAAGGCATCTACACACACATCATACACAGCATACATCATGCACACGTGCGTGCAAGCACACACACAGAGTATTGATTTGGCAGAGGAAATTTTAAGATAACATTCAGGCTGTGATATGGTTATTGCTCTCTGTGTTTAGTAAAGTTTATAGTGAGGAATCAGAGAAGAGCAGAAAGATGTGAGAATGTAACTTGATGAGGAAAGGTAGATGTTAAAGCTGTAGACAGGGTAGACAAGACGGTTCTGTAGTTATTAAAGAAATTAGCACAAGTAAGGAGAAGCCTCCAATTTGCATTGAGCCAATAGTTGGGAAGGTGCCTTGAGGGCAGGACCCACCCACAGACAACTCCAGAATATAACAGTGAAGAGTCATTTGAAAAGAGAGTTTTAACAAAGAGAGCCTCCAGGCCATCCTGCCCAAGCAGGGCCACTTTGAGAAGTGTTTCCCAAGTCCAGCTAGGCAGGTACTCTGAGGTCCAAGGGACCAGGCTACACATTGAGCTGACAGCAGAACATGATGTTATCTACATGGCTCTTGTTCTGTAGAAACGCATAATGCAAAACAGTAAGGAGGTACACTGGTTATGGTAGTGCCCAAATTTAATCTCAACATTGGGGAAGCAGAGGCAAGTGTATCTCTTCTGTGAGTTCAAGTCTAGTCTAAATATATATAACTCTGTGTGTGTGTGTGTGTGTGTGTGTGTGTGTGTGTGTGTGTGTATCACCCGTATATATGTATATAAATGTGTATGTATACACACACAGAGTTCCAGGGATGACTTAAGAGATCCTAGAGACTTATCAAGATAACTCAGAAAGTGACCGAGACTAGGCAATAGGCATCAGGACGGGTTTCCCCCCATGGAGCTTCTGAGTGCACCACACATGGACTGAAAGTGAAGCCTAAGTTGCAATGGAGACCCCAGGGTGTTGAAGACACCAGTTACATCTACAGAGGTGAACTGCAGGGACCACAGGGACCTGGCCCAAGAGAGAGGCCACATGTGCCACAGACAACAGGACTATGGGACTTGGGCTACTTGAGTTCAATTCCGAGCATCCACATCTGACAGCTCATAACCACCTGTTAATCTCAGCTTCAGAGGATCTGGGTCCTCTTGCAGCCTTAGCAGGCACCTGCACTCATACACCCACACACAGACAAATAATTAAAAGTAAAATAAAAATTTAAAACAATAATAAAAAGGAAAAATGTACAACTTGTTGCTGTCCAGTTCTTTTTATCTTTGAAAATTGATCTCATGTAGCCCAGGCTGGCTCTTAATTCCTAATCCTTCTGCTTTCCCCTCCTATGTGCCAAGATTATAGGTATAAACTACTACATCCAGGTGGGATTTTGTTATTGTATGTATGTATGTATGTATGTATGTATGTATGTATGTATGTACGTACGTGTATGTATTGATTTTTTACAAGTTACAAGTTTCTCTATGTAACAGTTCCTGGCTGTCCTGTGAATGAAAACAAGAAGTACAAAAGGAAAGGCCATGGCTGCTCCTAGGTTTGGTGGAGGAGAGGGTTTATTGTAGATAAAAGGGAGGGCATAGCCAAAGGCAGACATCTGGGGAGTCCAGAGTGGACATGACCCTAAGCCATGTGAGGAGAGGAGAGAGGTGAAGGGAGAGGGGAGAAAGGGGAACCAGCATCCAAGAGGGTAAAAAGTTTTAAAAAGGGAGGTTGGGTAACCAAAATGGCTGAATTATACAAGAAGAGCCTCTAGGGGCAGGGCAGCCCAGCTCCTGGAGTAGAGAATTCAGGGCATAGGGTGGGGTATGCCAGTCATACCCTGTAACAGAGTATGTAACAGGGACTGGGGAATGCTGGGAGAAGCTGGGGACCAGGTCTGCTTTGATGTGTTAAATAGGCACCTCGGGCCTTTTGTCCCATGTTTGAGACCTAAAACATCCTGGAACTCACTTTGTAGACCTTACTGGTCTCAAACTCTCAGAGGTCTGCCTGCCTCTGTCTCCTGAGTGCTGGGATTAAAGGCATGTGCCACCGTTCCTGGCTCTTATTTATTTTAAATTTTTATTATTTTTTAAATCTTTTTGTGTATGTGTGTATACTTACTTGAGTTTCTGTGCACCATAAACATTCAAGATCCACTGAGGTCAGAAAAGGGTGTTGGGCTGGGCGGTGGTGGCACACGCCTTTAATCCCAGCACTTGGGAGGCAGAGGCAGGCAGATTTCTGAGTTCAAGGCCAGCCTGGTCTACAGAGTGAGTTCCAGGACAGCCAGGGCTACACAGAGAAACCCTGTCTCGAAAACCCCCCCCCCCCAAAAAAAAAAGAAAAGAAAAGGGTGTTGGATCTGATAAATTATTTCTGGGTCAGTGAATGAGCCAATCAAACCAAATTAGATAATATTAAATGCAGGTTTATTGGGAAGCTGTTCTCAGGTGAAGTCACTGGCCCCAGGGACCAAGACTAGGGAAGTCAACATGAGGTGAGAGAGGGGGAAGAGAAAAAGAGAAAAGGGTACACAGGCAGAGAGAGGAGAGAGAGGGGCGACAGAAATGTCTGGATTATATAGGGAGAAGCCTCTGGGGGAAGGGCAGTCCAGCCCCTGGATTGAGGGCAGGGTATGCCAGGTAGGGATTGAGGGATGCTGGGAGAACCTGGAGGCCAGGTCTGCTTTGATATATGTAAAATGGGCACCTCAGCCCCTTGTCTAGAGTCCGAAACCAAAAGGATCTACCAGGACTGGAGTTACAGGTGGTTGCCAGCTGCCATTTCAGTGCTGGGAACTGAACCCTCTGAAAGAACAGCCAGTGCTGTCATCTCATGAGGTTTCTCTCCAGCCCCTGTCCCAAGGAATCCCATGGCCTCTTCTGGCCTCTTCTGCACACATGTGGTACACAGACATTCATGTAGACAAAACACCCATACACATAAAATAAAAAATAAAGGAAAAATAAAATTCAAAAATAAATCCTAAGGTGTTCGTTTGTAACACTTGATAGCAAAGGTTGTTGTTGTTGTCTTCTTGTTTTCATAGATAATGTGATCACCAATGAAATAGTACCTTCCAGGTTTACACCCGTACGGGCTGACTTTAACTCCTGGGAGGAGAAGCAGCAGGTCCCTGGAGGATACAGCTACTGCTTGCCAGCTGCTTCCGAATAACTGTGCTTCCTGAGAGTAACAGTGTTAGACTTTGTTTTCTTTTTTAATTCCAAGCCACTCGTGATGGTGGTACATGACCCTAACCCCAGTGCTTGAGAGGCTAAGGCAGGTCCATTACAAGGCTGGGCTACAAACCAAAAATCCTGCCAAAGAGAAGACTTGAGAGAAGGCAATGAGGAAAGGACAAGGGAAGGCTGAGGTTATCACACAGTGGTACCGTGGTAGAGGATTTGCTCGGCGTGCAGAAAGCTCTGGTTCCGTTCCCAGCACTATAGGAAACTGGGCATGGAGACATAACTTTATAATTTCAGGGCCTGGGAGCCAGAAGCAGGAGATTCAGATGTTAAAAGTTATTCTCAGCAACATATCAAATTTGAGGCTAGCCAGAGTTGGGGGGGGGGAGAGGGAGGGGGGGGGAAGAAGTAAAGAACAGAGAGAGAGAGAGAGAGAAAGAGAGAGAGAGAGAGAGAGGATTCCAAAGATGTGATGCAGGTTCCTGAGGCTACAGGTGCCCTGGAGGCTTTTGCCAACTGGAAAGAAATAACATGATGAAGAAGCCAAGCTCACTTCTGGTGGTTTTGCTTGGCTGGAGACAAAACTGGGATAAACTACCCTACACCCCCACACCCCCACCAACAGGCCTGGAGCAGACCCAAAGCCTACAGTGCAGGAGTGTAAGGGAACTGAATAACAGCCTTCTCCTTCCCTGGTGCCAGTGAAGGCCTTGAGTCATCCAGGTGTCCTGGCAAGTAGCAAGCCCTGAGTATAAATTAAAATGATCAGTTAAGCCCTCGGGAGCCTGGAGAAAGCAACACAACATTTTCTTTGGAGTCAGGCCTAGTGGAGAAGACTTAATATGAGCAGAGGCAGTGGGGTGGAAACCTCAAGGCTTGCTTGGACTACGGCATAAGTTCAAGGTCAGCCTGGGTAAGAGCCTGACTCAAAAAGAAAAGTTCTAAAAAAAAAAAAAAAAAAGGACTAGCCATACGTGGTGGCTCAGAACTGTAATTCCAGTACCAAGGAGTCAGGAGCAGAAAGATGATGCAGGTCTGAAGCTAGCCTGGCCTCCATAGCAAGTTCCAGGGCAAGCAGGGCTACATAGCAATGCCTTAACTTAAAAACAAACGAAGATGGCTCAGTGGTTAAGAGCACTGACTGCTCTTCCAGAGGTCCTGAGTTCAATTCCCAGCACCCACATGGTGGCTCACAACCATCTGTAATGGGATCTGATTCCCTCTTCTGGTGTTTCTGAAGACAGAACACTCATATAAAACAAACAAACAAAAACCCTACAAAACAAAAAATGGAGCCGGGCGGTGGTGGCGCACGCCTTTAATCCCAGCACTTGGGAGGCAGAGGCAGGCGGATTACTAAATTCAAGGCCAGCCTGGTCTACAGAGTGAGTTCCAGGACAGCCAGGGCTACACAGAGAAACCCTGTCTCAAAAAACAAAAAAACAAAAAAACAAAACAAAACAAAAAAAAAGGGAGCTGGGAGGATGGCTTATCTGGAACAATATTTTTAATTAATTTAATTAATAAATAACTAATTTGTGTGTAAAACAAATAAAAACAGAAGCTGCAGCCAGGCATAGCCATTCTTCCCTGGGAGGGCCTTCCACTCTGGAATGTTCTTTCTCATTTTTTGTTCTATAAATGTGCATTTGGTCCACTAAAAGGGGAAAGAAAAAAGAAGCCAAGCACAGCAGGGAGG
>JANHMN010000002.1:61358764-61423577 GCA_030674055.1 Rhabdomys pumilio
TACACATGTACACATACACATGCACACACACATATACACATAAATATACATACACACACACACACACACACACACACACACACACACACTTAATTTTTACCAAAGACATAGCAGAGAGATGGCTCAATGGTTAAGAGCACTGTTGCTCTTACAGAGGGCCCAGGTTTGGTTCCCAGCACCCATACTATGGTTCACAATGGTCTGTAACTCCAGTCCTAGGAGAGCTGATACCCTCTTCTGGCCTTTGAGGCACCAGGTATGCCCTTGGTACAGAAACATGCAGGTAAAACATACACATAGAATAAATCTAATTCTTTTTACAAGAGAGAGCTGAGGATACAACTTAGAGTCACAGCTTGCCTAGCATGAGGAAGGTCCTGGGTTCAGTTACCAGCATAAAAAAGAAGGGGAAAAAAGTAAATAACATTACCTTTTACCACATTTCAAATTATATCTACAAATAATTTCACACAACACTTGTGGTGGTTTGAATAGGACTGGTCCCTATAAACTCATGTTTGTATGCTTGGCCCATAGGGAGTGGCACTATTAGGATGTTTGGCCTTGTTGGAGTAGGTGTGGCCTTGTTGGAGGAAGTGTGTCACTGTAGAGGCGGGTTTTGAGGCTATATAAACTCAAGTTACACTCAGTAAGGCAGACAGTCTCCTCCTGACTGACTGCTAATCAAAATGTAGAACTCTCAGCTCCTCCAGCACCATGACTGCCTGCATGCTGCCATGCTTGCAGCTATGATGATAATAGACTGAACCTCTGAAACCATAAGCCAGCTCCCATTAAATGTTTTCCTTTACAAGAGTCTCCGTGGGGCTGGAGAGATGGCTCAGAAGTTAAGAGCACTGATTGCCCTTCCTGAGGTCCTGAGTTCAATTTCCAGCAACGACATGGTGGCTCACCACCATCTATAATGATGCCCTTTTCTGGTGTGTCTGAAGACAGCAACAGTGTACTCGTATGCATAAAATAAATAAATCTTTAAAAAAAAAAAAAAAAGAGTCTCCATGGTCATGGTGTGTCTTCACAGCAATAAAACTCTAATTAAGACAGCACATGATGTCCAAGATGTCTGAATTTTTCTGCTTCCTTTTCCTTGAGTGATGGGGATACAGGCTTGTATCACCACAACCAGCTCACAGGCTAAGGTGACGACTGATAAAATACCCACTATGACGTATAAGGATCTGAGTTTGGATATCTAGCACTTACATAAAAAAGCCAGTTGTTGTAGCAGTATTTTTCCCAATTAATTTAAATATTAATACAAGAAGCCTATGATTGGACAGGGAAAAGGGAGGCAGAGCTAAGAGTTTGAGGGACAGAGTGACAGAAGGAGGAAGGAAGAGAGATGGAGGAAGAGGAAGAAGATCCAGATTCTTCGTGACTTTAAATAGCCACAGGTAGCTATGAGTATCTTATAAGGGATAGACAATCACAGGACAATTTATCTTATCTAGGTGGGCAGTTTATATCAATATCAATTAACTGAGTAAATTGTGTGGGCATTTTGTGGGGAGAGAATTTACTGATATAAATCTGACTTATAAATCACAAGGCTCTAGAGTTTTGATTTTGCCGGGTTACTAGGATTTGAGACCGCTGACCACAGCGGGGGAGATGGCTGGAAATGTGAGCAGAACCCCCAGCAAGAGAGCTTTGATCAGTCTATCACTGGTCACTGCTGGGCTAGCCTAAAGGCAGAGGTGGGGAGACCAGCGGGGCAGTGAGTAGCTGGGTATAGGCATAGGTACACAACTAAAAACAAATCCTTTTTAAAAGCTAATTATGTGGGCATATAACGGGAACTCTGCTGAAACAAGTCTGGAGACACAGACAAATGCAGAATGCCAGGTATGGTAACTCATGCTCTAGATGTAGCACTTGAGGGCTCAGACAGAACTATCAACAAGAATTCAAGGCAGCCTGGTCTATCTACTGATTTCTAGGCCAGTCTGGTGTAAGAGTGAGGTCCCATCTCACAAATCTAAAATAGCTAGGGATGACACCTTTAATCCCAGCACTTGGGAGGCAGAGGCAGGGAGATCTCTGAGTTTTAGGCCAGCCTGGTCTACAGAGTGAGTTCCAGGTCAGCCTGGGCTAAATAGTGAGACTCTGTATAAAAAATAAATAAAATAAAATAAAATAAAAATAAATGAATGAAAGTGAAAATAATAATAAAAAAATAATTTTCCATGAAGGAAGAAGGTATATATAGATATGGTGTGTGTGTATGTATGCCTGTGTGTGAGTGTGAGTGTGTGCGTGAGTGTGTGTGTGTGTGTGTGTATCATAAAGCCTATAGATTTGAGAACTCAACTCTATTATCGGCAGAATAAACACAAAAATCCAGCATCATGGAAACTATGTAGAAAACTAAAGACGAGCCTACGAGATGGCCTGGTGCCCCAAGCCTGAATGCCTCAGTCTGACCCCTGGGACCCCATAACATGGATGCCAGGCACCAACTCCTGCAGCTTGTCCTCTGGCCACACACACACTGTGGCAGTTGTGTAACCACATGCATGTGCCATCACCACCACACAAGATGAATGAGAGAAAAGTAAAGCACAGGAGCTGGAGAGATGGCTAGCTCAGTAGTTAAGAGCACTGTCTGCTCTTCCAGAGGTCCTGAGTTCAGTTCCCAACAACCACATGGAGGCTTCCCTGGAACCCATATAAAGGTAGAAGGCAAGAATATTAAAGGTGCACACCTTTTATCCTTGCACTTTAGAGACAGAGGTAGGTGGATCTATGTGAGTTCAAGGCCACTGGTCTACAAAACTAGTTCCAGGACCTCCAGGGATACACAGAGAAACCCTGTCACAGAAAAATCAAAACTAAACAAAAAAAGAACTGACTCTGCACATGGTCTCTATACACCATGTACACATACCCAGACTCCACACATACACACACCACACACACACAGACACACACACACAAACTATACATGGACACATACCACACACATACATTAAAAAAATAAATAAATCAGAGCTCGGGTGGCGCACGCCTTTAATCCCAGCACTTGGGAGGCAGAGGCAGGCGGATTTCTGAGTTTGAGGCCAGCCTGGTCTACAGAGTGAGTTCCAGGACAACCAGGGCTACACAGAGAAACCCTGTCTCGAAAAACCAAAATGAATAAATAAATAAATAAATAAATCAGAAAACAAATCAAAAGCTTGAAGAAAACTCATTAATAATGAGTTCTTCAAGCCAGTGGCGAACAACTCATTAATAATGCTTCAGTGTTTGTATCTGCCTCTGGTTCCTCACATTCCACCCTTGGCTTCTGTCAACACAGAAGCAACTGTAGCTTTCCCTATGAGGAAAAGGCCAAGCTGGTTGGGCCCTCCTACCAACCATCTCTAGCTGGGGTTCTTCTCCAACTCCTCTAGCCTATCAGCCCTACTTCCTGAACCCTTTCATCCTCCCAAGCCTAGGGGTGGTAGCCACCCACTGTAATTACTAATATCCGGGGAATCTCAGCTTCCTTCTTGGCCCTTTCAGCTTTACAGCATCTGGATAAACAACCCACCTTGAATATCTTACCAGACACTGGCCTGAGAAAACCTGTTGTGGTTGGTTTGTTCCTGTGGACCCTACACTTGGCACAGGGTTCTTCCAAGAAGACACGGTGTCACGGACTGAATTATTGTTGACAGTTACTTGCTAGCAATGACCATGCACACAGCTTAGATCTGCAAAACCCGACCCCACCCTGCCTGAACCAGGCTTTGGCTAATGATATATGAGGTTAAGTGATGTCTGCCGCCAGAAGCTTCCAGAACTGTCAAAGGATCTTACCATTGTTCTCTCTCCACCAGGAGCCTGGTGTGTCACCAGTTGTCCCACAAAAGGAAGAAACAAACCTTTGTTGTTCAAGCCAAGGAGACTGTGGCGATGCTTAATGAGCCACATAAAACCTGAAGGGTCTAGAAGGAAATGGCTCTGAGCTGAAGAGGACTTGCCCTTCTTGCAGAGGACCAAAGTTCGGTTCCCAGTACCCAAACTGGGTAGCCTTAACCCTAGCATCAGGAGAGCCAACGTTCTCTTTTGGCTTCCATGGTCACCTGAACACACACACACACACACACACACACACACACACACACACGTGAGCGCATACACACCCATGTTTTTAGTAAAAGTAGCTGTTTGGTTTTCTTCCTCTTGCCCTGTTACAGGGTCAAAGGGTTAGTCTGTTCCAGAACAGTGAGCTCTGGAGGAGACTAGAAATAAAACGTTTGAGTCTGAGATGGGTGAGAAGTCTCCTTGCTCCCAAAGTCTGCTCTCAGTTAGTACAAGCAGCATGTGGCAATACCAACATAATGTCTACGACAGCTGGTCTCCGAACTTCTAAGTGTTCCTTTTGCTCTGTTTCCCTAGTGCAGGGATCTCAGGCACGCGCTGCCATGTCCAGGTCTGAACTAATTTATTTTTTAAATTCAAGGCCAGCAAGAAACCTCCAGAGGTAAAGGCTGATGATCCCCAGAACCTACATGTAAGGCGAAGTCTACTGCCAGGTATCCTCTGATCTCCGTATGCAGGTCATGGTGGGCAGACAGACAGACAGGCAGACACACAAATACATGTGATGACTTTTTAGTTTTTAGTTGTTTATTTATTTGTTTTGACACAGGGTCTCACTGTGCAGCCCTGGCTGTCCTGGAACTCACTTTGTAGACTAGACTGACCTAGAACTCACAGAGATCCACCTACCTCTGCTTCCCAGGTGCTGGGATTAAAGGCATGTGTCGCCACTCCTGGCTGACAAATTTAAAAAAAAAAAAAACATTTACAATATCAGTTGGTGCCGACCTTTGAACACAGTACTCAGAAGGCAGACCTCTGAGTTTGAGGCCAATATGGTTTAGATAACAAAGCTAGCCAGGGCTTCATAGTAAGACCCTTTTTCAAACAAACAAAAACCATCCATAATAGTTGTCTCTCATCCAGTGGGCACAGTGTGACATGTGATTGCATGAATACAATGTGTAATGACTGGCTAACTGGTCTATATAATATCTGGTATTTACTATGTCTTTGTAACATAAACTCTCTGGTGTTATTGTGTGTGCCATGTGTGAGTGTAGCCCTGCTTATGTAAGAAGTTCTACGCTCCCTCCCCAACACCTTGTAAAATGGGCATGGTAGTGTGCACCTGTAATCTCAGGGGGATAAGAAGTTCAAAGTTATTCTCCCATATGTAGAGAGTTTAAAGCCAGTCTGGGCTACATGTGACCTTGTCAGAAGGGAAAAAAAAAAAGGGGGGGGGGACTGATTAATGTGTTGTCAATCCATATTCAGTGGTCCTTGCTGAAACAATGCTAGCAATATGCTTTCTGGTGGATGGAGAAAAGTCCAGTCTTCCCATTCTACAGTTACCTCCCTCCTTTCACTAATAAAACCCAAAGTCCCTGGGAGATGAAGGCTACCTCCAGGATAAGGACCTGGGAGGAATGCGAGTGCAGGTCTCAGGAAGCCAAGGCTAGTGCCTCACCAACACCCAGCATCTGGGCAGGGAACTCCTTCCCACCCATCAGGCTGAGTGCATGCTGGGAAGCCGGCTGCCACTGGGCTACGCCCCATCTCCGAGAAGCCTCAAGGCAGGGCTTCTCATCCTGAGTGGTGACATTTTTCACCTTAAGACACTTTTACAAAGATCCTAGGCTATACAGTAGATATTCAAAACAAAGAGATCCACTAATTTTAAGACAGTTCTTTGATATATACACATATAGCCATTATTCGTTTAGTTAATTTTTTTTTGTTTTTGTTTTTTTGATTGTTTGGTTTTTTCAGACAGGGTTTCTCAGTGTTCTGTAGACTGCCTACCCCTGCCTCCATAGTATCTTGGCATTTATTAAAGACAATAAGTTTGCATACTGAAATGGATATGCCTGTTTTGTTTTTTTTTTTACATAATAAATCAGGGCTGAATGTTTGCTCCTGAAGGACACACACCTTTGACACTTAAAAACTTTATTTAAGAAGTATCTGATGCTGGGCGGTGGTGGCGCACGCCTTTGATCCCAGCACTTGGGAGGCAGAGGCAGGCGGATTTCTGAGTTTGAGGCCAGCCTGGTCTACAGAGTGAGTTCCAGGACAGCCAGGACTACACAGAGAAACTCTGTCTCGAAAAAAAAATTAAATATTTTTAGAATTATTTATTTTATGTATAGGAGTACACTATAGCTGCCTTCAGAAGAGGGTATCAGATTCCATTACAGATGGTTGTGAGCCACCATGTGGTTGCTGGGAATTGAACTCAAGACCTCTGGAAAATCAGTTAGTGCTCTTAACAGCTGAGCCATCTCTCCAGCCCCAGATATTTTTAAAAAGAGCATTTTTATTACTGGGCCCATACACTTGTGAGTTCAGGTGTTGCTGGAGGCCTTGGAGTTATAAGCAGTTGTAAACCACCCGATGCAAGGGCTGGATTTGAACTTGGGCTTTTGGCAAAAACAGTTTGTGCTCAGAGGAATAAGGTGGGGTGTGACAGAGCAGGACGCCCGACAGCCACCAGCCTCTGTACATGTGCACGAGACACACACACATACACACACACCATATATTCTCACATGCACACAAAAAGCTGAAGTTGGGAAGGCCATGCCCCCCACCCGATAGGCCGCTTCCATTCTGGGTCTTGTGTCTGCCAGGCATAGAGTAACTCGCATGTGGTGCAAGTTGGTGGGACAGGAGGATGTGCACCTTCAAGAAAGGGTCTGCTGCCCAAATGCAAGGAGGCAGTTGCCATTGTCCAGCTGTTAGCACCTGCAGGGTTCACCTTGGCCTTCAGCCTCAAGCCACACTTCTCCAGTGGCTAATGGCTGAAGGGGATGGAATAGGGTTCCCCCTCAATGGTGGTCCTCTGGCAGGTGACAGAGCTGAGACCTTGTATTAGGCAGTAGTCAAGTCTGCATCCTTCAGCACTGCCAAATCAAGCAGGAGCAGGCCCAGGGACACTGGTCCCTACAGGCTCCTTCTCTATTCCCGTCGGGCTAACAAGGAAGTCCCAGGGGATGGTGGCTATGCACAGGTTAAGCAGCCTGCCTTCTCTGACCTTTCTGTACCACACAGTCCTGCCAAGGGCATCACAAAGGCCAGGCCTTAAAAACTTCCTAAGGCCTTGTGTGGTGGGCTCTGGGCAGAGGTAGCAGGGTAAAGCTGTTCTCCTAAGTCTTGAAGGAGGGCTGGGCGAAGTACGGCAGTGCCCGGCGTGCGGGCGAGGGTGTGTACAGCTGTCTGGCTCTCCTGGGTGGGGCTGGGTGAAATGTTTGGGGATAGGCAGTGGCTGTCACATGGTCTAGCTGCAGGTTTGGGAAGGAAGCCGGGGGCTGGGCCGTGTGCCAGACACATCTAATCATTTTACTGGGTTAAGGAAGCAGAAGAGAACTAGGCTCTAGAAACTTCCGCCTTGATACCAGATGTACAGGAGACAAGGTGAGGTGATGCTTGGAAGACTTTCAAAGACTGTGTGTGGAACTTGGTGGAGAACGGGCCCAGAGACATGGAGGGGAGTGGGCGGGGCCGGGCCATCAGACTGCACATGGAGATGCAAAGGGAGCAAGAAGTATACGGGTGGCCAGGTGGCCGAGACCCCAGACATTGCAACCCAACTGGTCAAGCCTGGCGTTCCCCTCTCCCTAGGAGAGCTGAGGCAGGGTTCTACATATTTCCCATATATCCTTAAAGGCCATCGCCCCCACCTCCCCATTTCCTGTGAGGGAAGAAACAGGTGATCTTGCTTCCGTCACCTGTGGCCCAGGGTGGCAGGGCAATGCAGAAAGAAGGCGTGCCCATCCGCAGTCCTCAGCTTTACTTTCTCATGCCTGTGAAAACCACACAGGAAAACAAATGCAGGGCTTCAGTGTAGCCCGGTAGTAGAAAGCTTTATGTCAGGTATGACCTATGAAAAGCTTTATGGTGGTGCACGACTTCCATCACTGGGCTCAGGAGGCAGGCAGATGTCTGTGAATTAAAGGCCAGGCAGGTCTACATGACAAGTTCCAGACCAGCCAGGGCTACAGTGAGACCCTGCTTCAAAAAACAAAAACAAAACAAAAAAATAAAATTTAAGAGTATATTTAATGTGTAAAGCTCAGTTTCCAGTAAGCCCCCAAATAAAAGCACAATTAGTACAACTCATGTCTTCCCTAAGACGTTTATGGATGAAATGCCACTAACTGGAATTTGGAAACAGCCCAGGAGGGCTGAGGGTGTAGCTGGGGGAGGGGCACACTTTGGTACAGGGGTTTAGCAGATATGAGGCCCTGGCTTCAAATTCTTAGAAAAGGGGCTAAGCCGGGCAGTGGTGGCGCACGCCTTTAATCCCAGCACTTGGGAGGCAGAGGCAGGTGGATTTCTGAGTTCGAGGCCAGCCTGGTCTACGGAGTGAGTTCCAGGACAGCCAGGGCTACACAGAGAAACCCTGTCTCAAAAAACCAAAAAAAAAAAAAAAAAAGGGGCTAAATAACCATGAGTACCCACCCCACCTGTAGCCCCCGCTTCTTGGGGTGCTGGGGAAGGATAGCCTGGGCCTAGGATTGCTAGTTGAAGGTCATCATCAACAGAGAAAAACCATGACTTTTATGGTTTTATTTTTGTTTTTTTAAGGTAGGGTCTCATGTAGCCCAGGCTGGCCTAAACTCACTTGTAGTCAGGAATGACACAGAAGAATCCAAGATCACTTTACTGAGCTGATATTTTCCTTCCCTTTTAAATGCACTGAGGTAAATACACCTCATATACCAAGTTCCACCATACTCTCCTAGAGTGTGCTTGGTAGGGCTGAATGTGCCCATACTACCTTATAGGCCAGACCCTCATCCCAGGCCCTAAACCCTTGAGAGCCTGGGGCCCAGGCTTCCAAAGCACTGGAGCAAAGTGCTGTGGCCACTTAGCCTGGCAGCTCCTCCTGGACTGGCTGGTCCAGTTCTCTCTGTGGCCTAGCTGGGCAGCCTGGACTTCCAGGGGCGGGTCTCACCCTTGAGTCCTGGATGGCTCCTACAGGTCTGAGTTGCCTGCCCTCAGGCAGGTACCTGAGCATGTCCTGGCAGGTCTCAGCTCCCACCCACAGCCTGCCTAGGACTCCCCAGGTCACCAGGTCACCAAGGGAGGAAGGATGGCAGGAGAGGAGCCAAGTGAAGGCTCCTCCCAACTCTGTTGACTTAGGGAGGGCAAGCCAAGTCTACTTTCAGGCCAAAATGAGAGGATTGGACCCAGGTGAAGGACAGCCTCCTGTGACCCATGGGAAAGCTGGGGTATTGAGCTGTATATGTCAGCCTGCTCTTTGCAAAGACTGAGATCCTTAGTGGCCTCCAACACAGCCCAAATCTTCTCTATCAGGCTCAAGGCTGGCTCAGCTCCAAGGGGACAGGAGAGAGGAAGAAGGAGGGTGAGAAGTCAAGGGTGGGGGCTGCAGGGCTGTCAAGTCTCTGTGCATCACGCCAGCTCCTGCACCTGAGTGAACTTTGAGCCAGTGATTTATCCTGTTCTACAAAGCCAAGAATACAAGGCTCAGAAAGGTCACCAGGCAGTTACAAAACCAAGGACCACAGCAAGAACCACCTCTCTTCTTTCTTCTCTTCCTGGTTAGAAAACATCCAGGAAGTTCCTTTTGGGGCAGACAGTGCATTGGAGAGGACCATGGACAACTGTCAGGCTCCAGAGGAGGCTGTAGTGAAGAGAAGTGATCTCCGCCCTCCTAAAAGTTCTTGGCTGGTCTACTAATTGAGATATCATTAGACAGATTAAGATGAGGAAGACTGGGGCTGGAGAGGTGCTTGGCGATTAAGCACCTTCTGCTGTTACAGAGAATCTGAGTTCGGTCCCCAGCACCCACACCAGGCAGCTCAAAGCTGCCTGTAACTCCAGCTCTGGGAGGTCTTCTGGCTTATGTGGGTACCGCACAGAAAGGAGGCGCGCACACGATCAGGCACACATACCTACACAGCATTTCTCTTTTACAGGAGGAAACTGGAGGTGTAGCTCAGTTAGCAGAGCGCTTGCCGAACATGGACAAGGCTCTGGATTCAATCTCCAGTACCAGGGCTGGGCATGATACTGCCAACTCTACTCTCGAGGTAGCGGCGGAAGGATCAGAAGTTCGAGGTCTTCTGTAAGCCACAAAGTATGTTTAAGTCCATCCTGAGGTACACAGGACCTCCATCTCAAAAAAGAAGAAAAACTTCCAGGTGTGGCCGTGCAGGCCTTTAGCGCCAACACGAGTGAGGCAAAGGCAGAGGCAGAGGCAGAGGCAGGTGAATCTCTGTGAGTTTGAGGCCAAACTGGTCAACATAGTGAGGTCCAAGACAGTCAGGGTTATGTAGAGACACCCTACCTCAAAAACAAACAAACCAATGGAGAAAACCTGTGTTTCAATACAAAATAATTGGTGCTATAGAAAATAAGGGCTCTGGGCTCCTGGGATGAAAGGATGGTTATGCCACAAATTTCGGGAGAGTGAGCAGAGGAGCTCCGTAGTGATTAAGCGTTGTCTTGGTCTATACAGAAGCTAGAGATGGTGGGTGCACATCTGATCTGTAATCTCAGCACTACAGAGGCAGAGGCAGGATTATGACTTCCAGGTCAGTCTGGGCCAGATAGCAAGATGCTGTGTGGAAAACTAAAAATAGGGCTGTCCAGACTGTTCACTGGGTAAAATCTCCTGCTTGCTGTTCCTCAGGCCTCAGTTCAAGGGAGCCGACAGAGTCGGGTGTCATATGATGGGATGGCATTTCCCAAACCCCTTCAAGACTTTGGGAGAATCTGTACTGGGCACCTATGTGCTCAGGGCTTGTTATTTTCTGGGAGTGACAAGACAGGGCAAGTGACCCAGGAATGAGGGTGCATGGTGAAAGAGCCATTGAGAAGGAAGAGGCCAAGATGGGTGACATTGTGATCAATTTTACGTTGAGGGTGGGAAGATGGACTTTGCCAAACCAGCCAGTTACAAGGAGAAGACTGGGGCAACCCCCAAGATGCAGGTGGCCCGGAGGCAGCAGCTGTGCCTAAGACTGAAGGGGTAGCAGGGCCAGTCTTGGGCTGAGACTCCACAACACAGGCTTCAGAGAACTGGAGACAAATGTGTGGGCTAGAAGGTTCCTCACGGGCAGATTGGAGAGAAGCCTAGGAAAGCTGTTGCAACTATCAAGAGGAAAGGTGATGGAGGTCAGAGGAGGCAGCCAGAGATGGGATGAATTCCTACTCAGCATGGGTAGGACCCTTACTGTCTTGGGCACTTGCAGGCAACAGATAACTGAAGGAAGTTAAATTGTCCCAGACTAGCCGATTCAGGAAATAGGTACACCCAGGGAATCTGGTTTCACTTCAGCCCTGGCCAGGTGCCCCAAGTGCCTTCCTCCTTGGCATTTGAACAACATGGCTTGCATGCTAAATCCATAGGTCTGTCAAATGTGGGAACAAGATACTCACGTATGTGTGTCTACATGATGAACTCAGGACTCAGACAGTTAGTTCAATGGGTATATCCCCTCCCTAGAGCCGGCTGCCTGCATGAATCTAGTCTCTCTCATGTTGTGAGGCAAGCTTACACTGGGAGGAAAGCAGCCTGGCCTCCTGGTGGCCTCTGATCCCCACCTCTTTCCAGCCCACCTTCTCTCTAAGACCTCAGAAAAGCAGACCCTTTTGGGCCCTCTAGCTCTGAGGTGTACTTTGAGGATGGTAGATCATATCCCGCCCCCTCTGGACCCCACAACTTTTTCATCGGAGAAAGCTGAACCAAGGACATCCAAGAGTCCAGTGGCATGTCCTATGCCTTGATAACATAGAGGAAGGCATAAGGGGGTTAGGAGAAGAGGAGGTACTGGATTGTATCTCAGTATACTTCTCTACAGGGTCAGCTGGTTCTATCTGCCTTGCCATCTCCTATCAAGGTGACAAGAATAACAAAATGCAAAGGCTCAAAAGCCAGGCAGTATCTGTCAGGCCAGCTCCTCCCTAGAAACGGGGGGGGGGGGGGGAAGCAGGGGGGTCAGGCGCACAGTGGTCTTAGCAGTCTGTGGAGTCTAGCCTGTGCAAAGGATGGGGACAGGTAGCCTGCTTCCTGACATTCCCTTGCTTCCCTGAATGACATGTCTCTTCAAAGGTTGGGAGCCGGTTCTCTCCCTCCATCCTGGCCCCTCAGCTCTACATCCTTACCTGAAGTGCCAGTTCTGAGTGCTCTGTTCAGCAGGAGCCTCTGACCTAGTCCTTCCTGCTGGGATGCCTGAGACACATCCACCAACCCTCTCTTCTGATAGCCTGGTATTGGGAAAGAACACTAGAGGAGGAGGAGGGAGGAAGGAGGAAAGCAGAACTTGGGTAAGTTACTGCATCTGCAAATATAGAAGGGGATCTAGGAAGGGGAGGGAGGCAGCCTTGGGTACCACTGAACCTGAGTCACTTAGAGACGGGGCAGCTGAAACCATCAATGGGCTAGGTCTTTGCTGTTCAAGCCTGAGGACCTGAGCTTGATCCTCGGAAGCCATGTAAATGTAGAAAGAGAGAAACAGACGTCACCAACTGTCCTCTGTCCTCCACCTGCATGCAAATGCATACACACTAACATACAACAACAAACACACACACACAACAAGAGTAACAACAGCAATAATCATTATTAAGTATTTACAGAGCTAGGGAATTTGTAATCCCAGTATTTAGAGTTTGGAAAGCAGGAAGGTCAGGAGTTCAAAGCCATCCTCTGCTACCAAATGAGTTCAAGGACAGCCTGCCCTACAAGAGACCCTGTCTCAAACAAACAAACAAACAAACACAAGATTTCTCAGTGGTTAGGAGCACTGCCTACTCTTCCAGCACCCACATGGCAGCTCACAACTGTAACTCCAAGATCTGACACCTTTACCCCGGCATATGTGCAGACAAAACACCAATGCACATAGAATAAAAGGATCTAGAATTCAGCTTTGACTTCTTTCTCCTCAAGAATGTTCTCAGCAAGGCCACCATTCTTTATAACCATTTCATGAACATTTCCGATCTCTTCTATTGACAGGCCTCTTGTGCCCAGGTGCCTATATCCCATGCTCCCTGCTTCAGTCAGGAAGCAGGGCTTGTGTGTACAGCTCACAGTCCAGCCTTGTGTATACAAGCTTCCCCTAGCCAGACAGACAAACTCCTGATCTTCTCATTTCCTTTCTTTCTTTCTTTTTCTTTCTTCTTTTTCTTTCTTAAATTTGTATGAATATACTGTAGCTGGCAGACATGCCAGAAGGGGGCATCGGATTCCATTACAGATGGTTGTGAGCCACCGTGTGGTTGCTGGGAATTGAACTCAGGACCTCTGGAAGAGCAGTCAGTGCTCTTAACCACTGAGCCATCTCTCCAGTCTGATCTTCTGATTTTCTATGGGATTACAAATGCCTTAACTCTGCAAATACTTGGTGATTACTATTGTTGTTGTTGTTACTCTCACGTATGTGCTGCAGAGGGCTCTGCAGGATGATCCATGAGGCACTTCTGGGACAACACCTGTGTGCCACCTTTGGGGAACTCTCAAGGCCCTAGCCTCCCTAGAGAATGCCTCTATATCTGAACGTGTCCGGATTTACTCAGCTCTGGGCCTTAGCACCACGAATACACCTTCCTGAGGAGACATTTAGAATTCTGTACTTCTGCCAGGCTACTCACCCAGAGCGACATTTCCTCTGGTCTCCAAGACTGTAAGTGTGCTCTTTCTTGCAGTCAATGTCCATCTGTCTCAGGCAGCCCCCCTCGCCCATATACCTACAGCCCCTCCATTACTGAGATACTGAGTAGCTGTGAATCAGTTTTCTCAAAGAGAAAAATCCATTGTTAAAAATTGCCTATGGCAGGCAGATTTCTGAGTTCGAGGCCAGCCTGGTCTACAGAGTGAGTTCCAGGACAGCCAAGGCTATACAGAGAACCCCTGTCTCGAAAAACAAAACAAAACAAAACAAAAAATTGCCTATGGTAGAAATAAAAAACTGAGGTGACAAACAGGTATCCATTGGGCCACAGTGATGTTTTGTTGTTTAAATGAAGTTGTTTTGCCTGATACAAAATTATCCATTTTAACTTAGGGTACTGGGAATTGAACCCAGAGCCTTAAGCAGCCTCTGAGAGCATGCCCTACTATTGAGTCACATCCAGCCCTCTGTAAGACAATGTAAAAGCAAAGTGTTGTAACCATCACCTGACACCAGGATGAAACCCCATAACTTGTAAGGACCATCCTCATTCTCCCTCCCCGTAGCTTCTAGCACTGATCTGCATTCTGTCCATAAGGGCTCACACGTGGTCTTTGGTGGGTTTCTTTGACTTAGCATCACTTCTTAGAGGTTTAGCTGAGCTGTAGCATGAAACGGCACTTACTCCTTTTCTGTGGTAAATAATATTCCACTGCATGGGTGGGCCACACTGTTTATCCTTTTATTAATTGCTGGAGGGTTTGACCTGTGTCCTCCTTTTGGCTGTTAACGCACAGTATTGCTATGAACATCTGGGTACAAGAACTTGTTGGCATACCTGATTTTGGTTTCTTTATTCATATACCCAGGAATAGAACTGTTATCCTGAATATGTTTAACTTACTGGTTTTTAAAATCTCAAACAAACTAATTTATGTGTATGCACCAGTGTAAGTAAATGTGCATCAAGTGCGTGTAGTACCCTCCAGAGGCCAGGGGGGGCGTTCGATACCCTGGAACTGGAGCTGCGAAGGGTTGTGAGCCACCAAGTGGTTTCTGGGAACCAAATCCGGGTCCTCCGCTAGAGCAGCAAGTGCTCTTAACCACTGAGCCACCTCTCCACACACAACCCTTACCCCCCACCCCCAATCTATGTTTAACTTTTTAAGGAAAAAAAAGTGTTCTAACTTCTAGATCTTGAACGTGTTTGGGTGTCCAACCTTCAGTTTCCGTCCCCGCTACTGCCTTACCCAACCCATATGATTCATTTACACTATCAGTCTGGCCCCTAAAGGCATCTGAACCTGCCGCCCCTAGAAGGCTGCGGAGGCAAACCAACCTCCCTCCAAAATAAAAGTCCACGGCTAACTACTATAGAAGTCTACTACACCTCTTCTGCTCTCAGAGCGCTTCTGGGGTTTATTCTCAAAGGAAGAAAGTGGAGCTTACCTGCAAAAGAGGCGGCAGAGACCTGACCAACCCATCCCAGCAAGCCAGTTTGGAAGCTGGTTCTGGAAGGAAACCGGGTGAGGCGGGCGAGGCCCGGAGCTGGAGGAGGAGGAGCAGTCGGGCGGCGCGCGCTCTAGAGCCTCGTCCGGGCCGGGGTCTGCGGAGCTGCTGCACGCGAGCGAGCGAGCGAGCGAGCGAGCACGCACCGAGGTGGCCGCTGTACCGTGCACAGCTAGCGGTGGGGATCCCGCCCCGCAGCAACCGCGAACCCGGGCGGGGCTCAGGTCGCTCGGGGGCGGTGCCGGTTCCCGCCCCCCACATCCGGGGGCCGGGCTGGGCGCTGGGGCTCGCGCCGCGCGAGTGAGTCAGGCCGGGTTTTCCCTCCGTCTCTGGGGCCAGCCGACGAGTGTCGCCCAGTGCGTCTTCTGCCCGCCGGTCCGGCTCCCGCGCGTGCCCAAAGAGCCTGGGAAGAGAAAGGTTCGAGACTGAGCTGGGGACTGCAGCGCGCCCTGGGATCCACGGCGCCAGCATGGTAAGTGGGCAGGGCGGGTCGCTGAGGTCGTTCTCGGACACCCGGCGGAGGTGGCAGGATGCTGTGCGCTCCCCAGTGTCCTCTGCTCCGGCGCACGAGGCTGACCTGTAAATGCGCTTTCCATGGAGCATCGCCCCGGTCCCCGCGCCGCAGCTAGGAGGGGCAGGCGCCCTTGGCGCAGGAGTCTGACCTCGGCCTCCGCCCCCTGCACCAGCTCTAAGCAGGCCCCACAGACGGCTGGCGGGAGACCTGCACCCCACCCCGCCCCCTGGGTAGCTCGGAGGGCCTCCGGTAGGTAGTTCTGGGATCCCTCGCTTCCTCCACAGCCTTCCTGGGCGCAGTTCCACCGGGATGTCCAACCTGTCTTCTCTGCCGCCTTCCCGGGGATACCGCTCACCTGACCTCGCCCTCAGGGTACCCTCTTCCTGCCTCAGCCCCCCCTACCCTGTCTGACCCCCAACTGGGGACCTGCGAATAGGGGACGTCCCGAGGTCTGGGACTCTGTTTCAGTCCTGACTTTAGCCTTTGACAAAAGTAAGGACCGGGACTCTTAACCGTATTAAGAAGGGGGCTTGGGACATACCCAACCCAAAGGTACAGATTGGGCATGGTTGTCCTTGGGCGGGAGCAGAGGCGGGAGGCCCTCCTGGACCTGGAGATCAGCCTCCTCCCAGACTCTCACAAGCTGGGCTTCTCTGCCGACTAGCTGCGTGTGGGTGTGTATGTGCAAGACTGTGAATGAAAGCGACCAGCCAGCTCCCGACACCGCCTAGCAGTTTCCTGAGCTAAACCAGCGCCACTTCCACTATTTCTTCTTCTTACCTCTTTCCCCAGAGCGGGCAGGAAAGATCCCTGGGAGGGGAGGGGGGTAGGTTCCATCCCGCTCAGCCTAGATGTAGATGCCCTTGGGAGAAACAAGCATGGGGGGCTGGGCAGGCTACATAGACAGCAGAGTATGCTAGTGGAAGGTGACCCCTAGCTTGGACAGCTGGGTGTAGTATAGAGGGCTTTACTGTGGGAATTCAGATTGAGCCTCAGCGTGGGATTCCTTCTTTCAAGCCTCAGTTTCCCTAGGTGTAGATAGGCTCCTTTATGCGGTGCTCCACCGACTAGTGTGGAGACGATGTGGCATTATGAAATAGAGGACTCAGGAACACTGAAGCACTGTACACAGACCAAATGTGGATAATTCTGTCGAGGGGGCAGGGTACGCCAGCCACCCCCATCGCCTCTCAGGCTGTCCCCATTTTTGGAGTTGGGACATTCCAGTGTCATTCCTCTATGGCAGCTGCAGGCACACCCCTCAGAAGGACTGATCCCCCCCAGCAGGTGGTGTGACCCTCCCCTGGGGCACTCTGGTGAGACTAATGGCTGTTTAGGGGGAACTGTAACTCCAGCCACATGGAGGATGAGGCGCCCCAACCTGAAGGAAATGCAGTGAAAGCTGCCTTGGGGGGAGCCAGGACACTTCCTCCCATATTGCTGAACATGACCTTGGTCGCATCATTTTACCTCCTGAGCCCCTGTTTCCTCTGATGAAGCAAAAACAAATAACCCATTTCACCTCTTGGGTGTGTTTTGAAGAGGTATCCAGGGTCTGTTGATGGGGTGCCACTGCGTATCGCTGTGTACCGCTATTTGAGGCTTTCTGCACTGCTGGCTAATCCTGGGGGCAGAGAGAGACAGGAATGAAGGGGTACTGCTGCTGCCGGCTGAGTAATAGTGTATATTCAGCTCTTTACAGAGCCCTGGGCATTAAGATAAACACCCTACTGTGGCAGCACTGTCCTAGCATTTGGTGGAAACCCCCCACTTTCTGCTCTGCTCTGGTATCCCAGAGGTTGTAAGGCTCTTGCTAGCTCTCTCCTCCACCCCCCACCAAATCACAGGCCAAAGAGCCTGCACAGCTGCCCTGGCCTGGGCAGGCGATCCCAAGGCTCCTAAGCAACGGGAAGGGAGGAATGTGCCTGTTGGGGGAGGGGCAGAGGTAGGTTGGGTTCTTTAGGAAAAGGGTTTGTCTCCAGACTGAGACCTGGGGTGGCCTCAGCCTAGCAGGTGGAGCAGACGTGAGATCTGGTCTAGGTGGGAGGATGGTGGGTGACCTTGTATCAGCCGTATTGTCCGCTGTTGGACAGGACTGACCTCACTCTGGTCTCGTAACATACATTTGTCTATGGGACCTATACCTCCATACTCTTCTCTGTATGAAGCCATTTGGCCATTTGCACAGTTTGGCTCATGACTACACTGGTTCATCCCCGAGACCTGAGACCCTTTAGTGGGTACCACATAGTGTCAGTTTCTCATGAGACTACAAGCGTCTGCACAGAGGAAAGTGAGGGTCTGTGTGTTTGGGGTGAGATGGGTATATCTGGCACTGTCCGCAGCAGGCACACAGGACTTAACAGTTCACAAAGCTGGTTCTCCTCCGTTTCCTCTTTGTCAGTTATCCTGACAGAGGTAACTGGGGAGGAAGACAGAGAGATGGCTGGAGACTAGATCTCGATTCTGTTTAGGAGTAACAGAATATTTCATATACAATGATGTCTGTCTAGCTGGGTGGGCTTGCCAAGGCAAGGCAATGTTGAATGGGGAGATAAGGTGACCCAGGTCTAATTCTTTTGATTGTGGGTGACATCCTGAGTTCTGCAAGACACTTGGCAGCCCTGGTGACCCCATGAGTCCTCATCCTGACCAGTTCTGTGACTTAGGCAGGTCATTCCATCTTTTTGAGTCTCCAAGGGCTTACCTTTATAAAAGACACTGAGCTAGGGGTGACGGCATATGCCTTTAATTCCAGCATTCTGCCTCAAATAACCAAGATAAATAAATGAATTAAGTTTGAAAAGGAGGGATACTGAAGCCATAGTCTCCTTGAGACTCCTGCAAAGTACCATGTTACTGTAAGAGCCCAGCTACAGTAGTCCTGTAACCTGAAGTCTCTTGTATTTACATAGCTTGTGATATCCCTAGAAGGGTCTCACTGTTCATATGGGGCTGGACTGGGTGTCCAAACTCAGACTTGCACCCCACCTTGAGTGGTGTGTTACTCAGGAGCGGACCACTACAGTTATTTATTGCCTGGGGTAGGGTGGGGGTGGGGACCAGACTGCCTTCCCTCCCTCTCAGGCAGAGAATGCTTTGTCTTTCACAAACACAAAACCTGGAAACGGTTGAGGATGGAGCCTCCTAACCACCATTGTTTGGGGTGGGAGTGGGTGTCCCGGAAGCATATTGGGTGGGTGGTGGTGGGTACTCCCAGATGCAGCAGCCTGCCTGCCAGACATCTGCCTGGCACTGGGAGCAGCTGTATGTGGGTGGATGGGAAGCAGAAAAGGTGCCATTCACTGCCAGTTGTTTGCACCTACTGCATGCTGGGCAGTGGGTGTGGCACACACACCAGTCTCCTGAGAGTTGGGCCCCAGAACATGTGGGAGACTGTTCAGAAGTCTGGTCCCTTGGTACCAAGCTGGAGTGTGTGGTTAAGCTCAGCCTTGGTGTTCTGTGTTGACTGTGGCTCCAGGCCAGACCTGGACTACATGCCTGGTCACATATCTCACCCCGTGCTCTCGGCATCTCTACATGATAAATGCTGACTATTGTAGCTTTTCTGCTCCTGAAGAAGGCTCAGTTCACACAATTTTAGCATGGCTGCCGGGCGGTGGTGGCACACGCCTTTAATCCCAGCACTTCAGAGGCAGAAGCAGGTGGATTTCTGAGTTCGAGGCCAGCCTGGTCTACAGAGTGAGTTCCAGGACAGCCAGGACCACACAGAGAAACCCTGTCTCGAAAAAACAAACAAACAAAAAAATCAAACAAACAAACAAAAATTTTAGCATGGCTAAGGTCACAAGCTGCCAGCTTCCAGGTTCTATGGCTGGTGGTACCTAACAACAGAACACAGTGACATTATAAAGCCTGGCTGCTTCTCTTCCCTCTGCCTATCATAACTGGCTAGACCTGGACACCTGTTCCGGAAACAGAAGCCATTGTTCCTCCCCTTAGGCCCTTCCTGTGTGTATCACCATCCTTCCTCCCCTTGGGCCCTTCCTGTTTGTATCCCTCCCACTGTATCCCGCCTGCCCCAACCTCCACGAACTCCAGATGTTTCCCTGGGGAACCTCTGACCCTTTGAGGAAAGAGGGGGTTCCCACCTAGATAAGCCAGAAGAACAGACCTCCTGTGTTCTGACTCACTGTTCTTGCTCCTCCTCTATCCCCCAAATTTGGTTTAGAACCTGTCAGAAATAAGCAAGGTCATGGATCAGACAAAACCTGAGCCACCCTCTGCCCTTTGCTGGCTCATTTCTAGGAAGAAGGCCCTAGCCCTGCTACTTGAGGGCCTCGCCTCCCTGCCTTGTCTCTACATTCCGCTTCAGACCCCTGTCTGGGAGCTGTTCCTTTAAATGTTCCCGTGGAAGTCCCATTTCCTTTTCTTTAGACTTAGTCTGACGCAGTAGTCAATGTACCCTTCCTCTTGCCATCCTGTGAATCCCATTCTGTTCACACATAATCTGCTTCTGATGGGCCTGGGCAGAGCGAGGAGCTTACAGATGGCAAGTGTCTAGTTTTAGTGCATCTGGGAACTTGGGTACTGAGTGTCCATCTGCCACTAATGGAGCCTTCTGATTCCCAGAATCAGCTGCCTGTGCCCTGCTGAACCTTCATGGCCACAGCCTCAGGCCCTGCTGGCATTGCCATGGGCAGCGTAGGCAGCCTGTTGGAACGGCAGGACTTTTCCCCTGAAGAACTTCGGGCTGCACTGGCTGGCTCCCGGGGCTCACGGCAGCCAGATGGGCTGCTCCGGAAAGGCTTGGGCCAACGAGAGTTCTTCAGCTACCTTCATCTCCCCAAGAAGGATGGCAAGACCACCAAGCGAGCCCCTCGGACTGAGCCAGACTATGCCACCCTCTACTACCGGGAGCATCCTCGGGCTGGAGACTTCAGCAAGACTTCCCTACCTGAGCGGGGTCGTTTTGACAAGGTGCGTCTGCATTACAGGGGATTGGGCCCACTTGAGAGACTGTGATGCTGGGGAGGTCATCTGGGAGGCCCTGGCCATGGGATAGGGATAGGGCAGACTGAGGTGTGAGAAGTCTGAAGCGTGACCACTGCCTCCCTATGATACGTTCCCTGTATTCTCAGAGGGGATTCCCTTTGGGAATATGAGATGGGCAGACAAAAGTGGCTAACCTTGCTCACACCTACGTTCTCTTCCTGACAGTGCCGAATCCGTCCTTCTGTGTTCAAGCCTCCTGGGGGCTCTGGGAAAGGCTTTTTGTCCATGCAGAGCCTGGCAGCCCACAAGGGCCAGAAGTTGTGGCGAAGCAACGGCAGCCTGCACACTCTGGCCTGTCACCCACCCCTGAGTCCTGGGCCTCGGGCCAGTCAGGCCCGTGCACAGTTGCTTCATGCTCTCAGCCTAGATGAAGGTGGCCCTGAGCCCAGTCTATCGGACTCTTCCAGCGGGGGTAGTTTTGGCCGCAGTCCAGGTACTGGCCCCAGCCCTTTCAGCTCCTCCTTGGGCCACATTAATCACCTTGGAGGCTCCCTGGATCGTGCTCCAAGGAGCCCGAAGGAGTCTGGACCTCTGGCAGTACTGAGCTGCCTGCCTGAGCCACCTCCCCCCTATGAGTTCTCCTGCCCCACTACTGAGGAGGTCACCGTGTTGCCTGAGACCTGTGAGGAACTCAAGAGGGACCTTGGTGACCAGGATGTTTCCAACCCCTTCACTCAGGTGAGAGAGCCCCTGCCCTGGAGTGGTCTGTCCCTTGCATTGGTAGGTGGACCAGATTAATCTCTGACATCTGGCATAACCTGAGGTAGGGACAAACCATGAGCAAGGTCTAAGCGTAGGATGATATTGGGGGCCGGTTGTGTGGTCGAGGCAGCAGAGAATGAGACCAGAGGTTAAGCCTCTGATGAGATCCTTTCTCCCATGCACTCAGAGAGAAAACATCAAACAAACAAAAACCACCTGTAGACTGGCAGTATAACTCAACGGTAGAGTACTTGCCTAGCCTGTGTGAGGCCCTAAGTTCGAATCTCACCACTGAAAAGAAAGACAGCTCGCCTTAGCTCTCCTTCAACTACATGGAAGGAATCCATGTCCCTTTGGTCCTGCCTGGGAATTGTGTAGGAAGGAGGGAGACTGTTTCTGTGAGTTGTGTGTATTAGGAACACTGTCTGTGGAGAGCCTCTTTGAGTATGAAGCATATGTGGTCAGGACTCGGGGTTCTGTTACCTAGGTGCAGAAGACATTAATGGTGGCAGGCTATGGGCACAGAGGAACATTGTTATTGGGAAGGCCAAGTGTGGAAATCTGAGCGAGACTGTGCCCACTACTAACCAGTTCCTCTTCCCCTCTGCAGGTGCTAGAGGAGCGCCAGCGGTTGTGGTTGTCTGAGCTGAAGCGTCTGTACGTGGACCGGCTTCACGAGGTGGCCCAGAAAGCTGAGCGCAGCGAGCGCAACCTCCAGCTGCAGCTGTTTATGGCTCAACAGGAGCAGCGGCGCCTGCGCAAGGAGCTGCGAGCTCAGCAGGGCCTGGCTTCAGAGCCTCGGACCTCTGGTCCCCCCATGGAGGCTGACCCCAATGCTCGGCCAGAGGAAGAGGCCCGATGGGAGGTAGGACACTCTCCGAGGCATCACCTTCTGTCTCATTGTCCTGGTCCCATACTCTGTTCCGTAAAGCAGCCGGCCCCAGTAACATACAGTGTTTGGCCCTTGCTCACTGTTTGTCCCTTCCCCCCAGGTGTGCCAGAAGACTGCAGAGATTAGTCTGTTGAAACAACAGCTTCGGGAAGCCCAGGCGGAGCTGGCACAGAAGCTGGCAGAGATCTTCAGTCTGAAGACGCAACTTCGGGGCAGCCGTGCACAAGCCCAGGCTCAGGACGCTGAGCTAGCCCGACTGCGGGAGGCAGTGCGCAGCCTGCAAGAGCAGGCACCTCGGGAGGAAGCCCCAGGCAGCTGTGAAACGGATGACTGCAAGAGCAGAGGACTGCTGGGGGAGGCAGGAGGCAATGAAGCCAGAGAAGGGGCCGAGCAGCTGAGGGCAGAGCTGCTGCAAGAGCGGCTTCGTGGCCAGGAACAGGCTCTGCGCTTCGAGCAGGAGAGGCAGACTTGGCAGGAGGAGAAAGAGAGGGTGCTGCGCTACCAGCGAGAAATCCAAGGGAGCTACATGGACATGTACCGCCGCAACCAGGCACTTGAACATGAGCTGCGGGTGCTGCGGGAGCCCCCTACATCCTGGAGTCCCCGGCTGGAGTCCTCCAAGATCTGAGGCTAGCCAAGTGTGCTGACAGCAGGCATACTGTCAGTAGATACCCTGAGATGGCAGGCTCCTCCCTTGCACTGGTCTGGGGCAGAATCTGTAGAGGCCAGTTTAGGGATGGAAGGCCCACCCAGTGGAGGGCTCCAGCCGGCAATGGGATGGATAGGGTGCCTGCTCCAGAAGCTGTGGCAAAGTCTTGCTAGCAGAGAACCACACCCAGGGAGGGCCTAGCCCTGCTTCTAGCAGTGGGTGTGGCCCAGTAAAGTAGGTTGGAACCGTCCAAGCTTCAGCCCCAAGATGCAGAAGGGTGGGAGACAAGGAGGGTGGCAGATGACCTGGCCTGAGGTCTTCCTCCATGAAAGGAGCCATGGGTGGGAAGATCAGCCTCCTCCAGAATAAAAAGCACGTTTTCTATGAGGAGGCCTAGTTGATAAGATTGTCCTTGGCCTGAGTCCAGAGGCTCCTGGATGGTCAGTGTTCCAGGCCTTGGACCTAGGCTGTACTTCCTTCTGTGGTCCCAATAGTGGAAAGAATATACCCGGTTGCAGTCGCTGGTCTGATGTGTTGGAGAATGGAAGAATGTTATTCCTTCCTTCCATACCCCACAGGCCTTAGCTACTGTGTGTGGGCTGCAAGCGCTTTCTTCATCACCATCGGATGTTTGAGAAGAAACAATACCAGAGAAACCAAAGGATTGGTCGACAGGCATTTACAGAACATGAAGTGTTTTTCTGGTGGGATGTCTGGACCCTGGGTGCCCAGGCAGCTGCTGGGTTTGGAGCTAGCTCAAGACAGCTTCCTCTGTAACATGTAAAAGCTCCCGTGGGCTCTGCTACCTCCAGCTGTGGTGTGCCCCTCCCTTCATGTTGTGGGGGCCAGAGGCAGGTGCAGGAACTATGTCATTTCCAGAAGCAGTAGAGGCCTGTGGGGTATTTTATTTTGCATTAGATCTGGTTTGTGCTCTTGAAAGGTCTGGGGAAAGAGTCCCTCATTCTGTACCTGGCCTCAGAGCTGACCTTTTAAGTCTCTGCTTCCAGCTAAAGCTGATCCCAGGTCCCTGAGACCCTCAGGCACCCTCCCTTAGCAGTACTGTGTATCATCTGGGCTTTGTTCCCCTTGGGTTAGGGACTGATGTGGCTGATACCTCCTCTTTGCCTACCCCCTACCTTACCTGCCTTCTGTTAATTTTTTTTTGAGTCAGGGTTTTGCTGTGTAGACCTGTAGACCAGACTAGGATGGATCTCATTGTGTAGCCCAGACTGACCTGTAAGGACTCTGCTGCTTACCTGTTGGAATTAGAGACCTGTGTTACACCTTAGCTTGCCGCCTTTCCTTTTCCTTGTGTTAGACAGGGTCTCCCAGTATATCCCAGTCTGGCCTCTGCCTCCTAAATGCTGGGATTATAGGCCCGTACTTCCACTTGGGCTCCCTTCCACTTGAGAGAAACCACCTGTTACAGACGTGTGATGGGAATAGCTAGCTACTTAGCTACTTAGCTACTTAGCTACTACGGACTTACTGTCTGCCTGGTTTTATGTTAGGCACTTGTGGTCTTGTGGACACAAGTGCATCCCAGCTCTGAGGGGGTGGGGGATAATAGCCATTTTTTTCTTATTTTGGTTTTTGAGACGAAATCTCTCTATATAGCTCTTGTCCTGGAATTTACCATACAGACCATGGTGACCTTGAACTTACAGAGACCCACCTGCCCAACTGCACACAGCTATTTATTTGCCTCCTGTATCTTCCTTGGAACCATTCAAGAATCCTTTCAGAATTGTCACAGATCTCTTGATCTCGGTCCATGCCTGTGAGCCTCTGAGGTCCAGCAAGTAGGTGCCCGGTTTAGATGACCAGCTGTGGCCTGTGACACCTGATCTGACTGATGGGCCCCACCTTTTTTAGGGTGGAGGACTGGGTGTGTGAGTTGTCTGGTGTGAAGATGCTGTGTTTATGATCTGTGATTGGCAGGTGTGTGTAGATGTGCTTAGGGGTGGTAGGTGTGTCCAAGGGGGTGTGTTTGGGGCCTTGGCCCTAAAAACCAGCTCCTGGGTGGAAGCCAGGACCGATTCCTGACCCTCTCCCATTTCTTCCTGACTGTTCCAGCCCTTTACACTGGTCACACTAGGTAGACCCTGAATCCCAGATAGTCCTCAGGGAGTAGCTGAGACACATAGACCCACACCTGAGCCCTGGTTCTCACCAGAATTGAGGGTTTAGACAAGCTAATCCCCACAGACCATGATATCCACTTCCATTTTATAGGTCTCTACAAACACAAGTCTCTGGGCTAGTAGGTCCAGAGAAGGTCTCCCCTAATAAGTCAGTTGTTAGCCTAAAGTCTAAGTTACTTCCTCAGCGGGGCCAGAAGCCAGTCAGGCCAGGTGCCCATGTGCCCACCTTCTGGTGTACCCACTCCACTGTGTAGTTCCCCACCCAGCAATTACGACCTGGGTTGGCCAGTAGAGCCAGCGGGGGTGGGTGGGCGGTACCAAAACTTGGCAGTGGTGCCAGAAACCAAGGCCAGGCCCAGATGTAGAGGGGGAGGGCAGCCCAGAACCAGATCTCTCGTTAGCTCATCCTTCCTTGGCAAACCAGTTCCCTGGTCCCCAAGCAGGCTGGGTGGCTCTGGGGCCAGCTGGTCATAGAAATCACTGTCACAGCTACTGGAGAAGCCAGTCTCTACTGCCTCTGGAAGACCCCTGGCCCAGCCAGTTTATGTGGAAATCTAGTGAGCATCTCACACTGTTCCCAGTTCTGTGCCTCAGATCCCTCTTGTTCACCCAATGTTTCTTTCTCTTAGCCTGTCACTTAATGCCAGCAGCTTTCCAGGACCTTCCAACTTCAGTGATCTTGGCAGCAGCTCTTGGTTCTCTGGTCAGACAGCTGTGGGCTGTCTTGGCCCAAACCAAAGTTGATAGGAGGAGGAGATTGTAATTTCTGGAGCCTTTGGGGAATGAAAGAAGAAGGGGCCTGAGTAGGTCCTGAGCTTAACTGGGGAGGTAGCTGGGGCGCCCTTAGTGGAGCCCTGATTTCATGGTACCACATTGAGGTAACCAGCACTTGAGTGTTGCTTCTCAAAGGAAACTTTGCAGAGCCCCTTCACTATTGTCTCCCCTGGGTGTTTCTACAGTGCTCTAACTGTTGGCTTGCCTGACTCCATTGGGCTGTGAATATTGCCAACGATGGGTTGTGACCTCCATTTTGCTTCAGAGTGCTCTGGCTCCAACCCCTGAAGGTAGGGCTGAGAAAGGTAGATATGGAAGCAAGGTTGACCAGACTCCACTGTCTAGGATGGATGACTTTAAGGTGAGGGCCTGGGGAGTGATTTGATTCTGAGCCATTCAGGGCACCAGTTCTAGGTCAGTGACACGTTCACTTAGCTCTAGCACTTAGTCACTATTGAGGCCATGGGTCAAATACAGTTCACAGGTAAGGAAGACAGTGTATTCTGGTGGAGGAGGAAGACATGTCTATACGAGCGAATGCTGTTCTAGACAGCAGAGCCAGGCAGGGGATGCAGAAGGCACAGGTCTGGAGAAATGGCTCAGCAGAAGAACCCTGACTACTCTTCCAGAGGCTCCAGTTCTAGACCCAGCACTTACAGAGTGGCTCACAACCACCTGTAACTCCAAGCCCAGGGGATACAATGGCCCTCTTCTGGCCTCCACAAGCACAGACATATGTGCAGAAAAAGTACCTACACACATAAAATATACAGTTTTAAACAGGACTGATAATCCAGACAATCTTAAATACAGTGCAGCGGGATCAACAGAGGCCTCCATGGTGGAGACAAGTCAGGAGAACAAAAAGAAAAGGAGGAACCTGCCTGAGACTAGGAGATTCTGATCATGAGGGGGCAGGCATTCCTCTGAGGAGGATGCAGGCCACATGGTGATGCTTCAGGAGCTGCCTTGTCTGTCACTGGGTGCTTAGCTCCTAATGTTCCATTCTGCCCACCTCACATTTTCACTTTTTAACAGGATTTTATTTTTACATGTGTGTTTCGCCTGAGTGTAACTCTGCATCATTTATAGCCCCCAGTCTACTTTCTCAAAACACTTTGCAAGGCTTTTTTGTTCCTTTTTTTTTTTTTTTCTTCAAGTGAGGGAGTATTTAATCACAGCTCTTTTGTATATCACTTCACACATTGCAAAACAAGAAAAACAGTAGGAAAATAGTGTAGTACAATTATGTGGAAATCCAGAAATAAATCATATTTTTGCAAAAATCGTACAGAATAAAGGGAAGGCCTACGGAAGGAACACAATTTAACCAGAGCTGTTTGACTTGATTTCTGAATACGGGGCAAAATAAGCCACAAATGGCACTATTTTGTAAAATAAAATAGACATCAAAGTTTTTTCTGTTTGTATGTAGAAGTCAAAGGTCAACATTGTGTATATTCTTAAATGGCTCTCCACCTTTTTTGGGAGAGGGGCTCTCACTGAATCTGTGGCTCACTAATTCAGCTATGCTCACTAGCTAGCAAGACCCAGGGACCTGCTGCCTGCCTCCCCAGGGCTTGCATTACAGGAAGTTTTTTTTTTTTTTTTTTAAATGGGCGGCAGTGATTGAACTCAGGTCCTCAAGCTTGCATGACACTACCAACTGAAGTATCTCCCTAGCTTCGTTTTATTCTTCTTTTTGAATTTAAAAAAAAAAAAAAAATCCTAGGAAACTGGCCCAAAAGAAGAAATACTAAAGAAACAGCGTTTGGTCAATCCACTTTGAAGCAATATCCTCCAACAAAACCCAAAAGTCCAGACTGAACAAGAGCAACAGAATCGAGCGCATAGGAAAATTAGCGAACAGGAAAAGTGCAGAATAATTCAGAACGCAAGGCCTACGACGTCGTGACAAAGGTTCAAAAGCCTAAATGTGAGCCGCTCCAGGTTCTGGTAGAAGCCGGCTTTGTTCACACCCTGCTTGACGGTGAGGCATCCTGGGAGAGGAAGTGGGAAAGCCTGGGGCTTTCTAGAAAGCTTGTGAGGTCCTGCCGGCTGGGGCTCGGGTTCTTCAGCTCTGGCTTTTCGCCCTAAGCAGAGCTCATTCAACTCCTCGCCCCCGCGACTTCCGCGTGGGGCTGGGACCACCCAAGCTCTGAGACACCGCCAGGCATCTCCAGGATGCTGGGGTCACGATGCCCCCGCGGGCTAGCTTCCCTCTTTGCACCTCCCTCTTCCCTGCTGTGTTTCAGCAGGTTGTGAGCCACAGCTTCCTCTTTTATTAAGCAGAGAATGTTGGTCAGCTCCCAACATCTCTGTGCTCACTATGTTCCAGTAGCAATGAGGACAAAGTCCTAAGCCCAATGGAGCTTTTATTCTAAAAGTTGGGGAGGCGGAGATAGGGGCAAGAAAACAAAACCAACACATAAACACATGATTTCAAGCCAAGGCTGTAAAGAAAACAAAGCTAGATTGTGTAAGGTGGAGGAAGCGGAAAGAGGAGGACAGCATAAATGTCTGCAGGGAAACCAGCAGTAAAAAAGCTGCCTAAGCCAAGCGGTGGGGAGGCAGAGGCACGCCGGTTTTTGAGTTCGAGGCCAGCTCGAATTACAGAACGAGTTGCAGGACAGCCAGGGCTACACAGAGAAAGCCTGTCTTGAAAAACCAGAAAAAGAAAAGGAAAAAACCAGGGGTTGGGGGGGAGCGCAAGGAGGACCCCAAGTGGTGGTGGTGCACACACCTGTAATCCCAGCACACAGAAAGTGGAAAGACGTTCTCCATGACGAGTTCAAGGCCAGTCTGGGCTACCGAAGACCCTTTCTCAAAAGATCAAAAGAAAAAAATTTTTTAGTCCTTTCTAGTTTGGGGAATCAGCACCTCCTCTCCTTTTGGACCTTCGTCTCCCCCTTGCCGTACCCGACCCCCCGCGCGTGCCTTTCTTCCTTCCTTCCTTTCTTTCTTTCTTTCTTTCTCTCTCTCTCTCTCTTTCCTGGTCTCAAACTCAGATCTGCCTGCCTTTGCCTCCCCAGTGCTGGAATTAAAAGTGTGTGCCATTACACCTGGCTCCTTCACCTTTTTTAGTTAGAGCAGATATACAACCCCTATTCCATCTTTCCCCTAAAGAGTTGCTATTCACAGAGAGTAGCCGGGCCAGGGGCTGTGGATGCATAGGGTTAGGTGACCCCATAAGGACAAAAACAGAACTCTTAAAATTGTGTATGTGTGATGTGAATGTGGGTGTGCTTGCCTGTACAAATGTGTGAAGGCCAGAGAAGGATTGGGCGTCTCGCTCCATCACTCTCCACTTTATTCTTTTGATCCTTAGAGCTCTGCTTTTTAGCCACATTCGCAGGCAGGCGAGAACAGGAATCCTTAAGTTTCTGTTAACCCCAGTGCTGCAGTTACAGGCCTGCGCCAGTAGGCGTGAGGCAGCTTTCTGACAGTATCTGGGATCTCAACTCAGACCCTCACACTTGCTTTGCAAGCACTTTCCCCGTTGCCTCAGGACTCTTCCTGTAAACATCATTTGCTAGTTCAAAAAGCATCACAGGAAATAATCATTGGACCATATACATGTAATAGACTTCTAAAAATTTTATTTGTCGGGTGCTGAGGGTGGACCAAGAGACTAGCAAGCACTTTACACAGCTAATCTCTCCCTCTCCCTGTCGGTAGCTCAGGCTGGCATAACTCACTTTGTATCCCTGGACGTCTGATCTTCCTATAATTATAAGATTATAGGCGGGTACCACAATACCCAGCTTTGTTTATTTTCTGAGCCAGAGTGTCGCTTTGTAGTCTAGATTGGCTTGGAACTCTCCGCGCTCATCCTGCCTCAGCTTCCCCTAGCACAGCCTGGACATTTAAGACCTAAGAATTGTGGTTGAGGGCTCGGATTATGCAGGTGCGCCAGCTAATACTTCCGGTAGAAACTCGCGACAACCCTCCGGTGGTTCTGACCCGCGGAAACCGACGTTTGCTCCGGGTGGCCGGGACGGGGCGTCCCGTCACTGCGCAGGCGCTGACTGCCGCCTAACCCCGGCGAGCGATTCATTCGGCATTCCTTGTAAAGCCGCGGGCGAGACAGACAGTCTCCCCACGCTCCGCGACACCGCGCATGGGCGAGCCCGGACCCACCCGAGGGGCAACCGCCGCGCCTTCCGGTTCCGATGACAGCGGCGCCGGAAGCCGGCTGTGCTGCAAGACTAGGTGACAGCCTGCGGGCTCCGGGTCCCGGGGTGCGGGGCGCCCCGACCAAAGCCTGGAGCAGTCGTCGGCCACACCCTCCAAGGGCTGGTGGAGACGCCCGGACTCAGACGTCCCGAATTAGTGCACCTGACTGGGTCAGAGGTAACCAGCTGTGGGCGGTGGGGTCGGGACAGGGCACTGCAGGAGGGTCTCTGGGAGGATAAGTAGGAGTTTGCCAGTCTTTTGCACTATAATGCGAGTGAAGACCGGGTCGTGGCATACCCCTAGGGTAAATGGTGGGCTTTCCTGACCTTTCACTTTTAGGTGAAGAAGTGACAATGTGAAACTTCCTAATATTTATAGGGATATGATTTGTTTGAGGGTAAAATACAGGGCATTAGATGTGGTTTGAAAAGATGACACTTGTGTAGAGACCTAAATAAGGAGCCAACTATGGGGAAGATGTGAGAGAGTGTTCCCGGGAAGAGGAGAGAGGCAGAAATAAACGGGATGTATCCTGGAACAGAAAGTCCCATGGTGGCAGAGCATGGCAAGCCATGGGGAGAGTTGTTGGAATGAAGATAACAAGGGAGTTTGTTTGGATAGAACTTTTGTTTTCCTTTCTGTTGTTGTGTTGTTGTCTTTGAGACAGGGTCTTTTTTTTTTTTTTGGTTTTTCGAGACAGGGTTTCTCTGTGTAGCCCTGGCTGTCCTGGAACTCACTCTGTAGACCAGGCTGACCTCGAACTCAGAAATCCACCTGCCTCTGCCTCCCAAGTGCTGGGACTAAAGGCGTGCGCCACCACCGCCTGGCTCAACCAGGCTAGTCTTGAACTCACAAAGATTCATCTGCCTCTGCCTCTCATGTGCTGGGGGGATTAAAATCATGCACCACCATACCCAACCTCAGATTTATTTATTTTCTTTGATGATGATAATGATGACGACAGCATTTCTCTACATAGCCTTGGCTGTCCTGGAATTCACTGTGTAGACCAGGCTAGCCTGAACTCATGGAGATCTGCCTGCCTCTGCCTCCTGAGTTCTGGGATTGAAAGTGTGAGTCACCACACCCAACAGATTTTTTTTTTTAAACTTTTATTTTTAGATGCATGGAGACCTTTTGCCTTCATGTGTGTCTGCACCACGAGATGCAGTGGATGGAGAGCGCTTCAGGGTCTCTAGAAGTGTAGTTACAGGAGGTTATAGCTGCCATGTGGATGCTGAGAACAGAACCTGGGTTATTTGCAAGAGCAGCAAGTGTTCCTTAAACACAGAGCCATCTCTCCAGTCCCAGTAGTGTGAAGTCTTAACATTTCCTCCCTATCTCTTTGTACCCACTGGGAGCTTTTGATTCAGGCCTTCTTAGCCAAAGGCTAGGAAATGGAGGTCCTGTTTAGTCTGGTAGGCTTACTTGGCCCAGTGATGGATTAAGCCCTGCAGGGAGGGAGAGGATGAAATCAGTCTCCAGGCTTTGCTTAGCTGGTAGTCCAGTTGGGGAGACACATCTGAAGAAGCAGTCAGGAGGATTCGGTAGTGTGTGGAACTGCCACATCAGCTTTGTGATGCAGAAAAGGCCTCGCGGGGGAGACAGCTCCATGAGTAGAGGCCTGAGTTGGAGCCCAGGAACCCATGTCAAAAGGTGATGTATCTGTCATATGTCTTTAGTCTAGCAGATGGATCTTTGTAAATTCAAGGTCAGCTTGGATTTCAGAGAGAGGTAATTGGTGATCTTTTGGGAGCCAGAGGCTAACTTCAGTGGGCAGAGGTGTGAGGAGGGCGCTTGTGGAGTGAGTGTAACAAAATAAAAAAGTGAAAAGCAAGGGCTTTGGCCGGAGCTCAGCGGCTCAGCACTTGTCCAGCACGTGTGGGGGCTTGGCCCTGAAAAATCAATAAATTGATTAAAAGTTAATGCTGTCCTGATGATACGTAATTCCAACTACTTGGAAGGCTAATGCAAGAGGATTCCAAGTTCAAGGTCAGTCTGGTCATTTTAGATCTTGACTCAACACAAAAAGCTGCGGTTGGAACAGGGTAGTGGTGCTCGACTTTAATCCCAGCACTCAGGAGGCATGGGCAGGTGGATATCAGAGTTCCAGGCCAGCCTGGTCTACAGAGAGAGAAAGATCTGAAAACAAACAAGCAAGTGCACTTGGCACTAGGGTGCAGCTCAGTCGGGGTGGGGGTTCTGGGGGAGTGCACGCTTGGAGTTGAGGCCAGCGTGAACTATATACGAGACTCTGTTTCAAAACAGCTAGAAAGGATCATCAAGATGTCTCAGTGTGTACAGATAATTGCTACATAGTCCTGGTGGCCTGAGTCCAATCCCTGCAGCCCACATGAAGGTGGAGAGAGAGAACGGACTGCACAGAGTTGTCTGATCATGGCACATATGCCCACTTCTGCCCAAACCAAGAAAACGAATACATATTTTTTAATAACTTTAGTTTTGTTTTGTTTTGTTTTTCGAGACAGGGTTTCTCTGTGTAGCCTTGGCTGTCCTGGAATTTACTCTGTAGACCAGGCTGGCCTTGAACTCAAAAATCCGCCTGCCTCTGCCTCCCAAGTGCTGGGATTAAAGGCGTGTATCACCACTGCCCAACTGAATACATACATTTTTAAAAAGCAGGACAAAAGGTTGTCTGCTGGACATGTACAGACTCTTTTTTTTCTTTTCTTTTCTTTTCTTTTCTTTTTTCCTTTTCTTTTCAGACAGGGTCTTTCTATGTAGCTTGGCTGTCTTGAAATGCCCTATGTAGATCAAGATGGCCTCAAACCTCCCTAGTGCTAGAATTAACCACCTGGCCGCCAAGCCAGGACCTTTGTGATAGTTCCCTAAGTACAGACTAATGGTTTTTACATATCTTTGCACTGTGTCAGATGTGTGTGCCTTGTGCTTTGAAGCAGGGTCTCTCACTAACCCTGTAGCTCAACCAGTGAGCTATGTTGGTTGGCCTATCTCTAACTCCCTAATGTGAGGATTTCACGTCTGGCTTCTTTTTGTGGGCACTGGGAATAAAGCTCAGGTCCTTCTATGGCAAACATTTTACCAATGGAGCCATCTTCCCAGTCCCATTCCTCAGCTTGTAATTTTTTGGCGGGGGTGGGGGTGTGGGGGGGAGCAGGATATAGTTTTTTACTATGTAGCCCAGACTAGCCAGGAACTAAAAGTGGTTGGTCTGCTTTTTCCTCCCAATCACTAAACTTAAAGGTATGCACCACCACACCTGGCTTTCCTCAGCTTTAAAAATGATAGTATTTAGGTATTGGGAGTGGGCCTGACTGCCGTGGCATGCATTGAGCAGTCAGGCAGCTTTGTGCAGTCCTCCCTCCTTCCACTTGTAGTCCCCATGTAGTACCCAGGATCATATTCAGGTCACCAGTCTGGATGGCAAGCATGTTACCCACTGAGCCATTGGCCTGGATCATCCTCAATTTTTTTGATAGTTTCAAGGTCTCCCTCTGATGGTCCTGGTATCAGTTGGTATCTGACAAAGCTGGGCATTTTGACCACAATGAGGTTCTGTCCTTGAGCCATGTTAATCTTTGATAAACTGTGGCTCTGTTTATCCAGACTCCCTTGACAGTCATATTTTTCTTGCCATCTTCCCCAGCTGGTGGTTTGTGCTTGCTCCAGTTAACTTCCTGTTGTCATAGTGAGAGACCCTATGAGTTCATCCCAGTGGTACTCACACACAGCTGTCTTTTCCTGCTGGGACAGTGACCAGCTCTGTTGGTTTAGTGCAAAGTACTTAAGGAGAGGGCCTTAGCCTAGAGCCAGACAGCAGGCTTCCTTCAGTCCTCACTCTTCCACTCCTCCGCTGAGTGGCCTTGGGGTGTTTATTTTATCTTTCCCTGTCTCATTTTCTCAGCTGCAAAGTGGGTCTAATAACCGTGCGTACCTCATAGTGTTGTGAGAGGTGGGTGATTTAATGGTGAAGTCACTGGAGCAGAGCCTAGTGAACGAGCCTCTGGGGAATGTTAGTTATTACCAAGCAAAATTACTCTATCATTTTAAATGGGAGTCCCTGTTACATTTTATCTACACTATAACTGTAGAGTCTGACTTTGGGAGTATGATTTCTCTGGACAGTGTGATCACAAATTTTAGTTTGTAAGATGGTGTCAGCCAGGGCCCAGCACTATTTCCCTGTCATTTGTCCCTGTCTGGGAGGGGGACAATGACTGTAGAGCTGAGCTGGGAAAGCCAAGATGGGTGGTGCCTGTGGGACTAGGAGAGTACAGAGAGTGGGAAGATTCCAGGGTCACCATGGACACTGGCTTCTTGTGATGTCACTTTTGAGAAAGTTGGCTTCATTGATCCCTTTAGAGAGATGAATAACTCAGTCCTATTTCTAGTCCTATGTGCGCGTGCAGAAGGTCTCCTCTGTTGCTGGCATTCTGAGGATTATTTGTGTACTCCATGTTGCAGGCTACTCAAAAAAGGGTCAGCAGAGTAGAGTGGAGGGAGCCAGAAGTGAGCAAGAGGTGGAATAGGTGTTAACTTTAGGCTGGGTTGCTGGCTCAGTGTTGCTTGCTATACAAGCATAAGGACCTGAGTTTGAATTTCCAGAACTCATGTTAAACCGTGTACGGTAGAGGACAGCTAATCCCGGCGCTCAGTTCTTCTGGAGAGATGGGAGGCAGAGTCAGGACAATTGCTGGAAGCTCCCAAGCCCAGGGTAGCCTGGAATATGCAGTAGTGAACAAAGAGACCCTGTTCAAACAAGACAGAAGGTGAGGACTGACACCCGAGGCTGGCCTCTGACCTCCATGCTCACACTGTGGTATGCACATATGTGCCTATACTCAGACACATGCATACATGCATACACATCATACAGAACTACCATATACACCCTCCATGGCATAGCTGAGCCAGAGAGCATCTGGTGCAGTGGAGAGGCAGGCCCCGAGGTGGTCACTTGGTGCTCAGAACTAAGGGTGCAGAGGGAGAGTGGCGGACAGCAGGTAGGTCAGGCTAGGGCTAACTGCCTGCAACAACAGGGGGTTGGGCTGGAGAATTCAACCATGGAGAGGACTCAACACATCCCGCTCCAGGGCCTGGAACTGAGAGCAAGGGTTCTGGCTGTCCACATCCGAGGAGCTGTCAGAAGGCAGACAGCCGGGGAGGACAAACAGCCCCCACAACAGGCAGTTATTCCCGAAACTGTACTTGAAATGAACACCCATCCTGCTTTCATGGCTTATCTCCCTGCAGTACATGAAAAGCCAGTCCCACTAACTGAAAGGGAAGGTCGTTGTAGTGAATATATGAAAATAAATGCAGTGTGAGCCTCGGCCGTTCTGACATACAGCCTGCTGAGGGTCCTGTGAGGCCCAGGCTTCTGAGTAAGAAAGGAACTGGGGGTTTGTCAGAGGCTCAGTCTCTGAAGTGGGTGGCCTGTGGGACCTGAATATGATACCCAGAATCCTGTAAAAAATTCCAGTTGTTGAGACTGGAGTGATGGCTCAGGTGCACTTAGAAGGCCCATGATTGATTTTCCAATCCACAAGGTGGCTCAGAACTACCTGTAAAGGAATCCAGTACCCTCTTCTGGCTTCTGCAGGTATTTCACATATATGGTATACATATGTACATGAAGCAAAACACCTACACACATAAGATAATAAAGAAATTTAAGAAATGCTGGGTGTGGTGGTTCATACTTGTAATTTCAGTATTAGGGAGCTGGAGTCCTGAGGATCGCTGGTGCTCAATGGCCAGCCAGCCTAACCCAGTTCAGACCAGTGAAGTGAAAGGCCCAATCTGAAAGGAAGAAGACAGCATTCTTGGGGATGATACTCCAGGTGGCTCTGTGCATTAGAAAGGGAGGCTGGAGAGATGGCTCAGTAGTCACCAGCTCTTGCTGCTCTGCCGAGGACCATTTGGTTCCCAGCTCCCATATGGAGCAGCTTTCCAGCTCCAGGAGATGGGGAGGAGATGAGACCACCACTGCCTGTCGATCAGAAGTCTGCTTCTGACTTCCTTTGGTACCCACACACACACATAAGTATTACAAAGATAACAGCACAAAGTTTGAGACAGTAATTTTGTTTTGTTTTTGTTTTGTTTTTCAAGAGAGGGTTTCTCTGTGTAACAGCCCTGTCCTGGAACTCACTTTGTAGACTAGGCTAGCCTTGAACTCAACAGAGATCCACCAGCCTGGGCTGGGATCAAAGGCATGCATCACCACACCCAGCTGACAGTATTACAGCTGACAAGGGATGTGTGACCACAATACAAAACAACTCTTCCTTGTTTTCGGGGAGCTGACTTATTATTATTCAGGAGGAGTGAGGGATCTGAAGAAATGTTATAGGAAGCATAACACCCTACCCCTCAACCCCCACCCCCGCCAAGATCCACACTGGTCTGACCCAGTTGACATCACTAGGCAGAGGCCGCCATGGAGCAGTGTGCGTGTGTGGAGAGGGAGCTCGACAAGGTCCTGCACAAGTTCCTGACCTATGGGCAGCATTGCGAGCAGAGCCTGGAGGAGCTGCTGCACTATGTGGGCCAGCTGAGAGCCGAGCTGGCCAGTGCAGGTGGGTGACCATCCCCAGGGACCATGTAATCACAGGTGACTGACTGAGGGGTGGGGTCTTGGACATTCATCCCTAGGCTTCCTTGAAGGTAGTAAAGGAAGCCCTCATTCCTTCAGAAAACCTGACAGAAATGATTAATTTACTTGAAATCACTAACATTGCCAGTTTGTTTTCAGTTAACTTTTATGTATTTTTTTTTGGGGGGGGGGGGAGTGATGTTCCTAGGGCTTATTTCTATTGTAACATGTATCGGCACATCACACCTGCTATGGCTGACCGATCCTGTTGTATGTATATATGGGATTATGGGATTCTGTACCCATCAATGGATGGAAACTGGCTTGTTTCTATTTCTGTGCTGTCCTGAAGAATGCTAGGAAGAGTTCCACACATGGCTTTCTGTGTTTCCATTTCTCCTAGAAGTGGAATTACTGGGTCAGGGTAACCTTTGAGTTTAATCTTCCAGTTCACAGGAAAGCCTGCAGTACAGCCAGTACACAAGATAAATGAAGGCACATAAGTACCAAGCCATCATTCACAGCAACCTAGACTTTTACAGCTGAGAAAATGAAGTCACCAAGGTCCTGGCTTGTGGGCTAGAGGGATGGCTCACCATGTAAAAGGCACCTGCTGATAAGCCTAATGACCTGACTCCCTGGGACCTACATGGTGGAAGGAGAGAAACTCATGGAAGGTGTCTTCTCACCTCCAGTATGCATCACGGAACATATGTGTATCATGCTTCATCCCCCAACCCCTATGCAACTAACTAAAGATATCTTCTTGTTTGTTTGAGATAGGGTCTTTCTACATAGCTCTGGCTGTCATGGAACTCACTATGTAGACGAGACCAGCCTAGAACTCAGAGATCCACCTGCCTCAGCCTCCTAAGGGCTATGATTAAAGGTGTATACTACCACACCCGGCAGTTGTTAAAAATCTTAAAAATAAGTAAACAAATGTAGTGGCTTGTTCAACATTGTAATTTCCAAGTCCCTGGCATCTAAGTACCAGGAAGCTGGTAATCCCAGCATGCTTGAGTCAGAAGCAGGAGGATCTCTATGAGTTAGAGGCTAACCTGGTCTATATAGTGAATTCCAGAGCAGCCAGGGCTACACAGTGAGATTAAAAAATAAGCAGCCGGACCCAGACTGGAAGCAAGTGTCTAATTCTGGCGTGCAGGGCTGTCCCCTGGATCACCACACTGGCACGTAGTAGGAAGCAGAAAGGCTGCTGTAGAAGCTGCCCAGGATCTGCCTCCTGCTCCTGACACAGTCTGTTATCTCCACAGCTCTCCAGGGGACCCCTCTCTCAGCCACGCTCTCCCTTGTGATATCCCAGTGTTGTCGAAAGATCAAAGACACAGTCCAGAAACTGGCTTCCGACCATAAGGACATTCACAGCAGCGTCTCCCGAGTGGGCAAAGCCATTGACAGGGTGAGTGTGTGAGTGGCCCAGGCTCTAGGTGTTCTAGGAGTGGGAACACCTCAGAGCTAATGCACACTGGTTGGGCAGGAACACACATGAGTGCCTAAGTCACAAACCTGTCTCTCCTCCATCAGAACTTTGACTCTGAGATCTGTGGCGTGGTCTCAGATGCTGTGTGGGACTCACGTGAGAAGCAGCAGCAGATCCTGCAGATGGCCATTGTAGAGCACCTGTACCAGCAGGGCATGCTCAGTGTAGCTGAGGAGCTGTGCCAGGTAATGTTGGCCTTGAGAGCAAGAGGGCACCTATCTCCTGCTGTTTATGATAGTCTTGCTTATGTAACCCAGGCTAGCCTCATTGTTACCCTCCTTCCTCAGTCTCCTAAATTCTGGGATTAGGGTGTGGCACACTACCATGCCCAGCCCATTGCATTCACCTGCTAGTATTCCAGCCAGTCCCTGATATTCTTGACTATTTTGGTTTTGGAACTTGCTGTGTAGGCCAGGCTGCTCTCAAACTCAGAGATCCTCCTGCCTCTCAAGTGCTGGGACCACATCCTGTTTCTTGTGATTCTGAGATAAGGTCTGGCTGTGTAGACCAGTCTGGCCTCCAAACAGTCTTCCTTTTCCCTCTCAAGCTCTGGGATTGCAGCTGTTCATGGGCCTCCTGCAGGCCTACTCACTGACATTCTTTATATTTATTTTACCAAGAATCTTGATTCCCCCTACTACAAAGTAGGAGGTAGTTCTCAGTGTATCTGATAAAAAACAAAGTTACTGATTTCTAGTTAAGAGTCTGTTGCCTGCTGGAGCCAAGGCTTGCTCTCCTTTTGTATTTAGGGGGTTAGCAAAATGGCAAATAGTGGGTTACCAGGAGTCTTTGCCTTAATGTAATTAGGTGAATCAAAAAGTAATTTTCTCACTAGGCCATTGAGTGCCAGGCCTGGGGACTATCTGCAGTCATACGGTGGCTGCAGTGATGATGCTTAGCCTCTGCAGGAAAGTGAACAGCAGGGGCTCTTGCTATTGGCAGACTACAATTCCATGCCTTTCTCCAGCCAACCTTTGGCTGATGAAGTTTATTATGGGAAGAATTTTGGGGACACTGCCTTGCATCTTTCCCAGGAATCGACATTGAATGTGGACCTGGACTTCAAGCAGCCCTTCTTGGAGTTGAATCGGATCTTGGAAGCTCTACATGAGCAAGACCTAGGACCTGCACTGGAGTAAGGGTGCCCACTGTGCCCACTGTGGGGCTTGCCCACGGTTCCTCACCTAGATATGCCTGACTCATTCCAACCATGCCTTAGGGATTCAGTGTCTTAGGACCCTCTGTAAGCCACTACCCACTCACTGTTGTCTCTCCCCAGATGGGCTGTTTCCCACAGGCAGCGCCTGCTGGAGCTCCACAGCTCCCTAGAGTTCAAGCTGCATCGGCTGCACTTTATCCGCCTCCTGGCCGGAGGCCCCGAGAAACAGCTAGAGGCTCTCAGCTATGCTCGGCACTTCCAGCCCTTTGCTAGGCTACACCAGAGAGGTAAGTGCCCAGGGTGCTGGGGGCGGGGAGGGGGGTAGATAGGGCCTAGGCTTCAGCCTGTTTTTGGACATGTTGGGTGACCTGTCTTTGTATCCACAAATGGTCTGCTACCAGAAAGATGGCTTCCCACAATTGAGAAACCTTTGACTGTCTTTTGCCTCTGAAGTGAAGTCCAGAGCAAAGGCACAGCTGAGGCCGGAAGACAGTTCAGTCTAGCTAGTTTATGTTAGTCATACTAGTGTAGGCTAGCATGGCAACAGCAAGACCTGACTCAGGAGTTAAAGCCCAGAAGGTGAGATACGTGTGATTTATTTATTATGTATACAGTGGTCTACCTGCATGTATGTCTGCAGAAGAGGGCATCAGATCCCATTACAGATGGTTGTGAGCCACCATGTGGTTGCTGGGAATTGAACTCAGGACCTCTGGAAGAGTGACCAGTGCTCTTAATTTCTGAGCCATCTCTCCAGCCCACAATATTTACAAAAATAAAAATTATAAAACCAAGCAGTGATACTAGTTATTTGTATTTTGTGTGATACTGGGGGAAGGGGGGTTGAACCTCACTTTATCGATACTGCTTTACATACAGAGATCGATACATACAGGCTCAAAAAAATTGGGGGAGGGTGAATGGAGACCTTCTGTGCCAAGCAGAGACACACCTGTGATGTAGTCAGAAATCTGGAGCCCAGGAAGTCTCACCGTCCTACCTGCCTCCATGTTGGCAGCAGCCTGTATGTAGGTAGACGCCTCCTCGAACAGCAGAGGACTTTGCAGTCCTATGGCTCCCTGAGGTATGGCCCAGAGCTCTGCCTTCCCTGAACTGTCATCCCATTGTCTTGTAGAGATCCAGGTGATGATGGGCAGTCTGGTGTACCTGCGGCTGGGCTTGGAGAAGTCACCCTACTGCCACCTCTTAGACAACAGCCACTGGGCGGAGATCTGTGAGACCTTTACTCGGGATGCATGCTCCCTCCTGGGGCTTTCAGTGGAGTCCCCACTCAGTGTCAGGTATAACCCAGCCTCCTGAGGTCAGCCTAAGGGAAAGGCAGAGAGGGAGACAATTGTACTGATCCTTCCCTGTGCTTTCACAGACCTAAGCTGGCTCACCATCTTTCCTTGAGATAGACACTTTTTAGTTAGACAGGGCCCACCTCTCCTGCATGGTACCCCTGGGAAACTACACTACTCTCAGTCATCCAGCCACCCTCTCACAACTTCACTAAGACATCACTCCCCTGCATGGAGAGTGAGGAGTGCTGAGCCATAGCCATGTGCTTGAGTTACTGCTGCACTGCATGGTCTCTGCTCACTTCACAGCAAGCCCAGGCTAGACCCTCTTACTCCAGCTTAGCAGGTAAGATGGAGCTTTGCCATGAGCTAACTTGTAGGCTCTTAAAGGAACAAAGAGCACCTAGATTGGCCCCTGAAAGTCACTTCACCATAGGGGACAGCTGTCAGTGTAGAAAACAGGCTGTACTTACCTACATTGTTGTGGAGTCAGGTCACCACAGCCCCTAGGCAGGATCCATTGGGCAGGGCTGTACTGTACTCACAACCCGAGGTTCCAGCCAGTGGGTTCCCTGCTACCCACTCATCTTGAAATAGAGTTTTTTTTTTTTTATTTTTTGGTCTTTTGAGACAGGGTTTCTCTGTGTAGCCCTGGCTGTCCTGGAACTCACTCTGTAGACCAGGCTGGCCGCGAACTCAGAAATCCGCCTGCCTCTGCCTCCCAAGTGCTGGGATTAAAGGCGTGCGCCACCACTGCCGGCGAAATAGCTTTTATAGATGTCTTTGCTGGCACTCTCACTTTGTACCACAGTAATATAACTGGTTAGACTACAAGCAGGCTCTGACCCTTTCAACTGAGCACTTTCCATCAGGGGCTTTCCACAGGAGCACTTCCTCTGCTTGCTGACGTCTTTACTGGAGCTTTTCAAATGTTGGGGTACACCAGAGCAGAGCTGAACATACCTATCTAGTACATTGCTAGCGGCTTTTTAGGCGCAGCAGAGATGACTCAGCACTTGTTGCTCTTACTAAGGGCCTGAGTTTGGTTCCCAGCACCCACATGGAGGCTCTCATTAGCTAGTTCCAAGAGATCCGACATACTCCACAGCCATGCATATAGTCCACACACATACATAAGCACACATTTGTACACAAAAATTAAAAACAAGGAATTCTCAAGGATCAATCTGCCTTCATACCACTTTGGAACTTTTGTCTCCAGTCCCATTTGAGACAGTGTGCTGGGCCCTGTGATCCCAGCTGATTCAGTCTCTGTTCTGTTCCTCAGCTTCGCTTCTGGCTGTGTGGCGCTGCCGGTGCTGATGAACATTAAAGCTGTGATCGAACAGAGGCAGTGTACTGGGGTGTGGAGTCACAAGGATGAGTTGCCGGTAAGACCAGGCTGGGGAGGTACCCTCAGAAGCAGGTGCTGGGGCCCACAGCTCAGACGAGAACTGTAACTCAGCCTTTTGCTGGCCTCCCCAGATTGAGATTGAGCTGGGCATGAAGTGCTGGTATCACTCCGTGTTTGCATGCCCTATCTTGCGACAGCAGACCTCAGATTCCAACCCCCCTATCAAGCTCATCTGTGGTCATGTCATCTCCCGAGATGCACTCAACAAGCTCATCAATGGAGGAAAGTAAGTTCCCCTGCCTGGTTCCATCCCGGCCAGGCTTTCCTGGCCAGCTCTGAGATGTTCTTGCTTTTGCCTTTCCTTGCAGGCTAAAGTGTCCCTACTGTCCCATGGAACAGAATCCAGCAGATGGGAAACGCATCATATTCTGATTCCAAGGAACATTCTAGAAGGTGTAATCACCCATAGGCCTTTGTGGAGGGACTGGCTTCAGGAGACTGGATGCCTCTCAGACCAGCAATACCACCAAGAGACCCAACCTGCCTAGGCAGAGGCCAGGGAAGGCCATGAACCAGCCTATGCCTCCTTACCTTCAAGGGACTGGCTACTCTGTTCCTGCTGCCTTTCTGTTTACATTTGCCCCTGACGGAGCAGCAAAGAAAGGCCTTGGCCATCAAATGCAGACATCTTTCTACTCCAGATGTGGCCCACCTCCTTCTACTATACAGTCTCAACTCTATCTACCCATTCTCCACTGTAAATAGCCCGTTAGAACTGAATGCTGTTTTATAACTTTGAGCAAATATATTCATAACCCTTCTCCTTATTGCTGGCTAGGCTTGAGTTTCACTGACCAACGACTGCATCCCTCGTTACATATATAAGCAATTGGGCACGGTCTGGTGGCAGGAGCTACCAAACCATAGCCATCTGGTATTTCTGGTTGGGGAAACCCTAGGATAGCAGATCTGGGCAGAATGTTTTCCTAGGTATTCTGTAAGACCTTACTAGTAAGCTGTTACGATGAAAGCTTACAGTTCCTACCAGTTTGAGACCTCTAAGCCCAAATTTACCTCTGATTACTCCAAGGTACTTCAACTTGGTTGCTCTGCATCCTAAGTCGGTGTGGGGCTTTAAGTCTAAAATGCTTCAAAGTCTTGTCAAGTGGGAGGACTTGGGGTTTGTTTTTTATGTGTGGGGATATATTCTTACAAGTATGTCTGCCACCTGGTGCCCTTTAAAGGCCAAAAGAGGGCTTCAGTTTTCTGCAACTCGAATTACAGACAGTTGTGATTCACCATATGCCTTAGGAAATATGGAAGAGCGGCCAGTGCTCTTACCTGTTGAGTTCATCTCTCCTGCTTCGAAGGACCTGGGGTTGTGTAACTAGCTTCATATTCTTGTTGAAAATGTACTATGTGGATGGGCAAACTAATTCTATCGGTATGTAAGGCTCTTGGAGGTGTGGGGTGGGGTTTGGGCCCTGCTGCCTCATCTCCTCACCCCAACTGTCCTGGAGTGGGAACTGAAGACAGGTGGGCTGTAGAGACAGTGCTGAACATTTGCCAGGTACACCCTCAAGGCTGTGCTGAAAGGCTGCTTTCACTCCTGCTGCCAACTCCTTGGCTCTGCCAGCAGCTGGAGTTTAAAAAACACCCACACACTTGCCACATTTTTGCCTTAGCATTTACTTTTATGCCATATTCTTGGAACTGTCTTCATCAAAGCTCAACAGGAGATGGCAATGATGCTGGCTCGACCTCCAAGAGCAGCTGTTGGAGCTGCCTGGGAAGACTCACACATCAAGAAATCGGGGAGATGCTGTTAGGGTGGGCAGCTGCCTGCAGCCAGCCCAGCATCTCTTGGAACAGGGGCTGGGTTGCAGCCCAAGTCTCTCACAGAGGTGTAGGCAGTGCCTGCACCTCCTCCAAGCACTTGTCATAGGCCTCCTGATATTCTTCATGGGGCTTCACCATGATCACACAAGTGGGACGCTTGGAGCCAGTGGCTGCACCCAAGTCCTACACAGAAGAGAAGAAAAGCTGTTGGGAACAGGGGTCATAGCCTAACCTGGCCCACAGCCATGTCCTGTTGGTAAATATTACATTTAAAAATATTTCAGATGTTTGCCATCACTTAAACTCAGCTCTCAAGCCATGGTTCTCCAAGCCAATATTGAATATTTCCACATGGCCTACAAGGATATCCCTGTAAGCAGGACAGTGCCTCTGTTCTATCAGTCTCTGACCCTTTTACATGTGTTCAAATATTCTTAGAATACCAAAGATTCCCCTCTTACAGGAAGGCAGCCTGCTAGCCATGTGCTATGCACTTTAGTCCCCGCCGAGACACCCAGACCTGAGAATTCCAACACTTGAGAAACTTCCTCAAATAGCCTCCCTAGGGCCAAGATGAGAGTGGGGCAGGGTGGGCATGAGCTCCTTACCGTCTTAGAGGGGATATAGACGTAGGGCAAGTTCTGGTCTTCGCACAGAACTGGAAGATGGCAGTACACCTCAATCGGCAATGTGTCTCCTGCCAAAATCATGATCCTGCAACGAGAGAAACCACCACCAGTTCTACTTTGCTCGCTCTCCCTTCCAGCCTGGCTGTGAGGGCACAGAGATGAATAAGGTGCCCCACCCCACCCAAGGACCCTCACACAGCCGTGTCTGGAAAATGCATTCTTCTGGGATCATGATCTCTACTTGATAGCCTGTAAATGCCACCAAATGTGACTTGAGGTATGGGATGAGGTATGGGAGAAATGCCAAGAAATAGGAACTCAGCTCTCCTTAGAGTCAGTAACGTTCCAACCAGATGACCCTTGAACTTGAGTGTATGTGGAGGATCCCAGAATGGCAGGTGTGGGGACAGAATAAGGCCAAGGGACTCAGTACTGGTTGCCTTTTGCAGCATATACTAGGAGGGGGTCAGAGAAGAAAGCTGAGAGATTGGCAGGGATCACACCTAAGTGTTTGAGTAACACACAGGCTCTGTGTCCCAAGAGAGAGCTTGCCAGAGTCCTCAACCATGGTCGTGAGCTATCAGTGTACCAGACCCAGAAGTCCTGAAGATCCACCCAGAAGGAAGTATGTTCTCTAAGTGTGGAGACAAAATCTGTTTCCATACTCCATTCCCACTGGCACAGGGCTGGTCCTCTCTGCCTGTTCCTTTGCTGTCCTTCCTTGTGGTTCCTTCTCCTTGCTTTCCTGACTTATTATCATGGTGCCAGGTGCCACCTGAAGCTACAGTCCCCATATGCTCTACCAAAACACAACCACCTATCTGCCTGTAGGACAGTTAGGCTGAGCATATCCAGGGCATTTTCCATGTCAACTCAGGATGCCACAGAGGGTAAAGACACTCACTGCCAAGCTTGACCACCTGAGTTCAATCCCTGGAACCCAAATGGTAGAAGAAAATCAGCTCTCACAAGTTGTCTGCTTATGTCCACATATGTACCAGAGTGCATATGTGTGCATACACATGCAAGCACGCACACACATGTAATAACCATTTGAAATACTTAAAAGGTATCTAAAAACCACACAAAACGTTTTCACACAAACCTGGTTTTCCTCCACTGTCTGTCTACAGTCACAGACTACAGCTCAAACTAACATGTAAAGTGATCATGTGTCACCGTCCTCTCTCTCTCTTTTTTTTATTGGATATTTTATTTACATTTCAGATGCCAACCCCTTTCCCCACTTCCCCTCCCTAGAAAACCCCTATCCCGTGCCCCCTTTTCCATTTTGCTTTTATACAATTTTTTTTAAAGTCACCGTCCTCTCAAATCCATCAGCTGTAGCTCCTGCCCATCACCGGACTTGGGCCACAACAGCTTCCTAAGTCTGACTTGCCTCTCCTAATTCTTCCCTCAACGTCACTCCTCAGCTTTCACTCTGTTCTGACAACAGCAAACCTACCATCCCTTAGAAAGCCCACGAGGGCTGGAGGTGGCACACGGCGGTGCACATCTGTAACTCCATCTAAGGGGATCTTATACCTTGCCTCTGGCTTCCAAGGATACCAGTGATGAACCAACATATACATGCAGGCAAAACGTTCATACACTTAAAAGGTATAGCAACATACATTGTGTGACCATTTTACTGCCCTGCCCAAGAGTCAGACTCTTCTCAGGATTCCACCACCTCCAGTTAACGTTCACTCATTCTCTTCCTCTGCTGTTTTGAGACACGGTTTCTTTTCTTTTCTTTTTTTGGTTTTTCGAGACAGGGTTTCTCTGTGTAGCCCCGGCTGTCCTGGAACTCACTCTGTATACCAGACTGGTCTCGAACTCAGAAATCCGCCTGCCTCTGCCTCCCAAGTGCTGGGATTAAAGGCATGTGCCACCAACGGCCGGCGAGACACGGTTTCTATACATATAGTCTTGGCTGTCCTGGAACTCAGAGATCTCTGCCTTTGTTAGGATTAAAGGCCTAACTCACTACTCTTGGCCTACCATTCTATCCTTTTGTTTTGAGACCTTTTCATAGCTCACGCTAGCCTTAAACTAGCTATGTTTCCGAAGCTAGGCCTCATTCTCCTCTGGCCTACTTGGGAAAATGTGTCTCTACATACAGGACATTGCCTAAAGCCTGAAAAAGTAGTGCCATTCTACAGAGTGAACGGACATGGCTCTAGTTTACACGGGTCAGATTTCTAGTCTCTTCCCCGTCATTTACTGGAAGTTCCATTTACTGGTAGTGAAGGGAGTTGACTGCTTGACTGGTCAGTCAACTTCACCTTTATTGAGGAGGTGAAGTTAACCAATTAATAACCCAAACTTAGTGGCATAGTTCTTGTCTACCATGCATAAGGCCCTAGATTCGATCCTCGGCACTGAAAAAAAAAAAAAAAAACGCACGAAACTTAAAAACCAGCGAAAGACTGGTTCTTACCCTTTCTCGCCCTTGTTGACAAATTTCTGAACTTCCTTCACCCCGCGACGAATCTGCTTCTGCTTCACAGCTACAAAGAGAGAGACGCATGAGCTTCATCGATCCCAGTCCGCCCAACCCGCTCGCCCCGGGCCGCCCGGCGTCCGCTGGCCCGCCAGCCTCACCCTTCTTGATGCACTTGTAGAGCTTGCGCGTCAGGCGGCGGGAAGCCAGGGGCTGCGCGATGGGGTTCAGGTTGACCAGCAGCTCTTCGTACGTGCGCTCCTCGCTGCAGCCCTCCGCCTGCGCCTCAGACTCCTCCGGAACAGCCTTTATTTTGGTCATCTTAGCAACTACAACTCAGTCAGGGCATAGAGGAACCACGCGGCCGCCGCCTTCGAGATCACTTCCGGGTTATGAAGCGGCCGTGTGACCAATTGGGAAACGAGGTCTTCTGCACCGACCAATCCCTGGAGATTGATCTCTGGAGGCGGGATTTTTGGATATAGGGGCGGGGTTAAAGGTCAATTTAGGCACGGGATTTGGATTTCCACGCCGTGAATCTGAGGAAACAGAATTTAGAACTTGGGTTCCAGGGGGGAAGGGCGGGGCCTGGGGGTCGAGAGGCGGGTCCCAAAGGGAAAGAGGCGGGGCCGGAGAAATTGAAGCGAAGCGACTAAGGAACTAGTCGGAGAGTGTGTCCCCCGAGTTCCTGGGCCTTGTGACCCGATGCTGCTGGTTAGGTAAAGCCTGGCGCACCGGAAAGTTTTTTCATATTTTCTTTTCTCCCTCCTGGATCCTGTTGCTCAAACTATAAACTGCATACCTTTGATCCCAGCAGTGGGGATGCAGGGCAGATGGATCCCTTAGTTCTAGGTCAGCCTGGTCTACATAGTGACTTCTTGTGGACAGTGGTGGCGCATGCCTTTAATCCCAGCACTTGAGAGGTAGAGGCAGGCGGATTTCTGAGTTCGAGATCAGCCTGGTCTACAGAGACAGCCAGGGCTATACAGAAAAACCCTGTCTCCAAAAAGAAAGAACGAACGAACGAACCAAACAGACAAACAAACAAACAAACAAAAACAAAGAATGGCGTAAATCCAGGAATTTGGGGACACTTCAGGCAACATAGGGAGGGAGACCCTTTCAAAACAAAGAAGACTGGTGAGTTGGCTCAACAGGTAAAGGTACTTGAGTTTGAATGAATGAATGAATAAATAGATAAATAAAAATAAATAAATAAATGCCCCCCCAAAAATCTAGACAATCTGAAGGGTAGAGAGATGGCTCAATGGTTAAGAGCATCCACACGCTCGCTCAAAACCATAACTCCAGTTCATGGGGATCTGAAAACGTCTAATCTGCAATGTGCTGCACAGATGTGCATTCAGGCAACACACTCACACACAAGGAATAAATAACAAAAAATTGTTAAATGTTAAAAGCAAACCTGAAAAACCAGGAAGGTAAGAAGGAAGGTAACTAACTAACGTGCTGGAGTGAAGAATCCAGCTAATGAGAAACTGGGAACAACACCAAACAGGGGCTCAGCTTTGTGACTGAGAGGGACTAACACTGGTCTATAGTAAGGGCGAGTTTGAAGGAGGATCCTGAGTGCCAAAACTCAGGCCCACATTGAGATCTGAGTTTTGTGAAGGACTGATAGATAACCTTGAGACCTGTGAGATAATTGATTATGATTTCCAGCCACTAAGCCATCATTTGGACAGCAGCAAGAGGACTCAAATATGCCCGATTATTGGATACATTCTCTGAATTGCCAAAAAAGATAGAACCAGGGAAGGGTGTTGGAGGAAGGAGCACTGGGTAGCCTAGTAAAGATTGTAATAATCCCTCTTTTATCACGTTGTAGGGAAGACTGAGAGAGTCTCAGTAAGCGATTACTAAATAGTGGGGGAAACCAAGTATTTAGGCAGTAAATGCTTAACACTTGCCACCTGATCTGAACCTGAGGGAGACCTAGTTTAGGAGGACAGATGGGGTGACTTCTGAGACTTTGTCTTCTGATGTCATGGCTGCCGAGGATTCGGATACCCATAAATTGTGGTGGCAGAGAAAGGTGATTCCTCCACTGCCCAAGCTTTGATGGTCCCAGCCTTCCATCTTCACTGGGGGGTGTGGGGTGTGTGGGGTGTGTGTTTGTGTCTGGCAGCTTCTGTCTTAATCCACTACCTTGCTTATACCGCCACCTTCTGGAAGGCTGTGGAATTACCGCTAGCTGTGGCTGGCATTGCTCTGTTTGCAGAGTGGACTCAATCATCCACTGTGGATTTTATTTTCTGTGAGGCATTAGTTACCCAAGGTCCAACTTAATCCAAAAGTACTAAATAAAAACTTCATAGATATATGGTTAATAAGGTTTAAATATGACAGAAACATCTAGGAAAGGTTATGGCAAGCAAATGAGTTTCCTGGAGATGGCCCACTGTTATGCCTGGTTGGGATGGCCAGAGAGACACAGCCCCAGAAACTTCCTCTGAGGATGTCTCGCTGCTGATCTGCCTTTCCTGCCACTGATTCTTGGGCATCAGCCAACCCTTTTGGCAAATTTTCTGTAGATCAACATGAAGATAAACTTTCATGAATTAATGCTGTTTAGAAGAATTAATGACTTTATAGAGTTGTTGATTTGACTCAAATCATTTTAGGAAAAAAGTTTAAGGGAATGATTTTTTTTTACCAGAAAGGTGTAATAAAGTTAGAATCAAGAGTAAAATGTAGCCGGGCGGTGGTGGCGCACGCCTTTAGTCCCAGCACTTGGGAGGCAGAGGCAGGTGGATTTCTGAGTTCGAGGCCAGCCTGGTCTACAGAGTGAGTTCCAGGACAGCCAGGGCTACAAAGAGAAACCCTGTCTCGAAAAACAAACAAACAAACAAACAAAGAGTAAAATGTGCCCCCTCCTCATAGAATAGTAAGTAAAGGCTGTATAATAAGGCATACTGTGAGCTTTCATTTATTGCACTAAGAAGAAAAACAGGCTTGGGACAAATCTGTGATCAAGGAAAACCATTCATTCTAGGTCAGGTCCAAGATGAAGCCACAGGTGTGCACTATGATAAAGCTAGGCCATGTGACCCTGTTGGCTTTGAACTTTCAATGAGCTTACAGATGAAATACGGCTTTAGACTTACTATGAACATCCTTCCATAACTCCTCTTTCCTGTAACATTTTTTCTATGAGGTAATTTTATAAAGAACCTTTGTCTAAGAAGGTATAAGTTGCCAGAGAGAAGGAATGAACTGTGGCTTTTGGGGCTCTGCTCCCTCCACCAACATATATGTATATGTATATATGCCTGACTATATATATGTTTAATATGTATATATGTACGTGCATACATATGGATATAGGTATATGTTTCTGTGAACAGACACCATGACCAAGACAACTCTCTTTTTTTTCATAAGCAATTCATGGTTTTTTTAAAAAGATTCATTTATTTTGTGTATATGAGTACACTGTAGCTATCTTCAGATACACCAGAAGAGGGCATCAGATCCCATACAGATGGTTGTGAGCCACCATGTAGTTACTGGGAATTGAACTCAGGACTTCTGGGAGAGCAATCAGTGGTCTTTATCTCCTGAGCCATCTCTTCAGACCTCAAAGGCATCTCTTATAAGGACAACATTTAATTGGGGCTGGCTTGCAGGTTCAGAGGTTCAGTCGATTATCATCAAGGCAGGAGCATGGCAGCATCCAGGTTGGCCTCGAACTCAGAAATCCACCTGCCTCTGCCTCCTAAGTGCTGGGATTAAAGGTGTGCACCACCACTGCACATTTAGGATGAGGGTTTTAACGCCCACACCCACAGTGACACACCTACTCCAACAAGGCCACGCCTTCTAATACAAACCAAGTCTATACAAACCATCACAGCGTTCACTCTCAGTGTTGCCTGTTTTATCAATTAAAGTTTGCAGGCTGGTGTAAAGGCACTTTTGATCTGCCTGAGTAGTTGTCATCTCCAAGGTTCACTGCCTCAGGCCTCAGAGGAAGGTGTCAACGCCCCAGGAGCTGGAATTGCAGCTGATGATTGTGAGCCATGGGGATTAATCCCAGGTCTTCTGCATGAGTGCTAAATGTTCTTAATTCCTGAGCTATCTCTATACCCCAAAATAAGTCCTTAAAAACATAAGGGGTTGGGGATTTAGCTCAGTGGTAGAGCGCTTGCCTAGCAAGCACAAGGCCCTGGGTTCGGTCCTCAGCTCTGAAAAAACAAAACAAAACAAAACAAAACACCATAAAATCACAGAGTAAGAGGCAGCCATGTGGCTCAGTAGGTAAAGGCGCTTGCTACCAAGCCTGAGGACCAGAGCTTGATCCTCAGCAGCCCAGCTGTCCTCTGACTTCCACATGCACACCGTGGCACTCAAGTGTGGTCCTTCAAAAAGAAGTAAGTATAATGTTTTTAAAAATATACAAGGTGCCAGGCAATGTTGGCCTTTAAAATCCCAGCACTCAAGATGAAAGCAGATGCAGGCAGAGTTCTGTGAATTTGAGGCCAGCCTGGTCTACACAGAGAAAACATTTCTTGAAAAACCAAAAACTAAACCAAACAAACAAATAATCCCCCCTCCAAACAAACAAGTAAAACAAAACAAAAACAAAACAAACAAAAAAAACCTCTCCTCTGTAGCAGATTTTAAAAACCTATTTTTAAAAAAGGATTTATTCATTTTATAGTTATGAATATTTTGCCTGCATGTATGTCTGTACACCATGTGTGTGTGTCTAATGCTCATGGAGGCCAGAGTAAGCATTGGAATTGAAGTTAGTAAATGGCTGTGAGGGGTTGAGGATTTAGCTCAGTGGTAGAGAGCTTGCTAGCTAAGTGCATGGCCCTGGGTTCGGTCCTCAGCGCTGAAAAAAAAAAATGGCTGTGAAGCACCACGTGGGTTCTAAGAAGTGAACCCGGGTCCTCTGCAAGAGCAGCCAGTGCTCTTAACAACAGTCATCTAGTCAGCCCACCCCTAAGTAAATCTTTAAAAAAAGAAAGAGGAAAAAAAATCAAGGTGGGGTTCAGCTGGGGCAGTAGGCTGCCTGCTTGCATGGACAAAGCTCTAGGTTCATTTCCCAGAAAAACAAAACAAAACAAAGCTGGGTATGGTGACTTGCGCCTGTAATCCTAGAAACAGGAGGATCTGGGTTCAGAGTCATTCTTAGCTACATTAGGAGGTGGCAAAGTGACAGTGTTTTATTTCGCTCCTTAAACCAGGCCCTGCCTTCCCAGTGGAGAAGCAGTCTGACTAGATCCCCAGAAGGGTGTAGAAACAGAAGGAGGCTTCGGTCAGCCTCCAGAATTCAAGAAGCAGGACATAGGTTCTGACAGTTTTCTTGTGTTAACTGGAGACTTGAGTGTCCCCGGACCGACACCCCAAATCTTCCCACTTTCTTGCACTTTCTCCTTTGGCTTTGGCTTGCTCGGTGACTCTACAGGGTGTGCTAACCCGCTTTGTTTTTCCCTCTGCTGTGCAGGGAGGAGGGACAGCCAGTGGGTTGTCCTGTCCCCGCCTCTTCCGGTTTCTGGGCTTGGTGGTGGAAGGGCGGCTCTGGTGTTGTCTGTGGACTCTGGCTTTCACAGTGCTGGCCTACAGGGTGAGGGAGGACCCAGAGGCCTCCCGGGTATGATCAAAGCAAAAAGACTTTGCTCTGGAGCAGCCGGGGGACAACGGCTAGGGAGGCTGCTGCCTTTACTTATTTGGCCTCCTTTTTGTCTCCTTTGCTGAGAGTTTTGTCAAAGAGAGAGCTGGACTTTGTTTTTGAAACAAAGCATCTCTTTCTCTTTTAAAGATTTATTTTTGTCAGGCTCAGAAGGAACTCCAATTCTCCAAACTCCAAAAGGCAAAAAAGGCAGTCCAAATATCCAGAAATAAACTCAACCTGGAGCCTAAGGATTTCTGGCAGTTAGATAAAAGCAAGCATTCGTCAGGAACTTGTGAAACCGGTTCTCACTCCAATGATTCCAAAAGGAATCATTTCACTTACTGTGGCGGAAGGGTCATATGGCTGCATGGGGAAGCACATGCTGTACCACTGGCCTTCAGACTCTGTATCACAAGCACTTGCTATCTTTCAAAGTACACTGTAGCTGTCTCAGACACACCAGAAGAGGCCACTGGATCCCATTACAGATGGTTGTGAGCCACCATGTGGTTGCTGGGAATTGAACTCAGGACCTCTGGAAGAGCAGTCTCTTCCCCAGAATTTGTGCTGTTAACCACGAAATGATGTCCTCTAACCCAAGAAATGAACCATCTCTTTACTCTTCTGTAGTTACAAGAAGTTGGCACCAGAGGAATAGAAGAAACCATGACGCTGAGATGGCAAGGCATCCAGAAGTGCTACACCTGGGGTATTATGGTTGGCTTCCTCCTTTCCTGTGCCTTCCCTGCCCTCTGCACTGGGGATGACTAGCCTGCCCCAGTACCTCCCTCTGCTGTGTGGTTCCTGCCCCAGTGTAACTGTACCCTCTGTCAGTGTGTAGAGTTGGGGTCATTAGTCTATGCAGAGTTCTGGCCAGCTCACTCTCCCTGAACATCCATTCCCTCCTTTCCATGCCCCTCTGGAACTGTCACTCTAGCTGTGTCTGTGCTGACTTCTGGTTTGTGCTCTGTCTGAATCCCATGTCAGGACATGGAAGCCAGTCCCTGTTTTCCGGCAGTCCCACACGGATCCATCCCTGTGTGCACCTGGGAGAATGATGATCTGTCTTCTCAACTTGGAGCCTCTGCTCCATGGTTTCCTCTCCCTGTACCCCTTCTCATTCATCCTGGTTTAGATGACTTCTTTTTTTTTGTTTGTTTTGTTTTTTTTTTGTTTTTGTTTTTGTTTTTTGAGACAGGGTTTCTCTGTGTAGTCTTGGCTGTCCTGGAACTCACTCTGTAGACCAGGCTGGCCTCGAACTCTGAAATCCACCTGCCTCTGCCTCCCAAGTGCTGGGATTAAAGGCATGTGCACCGCCGCCACCACCGCCCGACAAAACTTTTTTTTTTCCCCATGAGACTCGACAACAGAGCCTCACGGGATTCGAACCAGCACGGTATGGGGCGCGCCTGCCAGACGACCTCTTCAGATCGCTGCCTGGATCTCTCCTCCTATTGGAGTGGGTATTGCCTTTCCCATTTGCTTGGTTTCTGCTGTTTCCTCAAAATGCCTCATTCTCTCTGGTGGCCTGTTGTGGCATTACATAAGACAGGTGCTTGGAGCCATGGCTTGAAGGCTGACAGACTGGAAACTTTCCTTTAGTTTCTTTGCTTGTTTTTATCTATCTTGTGGTGGATATACAAGTGAACACACACGTGCAGGGCCAGCGGTCAACACTGGGTGCCCTCCACCGCTTTCCACCTACTGTTTCAGCTAAAACTGGCTGGATATCAAGCCCCAAGAGTCTCCTTTCTCTGCCAGTTTGCAAGCATGTACAGCTGTGCCTGGCTTTTTTGTTTGTTTTTGTTTGTAAGATTTATTTCTTTTTATGTGCGTTTGGTGTTCGGAGTATGTATGTCTCGGTGAGGGTGTCAGATCTTCTGGGACTGGGGTTAAAGGCAGTTGTGAGCTGCATGTGGGTGCTGGGAACTGAATCTGGGTCCTCTGGAAGAACAGCCAGTGCTCTTAACCACTGAGCCATCTGTTCTTGGCTTTTATGTAAGAGATCTGTTTTGTCTTTATTGTTTTGTTTTCAAAACAGGGTCTCACTGTGAACCCCTGGCTGATCTAGAACTTGCTATTTAGCCCTGGTTGGTCTCAGAGCTCAGAGTAGTCTGCCTCTTGCCTTGGCTGCCTTATCCAGCTACGCTGGAGATCTGAACGAAGGTCCTCACACTTACACAATAAATTACCCACTGAACCATCGCCCCAGTTTCAATGCCCCTTTATTGAAAGGCTGCTGTGATATGTTGGGTTTCCTTCTTCCTGGTCCCTTGCAATAGTGGGAGGAAGTGGTAGGGACAATACACAATATCTTCCATGTGCCTTAGACAGGCCTCAAATTGGACTTGTAGCAGAGGATGATCTTGAACTTCTGACCCTCTTGCCTCCCTCTCTAGAGTGCTAGGATTAAAGACTTGCTCACTTGTGCAGTGCTGGGGATTGAACCCAAGGCTTTCCATAAGCTAGGTGCCTTTTGTCCCAGCTGAGCTACATCTCCAGCCCAAGGTTCTTAGCACACTCTTTGAGGGCTACAGTGTAACCCTCAGAAGGAGGAGAAAGTAGGTAGGTGAAATCTAAAGCAGAATACTCTGTGATATAGAGAAACAATCTAGCTCTTGTGAGTTCTGGGAAATGAACAGATGGAAGCTGGAGTGGAGAGCAGCTATATGAAATATGGCCAGGTCAGACATGTTGGGCTTCATAAGGCAGATGGGCTGATCACTTAGGAAAAAGGCCCATCCTCAGTGCCACATACACTATGTGTTCATATAGCTCCTACCAAGTCCAACCTGGATGGGAGGCACAAGTCACGCAACAGGGGATTCTGGCCACAGGGACCACCGATGTTTGGAGACCCCAGCTAACTCTCTCCTTATTGTCACTTCAAGTCAGAGTGAGAACTTCTTCCTCAGAATGCTAGGAGGCCAGTCATCCGGAGTCTTCACACAGAGTATTGACAAAACAATCTTTTCACAAAGATTCCTCTGGATGGAGTTTGGTATGTGTGCTGAGGGGAGGGGAGTTCCAAAACAGTGGGCACAGTGCAGAGTGACAGGTGATTGCAGCGGAGGGACTAAAGAGCTTCTGTCAATGGAATCAACTTGTAGATTAACTCAAAACAAACAACAGACAAAACTCAAACAGAGAAGGTGAGAAAAATTAATATAATTCATGGGCTGGAGATATTGTTAACATGCAGGGAGCCCTGCATACATTTCTAGCCCTGCATACACTGGTGGTGTCTGTTATACCATTAGGAGTTAATGGTTATTCTGTCCCTAAACAAAGAGTTGAGACTGGCCTAGGTTATAGAGACCTTGTCTGGGGGTGGGGTGACTAGAGAATGTACCTGAACCCACAGCCTTGAGCGTGCTAGGCAAGTGCATTACTCCTGAGCTACTCACCCAGCTCTGGACTAGAGATTGTACAAATTATATACATAGATTGCTGAATAGCATGAATCCTCAAATCCTTCTAGGGGTTGTTGGGGTACCTGGCTCAATTAACTGAATTATCTGAGCTGGAGAGATGGCTCAGTGGTTAGGAGTACGTACTGCCTGCCAGGTGGGTAATTGCCTGTAACCTCGGCTCTAGGGAATCGGGTGCCCTCTCCTGGTCTCCACTGGCACTTAATTTGCATGTACTCTCACCCATATACACATGATAATTGTTTAAAGACTCCATTAGTTTTGCTGGGAATGGTAGGTAGCTCCTAACTTTAGTCTCAGCATTGAGGAGGTAGAGGCAGGGGAGTTTTTGTAAGTTGGAGACTAGACTGCTCTACATAGCATATTTCAGGCCACCAAGGGCTATATAGTAGAACCCCGTCTCAAAAAACAAATCCAAAGATCATTTTATTTGTATGAATGGATTGCCTGCATGTGTGCATGTGTGTTGTATGCGTAACCTGGTGCTATCAGAGTGCAGAAGAGAACACCAGATCCTTTGGAATTAGAGTAAAAGATGCTGGCAACCAAATCCAGGTCCTCTGTAAGGGCAGCAAGTGCTTTTAACTGATGAGCTATCTCTTTAGCATCCTAAAGATAAACCTGAAACCAGGTATGGTGGCATAAGCCTTTTGTTCCAGAACCAGGAAGGCAAAGCCTTATACATTTGAGACTACCCTTGTCTACATAGCAAGTCCCAGGCCAACCAGGAATACATAGTGAGTCTCACCACCACATTACGAAAATTTCTCCCTCTCCCCCTCTTTTTTTTAGAGTTTCTCTGTGTAGCCCTAGCTAACCTGGAGTTCGCTCTGCAGACAAAGCTGACCTTGAACTCACAGAGATCTGTCTGTCTTTGTCTCTGCCTCCTAAGATCAAAGGTGTGTGCCTGTTACGGATCTCTTTATCATAGGAAAAAAAATGCCCTTTCTCAAGATCCATAACCTGGACCCAATAACAAGAATGGGAGTATTTGTGTGATTGACTTCCAGAGAGCCTGTTGCCATCAGAAAGCTTCTTGCAAGTAATACAGTGACATTCTGTGCAGAGACCCTCACTTTCTTGATTCTTTCAAGACATTGCTTCACTTGAATCTCAGGATACTTTAACTGGAGGCAAAGTGTAGTGGCATGAGTCCATGGTCCTGGAATTCGAGAAGTGGAGGCTGTAGGATTAGAATTCAAAGTCATCAATGGCTACATGTCAATCAAGTTTGAAAATAACCTAGGCTACATGAGATCCTGCTGAAGGAGGAGGAAGAAGAATAGGAGGAGGAGGAGGAAAAGAATAATGTAAACTAATTATGAGATCTAATTAGATTGAAGTGTTTAGAATACCCAGTCTGGCTACAATTTTAGTTGTATTAATTCAGTGTTCTGCTGTATAAAATATGAGTAGTTGTAATATATATTTATATATGTATGTACAGAAATATGTACATGTATGTACATATATAAAGTATCTCTGTTGGGAGCCGAGGAGATGGTTCAGTGGTTACGGGCATCTGTTGCATTTCCAGAAGATCCAGGTTCACTGCCCGGCACCCGTACGGTGGCTCACAACCAACCGTTTCAGCAGTTCTGACACCTTTCAATGCACACACTAACAAGAGGGCAAAACAAGCCGAGAATAGATAAAATTTAAAATGTCTTAAAAAGTTTAATTTTCCATTGTTTTTAATTATGTTTAGGTGTATGCATCTGCATGTAAGTATGTACAAGTGAGTTTAAGTCCTCAGAGGTTAAAAAAAAGAGAACTAGAAAAAAAGTAACAAAAGGAAAAAAAAAAACAAGTCCTCAGAGGTTAGATGCTTAGGACCCCCTGGAACTGGTGTTAAATATAGTTACCAGGCAGAAAATGTGGGTGCTGGGAGCCAACTAAGTCCTCTGGAAGAGCAGCAAGTGATTTTAACCCCTGAGCCATTTCCCTTGCTCTGCAAAACATGCTTTTGAGGTGCTAATAACTGCAGTATCCATTTTTTATGAACTGTGGAACACTTCCCCAAAGATTTCAGAATTCATGTCATTGGGAGTGTTCCTGAACAGTGCTAATAAATCCTTGTAGGTAAGTGCTAATGTGTGCCCCCAGCTCTGTCTTGAGGCTGCTCTTTGTGTTTGTGCGTGGAGGCGAGAGGGCAAGACTGGGCATCTCCCTCCAGTGTTCCCCACCTTATCTTTTTCCTGTCTGTTTGTTTTTGGTGATTCAGCAAAGAGCAAATCAACTGAATTTTGTTCTCAGCACCTTTGCCAACTTATCTTTTGAGACAAGGTCTCTCACTGAGTGCAGTGTTCACCCATTCATTGATTGGCTAGCGGCTGGCCAGTGAGCTCTGGGAGCCTGCCTGTCTCCACTCCCACCACTGTAGGGACAGAGATAAATGTTGCCATGTTCAACTTTTTTATTTTTATATGTATGAGTGTTTACCATGCATATATATGTATATACACCACATGTGTTCTAGGTGCCCAAGGAAGTCAGAAAAAGGCATCAGATCCCCTGGAACTGGAGTTACAGATGGTTGGGAATTGAAAGTGATCGTCTGTAAGAGCAACTCATGCTCTTTTAACAGCTGAGCCATTTCTCCACACTCAAACACACTCAGATGCCGCCGCCTTTTCTTCCTCTTCCTCCTCTTCTCCTACAATTCTTCCACTTCTTCCTCTTCCTCCTCCTCTTCTGGGACAAGGTCTTACTGTGTAACCCTAGCTGGCCTGGAACTTGCTTATGTAGACTAGAGAGCTCCTCTGCCTCTCAAGTGTTGTGGTTATTAAAGTCATACATCAGCACACGGGGCTTCACACCCAGCTGTCTTACATAGGTGCTGAGGATGTGTACTCTGGTCCTCATGTTTTCTCTTTACTGACTAAGCTGTCTCCCTAGATGCCTTATTTCCTGAATTGTCATCACTGGGTGGCTTTTCTCATCATCTCTTGTGGCCGTAACTCTGGTCCTCATTGCTGTTGGGGGAGGACTAGGGTGGTGATAGAGGAAAATGGTTGTCTGTGAGAGAGAGGCTTCCTAGCAAGCCGGTGATGGTTAGATGGTTAATCTTGTCAGATTGACTGGACAGAGACTTGCCTAGAAAATTAAGGACAGGGTGTGAGATACACAGTGAAACTGAGTAAAAAAAAAAAAAAAAAAAAAAAAAAAAGATGGTGGAAGCACAGGCAGGTGGATCTCTGTGACTTTATGGTCAGCCTGGTCTACAGAACAAGTTCCAAGACAACCAGGACAACACAACCTGTTTTGAAAAACATTCACTTTCTCATCTTTAATTTCAGTGCTCAGGAGGCAGAGGCAGGCTGATCTCTGTAAATTCAAAGCCAGCCTTTCCCTATATACTGAATTTCAGGACAGTCAAGGATGTGTAGAAAGACCCTGTCTCAAAAATAAAATAAAAATTTAAAAAAGTAGAGCGGTTATGGAGAGGGTTCAGTGGGCAAGGCACAAGCATGAGGATCTGAGTTCAGGTCTTCAGTGCCCACAGCTGAACACTGTAGCACAACTCTAATTCCATGTCAACATGGAGGATACAGAGGCTCTCCAAAAGCTTGTGGGTTCATTAGCCTGGGGGAATGAAACAGCAAAGGAGACCCTGTCTCAAAACATGGTGCAGAGCTGTAAGAAGATTGAGTGGACTTTCTATGAAAGAATTTCATTCCCAGGAACTCCTAAAATAAACTGCAGAAAATGACTCCATCAAGTCTTTTTTTGTTTGTTTGTTTTTGGTTTTTTTTTTGTTGTTGTTTGGTTTTTCGAGACAGGGTTTCTCTGTGTAGTCCTGGCTGTCCTGGAACTCACTCTGTAGACCAGGCTGGCCTTGAACTCAGAAATCTGCCTGCCTCTGCCTCCCAAGTGCTGGGATTAAAGGCGAGCGCTACCACTGCCCGGCTCCATCAAGTCTTTTGATTACTACAGTTTGCTCACACATAATAAAAATATTTCCACTGGGTATGGTGACTCATATCTTTAATCCCAGTACTTAGAAGGCAGACAGGCACATTTCTGTGAGTTCAAGGCCAGCTTGATCTACAACTGAAGTTGTGGTCCAGCTAGTTTGGTTAAAGGAAAAATATAAAGAACAAAATGGAAAGTGAAGATTGATACCTTGTCTGATTTTTTCACACGCAGGCCCTAGACTATGTGTGCTTGCACTCAACACAAATGTATCCACATATACACAGGGCGTTTTCTTTGTGGTCAAAACTTAAAAGGAAAGTACCCTTCCTTACCATCACCTCATTTAACAGGAATATTTTTCCAAAAGCAAGTTGTTAGACTAGGTAGGGTGGCACAGGTCTGTAATCATACCCCGGGGCTACATAAAAAGACTATCTTATTCCCACCCCCGACCTCCCAATCTAGAATCAACGAAATTAAGCCCAGGCATGGCGGTGGTGTAGCACATAATCCTGGCACTGAGGGGGGGTAAAAAGGAGGGTCGTGAGTTCAAGGCCAGTTGGAGGATACCAGACACTGTCTCAAAAAACACAAAACTGAACCAAAGCAAACAAAAATTAAAAGCAAAACGAATGCGATATTAAGTATCCATGAATGTCAAGCAGAGACTGGGAATACCACGGTCCAACGTTCATGGCGCCAGACCTCCACCGATGGCACCAGCCAGCATCACGTAAGAGAGCAGGAGCACCGACATCTCAGGATGCCGGGGTTTAGGAGCAGGCCGCGCTGAAGGCCTCGGATGACCCTAGCACTCCGTATCTCCGAAGCCAAGATTAGACTCCTTTCTCCAGCTCATTCTCTTTTGGGAGGCCGGGGTTGCTAGTGTAGGACGGGATGTGAGGAGGGGATGACAGACTGCCGGATACCCCCAGCAGCTGGGGACATTCGACGTGCCCGCCCGGTGACCGGAACCGTAGACAGTTCTCCGTCTCGCGCGCGTTCTAAAATGAGGACAAAGCCCGCCCGGATCTAGAGCGCGCGCGCAACAACAGCCAATAAAATACCAGGACAATGGTGAGTGGCGGTTCACTTTAGCCAATGAGAGGATTCGTTGTTACGAGGTCGTGCCCGGCTCCGGCATTATAAAGAGCTCCACGAGTTGGCATTGTCAGGCGGTGGCACCGCGCGGGACGGAGTTAAGGTCTGCCTTATCCACAGTGTACGGCGGCAGCCGAGCGGAGTGATAGAGTCCGTGGACGCGGACGAGCCCTCGGGGGTGCGAGCGTGACCGCGGCCAAGCCCGCGCCGCAGAAGGCGAGTAGGGCCTCGCGGCGTCATCAGCGGCGAGGTGAGCGGCCGGGCCGCGGGCGGTGGGCGGGAGCTCGGGGAGTGCCGCGGGCCCTGACGCGCTGTCGCCGCTCGTTGCAGAAGCCGCTGCGGCCTGGCCGACCATGTCGGACGCGGCTGAGGAGCAGCCCATGGAGACGACCGGCGCCACCGAGAACGGACACGAGGCCGCCCCCGAAGGCGAGGCCTCGGTCGAGCCCAGCGCCGGGGCAGCGGCCCCCGCGACCCCAGCCGGGTCTGGGGGCGGGACCACGACCGCCCCGAGCGGGAACCAGAACGGAGCCGAGGGCGACCAGATAAACGCCAGCAAGAACGAGGAGGACGCAGGGTAGGTGCGGCTCCGGGCCGCCCGACCGCCGCCTTTGTTCCGGGGCAGTCTTTTGTTGGCGCCACGCGGCGGGGGGAGGGGCGGTCGGCCCGCGGAGCAGTGCCTGGCGCGCTTGCCGGCGGGTCCGGGCGCGGTTACGCGCCTTAGAGTTTGCAGGAGTTTGCGGGATCAACATTGAGGCCGACCCGGGCTGTTTGCGGGTGCTTAGGCTACAGCGGGCCTCGGGGCGGGCGGCCCCGGAAGAGGAAAAGCGGCGGATCGCGAATCGGGCCGCGAGGGCTGCGTCTGCTGCGTGGGCGGAGTTGGCGCGCAGCGGGCCGGGCCTAGCCTGCCTCGGGTCGAGGGGCGGAGTCCCAGTCTGAACCCTGGGGCGGTCTTGGCCAGGAAACCCAGAGTTCCTTGGGACAGGTACTTAGGAGGCGGGGAGCTGGAGTAGATTCATGAGTGTAGGTCGCGCTGATTTAAACTTGTGAGGGGTCGTGGGTCCCATTCTTGACCGTGTTCTTTTCCCGTACATACAGTGTGCGGCTATACAGTCTCATTCAGCTGTGAGTTCCCCGTTGAGTCGCGATTGCAGAGCAACACAAGGGTTAACTTGAAAGGGGGCACCATCTCAGACTGGTCTATGGGACTGTGGCTTCATAAGCCCTTTCCCAGCTAAGAAGAGTGTCAGAATTCTGCTTAAAAAATTAACAGCTTCTAAGATTTGTGGTTCTCTCTCACTTTCAGAAAAATGTTCGTTGGTGGTCTGAGCTGGGATACCAGCAAAAAAGATTTAAAGGATTACTTTACTAAGTTTGGAGAGGTTGTTGACTGTACAATAAAAATGGATCCCAACACTGGACGATCAAGAGGGTTTGGGTTTATTCTCTTTAAAGATTCTTCCAGTGTGGAGAAGGTAAGCTGGGTATTTAGCAGCGATCTTTACTAGGATTCTGAATCCTAAGGAACTCATGTACTGCAGTGTTGATGGTTGCCAGAACCGAGCGTAGATTCCTGTTTTGAGGGATAGTACAGATTAAGTGCGTGATTCTGGAGGATTACAATTCATACTATTAAAGGCTTACTGAGAATCCTGAAGGAGGGGACTGAGCTGGACAGGAGCTACAGCACTGCTTTCAGCCTTCCCCTTACTACCTTTTATGCCTATTCATGGGCTTGATGTGTTAAATGTTCTACTGTGCAGATTAAAAATCTGAGATTGCTAAAAGTATAGGTTTTTGGGTTTTTTTGGCTCAATAGAATGGGTATGGCGCCCCAGTCCTAAATCTCAGAAACAGTGACGGTAGTGCATGCATTTATAGGGTAGAGTGAGGATTTCAGCAGTAGATGATCTTGTTCTTTGTCACTGCTGCTTTATATATAGAAAGGAGGTGGATCTTAAGTTGGGGCTATTGTTAAAGAAGAATGCAGAGCATGTCAAAAGACATAGGTGTTCAAGTGATCATCTTTATGGGAGATTTGGAGAACACTGGGTGGAGAACTCATTTGACTTAGCTTCAGAGAGAATTAATTTAAGCCCATTTGGTGTATACTTTTGTGTTGTTTAGAACCGGACACATTTCTGTTTTACACAGGTCTTAGATCAGAAGGAGCACAGGCTGGATGGTCGTGTCATTGACCCTAAAAAGGCGATGGCTATGAAGAAGGATCCTGTGAAGAAAATCTTTGTGGGAGGTCTAAACCCTGAAGCCACAGAGGAAAAGATCAGAGAATACTTTGGCCAGTTTGGGGAGGTGAGTGTGCCTTGTTTCTTCCTGTTGGACTTGCCTGGATGCAGTGTTAGTGGGGTATTCAGTTTTCTTTTCTTATTCATATCTGTTTTGGGATCTCAGGATTAAGCCTGAACTTTGTATGTTTTTAACAGATTGAGGCCATTGAACTTCCAATAGATCCCAAGTTGAACAAAAGACGGGGTTTTGTTTTTATTACATTTAAAGAGGAAGACCCTGTGAAGAAAGTTCTGGAGAAAAAATTCCATACTGTCAGTGGAAGCAAGGTAAGGTGTCAAAACTGTCTTCGCTCTTTCTTGGAGGTACAGTTTAGGTTAGACTACCTGTGAGACCCTTCTAGGTCAGTAAGACTTATGTTTCACTACAGCACACAGTGCTGATTAAAATAGATGGTCTGGCCTTTAAGAAATGTTGGGCTGGTGGGGCAGTGGTGGCACGCACCTTTAATCCCAGCATTTGGGAGGCAGAGGCAGGCGGATTTCTGAGTTCGAGGACAGCCAGGGCTACACAGAGAAACCCTGCTTCAAAAAACAAAAAAAAAGCTGGGCTGGAAACCAGCTGGCTCAGTGGCTGGCTCTTTAGGAGGATTCTGGTCCATTCCAAACACCCACAGTGGTCCACAACCACCTATAAACACACATTTCAAGGGATCTGATGCTCTTTCATGGCTTCTGTAGGCACAGAACACTATACTGTACTTAAAAGGATCATTAATAAAAAGTAAAACGGGTATATAGGAGGCAAAGAGGATGCCTGGCTTCTGTTAATGGAGCTGTTGACTAGATTCTTTGGTTTCTAATATAGTGTTAGAGGTTGTATGACTTGGGGGTTATGAGTCTTAAGTTAGTTTTCTGGAACTTAGTAATTAGGTTTCCATCTATACTGATAAGTTTTTCTTGCTTCTGAGGAAGCTTTGCTGTTGTAGTCAATCCTACTGCAGGCAAAGACATAAAAAGATGTCCCTGGCATCTGCAAATGTGGAGTCATGGTTAGTGGAGTGGTGTGTTAGTGGAGTAATAGATTGCAAATTGATTAGGATTGAAGGTGTGGCTGGCTGTGACTGAGTAGCTTACTAGAGAACTGGAGTGGCAGCTGGGTTAGGTAGGGTGAGGCTCTAGAAGGGTTCTTCCCCGTCCTCGTTGGGAGTTTTAAAAAGCTTGGGTTGGAGATTAAATAAAGCACGCAATTGGGTGGGGCACTTTTAGTTATTCTAGTGAATAATGACTTCTTTTTTGGTGTGCCCTAATGTGAAGCAATAGGAAGAGTCTTGAGCTTCTATGGTAGTGAAAACTGCTGATGGACCTTAGAAGTAAATACTCAAATTATTTAGTGTCTTTAATTCAGATAAAATAGAAAGCATGGCTTGATAGGGAGACAAAGTTTATCTTCCCACCCCCTTTTGAGAGATCATTCCACTGCCCTGGGTGCCCTCAACTTGAAGAGTTTTGCCTGTTTCTACCTCCCAGTTAGATGAGATCAAAGACATGTGTTATGTCCAGCTCATTTTTTTACCCTTTTTTTTTTTTTTTT
>JANHMN010000002.1:61423677-61436607 GCA_030674055.1 Rhabdomys pumilio
TTTGAAGCATAAAAAAAAAGCATAAAGGCATAAAAAAAGTCTGACTGGGTCTTGTTTGGATTGAGAAATAAAGCCTATCTCAATAATTGACCAATGCTTAGAGAGTAGCAGGCAGTATGTCTTCCAATGAAGCCTCAGACACTTGTTGTATCTGTAAGGTGGGTGTCATTGTGCTGTCTTGTTAGTATTTGAGTAAGACGAGTATCTTCTATAAAAAGAAGAGTAAAAACTTTAGCGGCCTCCTGCCCACAATTCCATCCCTGAGCTTGTCCCACAGGACTTGACCCAGTGTCCTCTTGACTTTTAGTGTGAAATCAAGGTTGCCCAGCCCAAAGAGGTGTATCAGCAACAGCAGTATGGCTCTGGGGGCAGAGGAAATCGCAATCGAGGGAACCGAGGCAGTGGTGGAGGTAAGTGAGAGCTGGATGAAGACTTTGCCTGCCTGCAAAGAGCTTTCTGTGCCTGTCTTGGGGATTGCCTTTTGGTGCTGTGAAGGGTGGGTGGACGGGTTGGGTGTGAAGTGGGATTGGAATGGTTTTCCTGGGTGGAGGCTTGTGCTTGTGCTGCTATGGCTCATGGCTTCACAGAATGAAAGAGCCTTATCTTTCTCACTGGTGCAGCTTGGGGGCCCCAGGCCAATGGGACATTTGCATTGCACTGGGAGAATGGTCGGGACACAGTGGGTTATGCTTAGCTTTGTGGCTGTCCTGAGTCTTGGTACACACATACCTGTGGGCAGAAAGGCAAAGCTGTGCCAGGCGCTTAGCTCAGCTCCTTCCATCCCAGGCCCCTCTAACTCCAAAGCCTGAACTGCATCTTTTCAAGGCAAAGCTGCCAAGGGAGGGTGGAAGTGATCAGAGGGTGGAGGTGATCAGAGGATGATTTGAGTGTAAGCTTCCTGTATTCACAAGTGAAGTTAACTGGCATCCTGGCTGGCCCTCCTGGATTACAAGGCTGGGCCTAGGGCCCTCTGTACCAGAACAGTCGCCTCTTGGCTTCTGAGTTGCCATAGTAGTAACCCCGCCACCCAAAGGGCAGGATTTCCTCCATCCTAGCTCCTGCGTGTGCTAAATGGTCCATGGGCCCCTGTGCCCTGCTCCCCCCCACAGGTCAGAGTCAGAGTTGGAATCAGGGCTACGGCAACTACTGGAACCAGGGCTACGGCTACCAGCAGGGCTACGGGCCGGGCTATGGCGGCTACGACTACTCGCCCTATGGCTATTACGGCTACGGCCCCGGCTACGACTACAGTAAGTAGGAGAGGGAGGCCCTATCTACTTCCTCCTAGGGGAGGCAGGTCAGGTAGTGCAGGGGCCACTGGCAGCAGGGGCTTTGGAGTCAGACAGGCCTGGCACAGGCACTGGAGCTACTGAATGGAGCTCTAGCTTACTTAGCCTTCTCAGTGAGGTGTAAGAAGCTGGTGTTTCTGTGCAGTGTTAAGTTCTGAGGATGTGTGGCAAGCGCCTGGCACTGGGTAAATGTACAGTTAAGTAGTAGCCACAACGTTGTTCTTATTCCTAGGTCAGGGTAGTACAAATTACGGGAAGAGCCAGCGACGTGGTGGTCATCAGAATAACTACAAGCCATACTGAGAGGCAGCAGGAGCGGCCGGCTGACGACCGCACACGCTTTGTTTGGACGCGGAGTGAACACAATTATGTACCAAATTTAACTTGGCAAACTTTTATGGCCTGTCCCATGTGCATCTTATTTAAAATTTCCCCCGGAAATCACTCTCCTGTTAACTATTCCAGAGCTCTAGTTGTTGTAGGCAGCGTGTGGCGTCTCAGAGGCCAGAGCGGCATTAGGGGGCCGATTTTATTACCAGGTTACCCTGTTCTAGATTGGAGGGTCTGCTTCCTGCTGCCGCTCTGCAGCCTGGACCTGTGGACCCTGGTTGTAAAGAGTAAACTGTATCTTAGGAAACCAGTGTCACCTTTTTCACCTTTTAATTTTATATTATTTGTGTCATACATTTCCAGTAATGGAAGTGTTAATTTTACTGTACTTTTTGGTACCTTTTGGGAATCTAATGTATTGTATTTTACACGTGTCCTGATTTTGCCACGACCTGGATATTGAAGCTATCCAAGCTTTTGAAATAAAAATTAAAAACAAAACCCCAAGCCTGGGAGTGTGGGATGCTCTGTGAGACCTTGCCCAGTCCGTTGGAGATGACCAGGTGCTCTAGGACTAGGGTCTCCTGTAGCAGAGGTCTTTAGCTGTTTTCCCACTTAATCTTTTCAGCTACCTTTTTGTGCCCATTGTCTCCATCGATAGAGAACATCTTGGCATGTGTTATATGTGCTCTTCATCCTTAGTTTCAATCTAACAAATGCAAGTTGAAATGTTGGGGATCTGCTGGGGGAGTGGGGCTTACCTGGAGGGTGCTTGATCCTCAGTGTTTCACAACTTCTTACTTTTTCTTCCATGTCTGGAAAAATGATGACATATCTGCCCTACATGGTTCTCCATTGTCTGCTACCTCTGTTTCTAGGATGCTTGATAGTTTGGAGATTGGGCTATGTCCCATCATTTTCCTAACACAGATGGTCCCATTTGTAAGCCCAGAAGTAAGTCGCCACTCACTCATCATGTTCTGTACACATAGAACCCTTTAAGAGCTGTATCAATTCCAAACATCCACTAGGGATTGGACAGGAATAGGAAAGGTTCTTGCTAGCTGGCTTTTTGCCAGGATCTGAGCTTTGTATAACTACTTAGGTGTATAGTCATTTTTAGTTCAGTAGTTTTCTTAAATAGAGGGAGACCTTGGGATGCTTTTGACCTTGAGTGATTTAAAGGCCATTTTAGCCACTCACACATGTGAGAGTGCCCCTATCTTGAAGATAAAATGAAGCTCCTGTCACTTTTGATTTTTGAGACAGAGTTTCTTTGTTTGACAGCCTTGGCTGTCTTGAGACTTTATAGACCAGGCTGGGATTTGAGGATGTGTGCCGCTGCTGCTGCTGCTGAGCTGAACACAAAGTCATCTTATCTTGAACATGTGATCTCCCCCCATTCTACCTACAAAATGTTGGGATCATAGGTGGGGATACCCAAGTCTAGTCAGTGCAAGTAGGTAATGATTACAAAAGGCCATGCGTTTTGAGCTTTCTGATCTAATGGATACTTGCTAGATTGGGGTTCTTTCAGGTTTACCTGTTAGAATGTCATCCAGCTTTGCTACCACATGCTGTGCATTGTCAAGGCTGAAGCACATTGGGGGCTTGAACTTGAGGACATTCCTCCCAGGGCCATCAGTGCTAAGTAAAATGTAGTTTTCCTTTAGCCTGCAAGAACAAGCTATTTACAGACAGGCCTTGTCCTCTGTCCTATAACTATCTGAAGCTGACCTTGAACAGGCACCCACCTTACCTCTAGCCTAGTAACTGCTCCCCACTCAAGGTACACTGTTAATTTGTTGACCCTATCACTGTTGCTCTGGTTATCCTGGAACTTGATCTGTAGACCAGGTTGGCCTTGAACTCTGAGATTGACTGCTGCTGCCTCCTAAATGCTGGGATTAAAGGCATGTGCTACTGCCACCACCTAGCTTCTTGAGTTTCACAAGATTTTACCAAATTGCCCAGGCTTTAATTGCTCTGAGTATAGTCCAGGCCACCATATCACTATGCCTACCCAGCTCCACATTATCACTACGTAGTCCAGGGACTGGTGACCCAGGGGTATGAAAGGATTATATTCCTTTTGCATTCCCAGTTTTTGTCCCTAGAGAAAAAGGCCAAACCCAGGACACTACCCAGCCCTGTTTAGGGTAACTGCAATTGGAGCACTAGCACTGGCACTGACTTCTAAACTACATCACAATTTACAATCTTTGATCCTCACTGGAGTGGGTAAGCTAGCTGGCTGATGCCAGTTACCATTGAGTAGGTAAATGAACATATTTTACAAAGTGAATAAACTCCAGGAGGTTTCATGTTGGAGTAGGTTCAGTAGCAGGGGTGGGTGTTTGAAGTTGGCTGGAGGCTCATTGCTCTAGGCCATATAGGGACTCATGCTTCCTTCCCATTCTGAGAAAGCAACTTAATTTCAAGAGAAAGTACCTGGAGACCAAATATTCTGCTTCTTCAGTTGCTGGTGTCCTCAGGGTCTCATCTTTGATCAGATCCACACCAATGAAGAGTCCAGTGCCCCTGAAGGAGGTAACATCTTTATAGCAGTGGTTCTTACCTTCTGCCCTGACCTTAGCCACCCCAATTTACCCTGGAGGGGGTGGTCCTGGTGTGTGTGGGTTGGAGATCTTTAGAATGCTAGTTCCTTCTAGAGAATGGATGTAGACATTTTTTTATCCATGGCAGGAAAGTGGGACAGTGTTGTAGCAGGTATTGTGATGAGTGTGCTTGCTGCCCCCAGGACCTTACCTGACATCTCCAATGATAGGATGCTTGGCTTTCTGCAGCCTGAGATGCTCCAGAAGGAAACTGCCCACAGTAGTGGCATGAGCCTGGAGCTGTTCTGTTTTCAAGACATTTAGGACTGCTAGCCCCACAGCACAGGATACGGGGTTGCCACCAAACTGAACCAAGGGATAACAATGTCAGATCCTCTGCCAATAGACCATGAGCCCATGGGATGATCATAAAAAGACAGTTGGGAAGGCCACAGGCCCCCATAGCCTTCACAACTGGGGCTTTCTTAAACTGGTCTAGGGGGTAGTGGTGCTCTGCTTGTCTTCCTGGGTCTTCAAACCAGGCCAGGTAGAAGAGGTAAGATACCTAGAGAGAACTGGTCTAGCCCTGTCTCCTTGCCTCTGTACACCAGGCATGCCAGACACACTCCCACACAAAACTTTTGATAAGTTAAGCTGAAATGGTTTGGGGATTTGGCTTAAGTTTCTGCCTACCAGGCTGTGTTGGCACATGCCTTTATTAATACCAGCACTCAGATCAGAAAGGAGAGGCTTTCGGATCTCTGATTTAGAGGCCAGCCTGGTCTACAAATTCCAGAATGACAGCCAAGGCTACACAGAAAAAGGGAAAGAAGTAGGCCCTAGTGCTAAACATTTAATGTCAGCAACATTCAAGAATCAGGTCCACATAGGTCTAGATCAAACAGTTCTGTTGTGAGACTATTTCAAAAAGTGTGTGTGCATATGTTCATATGGGTGCAGAGATGAGAGGTCAACCTAACCTTGAATGTGGATATTAACTGGAGACACCCATCTTGATTTTGGGGACAATCTCTGACTAGGACCTGGGGCAGACCACTTACACTATACTGTCTGGTAAGCCTAGGAATCCAATCACTGCCTTCCTAGATTACAGGCTTGTGCCACTAAGCCTGGGTTTTTATATGGGTTCTTGGTCCTCATGTTTGCAGAGCGAACTGATTTATGAACCATCTTATCCTTCATGAGTTTGTTTGATTTTGTCTTTGTGTAGGTGTGTGTAATTGTGTGTTAGGAAGGAGGGGAACAAGATACAGCCTAATGAATGTAGCTTAGTGCAGAGTATTTGGGCTCTAGCACTGCCCTTATCTATTAAGATGTCTTTTTTGTGGTCTTCATAAGACAAGGTCTTATACTTGCTAAACCCAGGGATTGGTGGGGTTTTCAAAACCCGAAAGGGAGCTCGGACTTTTTTTTTTGGTTTTTCGAGACAGGGTTTCTCTGTGTAGCCCTGGCTGTCCTTGAACTCAGAAATCCGCCTGCTTCTGCCTCCCAAGTGCTGGGACTAAAGGCGCCACCACCGCCCGGCTAAAATGTATTTACTTTTATTTTTTTTGAGGTAGGACTTTATTAGAACTCAAGCAGTCCTCCTACCTCTGCCTTCTGACTGATGGAATTAAAGGTATATACCATCATAACTGACTTCATATAAAATAGATGGCCAGGGAGCTCAGTAAGAGCCACGTAAGCCTGATGACATGAGTTTGATCCTTGGAATTACAGTGAAGACTGCTGCCAACTGGCTAAACATATTCACAGCATACACTATTGGCAGGACACTAACCTTGCCTAGATATGTGTGCTCAAATGGGTATCTCCTCTCCTACACAGAAACAGACAGACAAACAGACATGCATATACATAGAAATTTCCACAAGCACTAGCAACTAAAGAATGGAAAAAAGACACACACCATCATTTCACAGAAGAGGGAATACGTGGACAGTAAAACTGGAAGAGGACTGTGAAGAGGCTCAGTTTTGTCTACAAGCCTGAAGCTCAGAGTTTCTCCTGTGAAACCCACATTGATGGAGGAACTGATTCCTGCAAGTTACTGTCTTTCAGGTACACAGCAAAGTACATAAAATAAATATTAAAACTATAAAAATCAAGAGATGCTTCACAAATCTGAATTTGGGGAACAGCATATCAAAATCACATGGATTACTGTTTTCTATCTCCCTTGACTTGAGTGTGAAGGTGCATTCCTGTAATCTGGGCGTTCAGCTGGGACTGGGAAATTGCCATCAAGTCAGATGGATTATGTATTTAATACCAGGCTAGCTAGGACTTCACAGTAAGAGTCTAACACAAAACAAACTCCAAACAATACACTACTGGTGATCTGTTTTGACCTGTGAATTACTTGGGGGAAATGTCATTTTCTAAAACTGAGTATGGACACACCCTCTGGCCCATCAGTTCCACCTCTGGGTTAATTTGTAACTGATTTTTCTGCACATGGAGAACAGACTGTTAAGAATTCTTACAGTAGTAGTGTTCACAAAACCGTAAAAGCTTCAAAGCACACTGATATATGAGTCAAGTGTGCATGTTAGAAAGCAGGCAGGGGAAATGAGAATGACAATAAAATGTCAGGTGAAAACTAACCCACACAATCACCAGAGTTAACATGCATTATGAGAGAATTCAAGTAAAGCCAAAAAGCAACTAGAACAGACAACATGGGTTCAGAGTTACCCATCAAGGGACAAACACGAGGGTAGAGTCAGGAGCCTGATCTTATTATCTGAGGTGACAGCTTCTCTTGTAGAGCCAGTGAGGTAGCTTATTGGGTTAAAGTACCTGTTGCCAAACCTGGTGGACTGAGATCCCCAGAAGGAGCCAATGACCCCTGATCTCTACACATGAGCAGCCACATATGCACTCATACAAATAGATATAAAAACCTTAACAAAAATAACCAAGTACCCAGCTAACTAGAGGAGGACCATACAAAGATGAGGTGCTGAACTCAACTATGTAATTGGAGTCAGGGTCAGGCTCCATTGGGTGGGCCATCTGCCTTGCAGGTAACAAGCCTTTCTCTGTAGCTGGCTAATTACTACTCACCTACAGACTTTGCTCCTGACTTCTGTCTCCTCTACTTGTCCCTAAACCCTGTGTCCACTTCCTGCCTGGAATGTCCCTTCTGTTCTCATAGTGGACCATGACATACCATGTCCACTCAGCTAGATTCTTCAGTGTCACAACTGAGTCTAGGAGTGTGTGTTTCCCTGAATTAAGGCCACCCATGGCAGAGGCTGTGTGTCACTTAGGCACAGAGTGAAGTCTGCTGAAAGCACCAGATCAGCCTATATTTCCTTTGCTCAGTGACCCTCATTGCCTATCTGACATCTTGCCAAATGCTTACTTCCTTAAAAATTCAAATGGCTTTTTATGGAAGTCATGATGACTACCCCAACTCCTTTCCTGCTCTTGTTAAGATGAATCTCCTCCTCCATTTGTTCCTCTAGACCAACTGCCAGGAAAGTTTCCACATGGTTCTTCAGACCTCATCTCTCTGAGAAGGAAGCCTTGGTAGTCAGAGTAGCTCAGTGGTAGAGTGGTTGTGTGATGCTGATAGCCAAGCAGTGCATCCTTTGTATAGTTTCTATTTCTGTGATGTAAGGAGGCTCTGGCCAAGGGTCTGCTCCTATTTTCATCCTTAATCTGCTGTCTCAGCGTCACTAAGCTGGATGTGTCAGCTTCTGTTAGAGAAAGCCCTTGGCTTCTGCTCCAGGGTCAGGGAATCATCTTTCCTCCATGACGTGGTGTGAGCCTTGTATCTCCTAGGCTGACCAAGACTTCACTCCTCACTCAGGTTCTTAAGCTTTCTGCCACAGGAAGGCAGCTTCTGCTGGAAGGAAAGGGTTTCTGTATCTTACGTGTTTTATACAACCTTATCTGTGACTCATTTGGATTAATATTAATTTTGAAAGATGTTTTACAGTATTAAAAAGAAAAATCTGACCTGGGCCAGGTGAGATAGCATACACCTTTAATTGTAACACTTGAGAGGCAGAGGTAGGTGAATCTCTGTGAGTTTGAGGCCAGCCTAGTTTACATAGTGAGTTCCAGGCTAGTCAGGGCTACACAGTGAGTGTCTGTGTCTGTCTCTTTCTTTCACATACAAAACAAAAAAGCTTGCCCTAACTGCAGCTTCCTGGAGGGTGGTATGTTGGGTATAGCAATAGGCTAGAAGCCTTCACAATAGAGCCTGTCCTGCAGCTTCACTCACCGTGTTGAAGTATTCTACACCAGTAGCTTCAAATGCCCTTGACACAGCTTGGGTAGTGGCCATGCAGGCAACAGGGTGACCATTGCCGATGGATTTGCCCATGGTGACAATGTCTGGGACAAAGTCTTCTCCCTCCAGCTGGAAGGCCCAAAAGTGCTTGCCTACTCGGCCAAAACCAACCTGGATCTCATCTGCCACAAAGAGCCCTCCAGCTCTGCGTATGTGCCTGTGGAGGACAGATGGTCAATGGGGCTGTGGTGAGAGGTGACCAGAGCTGGCAAATTGAGTCCTCACCTTGGGCATATGGTTGGCCTTCTCTGGGCCATTATTTCTTTAAGGGTTTTGTTTTAGAAACTTCTGGCAGGCAGGCTAGGCTGTAGTTGGAATCTGGAATTGACCTCAGGAAGCCCAATTACAGCCTGCCCTCCCTTGGGCAGAACCTGCCCATCTACTCACTCTGCCACCTGGGAGAAGTAGCCAGCAGGGGGAATGATCTGTCCACTCACACTGGGCAGAGACTCAGCGAAGAAGGCTGCGATCTGTGAATGAGACAGAGTTCAATATGCCTTGCTAATATTGGTAGTGCCCTTCCCTTGAGTGCTGTGCCGTGTCTAAGGGTGTGCATCACCCTCTGATGCTTCTATCCCCTTGTACTTGCTCCAGTCAACTAAATTCACATGTGCACCCCGCCCTCACCTTATAAACTTTTCTCTCCTGTCCCCATGTGGTAACCATTAGTTTCACCCTTCCTAGAACAAAAATGTGGTTTTATCCTTACCTTCCTTTAACATGTCTTGCTGACACCCATTGTCTCATGGCTGTCACATCTCTGAGTCCACTTCTTGTCCTGGCTACTCCTGATGCTATCTTATGGGATACCTTTTTCTGTTTTTTGTTTTTGTTTTGTTTTTTTCAAGACAGGGTTTCTCTGTAGACCAGGCTGGCCTCGAACTCAGAAATCTGCCTGCCTCTGCCTCCCAAGTGCTGGGATTAAAGGCGTGCACCACTACTGCCCGGCACCTTTTTCTGTTTTTCATATTGCCCTCAGGAGGATGCTTCAATTCACACACATGGATGTCATATTTGTCTAGCTTTAAACCCTTGGCCCATGCATGATTTCCCCACTGTTTCCTCTTGGGTCTTTTTTGGATGCTTCTCCAGCATATTGGACAGCTGATGGAATGGGAAATTGCTTTATATTTACCTATCTTTTGTTTTTTTTTGAGACAGGGTTTCTCTGTATAGCCTTGGCTATATTGAACTCACTCTGTAGACCAGGCTGCCCTTGAATTTAGAGATCTGCTGCTTATATCTGCCTCCTAAGTGCTGGGATTAAAGGCATGTTCCACTATGACCATCTTGGGAAATTGGTTCTTTAGAAGTGTCTGTGGAACATAAAAGACCCTCAGCTGGTTCTGCTAACTTCTCCTTTCCCATGTTTACTGGTTACTGCCTCAGTCTTAGAGAACCCAGTTGCTAGCACTGTGGGGAGGCAGAGGCCTTGATCTCCCAGGGTATATATTACAGTCTGTCTCCACAGAATCCCCAGACTACCCTGGAAAGGTAGCACCATGGTCCCTGTCTCTAGGCTGCCCAAGTAAAATACATCTGTCATGCAACCCAAGAGTGAGAGAACAGCCAGTCCTCAGGTCTCCTTACCTTCCTTGTCTATCTGCCTCTGTCTCCTGAGAGCTGGGATTTAAGGCGGGTGCTACCCACACCAGGCTTCCTGCCTTTCTTTCGACTTTTAAAAAAATTCTGGGGCTGGAGAGATGGCTCAGTGGTTAAGAGCACTGGTTGCTCTTTCAAAGAGCCTGAATTCAATATCCAGCACCCACATGATGGCCCACAGCCATTTATAACTCTAGCCCCTGTGGTACACAGACATACATGTAGGTAAAACACCCATACACAAGGAAATACGAAATAACCAAACAGATGTAAAGTCACTTTGTATAGGGTCTCACTGTGGCTCAGACCGAGGTGTGGTTACCTTCCTGCCCTTCTCCTGTGCACTGCTGATAACATGCTTCACCTCGCTGGCGTAGGCCTCTGCTGCATTGGGGTGATCCTCCCGGTAAGGGCCCCGGTAGGTGTCTGGGAGAGGAGCCTGGAGGGAGAGACTGCCATGTCATCCAGGCTTGGGGGTGGAAACCGACCTGTTGCTGATGGTGGGTGTGCATACCACATGGACCCATTCCTTCTGGCCATCCAGATTCCGGAACTTGTAGGGACTGATGTCGATCAAGGAGCTCAGGTGACCATGATAAGCACTAGGGAGAAGAATATGGGCATAGGCTCCAGTAAATGGTGGCATTTGCTCCTGGCTCAGCCCTAACCACTCTACCATTTTTAAATACAAAACACATGGAAAGCCAATCTTTTTGGCTCAGGTACTAAGCCCTTAAGGTGAGGATGAGTGCAGGCTTGGAGTGGCTTCCTGAAGGCCACTTACTGGCATGTAACAATTCTAGTCACCTGACCACTTTAGGTTCAGGTTTCTGCTCTGTAAAGTAGGGGCATAGGGTTATGATACATCTTCAATCTTAACTCATTTCTAATGCCCTTTGGCCTCTGGCTCAGTCAGCTGAATCTCCAAGTGCTGTGGGCTGATTTCACTCTCTTAGAAGGGTGAGCTGTAGACAAGGCCTCCAGGGAGGTGTCACTGGAGTCAGGTTTTCATTTCTTACTGGCTTCCAGTGTCCCTGCATCCTTCTCTTATGGGTCCAATGTCCGAGCCTCCCTGACTCCTAACAGGCCTGTGGAGCCCAGGTTCTGGAGGAGCAGGTCAGTGAGTTGTACTTACTGGTCTAATACAACCACATCCTGGTGTCCTGTGTACTGGCGAGCTAGTCTCAAGGCCAGGTCATTGGCTTCTGACCTGTGACAGAAAATATGGGCATGGCTCAGAAGACTCAAGCACTTCCCATGGATTAGGAACCCTTCCAGCACTGAGAGCATCCTCAGGAGGCCCTTCCCTCAGCAAACATCCACTGGCTTCTGTGCATCAGAACCAGGGTGGAAACAGAAGGTGCCCTCTAGAAACTTGCTTTTGGCTGCATCTATCTTCTTCATTTTGTTTTCTTTCTTTTTGTTTTTAAAGATTTATTTTTTATTTATATGAATGAGTACACTGCAGCTGTCTTCAGACACACACTAGAAGAGTGCATTGAATCCCATTACAGATTGTTGTAAGCCACCATGTGGTTGCTGGGAATTGAACTCAGGACCTCTGGAAGAGCAGTCAGTGCTCTTAACCGCTAAGCCATCTCTCCAGCCCCTTCATTTTGTTTTCAAGACAGGTATTCTCTGTGTAGCCCTGGCTGTCCTGGAACTCACTCTGTAGCCTAGGCTGGCCTTGAACTCAGAGATCCAATTGCCTCTGCCTCCCAAGTGCTGGGATTAAAGGTGTGTACCACCACCAGAGCCTGATAGTGAAGCTGAACGGTGAAGATAGAGTGCTCGTTTCTGTAAGTGCCAACACAGGGCAGAGGGTGTGAAGGAGACCAAATGAGGCTCCATGGAGGTAACGGTGTGATGGGGTAAGCTGTGTTCTCCTAAAACTACTATGTTGAAGCCCTAACTCACAGTACCTCAGAATGAACTGTATGTGGCTTTGCTTGGAGAGAAGCCCTTTAAACAGGTTAGTTTAAAGGAGGCACCTGGGGCAAGTCTCAACCCAATGTAATTGATGTATATATGAGAAATGACCTGGATTCCCAGGGATATGGGGGGCATCTGCATAGACCCTATGAGCTGGGTGGAAGGCCTGCACTAGGTAAGGAGCAAGGCCTCAAGTCACAGACCCTTCTGACACTATGTTATGGACCTTCAGTTTTCAGAACTTTACGAAAATACATTTCTTTATTTTCCTTTTCTTTTTGAGATAGAATCTCTCTACATAGCCATGGGCTGTCCTGAAACTCTGTGTGACCAGGCTGGCCTCAAACTTACAGAGATCCTCTGCCTCTGCCTTTCAAGTACTGGGATTAAAGGCACACATCACCATGCCTGGCCTGAGAAAATACATTTCTATTCCTTAAACCCCAAGTCTGCAATCCTTTGTTATGGCTGCCCTAGCTGTCATTACAGTGGGGCCAGTGATAGATCTGCAAAGAGGTAGTACTTGCCCTAAATCCCAGGGAAGATTCTAGGATTCTAGGATTCTGGAACAGACCACACAGGTTCTGTTCTGTTTGGTATGCAAACAAGGGAAGGAAGCCAGGGTAAGGAAGCTGGGGCATAAAAGTGGGGAGACATGCAGGGCCATGCTACAGGGGCTGAGGGGAGCCTGGATTGTCTCCTCAGCAGCAGCATGCAAAGCCAAAAAAAAAAAAAAAAGATGAAGCAGAGAAAGTACATGACTTTGCCCTCATTTTAGGAGTCTGCTTCTAAAGGAAATGAGGTGGGACTGAGGAGGCTCTGAGGCGGCCTGGGTGAGAGCCAAGGGGATAAGCTAAGAGATCCTGGGGGCAGATTAGGTGGGAGTGTGTGT
>JANHMN010000002.1:61436617-61458167 GCA_030674055.1 Rhabdomys pumilio
TGTGTGTGTGTGTGTGTGTGTGTGTGTGTGTGTGTGTGTGTGTGTGTTCCAAGTACACACAGGTAAGATACTATGTGGATGGTGTATGTGTGCGGGAGAGCAGGGCATCAGAGAGAACCAGTACTGAGAGCTCACACACAAGCATTGGTAGAAGGCAATTCTTTATTATTATTATTATTTTATTTTATTTTTTGAGACAGGGTTTCTCTGTGTAGCTCTGGCTGACCTGGAACTCACTCTGTAGACCAGGCTGGCCTTGAACTCAGAGATCCGCCTGCCTCTGCCTCCCAAGTGCCGGGATTAAAGGCGTGCGCCACCACCGCCCGGCTTTTTTTTTTTTTGAGATATGATTTCATTGTTTCCCTGCCTGGTCTAGAACTCACTATGTAGAGCAGGCTGGCCTCGAACTCTCAGAGATCTGTCTGTCTCTGCCTCCCAAGTAAAGTTGTGTGCCAACATGTCCAAGAGAAGGCAATTATTCTTGGTTCTTTTTGAATATGTGAAGTTTGAGATGACTGTCAGATGTCAGATTTCTACTTAGAACCTTAAGTACATGGGAGGCATCTGGGGTTTACAAAAACCATCTTTTATTTTTATGTTAATGTGTGTCTGTGTGGGTGTTTTGTTTGTGCAGTGACAAAGGAGGCCAGAAGAAGGCGCTGAGATAGAGTTAAAGGAGGTTGTGAGCCATCTGATAATGGGTGCTGGCAACTGAACTTGTATCTTCTGCAAGAACACCAAGTGTTCTTAAACACTGAGCCATCTTTGCAGCCTCCCCACCTCTTTATTTCAATTAAAAAAATATATTTCAATTAAAAAAAGGTGGGAGTGAGGAGGCTCTGAGGCGGCCTGGGTGAGAGCCATGGGGATGAGCTAAGAGATCCTGGGGGCAGATTAGGTAGGAGTATGTGTGTGCATGCCCTCGTGTGTGTGTGTGTGTGTGTGTGTGTGTGTGTGTGTGTGTGTTCCAAGCACATAGGTAAGATACATGAGTAAGGTATTTTGCCTGTGTGTGTGCCTGGTGCCTATGAAGATGAGCACAGATGAGATCACAGAGGGGAAAACAGGAGTGGGACCTGCCCCACAGAGCAGAGGAGAAGCAGGCCTGGGGACCTGCCCAACAGAGCAGGGATCGGGGGGCTGGCAGCTGGTAGACACTAGAGCCTGGAAGCAAGAGGAAAAAGCATCTGCATGGAGAATGACAGCTCTGTCAAAATGATGAGAAACAGGTAAGGGAGCAGAGAGGTTACAGGACTTCATAAAGTCACTGGAATCCAGGAATCGTAAAGTCACACAGAAGGAACTTGCTGGAGGGAGGTAGCAGGAACTGCCTTTCCTGTGCCCAGTTCCCTGTTCTTTAAGAGGTTCCAGTCTAGGCTCTTCTGTCTTCTAACCTGCTCTCCTCACTTTTTAATATTGTAGTGCTAGGGATGGAAAAGCCTTTGCACACAAGGGCCCCTACCAAGTTGGTTTGTTTCCTTATCTGAAGAAGATAAATTATGAAGATAAATTCTACTTTGACATTCTTCAGGAGACTGAAGACTAAGTGGTAGTGGCACCTGAGATGGTTACTGCAACCCAAGTGCTACTCGTTGGAATGCTCTTTCAGACGAGATGACTATCCTCCGGATCCTGTCATCACTGCCACTCCCCATGCACGTGCCCAACACTCGCCACTCTTGCTCTCCCACCCTGTAGCACCACCTTCCTGATTAAAGCCCTTCACAGGGGCCTGGGGACTGAAGGTCACTGGCTGCTCTTCTACAGGACCTGTTGTCAGCCCACAACTGTCCATAACTGCAGTTCCAGGAGATCTGAAACCACCTTCTGGCTTCCCCGGGCATCAGACATGCACACGATGGTAGATATACACGCAGGCAAACACACATGGTAAAGATACGCAAGAAACATCAGCACCAGGAACAGACAGAACCAACCCTCACCCCCAGTGCTCTGGAGCGTTCTAGTGTTTCATTGTTGTTTTTGTTTTCTGAGACAGGGTCTCTCTATGTAGCCCTGGCTGTCCTGAAACTAACTCACTCTGTAGACCAGGCTGGCTTTGAACTCACAGAGACCACCTGCCTATGCTGGAATTAAAAGTGTCTGCCACTACTGCCTGGCCTCTAGAGGTCTGAAGATAAAAACAGCTTCTCCCACTTGACAACAGCCCTGGATCCTTTCCCAGGGTCTGCTCACTGTTTCCTCTTTCTTGTTTGGTTCACCAACATTCTTTGCCCTTTCATGCCACAGGGCCTTTGCCTAGGCTGTGCCAGGATGGTGACCAACATTGACAAGAATACTTCCCCAGAGTGACAGTACCTTTCCTTCCTTCCATCTCCTCTGGCTACCTCTTCAGGAGCTCTTAGCATCTACATAGAGGCGCAGTAAAGTTAGGTCTCTGCTCCTTCTAAGACCTCATTATTTAGTATTCTTGCTTCAGAAAAGGACACTTTCATAATTTTACATTTCTCTGAAGAATCACTTGATGCCCTGTAAGCTTGCTGAGTCACCTGAGGGCTGACTCCACAAGGAATAAATAAACCCATTGCTTCACTAGTTCCCAACGTGCCTGCAAAGGAAGAAAAGAGTTCCGGGGTCTCTAACCCAGAAGCTCAGGAGCTCGCCCCGAGGTTGGCTCCACCCCCAGGCAGCTCCACCCCCAGGCAGCTCCACCCCAGGCAGCTCCTCTGTACTGCACCCACATGGATGACATTCTCTGAGCTTCTCGACGGCACGTTGTCTGCTGTCCACTTACCCAGAATTCAGGAAGTAAAACACAGAAAGCTTCTCCGGCAGCGTCTCTGAGAGCCTCTGGGCATAGTCCACGATGTTGTCGTGCAGATATCTGCTGTTGGTGTTGAGCATCAGGTTCTGTTCATGTGCAGCTTGGACCACAGTAGGGTGGCAGTGCCCAACTGCAAAAGGGGCATCTCCATCATACAGCCGACTTCACTCAGCCGGCCCCACCAGATCCCCCTCCGCTCCATCTGCAAACCCGTCCAGGGGAGATGAAGTTACTGAAGGCAAGGTGGAAAGAGGGGAGTTAATGATGGGACGGGGAGCAGAGACGATTGTGGAACGGAAGGTCTTGAGAAGATTCCAGCTGAAGGAAAAGAGGGTCCTGTAGAAACGCTATCTGGACAACACACGTTTCTAGAGAGGTTTTTTGAGACTCTCAGCTGGAGGGGGACGGTCAGAGGGTCAGACATGGGAGGAGCATAGTAAGAGCTCACTATGTGCCAAGTATGGTCAAAGCAAGTTAGCAATGATGAACACATTATCCAGAACACCGGGTAGTGAGTCTCTACCTACAAGGGTCAGGATTAAGTCATTTCTTCTTCTCTGAGACAGCATCTCTCTGTGAAGCCCTAGTTGTCCCTGAAACTTGCTATGTAGACCAGGCTGGCCGTTAAGAGATCCACCTGCCTCTGTCCCCTGAGTGCTGGGAGAGTCCTGGGATTTAATCTTTATCTGCCTGCAATGTGCCTTCTAATTGCAAAGCCTCCCTGTGGTGGCCCCAGTTGGCTGAATTCATACTTCAGCTTCCTGTCGCTCCTACAGTAGTCAATAGGGGGTGAAGGCCTGTTGTCATCACCCTGCAGAGGGCCAAGATGACCATGCTACATTTGTGGACTATATGCCCAGCTTGCTGTGAGTTCCACGTGCAACTTGGACCCTGGCATGTCAACCTCTCATTCCTGCCTGGTTTAGCACAGATACGGTGTGGAGTCTTTTCAGGCTACTTCACAAAGACTGGGGTCCCCTCATGAGCATCCAATTCAGTTCTGTTTAACTAGGCTGTCTAGTCAGATCTACGGCCTCAGCCTCCTCTCCTGTCTCACTAAGGATGAGGAGGCATCATACTGACCATGAGCCACGTTGTTGACACAGTCCAGGTACTCTCGCCCTTGCTCATCGTACAGGTACTGCCCTTGGCCTCGGATAATCTTAACAGGATCCTCAGGAAAAAAGAGTCTGCAGGAAGAGCTGTGGGGACAGGCAAAGAATCGACAGCCCTCTCTGAAGACCGAAGGGTGAACTCCACTCATTACAGACCCCTTCACTCCTTCCTGATTCTGGAATGGACAAAAGCTTGCAGGGCAAGGTGTAACTAACTTCTCTGCCTGCCTCCCCATTCCTGAGAATAGTAAGGGTCAGAAAGTTGCTGAGAAAACTATTTAAGCCTTGGTTGGCCCTCTCAGTTTTGCTTTAACACATATCAGTTTCTCGGGTCCTGGTGAAAAAGGCTTTGGAAAAGCCTCTTGTTAGGAGCTGCATCTTAACCCTGGACATTCCTTGCCATCCCAGTGGCCCTGCTGGCCCTGGCAGTGGTGGCTAGCTCCAGTCCTAAGCTTATGGTTATAAGCTCCTCTCCACGTGGCACCGAGGGTACCCCTCACAGGCCAAGAGTAGACTTCCTGTAACCCTGCTTGTGACACGACTGCCCACCCCAGGCCAGGCCCGGTTCCTTATGCAGGTGGCTGCCAGGGGCAAAGCTCGCTCCTCAGGGCAGGGGACGCCCCGGAGTCACGGGGTGGCTTATGGTCGCTTCTAGTAGGCTGAGAGAGGCGGGGAAGTCAGGACTCGGAGCGGGCGCTATAAGCGCCTTTCGAGCCCACACCCGGTACCTGAGCAGCCGACGTCTCAGGTCCAGAGTGACGGCCTTGGCGCGCGTGTCCGCGGCCATGGCGCCGAGCGGTCAGTCAGTACCCAGACGCTGCACGCTTAGCCCCGCCCCTGCCCGTACGTCAGCTCTGGGTGGAGCTTCAGTGCTGGTCCCGCCCCCAGGAGCTCCCTTCCCTGGCGTTCAAGCAATTTGCAAACACGACCTCTTGTGATTGGCGTCCTCACAGGCGGATACTCTGCTCTGATCCAGGGCCGTACGTCGCCTTTCTCTCCCACTCCCGAGGTTTCCCTCCCAGGAATGTGTCCCCAGACCGCCGAGTGGAGCGGGACTCTAAATTGCTGCTGGGCACGCCCGAGCAGTTTGCCCTCTCTGCAATTAAAACGTGACGCCCTGTGAGGGTAAATTATTGGCACCTTGGAAGGACAAAGGCTGTCCCAGCATGGCGCAGGAGAGCTAGGTGCCATTTCTGGGGCCAGACAGGGTAAACTTGGCATGTCGCTACACAAAGAGAATTTTGCAGTGGGCAGATAAGAAGAGAGTTGGGAAACTTCTGAGTCCTTCTTTAACTACTGTGCAGAAAACAGGCCCAGAAAAGAAAGGGGCTTTGCTCTGAGGTACACAATAGGCCCGCTGCAGAGACTGGACTAAAGGTCTCCTGGACTCCTAGCACACTGAATGACAAGAGACCTCTGTGGTCCCGGAGGTGGGAGAGCAGAGATACTCCCTTGGGGTTGAGCACTGGGAATGGGCCTTGATGAACCCTAGAACAAAGGCTTGGGTATGCCCCTCAGCAGGCTGGGGCAGTCTTCTCCGGTAGCTTATTTCTTCTCTTCCCTAGAAGACTGCAAAATGCTTGCAGCACATATTAAAGAACAGCCTTATATTCTTGTGGGTTTTCTTCGTTTGTTTTTATTGTGGTAAAATATACATAAAAAACAAGCCATTTTGAAGGGTACAATTCAGTGGCATTACATTCTCAATGTTGCATCCTGTCACCAAACACCCAGCCACAGAGCCCTTCCACCTTCCCATACTGAATGGGGTTTTTAACCATAAACCCACCTAAGAGTCCATCTTCCTGCTCAGAAAAGGCCTGTTCTTCCTGCCCCTGGCCCCATGCTAAGCATCCTCTCTTTATTTTCTGGTATCTGTCTTTCAAGGCAACACTGGAGGCCAAGAGGGCACAGGCTGAGAGGAGGAAGGGACTGAGCAAGACTTGGATGTAGTGGGGGGCATGGTGGTACAAGCCTGTGATCCCAGCACTTGGGGAGCTGAGGCAGAACTGCAACTTTGGGACCAGCCTAGGCTATGTATTGGGACTCTTTCTCAACAAGCAAGCAAACATACCCCATGCTCAACCCTTGAATTGAGAGCAGGGTTTTCTCAGCTGGCATTCACAGTGAGCAGCTTTGCCACTGGACGTGTCCAGTGTCCTGGATTTCAGGTGTATGCTAACTCTGACTGTCTACTGAATGCCAGGAGTGTCCCCCAATCCTGTAACAACTTAAAGCCTCCTTCAAGGGCAGGAAATCTAGTAAGGTTGCTTTTCTCAAGCCTCGGAGCCATCTGCCCACAGGGACAGTCATCTTTGTGGTTTCTTTATTGGCTATGGAACATGGAATAGTCAAGGACTCAATAAACAGACTCCTCCCAGATTTATATGACTTACAGAGAACTGTCCTTCTTTGTAGGGAGAACCAAGGCCTCTCAGTCCTTGAGGCTCATTGGCGAGGCAGTGCACTTCCTAGCACCTCACTTGGGACCTTGAACAACTCATTCTGTCCTCACTCCAGGCTGGCATAGTACACTCAATGGCTCTGCATGTCCATTCTCAAGGATACAAGGTATGAGTCCACATGGGGGCAGTAACAGGCCAAGAATGGCCCACAGCAACCAGTCTGAGAGGTGAAAGGGAGGACTTGCAGCTTCATCCTCTAGAAAGCTCTACTTCCTGTCCACTCAGTGTCAGGGGTCTGCCTGGCAGATTCCATGTGTTGTCAAACAATTCTGAAGAAAAATTAGGGTCCCTCCAAGAGCATGAAGGTCTAGCCTGTCACTCTAGCCTGGCTGTGTATCCCTGAGCAGATGACTACCCCCTGCGAGCCTCTGACTTCCTATATGTAAAATGGATGCAGTGACACCTACCCCTGCAGACCCTTTCTTTGCACGACTGATAAGGGGATTGAGTAATGCTGTTCTTGGGATGCAGGAGGAGTGCTTTGCCAACGGTGGAATTTTGGGAGGCTATGCTGCTTCTCCAAAGCAGGCACTGACACCAGTGAGCTACTTTACTTTAGTCATCTTGGCCCACTACATCTGTCTCCCCCACCCCCCACCCGTTATTTCTGGTTTCCTAGTTGATCCAGTGTGGCAGAGAACATGGTCTGCTGTTTATTGCCAACTCCTCAGGGGGACAGAGGGACAGCACCAGTGTGTGGGTGGGCCTCTGCTTAGCAAAGAATGCATGTGTACAGTCTGGGGAGTGTGGCCCTCCTTGGATCTCTGCCCTTGGAGGAAGGGGGAACAAAGACACTGTTATTGTCACTCCTGTTTTTTTTTCTGCACACAGAGAAAGAGCTTGGTTTTGTCATCTATGAAAATGGGCACGTTTGTTGAGCATCTTTCTTCAGGTTGCTGTAAGGACAAGTTGGAGGGAGACATGGGCCCACTCTGCAGAATGAGGTTACTACTCCGTCTTGGAGCAGACAGAGCAAGGACAGACAGCCACAGGTACTTTGGGGCATCTGACCTGTCCTAGGCTCTCTGTGAATATTCCACAGAGCTGAATCTTACTGGGCCACATCTGAATGTTGAGCTTTTCTGTCTCATGCTACACAGATGAGTGGCAGGAGACGCTACTTAAGATGCTGTGACAAGGGCTAAGATTGAAGCTTTTTTGGTTAAGTGCTGTCCTGACAGGCATAAAGCCTTAGATTCGAACTGTATAAGTCAGGCACAACTGTAACTCCAGTACTTGGGAGTAGAGACTGGAGGGCCAGAACGTTAAGGTCATCCTGAGCTACATACATAGTGAGTTCAATACTAGCCTGGGCTACAAGAGAGCCCGTTTTAATTTAATTTTATTTTTGAAGGCTACAATGAAATCTATTCTGCCATATTTTTAAACGTGACATTGACATTTTCCTCATTGAGAGCTGGGTCTGCTACTTCAGCAGGGGTGAACCTCTGACTCTGGCAGGAAGTGGCAGCATGTGACTTTGAAGGCTTGGTCATATGAAGTGACATAGCTTTCTAGGACCCCTGCTGCCATGCTGTGAGGAAGCCCAGGCCATGCATAAAAGCCATAGGTAGGTAGATGTCATGATCACTGGGATCCTAGCTGACAGACAGACAGACAGACGAGGGAGAGTCCATGTGAGGCCTGTTCAGGCGAACCCCTGAATCCTTAGAACTGAGAGAATGGACATTTTGAAGCAACAAACTTGGGGTGTTCTTGCTGAGCATAATAGAAGGGAACAGACAGGCTCAGTGACAGGCTGTACTGGTCCCAGGATTCTGCTGACCCGAGTCCAGATCTTGAGCTTGTATCCTCCTATCTCCTACTCTGAACCCCAGGGAAAGCCCCTTTGCCTCTTCAGCCAGGAACCATTGGAATGAAACTCAGCCAGAGGTGACCAGGAAGTCTGTAGGGACAGGCACACCAGACACACATTTGTGGTTTATTACTCATGGCGCCTTTACACAAGGAGAGATGTGAAGCTGTGGATGGAGCAGGATCTAGGAACCTTGGTTAGAGGTGTTCAAGTCCCTCCACAGAGGGAAGGGGTTTCAGTCACAGGTGTTTTACTCAGGCTTTCAGGGGGACCAGCCTTCAGGCTCATGATGTCTGTACCATTTACTAGGAGGCCTGTTTCTGTCAGACTGATCCAGAGGTCTAGGTGGGAGACTTGGGGCCAGTGAGACACAAGTTCTGAACAGAAGGCCTGTCTCCTCAGGGCTAACGAAGCTCCTTCCTGTTTCTGCTCTGGGTGAGGCAGTAAGGAGACTAGAAGTAGCAACTAGTGGGTATGGGTTTCTTCACCTTACAGTCAGGGGTCACTGGGCTGCCTGCAGCTAGCTGCTCTCTGAGGTATCCACAGAGCCTCGCCATTTCCCAAGGTCCAGGGATACAAGCTCCTGTGTAAGGGTGGCTTCTGGAAGCCTATTGAACTTGGGTTGAGCAAGACCCTCCTGGGGTTCTTTCCACTGCCTTCTCCCCAAGTGCTGGGTCCTAGGAATCTTCACCTGCCCTATTGAACATAGAGTCCCAGTGCAGCTGCCTATGGCACAGTTCAGAGGCAAGAGGGGACAGCAGTTGTCCAAGGGGGTGTTGTTGGGCAGTGAGAAGTTGGAGCAGTGCAGTTTCAGGGAACAGTTGTTGTAAGTCTCTGCTAATCAGGTGATTGTAAGCCCAACCTGGAGTCTGTCCAGCCTCACCTGAGCCAGGCTCACCTTCGTCGTCTTCCCTGGGAAAGCCAGGCCCTGCCGGGGGCCTTCGAACACGAGTTTCCCCAGAGCAGCCTGTTTGCGTTCCTGCAGGCTTCCTGTGCAGATGGTCCAGGGGCTGGTTGGCACACTTGCAAATCTTACAAGGCCACAGTTGGCACATCCCATAAAGGAGTTCAATATATTACTGTTTTGTTTTTACACGAGTTAAAAAACATCCAAACGGATCTGTACAGGTTGGGAGCTATGTCTGAGGATCACTGGAAAAGGAGAGAGAGATGGAAGGTGATGAGGAACCTGGAGAGATCCTGGGGTCCCCACTAGCTACTTCTACCCTGCTGATGTGTTCAGGAACAAGCATAGCCCTCCTCTTCTTACCAGGACCCTTTCAGTGGGGCAGCTAAAATAAGTCTCAGAAAATTCCTGGATGGTTTTGAACTGGTAGAGCCAAATGTCAACCATGATCCAGATGGCCAGCGAGTCAGATGACACACATCAACCAGGACCAAGCTCCAAGCCTTGGCCATGTGACCACAAAGTCACAAACATCTTTGGGAAACATGACTATTCAGTCACTGTGTGAGACATCGATGCAGAGACCCAAACCTCTTCGTGATGGTGCCTGCTCCCCCATGGGTCCTCTCTGTCCCTCTAACTTTCCCATCCCAACTCCTCCAGGCCCACCCTTGAGACTCTTCCCTGTACCTTATGCCAGCAACCAGGCACAGGCAACCCATCGGGGCCCTGGAAGAAAAGAAGGTTTAAGTGACGGGAGCGGGAGGCTGATGGCCTCTCAAAACCTCCCCTACCTCCCCACGCCTTCCTGAGACTTTAGGGAGATGTAGACAAGTAGTTGCTACTTGAAGCCACTGGACTCCACTGAGGCAGGGCTGGCTGTCTCGGTCATCTGATGACATAGTCACTCTCATGGTGTGTTTTGGGGATACTTGAATAGTGGGCAGAAATAGGATGCCCTGATATAATTGAGCACTGTGCCAGGCACTTGCTAGCCAGAAAAGGGTCTGGTCCTGTGAAGGAGTGGCAAGGCTTCCTGCCTCCCAGGGGTGACATTCAAGGGACCCTGAGTGTTTTCAGGCTTTAGGCAGAAATGCCTGTGAGAGAGTGGCATCTCTTTAGCTTTTCCTGTCCACTTTGATCAGATCTGGGAGGAAGACAATGTCATCAGGGTGAACTCTGGGCATTAGAGATGGGGTCTTCTGGAGACCCCAAAGATGTCCACCCAACCATTGGATATAAATAGGGGTGGGTTTCCTCAGGAGGCCTGAAGGGTTGGAGAGCTGGAGGCGAACAAGCAAAATGTAAAGTCCCTGGGGAACCCTGAGGCATAAATACTCCACTCTGTTCCAAAACACAGGTATAGGGGAAATGCATGGGACACACTCCCTGAGCCCCTTCCAAATACATGCTGGGGCACAGTTTGGGGACCAGAGATGGGGAGAGTTAGAATGCACCAGAAGGCAGAAATGAAGAAGAGAGGGGGCAGAACCAGCAGCCTAAAGCATCTCAAAAGGTCCAGCATTGCACACACAGCACACAGCAGCCAGACTGCATACCACAGGGCAGGGCCTGATGCCCTTCACAAGGCCTGGGGAGCCTGGTGCCCCTTGTTTGCCTCCACATCGAGGATGTTCCTGTATTAAAGACAAAAGCTTACTCACTTGAAGGAAGTTGGGGTCCAGGCTCTGTGGAAGCAAGATGGGGCTTCTTCACTCTCTCAGCTGTCTTTCTATGTATGTCTTTGTCTGTCTGTCTGTCTGTCTGTCTGTCTGTCTGTCTGTCTGTCTGTCTCTGTCTCTCTCTTGAACTTTGGTATGTAGGCAAGGCTAGCTGGCCAGCAGGCTCCAGAGATTTGACTGTCTCTACCACACCAGCACACAGCACTGTGCCTAACTTTCCATGTGGATTCTGGGACTATGAACTCAAGTTTTCATACATGCAAGGCAAGCACTTTACTGCTTGAGCCATGTCTTTAGTCCTGGCTGCCTGTGCTCAAGACAGAGTCTCTGTGCAGCAGAGGCCTCAAAGTTTCCATCCTCCTGCCTCAAGCTCCTGAGTGCTGGGATTATAAACTTCTTTTTTCCCCTTGAATTAATATCCTAGACCTACCTGGAAGGAAGAGAGGAAGGTACAGAGGGTTGGTGGAACTCACTGGTGGCCAGAAGACAGAGCAGAGGTCCCTGACTGGGTCAGTCTACCTGCTACTTAAAGTCCTGGGAGTGTATATCTGGATGATTTAGTGTGGAGAGACCCAGCTCTTTCATTTGTCTAGTCTGAAAGACTAGAGCTCTTTCATTTGTCTGTCATTTCTGAGCACCACTGATAGACCCTGATATGTAAACCCTTCAGTTTTCTAGAAAACAGGAACCGAACTGTGGGAGTTTTGCTGCCAGGCTTGGTGGGTTTTCACGAGCTATAGCCAGCAGGAAGTGAACAGGTAAGTGGAGAGTAGAAAAGGAAGGAGGTGTGTCTTTACCGAGGAGACTGAGGAAGAGAAGATACTGGAGGAAAAGGTATAGAAGGGCAATGAGAGACCTAGGGAGGGCAGGGTGGACTGACTTTCCTAATGACTGAGGAAGTCCCATTTCATGGTCCAGAGGAAGCCAGACCCCAGAGAGATCCTAGACAGCTATGATCAGGGTGGGGGAGGGGGGTCCGACACCCACTGACTTTGTCCCCACCAAATCTGTCTGTCTCCTAGGCTTCCCTTCCTAGCCCGTAGCCCCATTCCAGGGCATCCTCAAATTATTGATGATGCTGGGAAAAACCAGTTCTGTTCCTGTCCTAGATCCTCTCCATCCCTATCCAAGGTTGGCTCATCTCTGCTATGAGGCTGAGTAGAGAAAAGGCAGTAGTTACCAGGGGTGGTAAACGCTTACTGGCCAGGCCTCCATCACCACAGATGGTTGCATCCTTCAGCTGTGCTGATAGGAGCATCAGGACCACAGCACAAGGAGCTATGATGCTGGTTATGGCACCTATGGCTGGTCAGAGTTCCATCCTGCTGAGATACCTACCACAGGGCATGGCTGGTCAAGGCCTGGTGGGCCTGGCTCTCCCTTCTGGCCCTTCACTCCTTTCCGGCCAGGAACTCCTCTCTCTCCCTGCATAAGAAGGAGATGGTAGGGTGGTTCTGGTTGCTGGGCTTGGGACCCCTCCACTGCCTCTCAGTGAGATGCCTCAGGATCTCACAGGTTCCGGCAGCAACCAGAACCTGCAGCTTTAGGCCCAGCCTCCGCCTCCCATACTTGCTCGCCCCATCTCCCTCCTCTCCCCCTCACCTTCTCTCCACGTTCACTTCGGTCTCCCTTCTCTCCCCTAGGTCCCGGGAAACCCTGACAGATGGATGAGAGGTTAAGCCTGGAGTGAGAGCTGAGCCCACTTCTCTGCGACCTGATGCCTCTGCTCCTCTCTCACCCATCATACACCTTTGTCCACACATAACTGATGCAAACTGCCAAGCTCTGGTGGTTAGCTTATGTGCCTGCTGGGTACCAGGTGGGGCCCCCAGCTCTGCTCCTGGCTGGAAACCCCGAGGGAGGCAGGGCTACTGGAGAAGGGCTTTTTTCTTCTGCCATAGCCAGACAGAGTTGGTCCTGGGCCAGCCATGGCTGGGTCAGAGGAAAGCCACAGAAGTCATGTGGCCATCTTCAACGGACTGAGAGAAGGTCACTTGTGCTCATTGTCCTTGGCTCAGTTTCCTCTATGTTCATCTCTTAATCTAATGTCCATGAATCTAAGGAGGGTCCAGGCTCTAGGCTGAATGTCGGGACAGACAAGGGTTTTGTGTGTTTCCTCCCTTATGTCTCCTGAGGCAGGCTATGGAGTGTGGATGTGAATCTTGCTCAGACACAGATGTGTGAGTCAGACGTGGCAGGGCATGTTTGCTCCGACAAAGGGTGGGTACCACAGGAAGCTTTTGAGCAAGGTCACCATCCAGCTGGGTGGAAGAGGGCTGGGACTGGCTAGACAGAGAAATGGCAGGGCTTTTAGATGCCACACTGAGCTCCAGGCCTCATAGGAAGCAGACGAGGCCACCCCATAGCCACATAGAGCTTTATCCCATTAGCCTTCCTGGGTCCGGCACCTGAACGGAGTTCAGCAGGGTTACTCTCCAGCTCGGTCACATCAGTAGAAGGTGACCCTCCAAGTCAGGAGCCTGGCTGGTCCTTCTCTTCCTGGCCCATGTTTGCTCCCCATGGCAACAGTACTCTCTTCTTACAGTCTAGGGCACACCCTAGAAGCCTAACAGCCTTGCATCAGTCTCAGTTTCCTTGCCTACCTCAGGACCTCTTAAGACTCCTCCATCCTTTCTCATGACCTCTACCTCCAGGTGGCAGGGGATGAGCCTGGTCAGAGGGAAGCTGCACTCTCAGAACTGCACGATGGGTCAGGGTTGACTAAAGAGAGCCAAATCTTCTTACTGTCTGGAGGGGCTGGCTGGACTAGATCTCTGCTGATTCCCATAATGGGGAGGCAAAGACCAGAGAGGGAGAGGACTGGATGGTGTTGAAACTGCTGTGTCCGGGATACATATGGTTAATCCCCAGACTTTTCAGTTGTGAATCATTTTAAACAAGATCAAACTATTTTTCTCTTTATGTTGTGTTAACAAAGGATACCTGATGTGACCAACATCAGGCTAATGCTTCCTGTTGTCTCCTTCTTACACTACCACCCTAACCAAGGTCTCATCACTGTCAGCAATACATTGCAGCAGCCTCCTTACTGCTCTTCTCATTTCCCTCTCCCTTTTACAGTGTATCATCCATTCATCTACCCATCCATCCATCCATCCATCCATCCACAAACCCACTCATCCACCCACCCACCCACCCACGCATGCATGCATCATCCATCTATCCATCCATCCGCCCACTCATTTATCCACCCATCCACCCACCCACTCATCCACCCACCCACTCATCCACCCACCCACCCATCCACTCATCCATCCATCCATCCATTCACCCACCCACCCATCCACCCACTCATCCATCCATCCATCCATCCATCCATCCATTCATCCATTCATCTACCCACTCATTCATCCATCCACCCACTCATCCACCCACCCACCCATTCATCCAGCCATCTACCCATCCATCCATTATCCCTCAGCTATCATTCTTGTCCATCAATCCATTTTCACCCATTTATCCACCATCCATCCAATAATTCATTCACCATCATCTCTTCATCATTCTCTCCCTTCAGTCACCATCTGTTCATTTCTTTCAGCCATCATCCATTGTCTGCCTGATCATAAGTCTGTCTCTCTGTCCATCCTCTACTATCTGCCAATCCATTAGTTCATCCATCCTTTCTCTACTGATGCATCAAATTCATCAGTGTTCTACTGTCCCTTTGTTGACAGCCTATTATCCATCCCCAGAGTACTCTAGGGAATGTCATTGGACTCTGCACTGAGGACACAGGGGAACCAGCCAGCAGCAGCCTCCAGGGATGGGCCACATTTGAGCTAACTAGGTTGTTATATGCATGGGCGACAGAACAAGAACAGAAGACACACACAGGAGGGCTCAGGAATTCACAGTGAATCACACAAAACTTACATCGAGTCCTGGCTCTCCGGGTCTGCCCTGAGGAGAGACACAAAGGGCATGAGGGGGTGGAGTTGGGGTGTTAGACACTCAAATGCTGGGGAGTTCAGCCTAGTGGCTTGTAACAGACAAAGGGCAGGGCAGGATGGTACAGTAATTAGTCACAGAGGTACAGTAATTAATCCAGTGGGGTGTAGGGACTCAGCAGGGTGCAGGGGGTGAGCTCCAAAAGCTGAGTGACATGGTGGGTATGTAGTTGCTGTGGGCAGGAAACTTTAAGGCAAGGTGGGTACCTTCTCTCCTTTGGTTCCTGGCAACCCAATAAGGCCTGGTGGGCCAACTGGTCCCTGGGCGAAAAAGAAGAGGGTTAGCAGGCATGGTGGGCATAGGCTGCAACACCTCTGGGATAAACAAAGTTCGTGACACTCACAGGCAGGCCGTGAGGGCCTCTCTCACCCGATGCACCCTTTTCTCCCTTGGCTCCATCCAGGCCCTGGAAATGAGGAGGAGAATCAGTTAGGGGAGGGGTGGGATAGACAGGCCAGGAAAGCTTGGGTCTGTGTGGAGACTGAGGTATGCGTGGCAGGTGGAAGAGAGATAGACTCCAGGCTGTCAGGCCCAGCCCCAGCTTGCTCCATTTTCCACACACAGGTTGGGGGTGCTCCTGATGGCTGTGGTCACCATCATGCCACAGAGTCACTTTGACTACCACCAGCTCCTTGACGGTCAGCCCTGGACCAGGACAGTCAGTAGATGTCTCTTCAAACAACAATGTGTGGAGGCTTATGTTGCAGGATATTCGATCACACTATGAATCCCAAAATTGTTATTTACTGGGAAAAACTGTTTTTAGTTGAGGTGTGGCTCAGCCTTGGCACACACCTTTAATCCAAGGGCTTTCTGCTTGAATATTGTAAACAGGATTAAATAAAGTCAACCATAGGTCAAGAGGTGGAGCGAGCAACCAGCTGACAGGAAGTGAACATAGAATACCAGAGAGATTAAGAGGAAGTCAGGAGAACAGAGAGATGCACAGGAAGTGGGGGGGGGGAACATAATCAGTTTGAGGGTTTTTTTTTGAGGGGCAATCCTGGTAGGACATCGACTGAGAAGGTCAGCTGGGTGGTTTCTCTGCCTCTCTGAGCTAGCAGGCTTTCACCTCAGCGTTTGGCTTCAGAGTCTTCATTGGTAAAGTCGAACGATTGAGACTTTGGGACAAAACAGAACTGGAAGCAGTGCCTGGTACCATACCATATCAGTCCCCCATAGGGCCTGTGAGCTGGGGAGGGAGAGATTGGACCCTGTATGACAAGAGCTGAGGCAGGCTAGGTGTCCACTCTGTGTTTGCCTCTCTTGGGGCAGGCATGTGGCACAACACACTTGAGGTTTTGATTCAGAGACCAGAATTAGACATGGTGAAATGCATACCAAAACCAAGACTTCAAGTCCAGGCAGTGGACAGAGAAGATGCAGATGTGTATGGGCAGGAGCTGGGGAGGTAGCGAGGAATGGGGGGCAGAGGAAGATGGGGAAATGGGCTGGAGGAAGAGGAGGGCAGTTAGGGTGCCTAGGCAGAGGGAAAAGGAAAGGACAGAGTCCCAAACATGGAATGGGGCTGCTCTGGGGACATTGTCTGGGGCCCTGGGGATGTATGGGCTATACAGTGCGACACTCTCTGAATGAGAAGGGTGCTTGTACACTCACCTTGGGACCCTGGATCCCCTGAAGACCCTGAAGGAGGAGAGAGTAGATTAGTAGGGCTTGCAACAGAGAAAAAACTTTAAGGCCAAAACCTTGACTCAGGTTGGTCACTGGCTCCTGTGGCTCTGACGGGAGCTCTGCCCTCTTGACCTTATGTGCCCTCCCCACCTCCAGGAAGCTCCCATGGAGAAGCCTTTCCTCCCCTGAACCACTACTCCCAGACCCAGCCACTCCCCACTTGGTATCCCAGCTGCTTTAGGTTAAACTGTTCTTACCATAGGGCCAGGGGGGCCAGGAGGACCAGGGGGCCCCGGCTCCACTATGACCTGGGCCTGGGGAGGGTTTGAAATGAGTTAGTTACCCTGTGTCTGTTACAGTTAAAATTTAAAATGGCGGCACCCAGTCTGACTTGGTATGGGGCCTCCATGTTTCTGACGAGGCAAGGCCTGATGCCACGAGCTGCCACAGCTCAGGCTGGCCAGAAGCACTGGCCCTGGCACCCACGAGACGCCAGCATGGGAGACGGCTCTGCCAATCTACCATGCTGTCTCCACAAAGCTTGGCTGAGCCTAGACTATCCTGTCATCCACGCAGTGCCCGGTAGAAATAAGACTCTAAAGCTTAATTATTATCCAAAGGCTTTATGTATTTAGAAATGCTCAATTAACAGTTTGCCCACACAATTAGAGTTGTTTCCCAGTATCAAACTTTAAGATATAAATCGTTACCCAGGACCCTCCTGGACCCATGGTTCTCCATGGCTCCTACATCTCTCTCCTCCCCTCTAGCTCCTCCTCTTCTTTCTTCTCTTTCTCTCTTCCTGACTCCTCACTCCGCCTACCTCCCATACAGCACAATCGCTGAGCTGTATACAAAATAGTGGGAAGGTATCTCACTACATGTGTCTGTTACTTCTCATCTGCTCATCCTCTGGAGCTCCCCACAGGCTTGCAAGCATTACTGGGTGCCACACCCTGAGCCCCTGGACAGGGCTCCTTCCTGTCTGCTGAAGGGCACAATATGGGGTCTCAGCTGCAAGTGGGGTGAAGGACACAATCTGAGATTACGTCACTCCCCCTCTCCAACTGCTCTTTGTTGGGTCAGGCCAGGTGTAACCAAGGTTCAGTGCCCCGACTAGGTTTGGACTGGGTGTTGGGGAGCCCCCAGTCCAGTTTCTCCTTACCAGGCTCTCCTGTAGATGGTCAGGTGCTGGCTCTCCCTTTTCTCCCTTGGGACCATCGGCACCCTACAGGGCAGAGTGGCCAGTGAGCTTTTCTTGTTCATTCTAAGGTCACCTCCCTCCCACCACAGCACTGAGTCTTCTAGAAGAAGTTAGTGCCCTTAACCGCTGAGCCACCTCTCCAGCCCCTCTTTTTCCCCCCAGTGAAATACTTTTACTTCCTAACATAGTAAACATATATATCCAAATGTGTTCACCTTGCACATCTATGCACAAATTTTCATGTCACATTTGCTTTGAGAGCTCAAGTGTAGTAAAAGGTGTCTTGGTGGAGATATGCAATGTCTGGTTGGCTAAACTTTACCCCTCTGTGGCTTTTCTAATGGGGGGGCTCAGGAGTGATAGAAATGTTAAGGACAGTGGGGGGTGTTTATTGCCAACTGCTGTCCAGTTCTGTGCTGTCACTGGGACTGGAAAGTTTATTCCATGTTCGCAGTGGGGAAACTGGGACCTTGGGAGATGCAGGTGCTGTGCTGTTGGACTACGAGGCTGAGAGGTGGGGCAGCTTGGGCCACTTTGCCATCCAGCTAAGTGGTTTCTGCCAGGCTGGGCCTCCCTACCTCACCTGTAGGGCTTCCTGTGGGCCTGTTGGCTGAGGTTGTAGAGGCTGCAGGGTGTTGCTAACACATCAGCAAGTCCCTAGGGTGGGACTCTGTCCAACCACCTACCGGAAGACCTGACAGGCCCATCTCTCCTGTTTCCCCTTTGGGCCCAGCTGGTCCAGGCTCTCCTGGGTCTCCTTTTGGTCCTTTGGGACCCTGAAAGCCACCAGAAAAAGGGGTCAGTGGACGTTGGTGGGCATTCTCCTCTCCCCCGACCCTTTGGGCCCTTGAGCTTCACAGGTCTGATCACACACCCACAGGGCAGCTCACACTTGTCATACGATCTCACACCCTCACAAAGACATAATACATGCAGGTAATTGTTTGAGTGAAGGAATGCTGTCACTCAAAGCAAACAAATAGGTTCATTCATTTATTTGTTCATTCATTCATTCATTCATTCATTCTTTATATCTCTTCCTGTCTCTACCCTCTCAATCTTTCTGGCTATGTAGTCAAGGATAACCTTGAATTCCTGATCCTTCGTCTACCACTTTCTTTTCTTTCTTCTTTTTTTTTTTTTCTTTCCGAGACAGGGTTTCTCTGTGTAAGCCTGGCTATCTTGGAACTCACTCTGTAGACCAGGCTGGCATCGAACTCAGAAATCTACCTGCCTCTGCCTCCCAAGTGCTGGGATTAAAGGTGTGGGCCACCATTGCCCAGCCGTCTTCTGCTTTCTAAGAGCAGGGATTACAGGCGTGTGTGCCAGCACACTTAACCTTATACTCTATGTTTTGCTTGTAAGTCTCCACCTCTAGGTTGGGTAGCTGGGAACACTGGCTGAATGCAGCAAGAGGCTATGGGGACACTCCACCTCTGCTTCCCTGCATGCTTGGGGCAGCTTGTGAAGACTGAAGTGTTCCTTCTGTGATAGTCTGGAGGCCAACTTTTTGATTTTTCACTTTTCATTAAAGTTTTCATTTATTTTTATTTTATGGCTGTTTTGCTTACATCTATGCCTGTGTACCATATTAGTGCAGTGCCTGCAGAGGCCAGAAGAGGGAGTTGGATTCTCCGGGATTAGAGTTACAGACGATTGTGAGCATCCAGGTGGGTGCTGGGAACCAAACTCAGGTCCTCTGCAAAAGAGGCAAGAGCTATTAACCACTGAGCCGTCTCTCCAGTGCCTTATTATTTGTTCGTTTGTTTGTGTGTTAATTTGGTGGTGCTGGGCTTGAACTCATGGTCTCATGCATGCTAGGCAAGCACTCTACTGCTGAGCTACACCTCCAGCCCTCATGAGACCAGCATTGTGCTTATGTGTCAGGAGCTTTGAGTGACAGCATTCTTCATTCAACCAATTACCTGCATGTATTACCTCTTTGTGAGGGTGTGAGATCTTATGACATGTGTGAGCTGCTATGTGGTTGCTGAGATTTGAACCTGGGTCTTCTTGAAGAGCAGTCAGTGCTCTTAACCACTGAGCCATCTTTCCAGGCTTCAACCAATTATGACTTGTCTAAGATGTGCCTCCTATTAGAGACACAGCAGAAAAGATACATCCATACACATTGAGTGACACCTGGGGAGATGCTCACTGAGGTCTATGTAGGAACACACACACACACACACACACACACACACACACACACACAGAGAGAGAGAGAGAGAGAGAGAGAGAGAGAGAGAGAGAGAGAGAGAGAGAGAGAAAGCAACATTTATATAGAAAGGCTCTGAGACCTTCTCTCCATCGATTCCAGGAGCACCAGGCAATCCAAGTTCACCCTGGAAGGGAACAAATGGCAAAATGGAATTGTGCTTTCCTTAACAGCCAGTGGGTTAGTGGCCCATGGTGGGGACTGCTGTCTCCCTGGTCAGCTCACAGCCTCTGGGGCTGGGCCCCTGCAGATGGGCTTCCGGGAAGGTGCCTTTGTGTCCAGCCTACAGGACGGCTGGAGCTGGTAACCATCACTGCAGGCTGGTGTAATTAAAAGATTAGGACTGGATGGTTCAGTGACTTGCTCTAGGTCACAAACTCTAGGAATGTTAGTGTGAGAACCAAACCCTGCCCAACCTGGGGTCTTTGTCTTGAGACTAGGAGTGATGAACAGGGTAACTGTGTGCATCTAAGCCACTGCGTATCCTAAGGGGTCTGTTGCTCAGTTTCAGGCTCTTTCCTCAAGAGTGGTAGCTAGGGTCTAAAGAGGGGATGCAACTTGTTTAGGAAGGGGCAGGACCCTTTCTCTGAACCCCGTAAGCTGGGCTAGGATGACAGGATGAAATTAGGGGTACAAATGACAGAGGGCAGAGTTAGGACTTAGAGATGAGTTCTTAGGGGTCCCATGAGTTCAGCAACACCGACCTTGGCTCCGGGGATTCCCGGTGGCCCAGGAGCTCCCTGTGGTCCAGGAGGACCCTGTGTGCAAAAGATCAAGCCACTTATGGTTAGACAAGCCTCTCCACTGCCCACCAAGCCCACTTCAGGTCAAGGTCCCCAGTGGCTTGCTTCTCACCCAGTCATAACATCTCTTATGACATGCTGTTTGGTTTTTGGCCTTCAGGTCTACAGAGAGGCCAGCAAGAGGGCATTGGAGGAGATATTGGTGTCCGTGGTTGGAGGTCCCCCTGCCCTTGTGAAAGTTCTCTTCTATTTATGGATTTCTTTGTAACACTCTCCTGCCTAAAATTTGGCAGGGCTCCTCCTTGCCTCTCAAAATAAGCTTAAGTCTCTCACTGGCATTCAGCCCAAAGATGCAATTCAAACAATGACTTGGTCCTGCCAGCTCTGCTGCTCCTGTGAACTCTGACCACCTTGTCTGCTGCTTGCTGTCCCAGAAGTCCCCCAGGCACACAGTAGAGGATGTGTCCATACTGTCTCAAGTTCTGACCTCATTCCTAAGTTCTTGTACCAACACACTCATGCGCTCACCCAGAGGCCACAGCGTTCCCAGCTCCTCGGATTCACTCATAAATTCTCTTCCCAGCCAGCCCCCTTGTTGATGTTGGCAATTTGATGTCTCTAGACTCACCACCTCCACCCTTTCTGTCTTCTTTATGTCCAGACCCAGCACCCAGGTCCCTGGTGAGCTCCCTGCCTCAAGCTCTCCCCACACTAATGCTCACACACTTAAAGCTCTACCTGGCTACCTCCAATACACTGCTGTTTTGACATCCTCAGACTGAACCAACTATAGCTCCCGTGGCTCATGATATCGAGTCCTCCTTCTGCTGTGGTACGCACATCTACCTCCTCACTCCCTTACCCATAAGGATTCTACAACATGTTTCCCATAAGCCTGCGGCATATCATGCACACAGCCCCTATGACACCACACCACACCACACCACACCACACCACACCACACCACACCACACCACACCACACCACACCACACCACACCACACCACACCA
>JANHMN010000002.1:61475749-61509665 GCA_030674055.1 Rhabdomys pumilio
GAGCAGAGCAGAGCAGAGCAGAGCAGAGCAGAGCAGAGCAGAGCAGAACAGAAAATAGAAAAGCTTGCAGCAGGTATGATGCTGGGTCCATACTGGGTGGAACTCCTAACAGGTGTTACCGTACTCACTTCCTGCCTCTTGGCAAGCTTTTCTCAGAAGCCTCCCTGAGAACCCAGTGCCAAGTCAGGAGGAAGCCCTACAATACGTGGGAAACCTCATGTGGCTTTTTCCCAGCTGAGTGGTAACAGTCACCTCAATGATAACAACTGAGGGAGTCATCACCTGAGTGATAATCCTTTCTTTGACTTGAGAGAAATCTCTCTGCCTGTGTGGTCCTGGTTCTCACCCCTGTTGATAGTTCAAGGCCTCTGCCCATTAAAATGCAGCTGGTTTCATCCCCCTTCCTGCTTCAGTTTAAACACCCTGTGATGGGGCCCCTGTTGACATTTCAAAAACCTGGGCTCTGAGCCTTCAAGTTGCAGAGCTGGGTTTTGCCCCAAAGCTGCAGCCTGTGCATTCTGCCCTTCCTTCCTCCCCCTCTTCATCTGCCATTCACTGTTCTCCTGGGTCCAAACAGCTCACTCGTTCCCTACCCAACCCACCCCAAGCTGGTGGTGTGGGTGAGTGACCCTTGCGCCAATGTGTTCCAGGGCCCATAACCTTCTTCCGTGTGACCTGGTCTTTCACTGGGCATCTGATGTCTACCTCTCAATTTCTGTGGTCAGGGTGCTCTGCCCAGAACATTCTGGAAATGGTGACGGCATCTTTCTAGGGCTACTCACAGCACTTGCTCCGTGTGTGTGTGTGTGTGTGTGTGTGTGTGTGTGTGTGTGTGTGTATTGTCGAATTGTCAACCCTCTTGGTTTAAGGGTTGGATCTCAGGGAAAAAAGACTTGCCAAGGTCATGGGGCTGGGAAGTGACAGCGTTGAGCTCTGGGCCATCACTGTTCCTGAGTGCCAGCTGTCTCATGGGATGGTCAGTGTCTGGTCGTCATGGTGACAAGCATGACAATAGGACATCTGCCAGATAACTGCCATCTGAGTGGGAGGTGACAGACTCTATTAGGTGAGGGTACCTGGGGGCTTCCACAGGGCAGACGAAGGTGGAGAGAAAAGGCTAGCTGAAGGTGGAGAGGAAAGGCTAGCTCACTCGTCTTTTTCTGGGATAAGCTATGGTGAGTTGGGACCCCTGAAGGAATGCTAGAAATCCCTTATTATAATGATATTAAACAAACCACGTGCAGTGGATGAGGAAGGTGGTGCTCCATTCTTACCCGTGGGCCAAAGTCTCCTGGTGCACCCTAGAACCAAATACAGGAAGATGAGCGGCTACTGACTTCATTATTTCTCCCCATTTCCTTTTGAACATCCCCTCTGTGTTTGGATGCAAACAATAGGTGGGCCTTATTTTTCCAGTGAGGACACTGAGGCTCAGAGAGGTTACATAATAAGGCCAAGGTCACACAGCCAGCAGATTGAAGCCAGGCAGGTCCTCGTCTGCATCCCAGACATTCAAGATCCCAGACAGTGTGGTCTGTGGGATGGCTGCTCACACTGTATCCTCTCCCAGTTCCTGGACCTTGGACTGGTGAGGCATAGCAAAACTATGAGCTTTGACATGGTGGGTTACACAGCAACAGATGCAAAGGAGAGAGCTTCTCTTTGGTCTCAAAACCCCAGAGATGTTGCTGTGGCTGTGACTGTGGCTGCACCAGAACCAGCCTCTCTGCCCCCATAGCTTTTATACAGAAGGACAAATTGAGGCCCTCCCAGCTGGGCAGCTTGCCAAAGCACACAGTAGTGGGCCTGGAATGCAAAGAGGAGGCTTTGAGGTCCTGTGTCATTCTACAGCTTTCTCGGCCAGGCCCTGCTGGCAGCTGGGGGCACCGATCAATTGATTGGTGAGTCCCTGAGCACCCACATCATGTAGGCGCGGCTGCATGAGGCCTCTGAGGTCTTCACTCAGCCCTGCCACTTTGAGCTCTGCTCTGGTTCCCCTTCCTCGGTTTTTTCCCTTACAAGGAACTTGGTGGGTCCTGTGTTTAATGCTGTTTAATGCTGGGTTTCATGCTCTGGAACCGAGGTTTGGAGTTGACTGCTGGCATCCTTCTTCAGCACACAGAATCTGGACTGCATCCCCCTCCACTTACCTTTTCCCCTTTGGGGCCTGGAAGTCCCTGGAGAAGGAAGATAGAGAAAGAACAGCTGTGAGGGAGGCGGGTGGGCTGGCTGCACTTCTGGCTGACCCCTGGCTATGGGACAGAGGGACATGTGGGACCAGCAGAGCTGTGGGCATCTGAGTTGAACACAACACAGGCCTGCCAAGCTTTCCTTGCTGCCTCCTGGAAGCTCCACGCCTGTCCTCAGGCAGTGGTAGTGAGGGTTTGGGGTCAGCAGCAAGAGTCTACAGGCTTCCTCTGAGCAAGAAAAGGGCACATACACGAATTTTTCTGCCTAAGAGCACACATATTCCATGCTTTGTCTTTGCTGGGGAGGAGGCAATTGTCCACAGTTGCCATCCAGTCTTCATCCATGCATGCATCCATCCAACACCCATGCAGGCATCCTTGTACCCATCCATTCATGCATCTACCTATGCACCCATGCATGCACCCACCCATGCATCCATGAATGAATCCATGTATGTATCCATGTATGCACCCACTCATGCATCTATCCAACCAATCATTCGTGCATTCATCATGATGCAACCATCCATCCACCCACCCATCCATCCATCTACCTATCCATCCATCCATCCATCCATCCATACATACATACATACATACATACATACATACATATATACATGTGCACATACATGCATGCTCCCATGAATCCACCCACCCACCTGCCCATCCATTCTCTCACTTACCCACCACTATCCATGCACTCACTTATCTACTCATCTATCCACCCATCCATTCATCCATCCTCCTCCTACCTACAACACCCCGTCTGCCTACCTGTTCACCCACACCCCAGTATTTGTTTAATTGTGCTTATATTTCCCTGTGCACCTTGTTCATCTGCTGAGGATGCCTGTGGACCATGGACTCCTGGAACAGGTATTGAGAACTCTTCAGCCTAATGCCATCATGGAGTATGGAAGCTACGTTAGACATTTTGTATCCAGGGACTATTGGGAGGGGTTTGTAGACTTTGAGGGCTGACTGAACACTGGGGACTGATCATGGTTCTCCATAGCTTCACAACATCTCCTAGGAGAGGGTGCCTCGAGGCAGAAAGCTAAAAGAGCGTCTCCATGGTCACTCAGTCAGCAGATGGATTCGAACACACATGACAAATGACTTTGTCTTGCTCTCCTATAGCTGCTGAGTCACTTTCCAGTCCCCTCAAGTGTCCCATGGTCACTTCACCCCCATAGTGACAGTCCTACCCCAGGACCATTTAGTATGTTGTGGTCACTTACTGGCTTGCCGTCCAGACCTAGAGGTCCCTGGAACATGAGAGAGAGAGAGATCAAGGGTTACATACAGGAACATTCCTTCGATGTCTTAGGACCCCATTATTCAGTGACAAGAAAGCAAAGCCTGCCCTGAGCCCTCTGAGGTCAGGATACGTCTCGTGGCCAGGGTGGGGAGCAGGGGAAGGGTGCTGGTGTGTAATTAGCCACTTACGTTGCCATCCCCTGATAACAGAGCCCCAGTTCTTCTCTAAAGTCCTCCCCATCATTAGGGTGGGATGGTTGAGGGTGGGCAATGACATTCTCTCTTGTCAAGGTAACAGGTGTAGGCCTGGGGTGTAAGGTGAGCCATAAGCATCAAATCTGGGACTTCACTGATGTTCTCAAGGGGGAAGAGGGTTTTTTCTCCCAGTGAGATCGAACTTGGGGGTTCCTTGCCCTCCCCTGCCCCATAGTGAGAGAGAAAGAGAGAGAGAGAGAGAGAGAGAGAGAGAAGAGGAGAGAGAGAAAGAGAGAAAGAGCACCTTGAGGAAAGAACAATGAGGGCTGGATGCTGGAGCTGTGCAGTGATTCTAACACATCTGTTTCCTGGGTTTCCTTTAAGTCAGCTTGACTTGAGTGACTGTCACTCAGTTTGGAAGACTCTGGAAGGCTAAGCATTCTGCTGTGGCCTGTGACAGTAGCAGTAAGGAGAAACTAGATGATTTCTGGGCCAAGACTAAGAGCAGGGTATCATAGGATGACCAGGCTCCTGTGGTGCCTGCCACTGGTGCTAAGGTGTACTCTCTAATCACCTGTCTACTGAACAAGTCTCAACCGGCTCCCTCTAGGGCTAGATGGGTACAACATGGGGAGATACTGCGGACCAGGGTCATTTGTTCTCTGCAGCCCTACCCTCCTCACCACTGTCGCCTTATCCCACATGTACTTCACTTATTTTTTTTAAAGAAACATTTCAGTTTAACATGTACATCAACTTTGACCCCAGGAGTAATGCCTGCAGCTCCACTCCTCTGAGCCTTTGCATACACTTTCCCCCTGCCTGGCTTACTCTTCTCCTCTCTACACATTTTCAGCTTGGTTACCTCCTCTTTCATGAATCTTCCAGGTTTCTCTGCATCCTAGAGTCAGGATGTCTGTCCCTGTTCCTGATAATACAGTCTGATGGGACATGGCTAATATGTGTTCTACACAAGTGTCTACGACTGTCAAGAAGAACGTTTCCTCCCTTGACTCAGGAGCACATGAGGGAGACCTGACATGGAACGTGTGGCCGGGGAAAGCTTGGGTCAAACATTCCTCATCAGAAAACCTGCCTTCTAGGCTGAGACTGTAGCTCAGTGGGTAGAGTGTTTGCCTAGCATGCACAAAGCTCTGGGTTCAATCCCTAGCACTGCTTAAAAACCAGGCATGCCTGTGATACCAGCCTTCAGAAAGTGGAAGCAGGAGGATCCACCAGTCAAGGTGAGTTCAAGGCCAGCCTGAGCTACACCAGACCGTCTCAAAATCTGAAACTTCAAGTGGTAACATGATGCCCAACCGGTGAATTCTTCCATGCGGCGAGACTATACTCCACGAGTACAACTATTTAACTTATCATTATGTTATCATTCACAGCAGGCTTGAGCACAAGGAATGTTTGAAAGGTCAGGGGTTTTGTGTTTAGACTTGGGTTCCACCCCTACAATAGCTCATCAAACATATGCACATATAGGGCGAGTATTGTTTATCCAAAAAGCTTGCGACACATGCCTTTGGATTTTTATGTTTTGCATTTTGAAATATTCACATTTACATAATGAGATATCTTGGAGGTGGACCCAAGTACAAACATAATGAAATTCATTTGTCTCATTTGCATATTATCCACATGTCTTGAAGGTGATTTTGCATGATTCTAATAATTCTGTCTGCTAAGCTCAGTGTCACACTGTGGGATTTTCTAGCTGGGGTTCAGAGCCAAGAAGGGGCGTGGTCAGCTTTGGGTTATGGGCAGCAGAAATGGCTAGGGAGAGGTACCTGGTGAAATAACACTTGGGGATTTGGTTCTAATGTGGATGTGGTGAATGTTGGGGGAGGTAGGCAGCGTGGGCAGAGAAGGGTCCAACTAAAGCTGAAACAGGGTGCTGGGGAGTCGGTCTTTAGGACACGGTTGACCCACAGTCATGACCTTTGTCTGCAGAGGTGGTTCTGGGCTCATGGCTGATGAGGCCTAGGTGAGAGAGGTGTTCATAGGTTTCAAAATTAATTCCCCTTCTGGGTGAGTTGTTGGGCTGCAGAGAGACTGCTGGGTAAGTAGAGGACAGTTACTGGGAGTTGGTGACACTGAGGAGGAGGACTCAGAGGTAGGTAGAGGACATCCTGCTTCTCTCTCTCTCTCTCTCTCTCTCTCTCTCTCTCTCTCTCTCTCTCTCCCCCCATACAGGGTTTCTCTGTGTAGCCCTGGCCACTTAGGAACTCACTCTGTAGACCAGGCTGGCCTCAGACTCAGAGATCCATCTGCCTCTGCCTCCTAAGCACTGGGATTAAAGGCGTTTGTAGCCACCACCCAGTGGAACATCCTGCTTTGTAGTCAGATGGATGTACCTGACTTGATAACATGCTTCTGATGTCCCTTCTGTCCTGGGGAGGATGGCAGTGGGAAGGGGAGGGTGGGTTACTGAGATGTGAGACTTTCTAGGGTGGAAACTCCTCATCTCTCCTCTACCTCTCTCCGACAGATGGAGAGAGATTCTGTGGTCTAGTAAATTTGAGGAACACTTGGTTTTACTTTGTGAAGCAGATTTCTTTCCCACAGACCTTGTCCAGATCATTTTCTGGAGTGTGGGTTTCTGAGTGGCAGTGTTCCCAGTGTCATGAATGCCCTCATCCCATTCAGGGCCAGGCTGAGACTTTGCATAACAACCCAGGTATGAGGCTCTAGGGTTTATATTATTTACAAAGTAGGCATTCCCATGGGCTGGAGAAGGGCTTAACCTGGATTTGGGAGAGAGCAATGCTTCAGGGAAGGGCTAGGGGATGGTCTGTCTAATGCCAGAAACAAATCTGGCTGTTGTGTGGTTAAGATTAAGGCAAGACAAAATCCAGGCAGAATGTTCTGGAAGGACATAGCCCCAGGCTGGCTGAATGCATGCTCCTGGTGGCAGGATTAGGGGTGGATATCTCTCCCATCAAAGCAACCCAGCCCTGCTCTAGACAATGGAGAATTAACCACGAGCTACTCCTACCCTTCCTGAGTTTCCTGCAAGAAACACCAAAGAGAAAAGCAGCTAAGGGCAGGGAGTTGAGGCTCGTAGAATCTGGGTTCAAATCCCTCCTCTGACCCATGCTACTCTGCCTCTGGGAACTGTCTCCTGCCTGATCAAAGCCACAGAATTCACCAGAGATTTTCATCACCTTCTGCCCTCCATGAAACCCCACAGCTGTTTACGAGTCTCAGTTCTGCTTGAAGTTGATTTTCCTTGAGGAGATCAGCTGGCTCCCCGATGTTTCTGGATGCTCGAGAAGCAAATAAAACCACAGGCTGCACATGAATGGAGAGCAAAGCCTCAGGGTAGGCTCAGTCTCCTGCCTCACTCGGTGACCTGGACATCCCAGGCCTTCATCTTGTCTGTAAGGTAGGAGACATGCTGTGCTCTCAGGTGACAAGTTCAAGTTCAGTCCCAGGTCAACCTCCCTTTTTAATTCCAGGTCAACCTTCCTTTTTAGTTCCAGGTCAACATCCCTTTTTAATTCCTGTCCTATATCAACCCAAGACAGGGGACAGCCACGGGCTGACACAGAATTGGTATCTGCAGAGGCAATGCTGGAAGTGACCTTCATGTGACTTTCTGAGTGGGTAGGCTGTATCACCTACACACACACACACACACACACACACACACACACACACACACACACTATCTATCTATCTATCTATCTATCTATCTATCTATCTATCTATCTATCTATAGAGAGAGACAGACAAGGTCTCACACTGTACCTCTGGCTGGCCTGGAACTCACTATGTAGACCAGGTTGGCTTCAAACTCACAGAGATTCACTCTCCTCTGCTTTTAAAATGCTAGAATAAACATGCAAGCCACTAGTCCTGGCACCCTTTAAAGAAAATTATTTGGCGCTGGAGAGATGATGACTCAGTGGTTAAGAGCACTTGCTGCGGTTGTAGGAGACCTGGGTTTGGTTTCCAGAGCATACGTGAAGCTTTATGACCCTTGGTAACTCCAGTTTCAGATCTGATGTCCTCTTGTCTCCATGGGCACCAGGCAGGCACATGGTGCACATACACACACATACAGGCAAAAAACATAAATAAAGAAGTCTTTACAAACAAATAAACAAACAAATAGGTTTTTTGAGCCAAGGTTTCACTATACTGGAAGTCACTCTGTGTAGAACAGGCTGGTCTTGAACTCACGGAAATCTGCCTGTCTTTGTCATTAATTCCAGCACTGGAATTAATGGTGTGCACCACCATTGCCCGGCAATTTATTTTATTTTAAGTGATTTTTATCTGTACCAACAGAGGCCAGAGAGGACGTTGGATCTCTTGAAGCGGGAGTTACAGGCAGTGATTCTTCCCTTCACTGTCCCAGAGGGTTGTACCTAAGCAGGGATCATTGGAGCCATCCCTGAGATTTGAGAGCAAGCATGACGAGAGGGTTTCTGAGTCTGGAGGTTCCACCCCTGGGGCCTCAAGATGATCAGGCACTGAGAGCTGTGAGAACTACCCACTTCATGATGGGGATGGCAAGGGCTGGTGCCTTCCACTGCCTCCTCCAGGGCAAGGATGAAGGCAGCGGGGAACGTGGTTATCTGAGAGTTGATCCTTTATAGTTTTCTTCTCAAGACAGGGATTCTCTGTGTAGCCCTGGCTGTCCTGGAACTCACTCTGTAGATCAGGCTGGCTTTGAACTCAAAAGGTTCACCTGCCTCTGCCTCTTGAGTCCTGGGATTAAAGGTGTGTGACACCAGTGCCTGGTGCTTCTTCTTAGTTTTTAAAAATTGTATTTATTTATTTGTGTGAGTGTGTGTACATGCATGTGGAGACCAGAGTCTGACATTTAGGCATCAGCTGTCTCCTTCCAGTTTGTGTTTTGGGGATTGAACTTTGAACTCTGGTCTTCAGGCTTGTCTGCAAGTGCCTTTACTTGCTGGACCATCTCCCTGGCTTTTTTTTTTTGAGACAGGCAGATATTGGCCTTGAACCCCTGATGCTCACACCTCCATCTCCCACTGCTAAGATTATGGGTATGTATCACTATTTCTGGGTTGAGTGGGTGCTTCTTATTGCAGCTCACCTTCCCTGAGATAGGCAAGAAAAAGCCAAGCCAACAAACTGGCAATGTTTAGATGCATACAGAACCACTCCACCGAACCAGAGTTGGGTGACTGTCTTGTTTTCTAACTGTAATTAATGCTGACAGCTCCTGCTGGGGAAATGGAGCCCTCAAAATGCACTGGGCTGGGGGGGCTCTCAATGAGGGGGCTTACCAGGATTATCAGTTCAGGGTCTAGTAATTAAGCTCCAGATGTTGACGATTCATCAAATTACAAGGCTGGTGGGGTCTGAGGTCCCAGCCAGGGAAGTGTGCATTCCTCTGTGAAGGCTCTGAGAGTCTTGTCTCAGCCTCCGCTAGGGCTGGCCAGCGGGTGGGAGTATGGGGTAGCCCCCTCCAGGCAGGTCAGTCCCATATGGTTCTGATTTCTCAGGCCTGACTGTTTGCATACACACGGACTACAGTTCTAGTCTGGGTTTTAACAATTTCCCAAACTCGAGTTCCCTGCCCCAGGGCAAGGGAAGAAAGGGCCTCAGTGTGGAGGTCCAGCTGTGCTTTGTGCCCTGCTGGTGGCCTGCTGCTCTTTCCAGAGACCCTAGATCTGGGTGCTTTGCAGAGTAGCCTGTGTACCCCAATTCACAGCGAGCTCTGGACTCACAGGTGTGTCAAGCTGCATGTGGCCAAGAGCAGCTATGAATGCAGCCAGGTATAAAATTGTAAACTCATTTAAAATATTAATATTTTTTGTAATGTGTTTATGAGTTGATCACATCATTCCCAAATGTGAACTTTGCAATAGATATACAGTTGAGGGCCGGTGAGATGGCTCAGAGGGTAAAGGTGCTTGCTGTCAAGTCACACAATCCAAGTTCAACCCCCGAAACCCACATGATGCAAGGCAAGAACTAACTACCGAAAATTGTCTGGTCATATCCATATGTAGACTATAGCATGCATAGTCTCTCTGTGTCTCTCTCTCTCTCTCTCTCTCACACACACACAAATAAATATTAGATATACAGATGATGACATCACTGTGCAATGTCAAAAACTCAAGATTTTGTCAAGTAATAACCATGAGGTGAAAAAATAAAAACAAAACCCACTACTACAACAAAACCCCTCATACCAACCAAATTAGCAGCCATGTAGAAAACAAAACCAAAACCCAAAATGGATAGTTCACTTCACTACGCAGTTTGGAATTTAGGCCTCCCAGCTCTTGCCTGTCCAGGCTTGCACTGCCTTCTCAGGGTTACAGCCCGAGGGCCCTTGCTCTGCTCTTTCCTTTTGCTTCACATCCGCTGGTTGCCCTGGAGAGTGACCTGTCTGCTGTGTAGGGCATGGGTGTGCAACCCTTGGCCTGGGTCTCTTTCAGCCGTGACACTCTGAGCCATGGAAGCAGCTGGCTTCTATTTCGTGGCGAGGGCTTGCTCAGTGAGTGGCCCGTGTTGGCTGGAAGCAATTACATCTATGTCCCCATCACATATCGTGGCTGGAAGAGGAGGTATTTAAAGGACTAAGCCTTTGAACCGATCCCAGATATCTGCTTAAATTGCGTATTCACTCTTTCCTGGTATTTGGTGGGGAGAAATACGATTACCTTGTCAGGTATCAGGAAAAATTACCCCTCTTTGGGGAGAGGGGATAAAGGGCCTTGATTTTCAGTGGGTCTGGGAGAGTGGAGTTTGAGACTGGGGAGTTGAGCTGTGTCTCTCTGAGATGTGTGTGTGCCAGGGAGTACTGGACATAGTACACAGTCTGGGGCATCCTTTCAGTATCAAGCAGACTGCCGTATGGCTACGACTCTATTGTGGATCCAGGGACCAGTGACAGAGATAGCTCACAGTTGACGGAGGCTCTGGATGTTTTGTCCTTCCTGGTTCACCAGCAGAGCCCCTGGACCATATCCAGGCCAAGCCTCTGCTTTGCCCTTGGTCTGATGGGTTACCTGCTTACGTTCTTCCCTGTCTACTCACACACTCACACACGATCTCCTAGACTGCTCTCCCTCCTTCTTTTGTGTGCTGGACTGATACACCCACCGACACCCCACCTCATCCTTCTCCTCCCAGCTCTCCTACCTGCAGCACGGACCTTCCTTGGTTTCTGTAGAAAACATAGGCAGAAAAAGTAACACCACCAGCAAAAAGGTTGCAAACTGTATGGATCTAAAGTACATAGCAAATCTGGCTTCTCAGCTTTTCTTGATCTGCTGTGAGGACTGCCTTGCATGGACGGATGTGCAGAACTTCATTTAGGTGAACTTCCAGTTCATCTAGGCCAAGCCCCAGTTCCATACGCTTTCCTGCTGGCATTTTTTTCTATTTCTTATATTTATTTATATATTCTATATATTATTATGTAAAGATATAATTCTTATGTATACTACATTATATATAATTAATATAAAGCAAATATAGAAATGACTTAAATTTAGTTAAATTCTAAATTAAAATAAATGTATAAATTAATATATTAATCATATACAAATATAATTGTTATATTCTTATGATATATAATTTATGTATTATTATATTATTTTCTTAATTAGATGAGCTTGTGAGCTGCTCATGTTTCAGTAGCTGAACTGTCCCTCTGGTCCTTCTATACTCCTGAGAACAACTCGCCTCCCACCCAGACCAGCCTTTCTATCTTCAGTCTTTGACTTCCTGAACAGACAAGGGATGGGAAGACATGCAGGTTATGCACCTGCCCTCAGACCTTAAGAACAAGCTGCTTGTTTTTTCTTGGATGCTCATGTCCTTTGGAATAGGGAAGTGGAACGGGCAGGATGCCTCTCCCTGGGACTCGGATGTTAGAGGAAGGAAGCAGTTGACTCCTTAGTGAGGCTAGCTGCCTCAACCGATTGTTCCTTATCAGCCTGGTCCTGTCTGGGGGTGCCGTGGGGTGGGGGGCTCCTGCACCTACCTCTTGTCAGCATCCACCTGGCTTTTGCTTTGTTTTGGCTTTTCTTTTACTTTGAGACAGGTTCTCTGAGTCCTGGCTGGCTCAGGACTCACTCTGTAGATCAGGCTGGCTTTGAACTCAGAGGTCTGCCTGTTTACTGCTGAGATTAAAGGTGTTTGCTAGTCACTGTTCTGTTTTGAGGAAGGGTTTTATATAGCTCAGGTGAGTACCATTGTGCTTGTTTTTTTGTTTGTTTACTTGCTTTGTGTTTTGAGACAAGGTTTCTCTGTGTAGTTCCCTAGCAGTCCTGGAACTCACTCTGTAGACCAGGCTGGCCTTGAACTCAGAGATCTGTCTCCCATGTACTGGGACTAAAGGCATGTGCCACCACGGCCAGGCTTTTACGTCTGTTTTTTTATGCGGGTGGGAAAGATTCCATCGAACCCAAGGTCTTGTTTATATTAGGCAAACAGGCTACAAAGCCGGCTACATTCCTACTTCATGTTCTGTTCTGTGTCATGCCTCCCCTCCCGGAGGCAGCAGCCCTGATCCCTGCCTGATGTGGGTTTACAGGTACCCTCAGCTACTAAACCCTCTTGACACTCACCACAGCCTAATGTGACTTGTGGATCTTTCTCTGGATTGGTCATCACCTTTTAGGAGGGAGGACCCTTGGATGTATTTCTTGCTACTACATGTGAAATGCTAGAAAGAAGACAGTGAGCTGAGAATAAACATTTGTTGAACAGTGTTTACACATGACAGTGATTCCATGAACAAAGGTCCAATTTCCCACTGGTAGCGGTGTCTGAACCATGAGCACTAGGGGGCGCCCTTTATCTGTTATCTGCTAGTGGAAGCCAGCTCCTGCCCTGGTGTCATAGTGTGAGAGGTTATGTATTTAGGATGCTCACTCAGGCAAAACTTGCTAGTCTCAAGGGCTCCCCCTGCTGGACTGAGTGATCATATATTGACAGGTACTGTCAGTGAACCCAGGGTGAGTGCCCAGTCCCAGATCTCCCAGGAGTTATCTACTTGGATCTCCTAATTGCTATTGAGGATGCAAGGAACATAATATCTCTGAGGGGTGGGATATGCCTGAGGTCACACAGTCTGTGGGGACCCAAAACTCATTTTTTTCTCAAGTCACGGGCAGGGGGTGGGGCTGCAGGAACAGCTTCCTACCCTCACGCTGTCTTCTTTCTAGTCTTTTCATGACTCATGGCCCAGTTCATGTCTGTGAACAGGCTCCTCCATTCAGTAGGCTGTGCGTGGTGAAATGAGGAGAGGTGCCAGCCAGTGGCCAGTCTGCAGGTACCACTGTAGAACTGGCTACTGGCAACCAGTAAGTTGATGGCCCACCCTCCTCAATTGACCTCTCATGGTACTGCTTCCTCCTCCAGAGTGTCGTGTGGCAGGAGGGCCCATGCCAGGGAGATGCAGAAACAGGAGAGGGTGTGCGGCCCTGGAACCTGAGCAGAGGACCCAGAGCCCAGACCTCCCTGACTGCTTGTGCTTGTCTCCCTCTCCTTGGCTGCCTCACATGGGACAGTATGGGGAACTGAGGAACAGAGAGCCAGACCCAAACAATGGCAGGACTCCAGAAGTACCTGTCTTGTTCCGCCTGTGGGGAGAAGGCTATGGAGGAAGCCAGTATGGGCTTCTGCAAGCCCAGCTGGCTCTCTCTGTCTTTGAGGTTCCAATCTGGGGACTATTATGGGGGACTCAGGAAGTGAGTGTTCACCCCTCCTCCCTTTGCCCAGCATCTTGGGGGCTGGGGAGCCACCCTGCAGGGGTCGGGTGGGAGTGAGCCAGGGGATGTTAGAATTTAAGAAGGCATATGAATTTGGGGGGTATTACAGATGAATCATTTAACTAATTACATTTTTACAATCAAAGCTGTTTTTGAACTGGAAGAGTGTAAGGAAGCATATGAGTGTGTGGTGTTCATGGTTCTTTTTTTTTTGTTGTTCGCCTGATTAATTCCAAACAGTCCAATTGAGTTATTCACTTGGAAATTGGTCCCAGGTTGGGGCCTTGTCTGGAAGACCACATTTCAGCCCGGAGCTTACTCTGTCCTTTGGGGCCTCAGCTGTCGATGCCCCATGACTGATGTTGGAGGCTTTGCAGGTCCTGCCTCCCTGGGTACTGTGAGTTTAACCAGACGGGGCCTGTGGGTGGTGCTCCGTCCTGGGAGATGCCTGAGTGAAGGTTTCTGATTCTAGTGGGACCTGCCTTATGCCCCGTGAGGGTCTGATTCCTCATTAAAACTTTTTATTGTATTTATTTATTGTGTGTTGTGTGGGTGAGAGTGCTGTGGTAATTACTTGAAGGTCAGAGGACAACTCCCAGGAGTCAGTTTTCTCTTTCCACCATGGGGGTCCTGGAGAGTGAACTCAGTAGTCTGGCTTTGTGGCAACCACCTTTAGCTGCTGAGCCATATAGCAGGCCCCAGATCCTAACAGAAGGCTTTTACCCAGGCTGAGCCTCATTTCCTGGCAACTCTTCTCTCTCAGTTTTCAATTCTATCTTTGTCAATAAACTACTGTAGACTTCTACTGGTCAGCTTCCTCCTTCTTTCTGCCTCTGCCCTGAAGCCACGAGACCTTTAAAACATGTGGTGAGAGAAAAACATTATTTAAAATGTTGGTCATCAGAAGTGCTTCCGGAGGCTTGGGGTCGAGCTCAGCGGAAGACTGCCTAGTGTGCAATTGAAATCTATTTTCAATTTCTAGCACTGCCAAACACACACACACACACACACACACACACACACACACACACACACACCATACACAACACACACACACACACACACATACACACACACTTTGGAAGGCTCAGTGCAAATGTCTGTAATCCTAGCACTTGCAAGATGGAAACAGTAAGATCAGGAATTCAAGGTCATTTTGGCTATGCAGGAAATTCAAGGCCAGCCTGGGCTACATGGAACATTTATGTGCACATGATCAGATAACTAAGACAGGACTTGATTCTAACTGAAATCTGCACAGGGTTCATATATACTTTATACATACAGCCCAAAGGCAATCTTATTTCATATTTATAATTTAATTTTTGGTGTTTTTTAGACAGAGTCTCATAGTCTAAGCCGGTCTGGAATTCTCTATGTAGCCCAGGCTGCCCTCAAATTTGTGATCTTCCTGCTTTAGCCTCCCAAGCACTTAGAGAGTTATGTGTCATGGTGTTAAGAGTTCTCTCTCAGGCTGGAGACATGGCTCAGTGGTTAAGAGCACTGACTGCCTTTTCAGAGGTCCTGAGTTCAATTCCCAGCAACCACATGGTGGCTCACAACCATCTGTAATGGGATCTGATGCCCTCTTCTGGTGTGTCTGAAGACAGCTACAGTGTACTCATTTAAATAAGAAAAAAATCTTTAAAAAAGAGTTCTCTCTCTCTCTCTCTCTCTCTCTCTCTCTCTCTCTCTGTGTGTGTGTGTGTGTGTGTGGTGTGTGTATGCACGTATGTGTATGTGTAGGCCCGAGGTTGATGTTGAGAAGCAATCATTTTAGGTCATTCTTTTCCTTCATTCGCTGAGGCAGTCTCTTAAGGGAAGTCCAGAGCCTATCTGTGTGGCTGGTCTGGATAGCCAGCCTGCCCTGGTGATCCTGTCTCTACCTTCTGAAGCTAGGATTGCCACTGGTCTACCACACTCACCTTGCATTTCTGTGACTCTGAACTCTGCTTTCCAAGCTCTTGAGACAATCACTTTGACAACTGAGTCACCTCCCCAGCCTCTCCACCTGTGCTGTGACTGTCACAGGTTGGGTGTGGGATTTTCCACTTGTGGCATTCTATTGACATCACAAGCTTCAGATTGGAGACATTTCAGAGTTTTGGCTCAGAGATGGTCAACCCACCCAGACCTGCTCACAGTTATACAGGGACTTGCAGAGCTCCAGTCTCATCTGGAAGGTGGGCACAGGGACTGGTTGGGTTGGGTTACACTTAGCAATCTGTCTCCTTTCCCAGTCCACTGCTCACATTCACTAACTCTGGACACGGGGCCACAGTGTGGCCTGGCCTCCCCGTTCGTGCATACTGCCTGTGCGTGCTTGGCATGGGATGCCGTCCCTTAAACAGTAGGTGTGGAAGATACAGGCACTGCCTCCACTGTGTCTACAGGGAACATGAGCAGCACAGAAGCTGGGCAATCTGTCTGAGAGAACAGTGTTTGGAAGTGCTGTGCAGATGGAGCTGATTTCTAAGCAGAGTGAGGTAGAACAGAGATGGAGAAGAGTGAGGAACAACAGGGCCCTGGCTGGATCCATAGAGGTGGGAGCTGGACCCCCATGCTTGCCGCTGAGTACTCTCGAAGAGAAGCTGAAAAGAGGCTGTGCCCCAGTCTTAGACTTTAAGCCTTCAGGACCGTGAGCTACATAAGCCCTCCCCTTCCCCCTTCACTCTTTCATTTGTATACATACGTATGCATCTGTGTGGAGGCCAGAGGTCAATGGCCCTTCAGGGGACACTGATGGTTTCAAGGGAACACTGTGACAGTTCAGGAAGCATGGGGCTTGGGCGATCTTAGGCTCCTGGTAGCTGTCTCTGGGGACAAGTATCTCCTTGCTCCCCATTGTCAGTCTACAAGGTCCTATGTCATGTAGCCCTGGACATGACCCCTACACTCCTCCTCCTTTTCAAGATTTAGTTTTTACTTGTGTGTATGTGTGTGCCTGCACAAATTTATGTGCTCTGTGTTATGAGCCCATGGATGCCAGAAGATGCCATTGGATGCCCTGACTCTGGAGTTATAGGGGCTTGTGAGCCATCTTATACTGGGAACTTAATCCAGGTCTTTTGTAAGAGCAGTCATTACTGCTGGGACATCTCTCCAGCCCCTCTCCCCTCCCCCCGACACCTTTCCCCTTCTACTGTCTCTGTCATTTGCTTTCTCCTTCCATCCATCCTGGCCTCAGATGGCTCTTGAGATAGGAAGCTTGCTCTAAACTCTATGACCTGTACCCTCATCTGTTTTTCTCTGCTAAGAGTACTCGCCCCTCAGATCTCTGCATTTTGTCATTGAAGTCTCAGTTCAAAGGTCATTCCATCCTTCTTGAATATTTGATCCAAATCACAGAACCATCTATGCACCCACCCAGCACCCTCACCACACCTGCCTTTCTTATCTTCCTGGCACATTCCCTGTATCCAAGGACTGTTTACACAGCCTTCAGAAGGCAGGTAGGAAGACAGAGCCACGGAAGGGTGAAGAAAATGAAGAATCTAAAGAAAAGCAAAGATCTGTCTGTAGTGACGTGAAGGCACAGTCTCGTGCTCTTGTGTAAAGGGTGAGTGGTGGAAGCAAGATTAAGCCCTGACAGATAAGTCATTGTCACCTCAGAAGTTACATACAGCTTCAAGATGAAAAAAGGACGTGCGAGACACTTTCAAGATGTCTCCATTGTGTCCAGATGATATCTCTCTCTCCCATCCCTAGCTGCTTAAGACTGTGACTGGGTCTGATTTGCCTTGGTGCCTTCCCTGTGTTTAGCACAAGGCATGATATCAAGCCTATTTGAGATGCTAAAACACTTTAACACATACAAGCTGATTAATTCCCCCAAATTAATACCATGGAATACCATGCCCGGGGATCCTTTGCAACCCTCATTGTTGATTCACAAAATTCAGTGCTCAGAACTCCCCCTCTGCTGATGGATCCGTGCAAGATGACTGCTCCTTTCTTGGCTGCCCCATTCAGTTTCAAACTCTATACTTGTAATTCCAAATTTAACCACTAGGTGCCAGGCAAACACAAACGTTAACAAATAGGTCAGGTCTCTTGAGACATCTCGCCCAGCCTTTAATCCCAGCATTAGGGAGGTAGAGGCAGGAAGATCTCTGTGAGTTCGAGACCAGTTTGGGCTACAGAGTGAGGTTCAGGACAGCCAGGGCCTATACAGTGAAATCCTGTCTTGAAAAACAAAACAAAAAACCAACAACAAAAAAGAGAACTTGAAATGAAAATACACCCTAAATTAAAACAAGACACATACATATAGATATATATTTAAAAACTTATCATATTGAAATAAATTAAGAGTATGATAATACCCACAGTCGGCTAGGGTTTGGAGAAACATGTCGTATTGGTCTCTGTTGGTGGGAATGTAAGTAAGTCCAGCCTCCCAGAGCGCAATTTGGCAAAGCACATCAAAAGCCTTCAACATGTGCAAACCCTTTGGTATAACAATTCGACTTATAGACATGTATTGTATGGAGATAATCACGGAAATCAGCCTTTACTTACTCCCAGGATGTTGACTGTAAGGATGAAAAGTTGTCCATATAAATAACATAACTTAGGGATTGGTTAAATAAAATGATACATGCCATCAGATACTATGTAGCCATCCAGATACTATGTAGCTATCCCATCCTATTATTTAGTGGTGTGGGAGTGCCTCATGATATTTCAAGTGTGAGAGAGAATCTCATCCCTATGGCTTGGTTGTTTTTTTTGGTAGTGGAAGTATGTGAACAAATTGCGTGTAAAAATGTTAGAAGAACAACATGAAAATAGTGAGTTTATTGCCTGTGGATGGTAGAAGGAGGACGATTGCTTTTTCATTTTTTTCTTGGTGCCTTTCTCTAGTTTCCAAATGTTTTACAGTAGACATGACCATGCATTTATTGCAACTATAAGGTCCTGTTAACAAGCCCTCGGGGGCACAAAGGACAGACAGCCCCTGTTCAGGAAGGCCATGGAGACAGTGACCTGGGAGCCCTGACAGGGCTCTGACCCCCTGGAGCCCATAACCTGCCTCACAGATGTGGGTGGCCTTGTTGCCCCTGTCCCTTAGCCACTTCCACAGGCTGCACATATGGGCCTTGTTTCAGCTGAGGGTGTGGGGGCAGGGAGAGACACAGTGAATGTAGACAGCCCAGGCTGGGGATCCCACCACAGCCCTGTGGACAGCCCAGGCTGGAGATCCCACCACAGCCCTGTGCTCCGGCTTTTCTTGTTTTTTTTTTTTTTTCCTGCTAGGAACTGCCGAGATTCTGGTTCAATGGGAAAAAGAAAATCCCGCATGGTCCTGAAGTTTGCCAACAAAGTAAGCGCAGCTTTTAAGATTCCCTCAAACACAAACACCAACACTAAGCTGCAGCATCGAAACAGCTGCTCCTAAAACTGATCGGCCTCAACGCCGGGTTTCTGTCCAAACACTTGGCTGTACGCTGAGCAGATTAGAAGGGTTTCTTCATTTATTTCTTCATTAAATTTCTTATTATACCATCATCTCTCTCTATCTTTCCATCTTTCCATTTTTCATCTTTCCATCTATCCACCTACCCACCTATCCACCTATCCATCTATCTGTCCATCCATCCATCCATCCATCCATCCGTCCGTCCGTCCGTCCGTCCATCTGTCTGTCTGTCTATCTATCTATGTGTGCAGGTCTATATGTGTATGTGTAGGCATGCACACCACAGTGTGTACATGGGAAATAAGTATGTATTCCAGCTTTCTGGAGGTGGCTCTCTCATTCTACCTTTTACATGGAATTCCAGGAGTCAGGTTTGCATGGCAAGTGCCTTTACCCACTGAGCCATCTTGCTGGCCCTTCTTTTCCGTTCTAAAAAAAAAATTTATGTATTTAAATTGTTTTTTGACATTTATTTTATTAAGTATATGAGAGTTTTGTGTGTTTGTATGTATGGGTGTCTGATGCCTGTGGAGGTCAGAAGTGGACACTGGATCCTCGGGGACTGGAGTCACATGATTGCGAGCCACCATGTGCATGCCGGGAACCAAACCTGGGCCCTCAGGGAGAACAATAAAAGTGCTTTTAACTGCCGAGCCATTGCTTTAGAACATTTTTATTTGTTTTTGAGATGGGGTTTCATGTAGCCCAGGCTGACCTCACCCTCAATGAGCCCAGGCTGACCTCACCCTCAGTGTGTAGCTAAAGATGACTTTGAACTCCTGACCTTCCTGCCTCTGCTTCCAAAGTGTTGGTATCATAGGCATCATAGGTGTGCATCAACACTCCCGGCTTGTGGGGTGAGAGGGGTTGGACTTAGAGCTATGTGAGCAGTCTACCAACTGAGCTCTATTCTCATCCTGAAAGCTTTAGCATGGATGGCTTTGAAGACGTCTTAGTAGGTAAAGTGCTTGCTGGGCAAGCATGAAGACCTGAGTTTGGGTCTCTGACACCCAAGTACAAGCCAGACAGGGTGGCATGTACTTACAGTGCCAGCACTGGGGGGCCTGGAGGGTGGGGGAAGGGGCAAACAGAACTCTGGAGTTTCATGGCCAGATAATCTAAGCCAAAATGGTGAGCTCCACTTTCAGTGAGAGACCCTGACTCAAAAAAATAAGTTTCTTTTTTTTCTTTTGGTGTTGGTGTTGGTGGTGCAGATAGGACTGAAAGAGGAAGACAATTGAAATCCATCTCTGGCCTCTATGTCTTCTTGCAGGGTGAGTGTACCTGTGCAGGCGTGTGTGCACACATGAGCTTTATGTTAGGATGGGGTTGCGGCTCAGTGATACAGCAGTTACCTATTATGCATGAAGCCCTGGGTTCAACTCCCCAGCACCACACAAAAATTATCTGTAAATCTGTAATTGTTCATAGTCAAGAATAAGCTTATGTGTTAATGGTCTATTCTAATACATATGAATAATACATAGCACTGGGCAGCTGTGCTGACCCCATGGGAGCCATTGGTAACTGACAGTAGGCTGAGGGCCTGCCTGAAGCGCTTCTGTTTCCCATAAGCCAGAAGAGTTTAACTCAGATCCTACAGGGAAAAGTAGCCCGTACAGTCTAGCCTCTCCCTGGCTGGGACTGCTTTCTCTCTGGCAGCAGGGACCCCCCCTCCTCATATGGCTCAGAACTTAAATATAGAAACAGGTCCATATACCAGCTGGCAGTAGGCAACCAAAGGCTACAGTGTCCCCTGTCTGTCCCCTCACTGGACACAGCTTGCCTCAGTGGCCTGAGGAACTGTTTCAAGGCCTCAGGGCAGTTGCTTCAGGCCGGCAAACAGGAAGTGGGGACAACTGGCCTGCTGGACCTTCAGATCTCCTTTCTAGAGAAATTACCTGCATCAGCATACAGGGACTCTTGAGCTCCTGTCGCGTGCATCCTATTCCTGCTCCCATCCCAGAATTCACAGATCCTCCTGTGGGCCAAGCTTGGAGCTGGAGATCCGTCTCCAGTCCACATTTAATTCCCACAACCTCTGATGGCCCCATCAGATGACATTGGTTTGCTGTGACCAGCATGGTATGGGTGCTCCCTGTATATCCCCACTCACTAGACATCTCCACTGACAGGAAGGAGCCTGAGGTTTAGGGACACTTGGGGGTAGGGCTTCCTACTCCAGCGGTCAGCTAGCCAGTTACAGAGATGAACTCAGACCTGCACCTTAACTTCACAGTTAGTTTCCTGCAGTCCCTCCCCTGCCCTAGACCTGGGAAGAAAGCAAGGATAAGAGGCCCAGAGAGAGAAGAGGCCTTTGCAGACCACCTGGCAGCTGTCTAGAGCAAGCTCCCTGCCCCTTATGCAGGAATAAATGACTTTCATCACCAATGGCTCCTCTGCTTTCAGCCAGTGGAGAGGGCTCCGGGGTCAGTGTCTGCTCACTGTAAAGCAGCAGAAACTTCCCACTCCCTTTGGGCCTTGCACATGCAGAGAGAGGCTCGACTTTTGAAAGTTCACTTTGTGATTTTTAGCAACCGTGTGAGAGCAAAGCATTGGTGGGGACAGGGCTGGGAGTTTGGGATCTGGTTCTTCCCAGGTAGCTTAAGTGCTATGGGTTAAGATACTCTCGAATGCATCTGGCCATGGCAGGAAGCTGCATCTCCATATCTGCTCTGTGATCCTGACCTGGTAGGGGTGTGAGGGGTGTGTGTGGTGGTTTATATATGCTTGGCCGAGGAAGCAGCACTATTTGAAGGAGTGACCTTGTTGGAGTAGGTGTGTCACTGTGGGTGTGGGCTTTAAGACCCTGATCCTAGCTGCCTGGAAGGCAGTATTCTCCTAGCAGCCTTCAGATGAAGATGTAGAACTCTCAGCTCCTCCTGCACCATGCCTGCCTGGATGCTGCCATGCTCCTGCCTTGATGATAATGGACTGAACCTCTGAGCCTGAAGCTGACCCCAATTAAATGTTTTCCTTATAAGAATTGCTTTGGTCATAGTGTCTGTTCTCAGCAGTAAAACCTTAAGACAGGGAAAACTGTAGGGGGAGGTGGGAGGGGAACACAGGGCTCTGCAGCATGCTGTTCCTAGTCAGGATGGGTTGGGAGGTTGGATGGAGCAGATACTTTTTAAAAAATATATATGGTATTTTCAATTGACCGTGGGGCAACCCATGCTCAGAAGAGAATCTGTGCCCTAAAGAGAAACCTCAAGGTGGGTAGGTATGTCTTCCAAGTGCCCTAGGACTTGGAGGATTTTGCCAGAAGGATTCTAGTCTTCCCAAGCTGGGAATATCCAAGTGGCAACATACCCCAGCAAAAGCCCCGAGACCCTTGAGGAGGAGTCGGAGTGAGGGCTTGACTCCCCCCTAGTCAGGAAGTCGTTCTGGGTTAGGCAGGATTTGCTCTGTGAGCCTGAGAGGTCAGACTGCCTGTTGGGGACACTGCCTCTCCCAGGAGGCTCCAAAGGGGCCTGGGCCGAGCACAGCCTTGCTTTAGGCTCAGGATCAATGTATACAAAATGTCCGATCATGTCCCAGAGAGCTATATGTGACCCATTTTGTAATTTATGCAGAACTGTCACCTCTTGGGTCCCCTCATTTAGTCTCGATCCCCACAGCTGTTTGAGGACTTGTCTCATTCAGAGGAGGAAATTAAGGCTCAGAGAGGGTGCATGCCTTCCCTGGGGTTACCAAACTACGAAGCTATAGGTTTGGAATCAAGCCCAGGTCTCCTTGATATTCAAGGCTAGACTGCTTTCTTAAGCCTCCCAGGATGCATGTCCTGCAGGACCAAGGACCATATCATCATTGCCAGCCACTTCTGACTGAGACAGCTCTCTGAACCAGCCGCCATTTCCCTCCTTGCATCCTCCTATCTGAAGGCACGGAACAAACCCCTGCATCTGACAGACACCCTGAGCTCTATTCTACAGGCTCCAACAATCTCCTCCCCCTATTCCTACTCTTCCCTCCCTTTTTTTGGATGAGGCAAAATCTTACTATGTAGATCAGGCTAGCCTCAAACTCATGGTAATCCTCCTCAGCCACATCTCACCGAAGCCGCTTGGTCTCTGATTGGTCTAGGGCATCTGTTCTTCTGGAAGCTACTGTCATCTCCCTCAACCTTGGCAAGGACAGGTGGCAGCAGGGTCACCCCAACTTCTTGTCTCTGATATAATGCTCGTTTGGCCTGGGTAGGGACATCAACCTCAAATACAAGGTAACTTTTTTTTTTTTTGAGGTACTCATACCATAAAGACCAAACTGGAACTAACCAGCTCCCTTATTCTGAGAGGTAAGATCATAGGGTGTCCCTGACACTAGGTAGAGATACAGTAGTGTCCTTCAGAAGGGTACGACCCAGCCAGGCCAAGGCTCAGCAGATATGATAGGCTAGAAGGAAAGCTGTTTTCTATATCCTCTTTGCTTTGCCTGAAAGGCTGGGGTCTACCCAGAGTGCACATTGATCCTTCCATAGAAAGAAACAGTCCAGCTACCAAGGAGCACAGGTGGAGGAAGCGGGGTGCAACAGTTCAGTCAAGACTCCAGAGGAGAATGTCAAGGTTCAGGAGAATGTCGGATTAAGAGGAGAAGGCAGAGAGAGAACAAAAAAAAAATATCAAATTACCGGGTAGCCATCTCGTCCTGATTGCCCCTGTGGTAATTAATAAGCCATTAACAATCAGAGTTTGGGCAGAAAACCATATGGCAATGCTTATAACTCTGTCCAGCCACACCCCCCTGATGCTTTCTGCATGGTTTCCAGGGGACAAACACAGGGGCTGCAGTATTTGGGGTCAGCAGGTGATGCCAGGGTTCTGGTGGGTCAGAAGAACAACCACCTTATCCTATCAGCGGCCATGGAGCCTACATCAGAACCACCAAGGTGTGACAACTACATGTATCACCCCTATGTCAGTCCGGCATAAGACAGATAACAAATGGTCATATAGGGCTGGAAGGAGATATCACAATCACTATAACCAAACCGGGGACTGAAAATATCCTTTACACAGGAGCTGCAGTACGCTCTTAGCTCATCCTTGTTTCTACTGGAAGCTACAGATATGGGGGACATGCACTGCCACTGGCTGTTTCTCTGTCCGCAGGGTAAGCCTGCTTAAGGCTACTGACAGCTACCTGACACAGTGTCCCACACATGGGTATCCCCCTCCCGCTCCAAGCCCCTTGCAGTAGTAGATTAAGAATTCCTGCTTGCTTAACCCATTTAATAATTTAACAACTGAGCCAGATACAAAACCATGCCTTAGTCTCTGTGTTTCCTTAGTCTCTGCATTTTGCATTCCCACAAGTTTGTACAAGCCGCCTCCCAGGGGCCCCCGGGAACACTCTACCAGGAAGTTCATTTGTGGCCAAAACCCTACACATTTTTGTTGGCCTGCCTTTTCTTTGGCTCAGACTGATGCTACATGCACAGGGAAGCCAGATTCTGAAGGGCGCTGATGGGGGTGGGGGGGCACGTGAATCATGGAAGTAGAAATCAGAAGCAAAATGGCTCATCTGAAAAGAATTCCTTTGGAAGGTTCACTTTGGCTCCAGTTGACTGTCCATGTGTTGCTTGAATGGATGCGTAGGGATTTATCTGGCCCTGAAAATCCGCCAAGAGGAATCAAAGGCAGATACATCCATAACCGGGAGAAAGGGGGATTCCCAGGGCCACTGAATGGCTGCCTTCAAAGCAGCCTCTGTCTGGCCAAGGCGGGAGCCTCTCGGAGCTTCCCTTCACACCCTCTTAAGTGCAGTGACATTTTTTACTTCTGGTGCCGCCTCAACACCTCTGCCAGTCATCCAGGCTTACGAAGTCCCAGCTGGGAGCAAGACAAGCTGGCTAAGAAGACAAAGGAGCTCCAGGACCCAGTCAGTGTTCAAGCCCAACTTTGTCTTGGAGCTACTGTCTGATGCCTTTTGCCAAATCATCGGAGATTTAAAAAAAATTTAAAAATATCAGCGGGCAGAGAAAGGGTTGGAGAGCTAAGCTGGCACTTACATGCTTGTGCCCAACGCTGAATCAAAGATTTGGGGAGGAGTCGCTAGATTCATGTGAGCTCTCTTGCAATGCTGGCCTAGAATGTTCTAGTGGGCAAGGCAAGCTCAGGGACTTCTTTTACTGTTTAAAAACTAATTAAGCTTCTCTCTGGGATGAATCCTTTTTTTTGCTTGCTTATTTCTGAGACAGGTTCTCATGTAGCCCAGGCTGGCCTCAGTATCCTTATGCAGCCAAGGATGGCCACTGTCTTCCTGCCTTCACTTCCCAAATGCTGGGATTTTAGGTGTATATTGTTACACAGGGTTTATGTGGTACTGGGGATCATGTCCAGGGCATGTACATCCCAGGCCAGGCAGAGCTATATCCCTGACGCTTTTCTTTATTTTAAAAGCACACACTTTTCTAACCAGACTGAATTTATAGAGAGAACCAAATAACTGTCTTATCTTTCAGGAGCTCAGCACGATCCGGGACACTTACTGGAGGGCCTGCAAAACACAAGCAGAAGGGCCACCGTCAGCGTGGAAAGTTCCCACCCATCTCAGCACAGCCCTGGCCACTCCCCACCTCATCAATCCCAGGCTTCAGTGGGGCTCACAGCATTGCCCACAATGGCCCTGTAAACAAGGGTCAGCCACAGAACCAAGATGAGACACTTTTGTCCTCGGAGGGACCTGGGTGGCCATGTCAGAGGCAATGATGGTTCTCACATGCATAGTTCATGTGTTCAGTTCTCGAGCCCGGTTGGCGTTCATTCCCGTTACATTCTGAAAAGCTAAACCTGAATTAGATCTTGCTTTTCAGTGAGCAGGTTTTTGGGTTTCACCATGGAGTGGGGAGGTAAAGAGGTAAAGCATTTCGGCTGTAAGGAAGGCTTGGGGTGAAGGCATGCACTATATGTGGTGCGCAGAGCTAGGGTGGTCGCCACAGCCCAGCTCTGGGGTTAGATGTACACGAGGAGATTGAAGGAACAGTAAAGAGTGGTGGTTCTCAACCTCCCTAGTGCTGCAACCCTTTAACACAGTTCCTCACGTGGTGGTTGGCACCTCACAATTGTAACTTTGTTACTGTTATGGATCACAATGCAAACGTCTGATATGCAGGAGGATATTGATATATCACAACTGTAACTTTGTTACTGTTATGGATCACAATGCAAACGTCTGATATGCAGGAGGATATTGATATGTCACAATTGTAACTTTGTTACTGCTATGGATCACAATGCAAATGCCCGATATACAGGAGGATATTGATATGTTGCCCCAAAGGGGTTGCGACCCACCAGTTGAGAATTGCTGGTATAGAAATTGTGGCAGGCTTACCCACAGGCTTACCACAGGCTTACCCACTGATCGTGACTCTGGCTTCTGAACATATATGTGCATACATGCACATATAACACCTACACTCATGTGCACACACTTGCATACACACACTACTTGAAAGAACTGTGCCTATATTATACAGGCTGTTGTTATTATATTTTAAGTATAGCAACGATTTGCATATCATTGACATTGTATAGGGCGCTTAGAGATGACTTAATGTATCTGTGAGGATGTGTGTAGGTTATATGCAAATATAGTAACTTTATATCGGTGGGTCTCAAGTACGCCAAAGGACGACTAGAGTCAGTTAAGGGGCAGGGTATCCTGGAAGGTGGTCTCTCAACTCCCCAAAGCAGTGTGCCTGCCACAAATACATGCTCCTACCAAACTGGTAACTCCCCTGCTCCCATCACACCTCAGACTCCACCCTGTAGGGTGGGGCTGCACATAGGCATTCCTTGGCAGGCACTAGAATAAGGAGTACACCTGCATGGCCAACAGTGAACTGGGAGCCTTGTGGGTAAGGAAGGGACTCAGTAGTGAGGACCAGTGCGAAGAGCCCCACCTAGCAGACTGCTTTCTTCAGCAGACACTCAGGAATAAAACAACTCTGGGGAAGCAAGGATGCTCCAGGAATGTAGGGGGTACCAATCCTGGCCTGCTTGGGAAGGGGCTCAGCTGGCTCTGGGGGCAGGGAGAGAAAAGCAGGGTCAGAATGGGGAGAAGCAGATATGGAACTCTCTTTCATATCTCCAAGCTTTGAGATGGGGGTTGGGGGAGCAGGGGAGGGAAGGCCAGCCAAGCACAAGGTCTGTTTGCATGTCACTGAGTGTGGAGGGCTTGATGCTATGGGCAGCCAGGGGTTATTGAAGGATTCAACATGGATGAAGACTGCAAGAGGGGCCAGTGTAGACACTGGGGTGCTCTGCAGCTGTCCCTGGCAGGTCCCAGCAGTGGCAGTCGGAAGAGGTGAGAATCTGTAGACACTTGTCAAAGAGGAGAGATAGGACTTTCGGATCAATGGGATGGTAGGAGAGATGGCCAAGATTTTTGAATGGAAAGTGGATATGTTAATACTCCCGCCAGTATTAAAATAGAGGCCGGGTTCCCCCTAAGTCTAGATTGGGGTCAAACAGAGCACGGACAGTACAGATCCTGCACTTACAATGATTGACCCTGCTTCCTGTCCTCCAGAGAAGACAAACACCACTGGAAAGACTCAGTAATCACCTTGAGAGTAGATGAACATGCCTGCCTGCACCTGTCCATGTGCCCGCCCCTGAGCCCGTCCTCCTGTATATACCCCAAGGAACTGACCCATTCCAATTAAGGGCAGCTTTCTCCTCTGCCTTTCCTGGAGTGACTGACATCTGATAGCAACCCTGATGCCCAGCTGGCAGGTACACACACTCAAATGGGCATTACAGAGAAAGGCAGGAGCTGCCTATTGGGCCAGTGCCTCTGCTAAACCCTTTGCTCATGACTTTGTTATATAGTTAACTGGGCTGGCACAGCTGCTGGAGGCAGAGGTATGATCTGTAGCAAGAGAGATGGCTTGGGAAGGGGGCATGGCTTAGGTCCTCCAGGGCTCCTGGCTTAGAGAGTAAAGCTAGTTCAGGTCCCCCAATTGACCACATGGTGCCTCTACCCCTGAGCCTGGCTCCACCATGTATTTTGCTCTCTGACCCTTAGGCACACAGCTTTCAAACATATGTTCTAAGCCCCAGAATGTGGGAGCAATTAAATGAGAGCCAGATGACTTAGCCCGAGGAAGTAGGAGGTTTGGTAATTCTCAGGACTGTCTACAGAGCGACTGTGGCCTGCCAGGGCTTCCCAGTCTGGGAGCCATGTTCATCTACACCTTGGGGGGTAGGAAGGACTGTCTGCCTGGGTGGGTGATGCTGACAGGTGGGTGGTGGGTCTGGGCGTCCGTCCTCTCCATCTGGAGCTTTCGGCTCCTCCAGGGTCAGTCATCTCCCTAATGTCTCCCAGAGGTATGTTTGATCTTCCTGCAGCGTATTCTTGTTAGCATGGTAGGGCGTGGCCCACGCAGTGGAGGTGGTGGCTGTCCCTGTGGCTGCTGGAATCCCTGTTCTCAGCTCCACAATCGTTACTGTTGTCCGAGACTCTGCTCCTCATTTGCCCATGAGCTGCTCTCACTGGTCTGAACTGGCTTTCTTGTTCACTTAGCTAACTCAAATGTGATACCTCAGTCAGGATCTACACCCTAGAACCCAAGCACTTCCCTGAAGGAGCTCAAGAATCTTCTGTTGTGTTTCTCAGGACTTTCTAGGGAATAGAGAGGCTTTTAAACCGAGTTTGTGTATAGATGAACTAAGGCTGAGGCAAACTCAGAGGCAGTGTGAGCTGATGAGGGGGAAAGTGAGACAGGAGTTTGTGTTTGTGAATTCGAGGAGTGTCATGTGTGTTTTTCTGGATAATGAGGAGGACTGAGGAAGATGATCAGTGGGCATGAGTGTGTGTGTGAGTGTGTGTGTATGTGTGTGTGTGTGGTGTGTATGTATGGTGTGTGTGTGGGTGGGTGCATGTGGTGTGTAGGGTGTGTGTGTGGGTATATGTGGTGTGTGTGTCTGTGTGTGTGTGAGTGTGTGTGTGTGTTGTATGTGTGTGTAGTATGTGTGTGTGTGTGGTTGCATGTGGTATGTAGGGTGTGTATGTGGGTATATGTGGTGTGTGTGTCTGTGTGTGTGTATGGTGTGTGTGTGTATGGGTGCATGTGGTGTGTAGGGTGTGTGTGTGTGTGTGTGTATGTGTGTGTGTGTGTGTGTATGTGTGTGTGTGTGTGCATATCCACACAAAGCAAAGAGAATAGCTCTAGCACAAATGAAACACAAGCTGTAATTAGAGAACACTGTCTTACATACATGCAAGCACATCACACACACAGACACAGATGTGTACACATATGCACATAGACTTCAGGGAAAAGAAGAACAGCTGTCAGTTTTCCACTGTGTAATTTCACGTCGAGGAACTAATGCCCCAGAGTATGACTGGACCACAGAGCCAAGATGCTCTTATTTAACTGGCACTCTAGAGAGGCCTCCAGCCTTTTAGTCAAAATGGGAACATCAGGTACAAAATCTCATCTCTGGAATTCAGTGTCACACGAGCTTGCCTGGGGAAGGAGGTTGGCCCAGGCAATTATACCAGACACTGTATTGTGCTTTCCAGATGCAAACTACCCGGAGAAGGTGAGAACTCCATTCTATTTGGACCAGCTGGACCTGTGAAGACTGAAGGGCCGGGTGGGTGCTGTCCAGGGAAAGGCTTCGATTGGGATTGGGAGACATGCCGGGACTGGTTGCATGGATGGCAGGGGTGTCTGTTGTAGGACAACATTCTGGTTAGATCCTGTCCCAGCACTTCAGAAGAACCTTCTTCCCAGGGGCACAGGAAAAGGCCTGCCTTGTATAATGGAGGCTGACAATGCCAGGATGTGCATGTGTGTGGAACTATCTAGAAATAAACACCAGGGCCACCTAAAGTCAACCAGAGAGGGACATCTGCTTTATGTGGTTTTCACTGGCTCCGACAGGGAGGAACAGAACACCTCACAGGAGGGCTGCAGACAGGGAGGTGTTGCCTTGGTTAGCAGCTGACCTTAGACAGGACAGAATTTCCCTTGGAGTCTTGTTTCCTATTCTGCAAAATTGGGGTAAGAACATATTCTCATCTTGCAGTCCTCTGGGGATCATGTGAAATGTAGGATTCTGATGGACCCAGTATAGAGCGGCAGGTGTGCTTGGGCGTCAGCGGTCAGCCATGGATGTTACTCTTTACACACCTTGCTTTTCTGAGACAGGATCCCTCACTGGCTAGGGCTTGCTGATTTAGTTTTATTTTCCTGGAGCTGGTGGACTTGATTCTCTTCTCACAGATGAATACTGCTTCACGTTGTGTGTCGACTACATTTTATCCCACCCATTTGTGCAGACTCTAGGTTGCCTGTGTTTCTCAGCGGCTGTGGAAAGTGCTAAAAAGAGCAGGGGGTGCAGATGTCCCTCCCCCACGGTGACGTCACATCTTGTGTTTGTGCCGAAAGGTGGGATAGTTGGGCTATATAACTCTTAGAGGAAACTCCACCGTGGCACTTCCTCTAACACTGGGCGGAGACTCCCCGCCCCCAGCAGCTCACACTGTCTTCAGTCCTTTGGATAACAACTGTTCCTATGGATCAAGGTGACATATCTAACGGTTCTAACTTGTAATCAGTCACCTGCTGATTAGTGATGTGGACATTTCCCCTGTTGTATAGTTTTGCTTTTGTTAAGTTTTTCTCTCCCTCCTCTTTTGAGACAGGCTTGCCTGGAACTCACTATTTGGTCTAAACTGGCCTTGAGCTTAGAATCATCTTGCTTCAGTCTCCCTAGTGCTGGGATTATAGACCTGCCACACCCAGTGGCTGTTGGCCATTTGTATGTCTTCTTTTGAGAAATGTCTTTTTAGATCTGTATCTTTTATTTTTTATTTTTTTTGTGTGTATATGTGTTTATATGTGTGCAGGTGGTGATCGCTGTGGGAGGCTGTGGCCATGGAGACAGGGAAGGCAACAGAGGTCAGAGGTAAACTGAAGAGATGGGGAGGGACTTGGTGTGGGGCAGGGAAGGATCAGAGTCACTGTACAGGAAGCAAGAATGTTGTCTCCCTGTGATGAAGGGGGGAGATGGGATGATGCTGTGTTCAGAGGGGCAACATCTAATTTCAGGAGCCAGAGGCAGGGAGAAAGACATCGTCAGTGTCCTGGGCAGGTGGGGCCACAGGAGTAGGATGATTTGGGGAGAGAGCAGAAATGAGGGCCAAGGGAAGACTCATTTAAGATGTGAGTGGGACGAGACTGAGGAGACAGAGAGGTCGAGGTTAGCGATAAGCCTGTGGAAACTGGCTCAGGGGGAGCTGGAAATACTCCGGTTTGGAGAGGAACCAGCAGTGAGGTTGCAGAAAGACAGTGAGGAGTAAGCAGATCTCTCAGCAATTTATGCATGCTCACAGGATCGCATAGCCAGGAAGCATTTTCTTGAAGCAGCACCAGCCGTTCAGGGAGAATGAACTCCAACTACCTATCCATACCCAATCTATTACACTTAAAAATAGAATTATACAGTCCTTAGGCAGCAAGTGTGTCATCTGACTCACAGATTTTACACCAGTCTCACCCACAGCCCTGAACGTTTCTCTTATGTATATGTATCTATCTGCCTGAAGCTCATTCAGTTGATCTGAGATTATTAACATTCACCCATAGCACATGTCCCGTATTCTTGAGCCAGTACTAATAAACACCAAAAGGGATGTGGGCACATGAATGTTTAAACTGACTTTAAAAAAAAAAGTGTGTGTGTGTGTGTGTGTGTGTGTGTGTGTGTGTGTGTGTGTGTGAGTGTGTGTGTCTGTGCATGTACATGGAGTGCAGTGCTCACAGAGACCAGAAGGGGCATCAGATCCCTGAAGCTCTGGGTGTTGGGGACCAAACTTGGGTCCTTTGTAGGAGCAGCAAGTACTCTTAACCATTGAAGCCACCTCTCTAATTCCTTAATTTTTTTCCTTGATAGCTAAATAAGAAAGAAAGGAGGGAAGGAGGGAAGGAGAGAAGGAAGGAAGATGAAGACAGCGACATGTCCTGCTGTAGCCATGCTGCCATTGGTTAAGACTTGGGTGGGAGGAGGTTAAAATGTGAGGGACTCTGTAGAAGTCATTTTGATGCAATGAATGTGATGGGAGGAAGGTGGCTGCTGTGGGGACAGGGAAGCCTGGGGTTTGCATGGAGGAAGGTGATGAGACCTTAGCCTGATGGCCAAGGTAGGAGAGGCAAGGACTGGGGAAAAGCTGAGATCTGCAGGAAATGGTGTGCCGTGGAAAGTCCCATGGCAGAGAGCTGGCAGGGTCTCTGTCTGCTGACACAGAGGGCTGCTGTTTCAAGAATTGAATTTCTAAGGCTGGTGGATTCAGGGAGGATCCTGAGGACGTAGAATGTCTCTTTTGGGAACGATGGGTGCCAAGAAGCCAAGAAGAGGTGGTATGAGTTGTGGTGACTCAGAGATAGTAGGTGCCACTCAAAAAGAAAGGTATGACCCAGGACCAGGATGTAGGTGGTTGGCACCTCCATCTGGGTCCAGGGTCTATGGTGTGCTACTCATCTTTGGCTTAGGAACTCAGAAAATCAGGACTCACCAGGGTCGCCTCTTCGTCCAGGCTTGCCACGCCGTCCAGGGGGACCTAGGCAGGAGAACAAGGAAGGATTCATTGAGAAGGAAAGCCAAGGTATTTGCACATGGCCTCTACCTGCCACTTCCAACCACCAGGGAGTAGACTGAGCCCATACCTACAGTGCACCCTGCCTGAGGCTGGTGGAGGGAGAAGGTGGAGAGATCCCTTTCACTTTGCCATGCCCCATCTTTGCTCTTCCAGGCCCCAGTGCACACCCTTCCCCATCCTGCCATTCATTACTCATTCCTACGTCCTCTCCAAGCTGAGAGGTGATCCCGTGACACCTGCCATGGGAGAGCTTGCAGAGGGTAAGCTTCAGACTTGGGAGAGAGATAAGGCTGAGGGTCTGCGTTTTTCTCACATAGCCCCGCCCCCAATGCTTTGCAGTATTCTGTAAAGTGAAACGAGACCCACACAGTAAAAACCAATGGTGTTGCAGTCAGGGTATTACAGGTTAAATCTGGCAACCGCAGGCACCATGCCATCTCTTCCACTTCTTTTCACAGCTCAGCTGAACCTCCACCCTTCAACCCCTGGGAGTTGCTCACGCCTGTGTGATTTAGTGTAGCCCACAGACAGGTCACTCAATGGTCTTTGTGGATCCAGGCCTTCTTCTACGTGTCTAAGCCTCTCTCAGTTTACATGGCCCTCCACCCTTGTCAGTTCCCAGGCACGAAAAATCTGGATATAAAAAGATGAGAAGCCAGGTGGTGGTGGCACACGCCTTTAATCCCAGCACTTGGGAGGCAGAGGCAGGCGGATTTCTGAGTTTGAGGCCAGCCTGGTCTACAGAGTGAGTTCCAGGACAGCCAGGGCTACACAGAGAAACCCTGTCTTGAAAAACCAAAAAAAAAAAAAAAAAAAAAAAAAAAAAAAAAAAAAAACAAAAAAAAAAAAAAAAAAAAAAAAAAAAAAAAAAAAAAAAAAAAAAAAAGATGAGAAGGCTCCAAGTCACAGGCCAGCCTTGTGCCTGAGTCTGAGGACCTCACATTTGTTTGCTCAGTGACAATGGGGTCTGAAGTACTTGCAGAATCCACTGCAAACATCACCTGTGCCCCTCTGCCCTGAGCTCTGCCTTCTTGTCCTTTTTTTTTTTTGAGACGGGGTTTCTCTGTGTAGCCCTGGCTGTCCTGGAACTCACTCTGTAGACCAGGCTGGCCTTGAACTCAGAAATCTGCCTGCCTCTGCCTCCCAAGTGCTGGGTTTAAAGATGTGCGCCACCACAGCCTGGCCCTTCTTGTCCTCATAAGTGTGATCACTCCACACAGATCAAAAGCTGTATGTATTTTCTTTCTTTCTTTCTTTCTTTCTTTCTTTCTTTCTTTCTTTCTTTCAATATTATTTAATGTATATGAGTACACTATAGGTGTCTCCAGACACACAAGAAGAGGGCATCAGATCCCATTACAGATGGTTGTGAGCCATCATGTGCTTGCTGGGAATTGAACTCAGGACCTCTAGAAGAGCAGACAATGTTCTTAGCCACTGAGCCATCTCTCCAGTCCTCCCTCTTTCTTTCTTTCTTTCTTTCTTTCTTTCTTTCTTTCTTTCTTTCT
>JANHMN010000002.1:61513268-61527664 GCA_030674055.1 Rhabdomys pumilio
AAAAAAAAAAAAAAAAAAAAAAAAAAAAAAAAAAAAAAAAAAAAAAAGAAAAAAATTGCCTCCTTCCAACAGTTTCAATGCTTTAAGTTTACAGTCTTGTGTCATGTTCAGGTATCCTGGGCCACATGTATCCCACAGGCAAGCTCCAGGCCTTAGAGCAGACACAGAACTACCTGGCTTGGTAAGAAGAGGTGGCAAGGAGGGGAGTCATTTCTGTTCTTTTTTCTTCCCCATTGCATGAAGATGGGGGAGTCGGCCATGCCTGGGCACAGGTCTCCATGTAAATGTATTTTTCTGCTTATCCTGGGCATGTGGAGAGACCCAGCAGCTCTCATCATGTGGGCAGGTGCTGGGTCCAGGTACTGGCAATGTCCTTGTCTTTGTTTTTCTGATGCTGTTTAGGACCCCATACAGGCTAAACAAGTGCTATTCTGTTGAGTGTCAACTCTATCCCCTGACCCCTCCTTGAGTATAGGGGTGCAGGGCTAACCTGTGGGAGGCAGAGGTCTCTTCTGTGTTCCTAATCCCTGCTCATCTGCAAACTGGGCATCAGAAGGCAGCAGCCGAGCAAGCATTCCAAAGCTATTGTGCAGTCGAGGACTGGGATTGCTCCATGCAGCCCTGAGGTTTCTGATGTGACACATGCCATCCCAGGCCCCGGAATAACTTAGAATAACATCCCGAATAACTCAGGATGCCCGTGGCTGCATTAACTAGCTCCAGAAGTTTAAGGGCAGATACAAGGAAACTTTTATTTATTTATTTATTTATTTGTTTATTTATTTAAGATAGGATCTCATGGTAGTCCAGACTGCCCTTGAACTTGCTATATAAAGATGACCTTAAACTTCTTATCTTCCTGCCTCTACCTCCTGAGTGCTAGGATTTATGGGCATGCACCACCATATCTGGGTCATGTGGTACTGGCATCTTGTGGATGCCAGGTAAGTAATCTATTCAGTGAACCGATTAGTCCCCAAGAGCCAAAAGGGACAATACTATAGAAATTTCTAATACAGAAATTTTACCGTTGGGCTGGAGAAGTCATACCATTGACCAACTTGAAAGGGAGACCCTAAAGCCTCAAACTCCCCTTATTTCTCCTCAAACTCACGTCCCTAAATCTCCCTACTTCTACCTCCCCGAATGACATTTCCGTTAGCTCCTGACTTACTGATGGTCTCTTGTAGGGCAGCCAGTCGTCTAGCTGGGCTGTGTAGAGACTCAGCGACCAGGCCACTCCCTGACCATTCAGTCCCCAGTGCTGGCCTGATCTTTTCTCTGCCATTCCCACGGGGCAGGAACATTTGTGTAGTTTTAAAAATTGAATCTGTTCAACAGTTCTACAACAGACTTTCCACCGTCTCTCTCCTCTTTTCTTTCTATACATGGGGGTGAGACAGGGGCAGAGGTTCAGAGAAACTGAGAAAACAGTCCCGAATGCAACAGTCAGAGGTGGAATGACTTCCTTCCTGTTTAAAGCTGAGTCACAACCCATTCTTTAGGGTGGGTAAGCAGGGGTAGCTCGTACTATAACGAGGTGTGACTCAGTCATAAGCAGGAAGGATGTTCTGACACATGCTACAACTTGGGCAAGCCTTGGGGACCTCAGGCTGCAGGAAACAAGGCAGTCACAAAAGAGTAAAAAATAAGAATCTGGAGAGATGGCACAGTTGGTAAAATGCTTGCCATGTGATTTTAAGGATCTCAGTTGGGTTATCAGAATCTATGCAAAAATCCAGGTGTGTTGGTGACTCAGAAGTCACATAAAAAGCTGTGTGTGGTGATGTGCAGGGGAGGTAGAGACAGGTGGATCCTTGGGGCTTTCTAGTTAGCCAGCCTAACTGAATTGGGGAGTTCCAGATCAATGAGGACCTGTCTCAAAAAGTGCATGGTGCCTGTGTGCATGGTGCCGGTGTGCATGGTGCTGGTGTGCATGGTGCCGGTGTGCATGGTGCTGGTGTGCATGGTGCTGGTGTGCATGGTGCTGGTGTGCATGATGCTGGTGTGTGTGTGATGCTGGTGTGCATGGTGCTGGTGTGTGTGATGCTGGTGTGCATGGTGCTGGTGTGCATGGTGCTGGTGTGTGTGATGCTGGTGTGCATGATGCTGGTGTGTGTGATGCTGGTGTGCATGGTGCCGGTGTGCGTGATGCTGGTGTGTGTGTGATGCTGGTGTGCATGGTGCTGGTGTGCACGATGCTGGGAGGTGCTCTGCATACCACCGAAAGAGAGAGGCAATCATGACATTACTGAATTACCATAGGATCTACAACTGTGGCCTGCCTGTAGGATATACTGATGTAATACACAAATGTTTTGGGAGTAACCGTCCGCTTAAAAATGGACTTAAGGCTCACTCTATGAGATGGAACTCATGCTTGACACTGCTGAAGTGACCAAGAACCTGAGATTAGCCAGGTCATGGGTCTAGGGAAAAACCCAATACTACCATGCTGCTAAAGGAACATAGCACTAAAATGACCCCCAAGGGCCACATTGCTATTTCATAGATCAGTGTCTCACTCAGCCCTCAGAGAAGGTTCCTCTTGCAGAAGATGGGAACTGACTTAGACACAACTGGACAATGTGCAGAGAGTGAGAGACTTGGGAGCACTGAGTCCTAATGGTGTCTTCATTAAAGCCCTCTCCTCGAGGCTCAGGGATGTATGCAGAAGAGGAGGCAGAAAGACTGCAGAGCCACAGGTGGTGAAGGACTCCAAGACACAACAGGGATGATGGAATCTATGAACTCACAGAGTGTGGCAGCATGCACAAGACCTGTACATAGCTAGATAGGCAGTCTGAGGGCTAAGACATGAGGTCTCAGCCCTAACCAAGAAGCTATCTGCAGCTGATACCCACTGGCAAAGGGAAAATCTATTTTCTCCAATGAAGTGTCATTGGGTAGTAGATCAATCACACTCTAGAACAGGTCCCCTGCCTAAGGGTAGCTGGTCAATACAAAGCAGACTCGTGTGTGTGTGTGTGTGTGTGTGTGTGTGTGTGTGTGTGTGTGTGCGCGCGCGCGCATGCACGTGTCTTTTGTTTTGCCTTGGCATTTTTTGTTTTATTGGCTTTTCTGATTTATTTTTTGTTTTGGGTTTCAGTTTTTGCCTTTTTTTTCTTTTTGAGATAGACAGAAAGAAAGAACATAAAGTTGGGTGGGCTAGGGAGGTGGGAGGGACCTGGAGGAATTGGGGGAGGGGGAACAATAACATACATATCATGAAATTAAAAACTCAAACAATAATAGCTGGGTGATGGTGGCGCACTTGGGAGGTAGAAGCAGGAGGATCTGTGAGTTGGAGGCCAGCCTGGTCTACAGAGTGAGTTCCAGAACAGCCAGGGCTACACAGAGAAACCCTGTCTCAAAAAACTAAAAAAAAATGTGGGAAGCAACTGAAGAAGACACCTGAAGTTGACCTCTGGCCTCCACACTCACACACGCTTAAACAACTGTACAACTGACTCTAATTGTACAAAGATCCTACAAGAGTCAGGTTGGTAGGGGTGGAAAGCGGCGTCTGGAGTCAGGAGAGTACAGACTTAGTTCTGCAACATGACGAGGGTTCTTTCTGGAAGAAGGTGATATGTTAGTAGCAAAAATGGTTAAATAATGAATTCCATATTGTATGTATCATATTGGAAAACAAAACAAAAAACCAAAACTCAGTGATCCCAGGCTGTGAACTCAGTCTGTCCTGATGGAGACTGGGTGATGCTGTTGGCTGCCACACCCGAGTGTCCACTATAGTCAGGGAAGATGGTGGCACCCGAGGTCATACAGAGAGGGAATTGTAGACTAAGATTTGAATCCAAGTCTGTGAGATTTCGGGCCTGTGATGGCTACTCATATGTCAACTTGACACACAAACTAGAGTTATCTGAAAGGAAGGAGCCTTAATTGAGAAAATAACTTCATAATATCTGGCTGTAAGGCATTTTTCTAATTAGTTATTAACTGGGGAGGCCTCAGCCCATTGTGGTGGCGCCATCCTTGGGTTGGTGATCCTGGATTCTATGAGAAAGCAGGCTGAGCAAGCCATGGAAAGCAAGCCAAACAGCAGCACCCATCCACGGCCTCTGCATCAGCTTCTGCCTCCAGGTTCTTGCTCTGCTTGTGTTCCTATCCTGACTTTCTTTGGTGATAAATGCCAATGTGGAAGTGTAAGCTAAGTAAACCTTTTCCTCTCCAACTTGCTTTTTTGGTCATGCTGTTTTGTTGCAGCCAGAGACACCCTGATAAGACAGGGCCCCATCCCCTGAGCATCTCAGCTACTGTGGCCATGGCTTTCTTGTTATGCCAGGACTCTGGTAGAGTCACGGTGGGGTGAGGCAGCTCTGAATCACTCTTGCTTGATCTTTAGCCGACAGGTCCTTGAGGTTGCCTGGGCCATTTGTGGGGTGGTCACTGAGCAGAGAAGGTAGGGAGGTCCCTGATTTGAGCTTCTAAGACAAAGTCGTTAGAAACACGGCCCTAGCCATGGATGTGGTGGCTAGGGCACACACATTTAATATCCCCACTCAGGAGGCAGAGTGATGCCCTGTCCCCCAAACTAAAAACCTAAACATAACAAAAGGCCCCAAACAGAACCCCCCAAAACAAAAACCTCAAACCAACCAAACAACCTTGTCCCCTCAACCTAGCCTTAGTTCATTGTTCTCTGAGCCTCAGGCCAGTCTAGCTGTGTACTCCTTTCCAGACATGGGCATCTCCTTTTTTGCTCAGTTCTAGTTGGCTTTGTTCCTTGGGGGTGTGGAGCAGCTGTATCGTTGTAGATTCCCCTGGTGGAGCTGGGTCCCTAGTCTTCCCAGGGAGGCTTGCTGGCTGGCAGGTTAGCTCAGTCTCAGCTAGCACAGAGGGCAATAGTACCATCTGGGAAACGAAATCCCAGCCTTTTCCTCGGCAAACCCAGTTCTTTCCAAAGTTTTCAGGCCTCTGGACTCATTTCCCATCATTCGCCACACCCTCCTGTTTGCTGGGAAAGAGATACCACAGCCTCATCGTGTCTGTCTGGAACCAGGGATGTTGTCCAGGCTGGTGACAGACCCTGAACAGTCTAGTGACTAGACTAATGTCACTTGGACATTGCACTATTTAGTAATAAATGACTGGAGCTCATATCAAGAGGGGCTGGGCTGATGGCTGACCCCATACCTTATATTTACAAAAGACCTTAGATGTAGTCATGGCCATTTTCTCCAAAGGAAAGGATGGAGCCAGCCAGCCACAGTAGCCTGACAGTATTTAGTATAAGCAAGATGAAGCTGAGATCACTTATAAAGTGTTAGCTCAGTGCCAATGTCAATCCTATGATAACACACGAGTGTCTCACATTAGTCCCAGGAGAAAGGCTGTTACTCATTAATATCCATTTTACAGATGAATAAACTGAGGCACAGAGAGATTAACTGACCTTGTGAGCTTGTCCAGCTAGGAATGTGAGGAGCCATGTATATACTGGACCATGACCCTGTGCTTCCAGCCACTGCCTGGCTCCCTCTTGCCAGAGAATATGCTTGTTAGGCGAGTGATCCAAAGAGTTCATGTACTTCATAACCACATCTTGACATTTGTTATTTATTTATTTTTAAAGATGCCAGAAGCCACACAAAAAGCAAGTAGCCCAGGGATGGCTCTCAGGCTGATGGACTGAATATCTCATTAGGAGACCACATGCCACGGGCAGTGCTGAGACCTGGCCCGGCCCCAGGCCCTTGGGGCATACCTTCCTGAAGCTATCCCAAATGCCTGTCGCTTTGTGGGCTGAGTCTTGCAATCCCAGACACATTATTTACAGCGGTGACACACCATCCTTGTTTCATACAACCCCCATATGTCCTCTGGGGACCCCAGAGCCATCTTGGAAATGGCCTTGGTGGGAGGAGCATGCCCAGTGAGCACGGGCTGGGGAGGCTTGCCGATCGTTCATGCTGAGCCCGGACAGGCTATGTGCTGGGCATTTTGGTTTCATTTACAGACAAGGCCTCTGAAGACCAAAGGCAAGGTGTTATGTCCAAGTGTCAGAGCTGGTCAGGAGCATGGGTCTAGATCCCCTGCCCTTGCTCTCCTAAGCCTCCCCACCCCCCGCCTTTTCAGGGAGACTGACTGTATCCTATGCCAGAACCCAAGGGCAAAGAATGGAATATCCCATTTAGAGAGCACAGCCGACTGGTCTGGAAGGGATTCCGAGTATAGCTCCATTGTTAGAGTGGTTGTCTCCCATGCATGAAGCTCTGAGTTTGATTCTCAACACTGCATACACCAAGCTTGGAGGAGCATGCCTGTAATCCATCATTGAGGAAGATCAGAAATTCAAGACCATTCGCAGCAAGTCTGAGGCTAGCCTGGGCTACATGAGACCCCATCTTAAAAAAACTGGGGAAGGACAAAGGAAGAGAGTTTAAGTGAAGGGGACCAGCTTTGTGGCATCCAGATCACCGTGGTGGGACCAGGGTTAAGTGCTTTTAACCACAGCGGTCGCGGGCAACACTGTTCTGGTGAAGCCCCCAGCACTGAGTTGACAGCAGAGACCCTCAATGTCCCTTTAATCGACTGATGGTGTCTCACAGGGGTAGCCAAGTGCTGTTGATGACCTTGTGTTCTGTCAAATAGTGTGGGGAAGTGGGGCTCCTAAGACGTGATAAGGATTAATATTGTAGAAGATGTTTGTTGTACAAGGGAGCCTGTCTTTCCCTCCCTGTTTCCCTTACATTTCCCTCCTTGGGTTTGCTGTGGGTCCCTGGACCCTGGCCTTCCGGGCTTTGACAGCTGTGACACAGATATCGCCGAGCCTCAGCCAGCACAAACTGCAGCAAGACACCTGGTAACAGGCAGTTCTCAGGGTGTGCAGAGCCTCTCCCTCCTGCTTGGGCTCAAGCAGCTGCAGAGAGACTGAAGAGCTTCAGAATGACCCCAGAGCCCATGACCTTTCCCTCCCACAGAGCTCCAGGCCGTGAGAACTTGCTTGGAAGGGTTGAAGAGGACCCGACTGGAAGGGGCTGATGGGGCCAGCTTAGAGGTATGTGTCTTTGGCTGAATCAGGTCAATATGGATGTCCGAGGGCCTGGGTTCAGGCAAAAGATGCTGACACTGGATGCCGAGGTATGTGGTACCTGGTCACTGCCATGTTGGTTCAGGTGGCAGGTGGTGGTGGGTTTGGGGTCAAGGCTCTTGATTTATCTGTGAGCACAAATGAGCCCTCGTTAGGGTTCACGGTCCCCTGAGATCCATTTCCTGTTGGAAAACAGGCTCCAGAGAGGCGTACATAAACCAGCACACCCCAAAGATGCCAAATTCCTCAACTCTTCCTTTACCCGAAGCTGTAATCACTGACATGTGGGCTCCCGCACTCCTCCGAACCTAACGAAGGCCAGGATTTACTGCTGTCAGAGAATAGAAAGCTTTTTATTTTTATGTTTTTTTTTTTCTTTTCAAATAAAAGGCCAGGCCATTCCTATGAGCTTTGATTTTCACGAGAATTCCTCGCAAGCTCCCACTGTTGTCCTCCTCAGATGGTAGGGGCAGGTGAGGTGCATCCTGGAGGCATCCTGGTGGGTGTGGGCTTAGGGAGCGGTGGTCAGAGAAAAGGCTGGCCACTCAGTAAGCACAACTTGGTTCCAAGCCATCTGGTGCTAGACTTGGGACTCCTGGCTCTTTGGGTCAGGAAGACAGTGCTCTCCAGGGGGCAGGGGCTCATATTCTTTAACCCATGCTTCTCAGGAGTTGGAGAGAGCTTCAGCAGGCTCTGGGGGTGACTGGTGTGGGTATGGCAATGACTGAAGGGCTTCCTGGGGAACAAGGGAAGTTAGTTGTTCTAACAGGGCAACTGTGAGGAGAAGGCTCAGTGATGCTCACTGTCACTTCTTGCTCCTTACCCCATCTCTGCAGAGGACTTTTGCTTACGCTTCTCTGCATCTCTCTATCTCAGGGCCTCTGTACAGTCCACATCTTCTGCCTGGGATTCCCCCGTGGCCTCCTTACATATTTTTTTTTTTTTGAGACAGGGTTTCTCTGTGTAGCCCTGGCTGTCCTGGAACTCACTCTGTAGACCAGGCTGGCCTTGAACTCAGAAATCCGCCTGCCTCTGTTCCCCAAGTGCTGGGATTAAAGGCCCGCGCCACAACTGCCCGGCTCCCCCTGTACATTTTGGCCACCTGAAGGATCTTGTCCTTAGGGGCGTCTCTGCCACATAGTCCTGTTTATTTCTTTCAATTATTTATCTATATTGAAGCATTTATTTGCTTTACTTGCTTATTTTTCTTAAAACGTGTGTGTGTGTGTGTGTGTGTGTGTGTGTGTGTGTGTGTGTGAGATATAATGAATACAGGGCCATTAAATATTTATTAATTATTTAGTTTTGGGGCTTAAGAAACAACTCAGTAGGTGAGAGAGTGTACTTTGCTTGCTGAGGGCCTACGTTTGGCTTCCATCGCACACCAAGGCATATTTGTGGAGGTCAGAGGACAGCTTACAGGAGCTGGTTCTGTCCTTCTACCATGTGGGTGGGTCCTGGGGATCAAACTGAGGTTGTGAGGTAGCAAATGCTGCTGAGCCATCTCCCTGGCCATGAATTCAGGGTCTTGTACATGGTGGGCACACACTTTGACCGAGTTACACCCCCAGCCAAAGATTGATACCATTTTTAAGTTGACTTATCATGACTACACATGTCAGGGGCGAGCGTGACAACCAGTGTTCTATGTAATGACCAGAGTGACTGGATCACATCCGCCTCAGAGCTGAGGACATGTGGAATCTTCTCTACTAGCTATTTTGAAACGTACAACTAATTTTGCCACTCATAATCAATCTACAAAGATACGTAATGTTATTCCTCTGGGGTTGTGGTCACAGCTTAGTGGAAAAGTGCAGGTTTAACACATGGGAGGCCCTAGGTTTGATTCTCAGCGTCACATGACCACAACAAACCCCCAAGAGACAAACAAATAAACCCTAAACAAGCCAACATCGATCTGCTACAATTAAACCAACATGTACAACCAAACCCAGAGACTCTTCTTCCAACCCAATTGCAGCCTTGAACACATTAAACATTCTCATTCCATTCCAACCCCCTGCAACTGCTCATCAGTGGGTATGGTCTTTCTTTTTCCAGACCTCATGTATCCATGTCAGTGGGCTCATGGATGCGGTTTCCCAGGGGGCCTCACACCCAGATGGAAGCTAGATCACTGTTCAGAGCATGTGTGACTTATGTTTCAGATATTGGGGTGCTGAGGTGCTGGCAAACCACACCTCCAACAAAACCCTGGGTGATGGTCAACTTGGATGGTATGGAGCCCTCTTCAACCAAAAAGTGGGCATGGTACTGAGATTATATACTGCAGGATGCTTCTGAGTGTGCTCAAGGAACAGTCAGAGCAGGTTAAGGAACATCAGTGTCCCCATTACAGACCCTCAGCGTCAGGATAAGGCTGTCTAAGGCTAATGTCAGCCAAGCCTGGGAGACAGTCATGTGTGAAGCCTGTGATTAACATCCCAACGCTGATAGTATAAATTAAGTAAATTAATACAATGTTATGTAACAAAACCCAGTGGATAAATTGTATGTGTGTAAGTCATACGTCAATAAAAATGTTCAGAGAATTATCCTGCGGGGGCGGGAGGGAGGTAACTCAGGGTAGAATGGTTGCCTAGCATGTCTAAGGCCCCCATGCTCCACCCTCAACACTGGAGGGAAAAAACTGCAGATGTTTGACCACATGGGCCTATGCACCAACCAGCCCACGAAAGGGGCACAGCAGATCGCAGTCCTGGGCACATGGGATCTCCAGGAGCAAGAGTGAAGAGAGACAGAGAGTGGGGGCTTCAGAGTTACCTTCTAAGCAGCCAGGCCTGATGAAAACAGACCAGCTTTATGAAGCTGCAGCTCATAAACTCGGAAATCCGCCTGCCTCTGCCTCCCAAGTGCTGGGATTGAAGGCGTGCGCCACCACTGCCCGGCTCCCTCCCCCACCCTTACCCCCATTCTGGTTCTTAACTCACTGCTCTTTGTTCCGATCATTGTGACAATGACTACTCTGATGTGTACTTCTGGCAAGAATTGTGCACCACAATGCACTCCCTGAATGGTCTCAGGCTCCACTGAGGCAGAAGCGGTCCCTCCTACATTCTACCAAAGCAGAAAGCTGTTCCAGAGAGGCCTAGTCACTGGCTTGAAGTTGTCTGACCATGGCAATACTCAGGCTCAGTGTACCATTCCAACTCTCGATCAACAGAGATAGGACAGAACCCCTCACCGGTTCTAATAGAAGTGGGCCAAGCGGACTAAACCAAAGACCTCACCCCTAATCTCTAAATGAACCCCCAGTTTCTGTCAACATTGCCTCACACCCAGGAGCCCCAGTGGGTGTGGGTAGACTCATCACATCCACCATTTCTGTCTACTTAGTGCCTTGCCAAGGACAGTGAATCCTATCTCAGTGAGTGTCGTCTCTGCTCTAAACAGTGTGTGTAGGGACTGTGACCTTCTAGCAATACCATGAAGTAACCGCTGTTCTTGTGTTCAAGTGTAGTTTCGAGGGAAAAATAACCTAACCCACCTCAGGCCCTGCAGCCCATCCGCCTCTTTCTGTCCCCACCGGCCCAGTGCTGTCTTCTCTGTGCAGGGGCACAGCCTCATGCCTGTGTCTCTCCTTTTCTTTCTTGCCTTCTGCTTTGCATTCACCGTCGCACGATCAGGACCATACTTCCCTACCGCAAACCTCATTATGGTGTTTCCCTTACAATATGGCGTCTCGCCATTCTTGGAACACACAGCTGCCTGGCCAAGATTCAGACTGGGCTGGATTTCTCTCTGTGTGCTGCTCTGCCTATCCCTCTTTGCCCAGATGCACTCTCTCCACTGAGCCATTTCTCTCATATCTTCAGTATCCATTCTTTATGTCTTGTTGAGGGGAAAACTCCTACCCATCCTCAGGATCCAGCTAAGACATGGGATTATGTCATCTTCTTCCTGCCTGCTCACCTTTGGGTTAGGGTTATTCATTTTCTGCAGTACTTAGATCCCCAGATGGTATCTGCCCATCTGTCTAGACCTTGAGCCTCACACAGCAGGAAGCCCTTGGATTTATTCTGATGTTCTGGGTGCCTCCAGCTAAGCTGGACCAAGGTGGTCACCAGTGACCATGTAACGAGACTTTGGGTCCCAGAGTATCCAGCAGCAGCTTGGGTCTGGGGACAGACTTTGTTCCTTGCTGGTATTTCACGCCTGTGACTTCTCTTATGCTCAGAGGCTCCGTGCCATACCGCCCACTGGTGGTGAATGCTGCGAGATGCCAGTTTTTGATCTGAGGGCAAGCTGCTACAGTCCCCCTAGGACTGCAAAGCTCACACTTGAGTGGATCTAGCCCCAGTAAACTGTTCTTAACCACTCCCTAGGGAGAGGCCTGAGACCCCAGATAATTAGCTGCATGTGTGTGGAAGACAGGCCTGTTTTTTTTTCCCGAGGATTTATGAGCAGGGGGTCTATTCTCACTGGTCTCCATCTCAGGAAAAACCTCTCTCTGGAACACTTGCTGAGTATTCCATCAACAGTAGGGCTCACATGCTCACAGTAAGCCTGCCTGACATCGTCATCCGCCATATGTTTCTTGTCTCCTACGCATTTTAGCACCAGCTCTGGGAATGCCTGCATGGCTGAGCGTCCCTAAACACAGCTCCGAAAGGAACATTTACTCTCATAAAAGCCGCCACTGCCCTTCCCAAACACACTTGGAAGTACATTCAAAGTTTATTTAGAAAGAACTCTTTTTCCCCCCTCAGTAGACTTTGAGAGTGCTTATGGTTTCTTTCTCTTAGACCTCGATCACTGGAACCTCGGGAACAACCTCTGCATCTTATAGACAAGAAACACTTAGAAAAGAGCAGAGAGGTGTGAACACCCGCTCGTCCGTCCAGAGGGGCATTTCTTCAACTCACGTTCTCTGGCTTTCTCTCTAACTCAGAGCCTCAAATGATGCAAGCAGGTGATCTATAAGGAGCCACACCCTTGGCTCTGGTCCTCTCTTTCTTCATCTGTTGGCTGACACACTCTCTGTCACTTTCTTTGGCTCCATTCTTGTTCCCCACATAGTCACTTTGCATCTGTTTATACTGCTACACACAACTACTTAAGCTCATGCCTTTAATTCCAGCAGCTGGGAGGCAGTAGAAAGGCAGATGTCTGAGTTTGAGGCCAGCCTGGTCTACAAAACAAGTTCCAGGGCTACACAGAGAAACTCTGTCTTTAAAAACAAAACAAAATATAAAACTACCTAAGACTTATTCTGGGGTTAGTGAATCCATCTACACATTAGTCCGTCCATCCACTCATCCATCCATCCATCCATCCATCCATCCATCCATCCATCCATTGATTTATCAATCTTTCTTCATCTTTTTGACCATTCATGTATCTGTCCATTCACTCATTCCACCCCATCCTTCCCTTTCTCCTTCTCTCCCTCCTTCCTTCTCCCTCCCCCTCCCTCCCTCCTTCCATTCATTTCTCATCTGTCTTCCTATCCACTTACCATCTACTCACCTACCCACCCAACCATTGATTCATAAATCTTTGTTCATTCATGCTTTTGACTATCTGTCTTTCTGCTTATGCATCTTTCTCTCCATTCATCCAGCCATCCATCTATCTGTCCATCCACCCATCCATTCACCTGCCATCTATCCTCCCATCCTCCCATCCACCCATTAGTTTATCAGTATTTGCTCATTTATCTTTTTGGCTATTCATCTGTCTTTCCCGTCTACCTGTGTATCCACTGGCTCATCCACCCGCCTACCCACCCATAAAGGACACATTGATAACCCGCCCTGTGCCTGGTGCTTTAGCAGGCACCCCCCCACCGGATGCCTTGGTGAGCACATTTAGCCGCTGAGCTCTTACCTCCATCCCAATGCCCATCAATAGCTCACAAGGGGTCTGAGAGCATCATCAGGTAACCAATTACCTCCCAGCATGGAATTCTAACTAGAGAAGTAGAGATGCTGTGGGGGCCCTAGGAAGGACAACTGGTGACTGGGAAGGAGTTTGGGTTCTGAAGGGGAGATGAAATTATGGCCAGGTAAGAAAGCTGTCTATCTACTCCTGTCTCCCTGACCCAATGGGCAGGATCCCAGGGCCCAGGAAACCTAACACCTACTCCAAGGCTTGGGAGACATATTTTGTCATAAAGAATCTTTAGGACTGGGCTAGAGAGTGACCTGCTACTTACTAACTCTCCCTTCCTCTGGGCTTGGGATTGAACCCAGGCCTGATGCTAGTCATTCTACTACTACTGAGCCAGAGGTCGATCTCTCCCTTCATGATTAGTCTAGGGGTCCTGTGAGACCTGTATTAACATCTCTGCTCTGCAGAGGAGGAGACGGGCTCAGGAGAATTGGGGGACAGTTTATAGGAGCCAGAATGCATGTGCTGAGGTCTGAGGGCTGGTTGTCAGTCTGTGTAGTGGCTGCTCAGGCTGTGTAGCCCTTTGCAGTCACTGTCCATGGGGTGGCCCTCAGGATATCATAAGCTGCTGATGTCTCTGATTCCTCTGAAGGTTTCCTGGGGGATCAGGACTCCAGGCCTATTGTTCAGGGGTCAGGGCTCTCTCTGTACCCCACAAATCCCAGATGATTCTGGCATGAGGCTGCCATTCCTCTGTGGGAAGAGAGGGCTTAGAAGAATCCCACAGGCCCAGCAGAGATGAAGGGTTGAGAGCAAGAATCACAGTGAACTCCAGGATCTTTAGTTCCTGTTGAGAGGCCGTGGTTAAGTTAGCCATCTGGGAAGCTGGCCTGCCTCTAGCTGTCCTGCCAGGAGAGGCCAGCCGGCCAGCCCACATGTGGGATGGGAGACCATGTGCAACCTGTGGCCTGGGCTCTCTCACAGTCGCAGGGAGTGTCTGGGGTCATCCTTCACGCCCCCCTCTCCCACATGTCACCAGTGAATTACGACTCCTGTCTGTCATCTCCTTTGTTCTTGTCAAACAGCTTCTCCTCTCAGCCCTTTTGCCTTTGACCTCTTCATATGCCTCCCTTCCCTAGGGACCCATTTGTCCCAGTCAGTCCGTGCCTTTGACCCTGTCCAAGGCAACTTTGTAAATCTGTCAGCCCATGCTCTTCTAAAGGGACAAACTCAAATTATCTCTTGAGTCTTGGAGAACAATGGCAAAGAGGCTCAGGTTCAAATCCTGGTTTAATTACACATGGTCTATACCTGGCCTCTGGGCCTCAATTTCCTCATCTATAAAATGGGTATAATAATATCTTACTCACAAGGCAGCTGTTTGTTATTATGATGGCTGCATATGAAGTAGATTTCAGAGTGGAAGACATCACCCTGGACTCTAGTCTTTAGAAGAGGTTTTGTTTTATATGGTACTTGTTCA
>JANHMN010000002.1:61539093-61573351 GCA_030674055.1 Rhabdomys pumilio
ACACACACACACACACACACACACACACACACACACACACACACACACACACACACAAAGACTCCAGACATAAAGAGGAAGAAACCGAATGCACAAGGCCATATGCCGTATGACTCTCTTTCTCCTAAGTACCCAGACTAGGCAAGTCTGTATAGATAGAAGGCTGCCTGTGGGTTTTAGAGGCTGAGTGAGGACCTAGGAGCGGCTGTTAGGGCTCCGAGCTTGTTTTCTGCTGCTGTGGCCGAGTATCGCAGGTAGAGGAACTCGTAAGTGATGAAGATTGAATAGATGTAGGTCCTGAGGCTGAAGTCTGAGGTCATGCTGTCAGCATTTGTGGATTATAACCCAGTGCACGTGACCATAGACCATAGTGACTACATGCAGATAGAGGAAGTAATGAGGACTTGGTTGTAAAGGCGTCCTTTGATGGGACCCAGCCTCCCACCCCGAGTGTGTGTGTGTGTGTGTGTGTGTGTGTGTGTATGCATATTTGCACATGTGGCTATGTACATGTGTGAGGGTATGTGACTAGGTGCTTGTAGAAGCCAGATTTTGATGTTGGATGACTTTCCTTAGTTGCTTTTGTTTTCTTCCCTCCTTCCCTCCCTCCCTCCCTCCCTCCCTCCCTCCCTCCCTCCCTCCCTCCCTCCCTCCCAAACCCTCTTTTGTTTTATTTTCTAAGACAGCTTTTCTCTGAACCCAAAGCTAGCCAAATGGCCATTTGGCTAGTCTGGCTGGCCAGTAAGTCTCTAGGAATACCCCGTCTCCACCCCGACCCTCTCACACTGGGGTTGCAGGTGTAAGGCTCCACAGCAAGCTTTCATGTGGACTCTGAGGGTGGGAACTCAGATCCTCACGCCTTCACAGCAAGCACTGTACCACAGAGCCATCTCCCCAGCCCCCAGTCCCCCAGCCCGGAGTTAATCAGTTCTTGAGGGCAGAACCTTCATAGCTTGGAGACCTTTTAAAGATCCCACGTTTTGGGGCTGGAGAGATGGCTTAGAGGCTAAGAGCACTGGCTGTTCTTTCAGAGAACCCAGGTTCAACTCCTAGCACCCATGTGACTGCTCACAGCCATCTGTAACTCCAGTTCTAAGGTGTCCCCTTCTGGCCTTCACAGGACTTCATGCATATGGTGCACATATATACATGCAAGCAAACACTCAAACACTCAAACACATAAAACTATGTTAAAACCCCTACCTCTTAGTATGTCTACAATGCAATTGTATTCCAGCAGCCCCTTTTGGGTGATAGGGGATATTCTGGGATTAGATGGAGTGATGGCTGTACAGTATGGTGATTCTACTAAAACCTTTGAATTGCACTCACTATTAATTAATCAATCAATTAATTAAACTAATTAGAGTTGGGTTTCACATAGCCTAGGCTTGCTTCGAACTCCCTAAATATTAACGAAGACCTTGAAGTCTTGATTTTCCTGGTTTTACCTCCTGAGTGCCGGAATTACAGGTGTTTGCGGTCATGCCTGGTTTATGCTGTGCTGGGAATGGAACCCAGGGCTCTATGCATGTCAGGCAAGCACTTAACTAAGCCACAGCACCAGCTCCAAACTTTAAAGGCAACATTTTATGTGAGGTCAGTTGTGGCTCCACTTCATAAAACTGTGCAAATTGAAGTAGTCACATGGGCTAGTGGCTACCATCTAGAACAGCACAGCTCTGGAAACTTCTGAGAAGTAGTTCAGGTCTTTTCGTACTTTCCCATGCCTCAAATTCATGCAGTGTCCAGCAGTATCAGCCTTGCGGGGGAGCTCTCCACAGACACTTGTGCCGTGCTCATCTTTTGTGGGAAGATGCAGCAGGATCATCTCTTGCTGCTAAGGGCCTGGGCATACCCCTCCCCCAACACTGTCACCCACAAGGTCAAAGGACATCCTGGATCCTGCCACATCTGCTATGGCCTCGGGTGCCATTCTCTGGTTCATCTTATCTTGCTCTAAACAAATGTGGTGTTAATGACTATTTTCCCTTTTGGTTTCCTAAGGATGGGAGATTTTAGGCAGGAAGCCATCCCAGCATGACGCTGCCTCATGTCCTCTTATCACCCTTATCCCCAATGCAGGTTGGGACAGGCTGGATCCTGACCCTGGGTCCTGGGTTTTCTTTCTGCCTCTCTCACTACAAAATGCTTGGTGTGGGGGCCTCACTGTCCCATGCAGGGATGAGCCAGGGAGGCATAGATATATTTGCTGAATAGACACAGATAACGGCGAGGCGAGGCAATTTTGGTCAAGTACCTTCTGGCCATTCACAACATTGCTTTTGAGTGGAGTTCCCTGCTTGGATGCTTTAGAAGAGAAAAAGGAGAGTAGGTGGGACCCTTTCCAGGATCAGCCCCCATGGCATCTGAGGCTTGGCTTTCCTAAGCCTGATGTAAGGAGGGACTTCCAGGAGATGCTGGCCTTGTAGCTGCAGAGTGCTGTGAATCTAACATTTTCTGCAGCCTTTCCCATCTGAGACCCAGCCAGGGGAGTCCCTGGCCTGAGTGGGTCACAGTGGGCCAAAGAGGCTGGGCTCCTCCCTGCCGGCATTGCTTGGACAGGTTCATCCCAACCTCATTAAAATCCACTCAAGAGTAGATGAGCCCACTGGAAAGGGCTTTGCCAAGGGCACAGAAGGTGGCATTGTTTTCCCAGGCTAGCTCGGTCCATCCTAGAAAGAGGCTTGCAGGAGCGCCCGAGGCCTCTCGAGATCCTCAGCACAGCGAGTGCTCCGGTGATTGATGCAGAGAAAAACATTTCCACCAACCCCTCATCTGGTTTCTATTACGAGATTTCCACACCAGCATTTTTGTTTTTCCCTAAGGTAAAAACCCGACAAGGACTTGGGACCTGAGAAATAACAGGGCTGGGGCTGCTTTACTGAAAGACTTGGGGGAGGAAGCCTGCTGGGCTCAGTGGGTGGGTGCAGGGGACAATCACACTAGTGTTGATGACCCAACAGAAATGGGGTGGTGATGCCCTGACTGGCTTCCCTTTTCACTTGCCTAAGCCTATGGCAGCAGAAGGAGATGGCCAGGCTTCCCCCTAGGCCCCGCCTCTCCTTTCTTGCTCTGAGTCACTCTCAGTATCTGATATGGCTGGCCTGTTACTTGTTTGTTTCCTGTTTCTTTGTGTTAGTACACCAGTCCCACCAGGGCAAGGAACCAAATTAGCACTTGATTGTCTTATTGTAGCCTAGGCTAGCCTTGAACTCACTATCTAGCCAAGGATACCTCCATATTCAGAGTGCAGAGATGGTAGGTCCTGACCTTCCTGGCTTCCACCTGGGTCTCAGATTGCTGTGCACACTTTAACTAGGGAATTGCTGATTCCTGGGGGTAACACCTCCTCCAGCACCTTGAGCTCCCTTCCAAGTCTCCAGAGAATGTGCAGGTGTTGGGGACTGCTCTCAGCTCTCAAAGAAGCCAGCATGCCTTGAGGACACGGAGAGGTGGCTCTTGTGAGCCAGATAAAAGTTGATTGAGGGATGATATGTTCTTAGCTACTTGAGCCAACCAAACAGACCAGGCTGAGATGCGACAGGGGGATGACATGTTCTGGCATTACAAAGGCTGTGTGTGTCTATGTTCATGTGTATGTGCAAATGTGTGCAAGCATGTAGAGTCACTCCTCAGGAGCCTCCTCCTCCTTCTTTTTGGTGTTTTGAGACAGAAAGACTTCACTATGTAGCTCAGGCTAGTCTAGCCTGAAATTTATAGCAGTGACCTGCCCCCTGCCCCCTGCCTTAGCTTCCCATGTTCTGGGGCTAATGGTATGAGCATCCATGAGAAAGCTGGGCATGGCTGTAAGCCCAGTGCCGCGGTGGGTGGTGAATGGTGGAGACAGGAGGGTCCTTGGAGCTCACAGATCAATCAGTCTAAATGATTGGTGAGTTTTTAGATCCAGTGAGAGACTCTGTCTCATAAAATTAAAAGAGAGTGACAGAGGAAGACACTCTATGTTGACCTCTGGCTTCCACACATGTGTACCTGCATGCACACACATTAAAAGGGGATGGGGGGGGGCGGAGCCACAGCTCTGAAGTCAGACACTTGACTAGAATGTGTGAGGTCCTAGGTACAATCTCCATCCCTGTGAAGACACAAGAGGGACTACCAAATGATAAGGAAAACCCCAAAGCACAAACCATCTCAAGCCCTTTTCCCCACAGACAACTTACATGACAGTCTTCAAAAGACACATCCTATTTGCAAATGCCGCTCGGAGCACAGTGCCCTGGCTGTTGCCTAGAGATGAATAGAACACTGGCTGGAGCTGCCCGGAGGGGCTTCTCCTTCTACAACACTTGTGTAGGTTCACACTGCATATGTGTGCTTGTCTGTCCCCACACCAAATGTTTATTACATTTGTTGTTGTGGAAGCGTGGGTGGTATATCTGTGTGTGGTCAGAGGAATCACTGACCGTTATGTGGGTCCTGGGAACAAGCTCGGATCGTCAGTCTCCATGTGGGTACATTTACCTACTAAACCCTCTTGCCGGATCCTCTCCATGAACCATTTCAAGAAGGAAATGCAGTATGAGCTTGGGGGTAGCACAGAGGAGGCAAAGGCAGGTGGAGCTCTGAGTTCCAGGGCAGCCAGGGCTGTTATACAGAGAAACCCTGGCTCAAGAAAAAATATTTTGCATTTGAAAATATGTCATCAAAACTATGGTCACACTGCACTTGGACATCAGTGACAGGTAGCCATAGCTAAAACCAACATCTTTGTTTTCCAAAGGGCAACATCTTTGGAAAGACGTTGGTCACTGTACCATTGACAATGCACATGGAGCTGAGCATGGTGGCTCACATCTGTGATATCAGCACCTAGTGTATAGAAACAGGAAGACCAGGAGTTCAAGGTCATCCTCAGCTACCTAGTGAGTTTGAGGCTGACATGGGCTACATGTCAGACCCTATTTCAAAAAAGAAAAGCGATCGGAGAGATGGCTCAGTAGGTAAGTACTCTTGCTGCTTACCTAGGAGAAGCCAAGTTCAGATCCCAACGCTCACATAAAAAGTTGGGCATGGCTGTGTATGCACTTATGGTGTGTCTGGGAAGGAGAAAGGAGGATGGTTAAGGCTTGTTGACTGCTAGCCTAGCTCCAGGTTCAGTGAGAGAGCCTGTCTGAAGGTATAAGGCCAAGAATAATAAAACAGGACATTCAGTGTCCTCCTCTGGTTCTCACGTGGGCACGCGCACGTGCACGCACACACACATACATACACACACACACGAACACATGTGCACACATACAAGCACACATACAAGTACATATGCACACACTCACACTCACATGTGTGCACACACATATACACACCTCCCACATGCACATGGGTGTACACATATATACACATAAGCACACACACATGCACACACACATACACACTCACACACACTTCCATGTGTGCACACACATGGACACACACTCATACACAGGCACACACACACACATTCACACATTCACACATGCACACACTTGCATGTGTGCACACACATATACATACCCACGCATACATGCACACAGGCGTGCACACACATACACACAAGCACACACACACTCACACATGCACACACTCACACATGTATACACTCACACACACTTCCATGTGTTTACACACATGGACACACACTCACACATAGGCACACACACTTACAGACATGCACACATGCACATACACACTTGCATGTGTGCACACACATATACATACCTACACACACACATGAGTGGACACATACATACATACAAGTGCACACACAAGAACACATACACACACTTATGCATGCAAGTACACACTCATACACACTCCCATGTGCGCGCACACGTGCACACACACACACACACACACACACACACACAGGTTTGAAATGCACACGGTCTTTGATGTGGCAGCTCCACTCTTTGGAGTTCATCTGCAGATAGACTTCCATATGTGCACGGAAGAATGATGGACGAGGGGTTCACTACAGCATCACAGCTAATGGAAAAAGACTGGAAATGACCCAAATGGCTGATAAAGGCAGATTGGCAGAGTAAATTACAACAGACTCATGCAACGAAACCCCACACAGTCTCTGAAAAGAATGGAGTAAAATGAAACCGTAAAAGTTCTCAAAGGAGCTGTAAATTTCCTTTATAACCTCTGACTTGAGGAGGCCCTCTTATAAGTGACACAGACCTCAGAAGCTACGATATAAAACGCAGATAAATCTGAGTGCTGTTACTCTTTTTTCTTGGCATTACTTAAACAAACAAAAAACCAGAAGGAAAAATAAAGCCACCCACAAACCAACAGACACACCGTAATAAAGAATCCCACAAGTGGTGAAAAACAGAAAAAAAATGAGGAAACACTTCCAACTCACATGGAAATTCCTTAAAGCATCTCCACAATAAGAAAACAGCAAATGATGAAAAAGAAAAACGAACCAGGAGTTAAACAGGCACGGGAAAGGAGATAGAATCTTCCTGAAAGGTATGATCCAAACGCTTAGCTTTACTTCCGAAAGTGCTGCCAATGAAAACTCCCCGGAGACGGTCTTCTCTGACTCTGATGACCACATAGTAACTGAACCATGAGTTGGACAATGACCATGGTTGGGTTAGCAATGAATCCCACATACATAGATTAGCATTGAGCTAGGGCTGTGCAAGAACAGTCTATGAGATCTAGGAACAATGCCTTTGCTAGCCTGCTTCCCTGTGGCTAGGCCCTGCACGGCTGTGTTTGCACAAGACTGAAGCCCACCACTCAGCGGGTTCGGAGAATGATAGACGATTGCTGTGACTACTTCCAGGATGCTTGGTCACAGTAAGTTCAGTTCTAGCTGTACAGTTATCCCTCACATGTCTCCCAAATGTCACTGAATGGGTTGGTCAGAATAATGAGGGTGTTTTCTTCAAAAGACAAAAGCATTTCAGCCTATCTGTGAAAGCAAGAGGCTACAATGAGATGCAGCCTGGCAAAATCACCCACGGAACAGGAGACATGTCTGCAAACCGTATATATACTCGACAACAGGGAGCCCGCATGTGTGGTTTGAATGTGAAATGTTCCCTACAGACTCATGTCTCTGAACACTTGGCTCCCAGCTGGTGGTCCTGTTCAGGGAGATTGTGGAACCTTCAGGAGGTGGAGCCTTTTGGAGGCAGAAACTGAGGCAGGACTAGAGAGTAAACTCTCTTCTGTCGGCTCTCTCTCCGGATGCAACGTGACTAGACACCTCACACTCCTGCTGTAACCCCTTTCCCACCTTTATGGCCTGTGTCCCTGAGAACTGTGAGCCAGGGAACCTCCCCCTCGGCCCCCCCTCCTGCTGCTTTAAGTTGCTTCTTGTCAGGTATTTGGTAATAGTAATGAGAAAAGTAATCAATACAATTCAAAAGCAAAACGCCAGCACAAGCAACACAAACAACTCAGCTTTCCATCTTTCCCCATTCCTTCTTCTGGGCTTGCTTAAGGTCTGCCAGCCAGGCAGAGGTCGAGGGAGACTGTGAAGTCCTTGGAGTGGCAGCAATATACTGATTTTCTGTTAGGTGCCAGATCTATATCACATCTCCCATGAGCACTGGGTCAGGGAAAAAGCCAGTGTGGCCAGTGTTTCCTCTCACAGCTCCCTGGAGAGCCCACAGTCACCTCTGGATGCCCCTTGGGTCTCAGAAGCATTAAGAACTCCTTTCCTAGCATACTGTCTGTCTGTGGGGAGCCCTACTTCATACCTAGGGGCCTGAGATCTTGCAGAGGCCCAGTTAGTTCTTGCCTTAGGACCACAGGAATGAATTGCTCAGGGGAGGGAGCCATGGCATGAAGAGATTTCAGATAGGACAGTATCCATCTCTCCTGGGCTCCAATGCCTGCAGGGCAAGCTCCTAGGGCCCTGGCATCTGCTCCCAGGATTCAGTACTATAAAGGTACCGGGAGATCTCCCAACATTTGCACCTAGAAGGCACAGGGATGAGAATAATGAAACAGACTTGCAGAGAAGCTGCTGACAGGGAGCCATGGCTAAGTCAGAGGTACATGAGGGGACAACGATTTCTGTGCCCTAAAGCTGGTGGTCTTTCAGGGGAATTGAGTCTTCCTTAGAGCATAGGAAGTCAAAAAGGTACTGGCACCCACTTTCCCAAACCTATGAAAGTCCAAGAACTCCAAGACTGGTCACCATAATAACAACCGCAAAAAAGGTGTATCCTTTGAAGGGGTGCCAGCAAAACAGTCATGACCTTTTCCTGTGTGTTCCAGGCAAGTGGGACTTTGCTCATTGTTCTGGGCATGGCATAGCATGTCATCTGGAGGTGTGGGGTTCCTCTTGAGGACAGGGCAAAGGCCAGACAAGGGATGCCTCAAGAGCTGAAATGTTTCTCCCATCTCACACCAACATCTAAGGGTTGGTCTGACACATGACACATGATTTCACATGATTTCCATTAAACTGGGCTCCAGTTTAAAGAGGGTTCTGGAACAATGGGGCTACAGAGCATCTGCTGAGGAAGACTCATCCTGTTACTATCCTCACCTACTGCTCCACCACTTCCTAGGGAAGAATGATGGCAGCCAGCACATCCCAGCTCGTACGCCAGGTATGCAGCATCTGTTTCCTGCAAAATACTTAGGTTATTTTAGATACAGTCACAGCAGGCCTTGTGGATATCTATGGAGCCCGAAGTTACCAGAGTTGCATTGCCCAGGGAGAGTACCAGAGGAGCTGTGTGATAACGGTCTTCTAGGAGAGCAGCCAGGTCAGGGATCTCAGGCAGAGAGGACTGCCATGGTCATCTAATTCAATGTCTCCCATGAATGAATGTGTGCCTATCTATCCATGTATCTACCTATCAGCATCCCAACATCTATCTACACCTCCCTCTATCCCATTCATCCATGTACCCATTTCTGTTTTCTTCCTATCAACCCACTCATGTATCATCTATGCAGTCCTCCTATACACCTATCCATCCACCCATGCATGCATGCATGCATGCATGCATGCATCCATGCATCCATGCATCCATCCATCCATCCATCCATCCATCCACACATTGTTCCCTCCCACACATTCATGTACCACCCACTCCCTCTTCTTCACTCCTATTCATCCACCACACACACAACCACCTACTCATCCATTCACCTACCTGTCTACCTACACACCTTCTCCATTATCTACCCTTCTACCCATCCTCCCATCCATCCACTTATCCAGCCATTCAGCATTACTTTGCCAAGAGATGGACCCTGTGTTAGCAGTATGAGAGTGGCCTGGCTCCATTTACGTGGATGTCAGTCTGACATAGTCAAATTCAGTATTTTCATGATGTTCTTTCAACCTTATTTTCTATCTTCTCACACTATGGAATTCGTTACCTGGCAGAGTGTCTTATTCTGCTTCATGAAATACTTGACTGTTCACTTCTGTTTTATAGAAGGGGAAGTTGGGGCCCAGGGGAAGGAATGGCCTAGCTAATCTCATGCTGCAAACTGGAGAGGATGCTGGTCTTAGGCTTGTTTCCCCCAGCTCAGGACTGTAGACTGTGCTGAGCTGTGCTGCCTATAGGGATTGCTTTGGTAACAAAAGGGCTCACGAGGTGACCAGAACACCTGTTTAATATCTCAGTGGCATGGTGGACTGATGGCTGCCTGCACAAGCACAAAGTCAGATAAAACTATTCAGTTAAAAAATTTCAAAGAGGATTTCTTGCTTCTCCTGTGTAGACAGACTATAACAGACTGAGTTCAGAGCATCCTGAGAACCTTGTCACCCGGGACTGTCTCTGCTGTAGAAGCTGCTGTGTGGGTTTCTTATAGAACAGGAGGAGGAGCTTGGACTTTGAGCCACAGGACCCCTCCTCCAGGTCCTCAGCACAAGTCTGCACCTTTGCACACTCAGACACTTCAAGATTCTTGTGTCCACCTTTCCAGATATCTCAAGATACTGTGTGTAAAAGCTTCCGAAGTTTTAATAAGCCTGGCACATTTGTTGGTACTCAACCAAAGTTTTACACGCACACACACACACACACACACACACACTACAAACAAACAAACAAACAAACAAACATCAACAACCACCATAAGTTAGGCCAGGTTTTTCTTCTTTGAATTAGATGAAAGCATTGCCTGACTTTTGCAGGGACCCGGCCACAGAAAGTAGCTACTACGATTGACTTCCTTCCACCGAACTATATAGCCTATTTTCTTATTCCCCTGGGGACAGCCTTTAACTGCTTTAAGCACAGGGTTTCTCCCCGGTGGCCCCCAGCTTCCCAGCAGGAAGTGACCTTGAGCCCTTCTGCCCAGTGACCTGCTCTGTGAAGTCCTGGGTGACACATTTACTGAGCACTGACCTTCCTTCCTCAAAGGTCTCCTGGCCCAGCCCTGGGCTGAATGCCCTTCTGTCCTCCCATAAAAGCCCAGACACTTCTAAGTACAGAGGCAGAAGTGGCTGACTCCCCAGGAGCTAGCCAGCTGGGCTAGAGACTGCCGGCTGCTGGTCTCATCCTCAGAGCATTTACAACTGAGGTCATGCCCCAAGAAATATAGGGTCTTGTGGTGAACACCACACACAGGACTGTAAGCCTTTGAGGCCTTGGCTGTTCCCAGGCATGCTCTTCAGTGAATTGTGTAAATGGAAACATATTTGGAATTTGGTCTGAATGATGCAAAAAGGGTAGATAATCTTTAGGGGCTAACCTTGGACTCTGGGATAACCTTGGACTCTGGGATGACAGTGATAATCCCCTCAGCTTCAAATGTTTGCCTCAAATGGAATGGAGCCTATCTACCCACTGAAAAGTTTAATTTTTTAATTTCGCTTTAAGTAAGATTAAAATATCTGTATATAGGGAGGAGCTGCAGAGATGGCTCAGTGGTTAAGAGCACTGGCTGCTCTTCCAGAGGTCCTGAGTTCAATTCCCAGCAACCACATGGTGGCTCACAACCATCTGTAATGGGATCTGATGTGTCTGAAGACAGCTACAGTGTCTTAAATCTTAAAAAAAAATCTTGAAAAAGATTTCATAGTGTGTTATATAGGCTGTCGAGATGGCTCAGCAGCTAAGAGTACTTGCTGCACAAGCCTAATGAACTGCGTTCAACCCTGAGAGCCATGTGAAAAGATGGCGGGACTCCACAGAATCGTCCCTTGACTTTCACACACACTGTGGCATGTGTGTGCACACGCACCCAAAGAATAAAATAAAAGTATAGGTTTGTGTATATAAAATATGATAGTTCACACAAAATTTAATACATGTGTATATAAACACAAACAACCACATGCATTTCCATATAGCATTCTGTACACATTTCCATATAGCATCACATCTGTATGTAGCTATATAGCTATAACTGCATCTGGCCAGTATATAATCACAGCATCCAGGATGTTGAGGCAGGGGGATCATGAGTTCCAGGCTAGCTGGGGATATAACAATGAGACTTTATCTAAAACCCAAAAAAACTTTAACCTCTTTTTCCCATTGTGTAAAGTAGCTTAAACTACTAAACACCCTTAAACTAAAGGGTGAAATCGGGGCTGGAGATGTATGTAGCTCGGTGGGTAGAGCACTTGCCTAGCATACATGAAGCTCTGGGTTCAATCCCTGGCACTGCATAAACTGGGTGTGGTGGCACATGCTTCTAATCCAGGAGGTAAAGGCAGGAGAACAGAAGTTTAAGGATATCCTTATGATAAAGTTTGGGGTAAGCCTATGTTACATGAAATCTTTTGTCTCCAAAAATGAAATATCAAAGAGAGAAAACTTATCTGTGGTTACATTATCTTTTCTAGACCACAGTTCAAACCTGGTGTATTTTTATTTGATGTCCATCAGTCTGCTCACTTTTGTCCTTTTTCTATTTTTCATGTGTGTGTGCGCGCGCGCTGTATGTGAGTGTGTGTGTGTGTGTGTGTGTGTGTGTGCAGGCACATGTGTTTGTGTGCCTGTACACATGCATATGAATGCCTGAAACTGATGTGTCTCTCAGTCAAACCCAGAGTCCATCAATAGCATCACTAGTCAGTTTAGGAAATCCTGTCTCCATCCTCCAAGGCTTCCAAGGTGGGCAGGCAGCCAGGGCCCCCTAGCATTTGCATGGGTTTCTGGGGAGTCCAACTCTGGTCCCTCATTCTTTTGTGGCAATCACTTTAATTGTTGAGTCAATTCCTTGGCCTCCAGCCTGTTTATTGAAAGCCTTCTTGTCCTGGATGGAGAAAAAGTTGACTATAGAAGCAAAAGGGACAGAAGCCACAGAGGCAGGCGGCTCCTGGCACTCAGTAGAGTGGAAAGTGCCTGGGTTTCATAGGCCAGACTTCTTGGCAAGCCACAGAATCTTCCTGGGCCTCAGTGTTCCTTTGCTTTCTGGTTGGTGTTGAGATGAACTGAGACAGGAAAGGGTCTGGCATGGCTCCTTCAAGACTGTAGGCCCATGTGAAGCATCAATTTTCCTTGTTTGGTTTAATAAAAATGTGCTCCAGACAAAAGAAGGGCCGGGGAGTTAAAGCTGCCTCTGATGCACGCTGGCTCTGCATGTTCTGGAAGACACCACCTACCAGGGTCTCCCAGGTACTCAGCTGTGTATAGCCCAAGTCAGAAGCCACCAAGTGGGTCTTGTTTGAAAGTAGAGAACATAGGGGAAGCTAGGGACACAAAGGTTTAGGGTGATGGTTCTCGGTAATCAAACTTGAGGGTCCAAGGGAGATTGCCAGGGAGTATACAAAGCACAAAGAGGGGAGCTACAGGAGGGAGTCTTCACAGTGTGAGGGCCAAGGGTCAGCCTGAGGAGGCAGAAAGGCCGCTCCCAAGGCTAGAGCATCGTGGAAGACATGGAGCCATCACAGGTCTTTGGGGACTGTTCCAATTCCCCAGTGCTTTTCTGTGGTCTCTATAAACGCCTAAATGTCCTAGAATGCCAGACCTCTGACATGCAAGCTGTGTCTCCTACAGACAGACAGACACTCCTTCCACAGATGGCTCCAGATTCTTCCCCAGACCAAGAATAGGGGTTTTTGGTTAGGAAACAAAGTAGTCTTGGAATTTCATGGAAGGAAGGTTGGGTAAGGAAAACCACTGGGAAGCGATTTTCAAGGAATTTAAAGCTTTTATTCAGGTTGCAAAATCTTTTCCCGGAGGGGACAGGCCAGTTTAGAGGGGTGGCAGCTCTGGAGGGTGACAGAAAACACAGCTGCATGTATGATTCACTTGCCCCTAAGGGAGTCAGACGGGGCCCCGTCGGGGAGGGCATACAGGAGTGCTGGGGGTGAAGGTTGTACTGCTAGCCCTCTGGAAAGCAGAGAACCAACTTCACGCAGATCTGGGTTCAAATCCCTCACCACAGCATTGGCAAACACCACACCACTTCATGCCTTCAGAAACCAGTACTGAGATCTCGATAGCAAGCTAAATATCAAGCCAGCCACGCAATGCAAAGCAGCACATTTCAGTTCTATGTGGGACTGAGGCAGCAGGCACAGGGGACAGTTTGTCTTGGGACCCTCATTTGGTTTTGCAACAATGTACATAGTAGTCTATTTCCTTCCCTTGCACATAGTATGAACACACACTGCTTTCCAAATAACGACGTGCATGCACAGTAAGGCAAATTATGTATTGCAAATGAATTTTTAGGGAGAATCCCCTATGGACTATCTTGAACATGCAGATGATGCATTGTGGGAACTCAGAGCATTATGGGAAGGGACTGTGAAGTAGGAAAAATGAATGCATGATTTAATCTATCAGTCAAAGTAGAGAGCTATGTAAACCATGCCCCTCAGCAAATAGCTTTCCCTCTCACGAGCTCCATTACAAACAAAAGTCTAGAGTAATAACTGAGACCCTTGAGTATCCTCTGTGAATCCTGAAAGTGTGTCTCTTTATAGTCTGCACCATCACTGGGCTCTAGGAAAAGCTGTCTCACATGTCCTGCAGATCCACGTGAGCTCACATTTGCGGTTCTCTGGGTAAGAAGCCATGGACCTGGGAACACCCAGTCCTGACCCCAGTCACTGGGAATGGGACCTAAAGAAAATGATGTCACAGAAGTTTAAAGTAGAGGTCACAAGTAGAGAAGTTGAAAGTAGAGGGCTTCCTAGAGAATGGATCAGTGTGGATGCTGTGGGAAGAGATGTCAATCAATTGGTATGATGTCACTGTTTGGAGACAGGCACAAGTTCTGAGTTCCCTGGACACAGCAGGGTAAATACAACCAATCAGCCTGGGAGACATGACACCCTGTCTTAAAAACAGGATATGTATAGTGTCAGTAAAACAAAACTGTTTAAAAGGAGGAAAGGGAATAGCCCTCCATTGCTTAATGATGGGATGGGTTCTGAGATACGTCCTCTAGATGATTGCATCATTGTGTGAACACCACAGTGTGCACTTAACAAAAGCCACATGTGGTCCAGGGCTCTCGATGCAAACAGGTGCATCAGTCATGACGGACGAAGCTGCTGCGGGGGAAGCACCACAGACTTTTGCAGCATACATTAAAACAACGATACAAAGAATGATCTCGTCAATATTTAACCCAATGCCACATACTCTACCATGACTAAGTGTTATGTATTGTTCATAATTGTATTGTGTTCTACTTTTATCATTTAAGACATCGATATATTTATTTTCTGTATGTGTGTGTGTGTGTCTGTGTGAGGATGCCCACACATGCTGTGGTACATAGCGCATACATGGAGATCAGAGGACAGCTTGCAGAGGTAGGTTCTGTCCTTCCAGGTGTGACTGAACTCTTCATCTGCTGAGCCATCCCACCTAGGCCCTACTTTTAGAGCAGGACAGCATGGTCTGTCTTTAACGCCAGCATCACTCTGTGCTGAGATGGCTGTGAGGTTACCAGGCCATGGGAAGTTTTCAGCTCCTTTTCTCTCTTGCAGGACCACTGTGGGATGTGTGGTCCAACACTGGTTGGAATGACAGTGGGCAATGAAGGAGCAAAGTGGTGGCCTATACTAACGTTCCAGAGACACGAGGAGTTTAGGGATCATGTCTGTCTTATTGGCATAGGCGAGTCCATGTGCTTGTCTTTCTGCGGTCAATTGCTTTGTGGGATCAGAGATTCCAAAGAATTGCCATTGTACCAGGTTCCTGGGCTGGAAGCTGGACACCTGAGCAAAGGTAGGACAGAGTGTGACATATACTTGGGGCTTAACCCAGAGCAGGTTCTGTGGTTTGTAGTGTAAAAAAAAAATCAGGAATTTTGAACTCAAGTTGACAAGCTTGATGGCAAGTGTCTTTACCCATTGAGCCATCTTCCCAACCTTATCTACACCATTAATCAACCAACCAACCAACCAACCAACCAACCAACCAACCAACCAACCAACCACAGCAACACCCCTTCCACTAAATCCTTTTATTTTCATCTTTTTGTTTTTACTGCAACAAGAACAAAGACATTTGAAAACGAAACATACATTTCTAATAACCAAAAGGGAGGCCCAGCAGAACAAGCCACGAGACACTGACTGTTAAAATTACACATGGTGAAAACCAAGCTCTGTAGAGATGCTCCAGCCAAAACCCCTGCCTTCGAGCCTCCGCCTAAAATCTATTCCCTTTGTAAAGAGATTAGCTGGTATTAAAGGGACATTAAAGACCTACTAGGCTAAACTAAGAAGATCTCTTGAACCAACTGGAAGGATTGAAAAGGATTTGAGGGACTTTCATATGAGGTCAATGTCTTTTGATATTGAGCCAATGTTCTTGTGTCCTGACTCTGGTAAAGTCCTCTGGCATAAATGTGGGTGCACACAGCTCCAGGGACACTTAGACTGATACTCTGGAGTCCGTGCTGTTCCATGGGCTCCACCTCCATCCCACACAGCTCTTTTTCCAACTTCTGTCCTTACTTCAAATCTCAGTCCCATATTCAACACCCTCAAAATGTGAGCCTGCAGGAATCATGGTAGCCTGCGTCCCCCACTGACTCTATAACATCTTTCTCTTTCTCCATCTGTAACCATGCTTACTTCTACCCTGACTCCAGGCATCATCCACTCTGTGCTGGATGACCCCTTTGGGAAGCAGGGTTACCTCAGAGAAGAGGGCTTCCACTGACATGTACTCACTCCTGAGCGATGGCTGTCTCCTGCTGAGGGGTGGAAAGAACTCTAGTCAGATGGGTAAGCAGCCAGGCTCACTCTGCAGCCTGGTATTCCTGCTTCCCCTCTGGGTTTCCTTATACCACCTCTCTCTGGAATTCTGTCTGCAAACCACAAGCTGAAATAACATAGGCAACATAGGCACGGCCCAGTAAATACCTGGCGGGAGATAAGGAGCTTGTGTGTTTATACAGAGGGTTCCCATCCCCCTCCCGCAGATACAGGACTTACTAAGGAAGCAAGAACATTGTCTATGTCCTGTTTCTCCTGGCTACTGTCCCTGCATGGGGTGGCAGGGATATTATTGAGGGGGCACACAAGGAATGGGGGTGTTTCTTTTTCTAATACTCAGCCAAACTTCATGGTGGCTCATCCTCTATGCCTGGAGGCCATTTAATGGAGATAGCATGCCCATATCTACCACAGCACAAGGGATGGAAGGAGCCCATGTGTGGAACTGGATGACTGTGGGGTTGGACCACAGCTTGATTGTGGGTCCAGGTGCAACTTAAAAACCAAACAGGGGAAGTGCAGCCTTTTATATGTGTTGGGTCCCAGCTTCCAGCTGGACAATAGCTCCCTCTGCCCCTGGGACTCATCACTCAATCTTGGACTACCTATGCATCTTAGTGGGACACTGGAACTCAGAGCTCACATCAGAGCTAAGACAGAGTCCAAGCTGAAGTTTGCTGACTTCCCCTGGGGGTGTGTGTTGACAGCCATGTAGTCATTCTCTTGTTTTGCCACTGGTACCCTAATCTTCCCTCGGAGAATCCCTTCCTCCTTCTCACGCTCTCACAAATGCGCTGATTCTAAACTCCTGTCCACTCCAGCTGGTGGTGGTAACCTTAGCACAGATGTCAGCTTACTCTCATGTTCCCAGCTACAGGGACGGGCTCAGAGAAAAATCTGTCACCACAGGGAACTTTTGTTTGAACTATTAAAAAAAATTGTGTATGTGTGTGTGTGTGTGTGTGTGTGTATTTGTGAAGCTGCAAGAAGCATGGGGCAAAGGAAATCCCAGCCCCATGATGGACTCGAGGGTGCCAGCCCAGCACTGGCTAAAGCCAGACCAAAGCTGTAAAGTCAAGTTAGAGTGTGGCATCTACGATCTCATACTCCTGTTCAAATGTGCAGCCACATGACTGATCAATTATTGAGTCCTTCCGGCAATTTTTGTGAGCCTAGAACTCAAGTTCACATCTGGGGCTCACCGAATGCTTCTAGCACCTGCCTGGTGAGGGACATTCTCAGAATGATACCCACACAATGCTCCATGGAAGTAGAGTCCGTGACTAGACTCAAACTGTCCTGTGTCTGCTGCTCCCTGCTGTCTTTAGACCCCAGCTATACACCTGGCTCCTTGTTCTCCCTGTGAGGCTTCAATTTTATTTAAAATCACACCCATTATTTGTATATGTGTGTATATGTGTGTGTATGTGTGTGTATGTGTGTGTATGCACATGCCATGGTAAGTGTGGAGGTCACTGGATAACTCGTGGAAGTCAGTTTTCTCTTTCTACCATATGGTCTCGGGGACCTCATTCAGACCGTCAGGCTTGGCACCTACTGAGCCACTTTGCCAACCCCCGAACAGCCTTTTAAAAGCTAAATAATTCTTCTGAACTCTTTTTTTTTTTTTTTTTTTTTGAGACAGGGTTTCTCTGTGTAATAGTCCTGATTGTTCTGGTGTCACTTTGTAGGCCAGGTGGGCCTAGAACTCACAGAGATCTGCCTGCCTCTGTCTCTAGTGCTGGGATTAAAGGTGTGCACCACCATGCCTGGCTTCTTCTGCACATTTTTGGTGTCTTCTAGGCCTGCCTTCTTTTGGGCTGCTCACTCACTTCCTGCTCTGTTTCTCTCACACAGCCCTTCTGAGTCTGAGAGTGCTCCCCATGTGGCCCTGGCCTGCCCATCCCCCAGCCTAGCCCCCACTCTCCTGTTTTCCTGATATCTAGGCATCTGTTTTTCTAATATCCAGGATATGGATCTTTTGGTGTCTGGAATGGCAGCTCCAAGTTTCAAGGAAGGTAAGCTGAGGTGGGCAGGCCACAGGTGGGGCCCACCTGGCAGAGGCCACAGCTTTATCTCCTCAAATGAAGAGGATCTTTAACATGTGACCAGGGGGTCACAGCTGTTCCTCCTAGGCTCTTTCCTCCGGCCACTCCCATCTCCGATGTCAGGAGACCCTGACTGATAATGTAGAAGGCTGTCTGAGGAGAGCCCTGGAAACCATCTGCCTCAGCAGTGGAATTTCTCTGCCTTTCTGTCTCTGCTCCAAAGGTTCTGAGACTTGAGGTTTGGGGTGGGCCTCAGGCACCTGATGGGCAACAAACTTCATGGGCAGGGTCCCACTGTGAAACCCTACAGGGAGTGCTCACCACTGGAGCAGCTGACACTAGTGCTGGACTTTAGAGTGAGCCACACAGAGCCTGCCCAGGACCCTCATTCCCTCACAGGCTTGCATGCTCAGCTCTGTTATCTTCACAATCCTTGTAAATACAGCCGGGCTTCATTAAGCAATGGGGACCATTCCGTCAGGCCAATTAAGAGATGCTCAAACAGATAAATCAATAAAGAAATAAATGGTAGTGGCAGGGACAATCTCTTTATGACTGTTCTTTGGGGTGGGCTTTACAATGTTGCTTTGTATGTGTTTTCCCCCCTAAATAAGCAACATTGTTTTCTTGGGACTCCATCCAAGAACTTTAGATAAATAACAGTGACCCAGGTCCAGCTGCTCACAGGAAACCCTGTTCAGGCGGCCAGTGTGGGAGTGGGAGAGTGGGCTGCTTTGATGCATGTGGTTGGGGTACCCGTGGTGGTGGCATCCCGAGCTCAGTGTAACTGCTCGGAGCTCGGTGTAACTGCTTGGCAGGCTCAGAGTGTGACCTTGGGCTGCAGGTCAAGACAGCCTTAGCTTCCTCCTGGCCTCTCCTTCTCCAGGGCTCACAACTGTTAGCTTGGAGGCTCTCATCTTCTCACTGCCTGAGGGATCTCAGTGACTTGAGCAGTACAGGCAGTCTCTCTGAGACTGCTGACTGGAGATGCCATCCCAGCTTCAATTCACTGTTGAGGGCAGAGTGGAGTCCTTGCTAGTACCAGAGATGTGCTCTGTGCCTCTGACATGCCGTCCCCCCCATCTTTGGGTACGAGATCATCTTTCCTCTTTCTGCTCATTGAGTTCCATATGGCCAATAATGTCTATTTTCCAACCCCTCAACTGCCCTGCCCTCTAGCCCCAGGGCAGCCTCCCATCTGCCTCTCACATAGATTTTAATCTCCAGCCACCTAGGAGCCTTCACCTCCTTCTCACTCCCACCTTTCTAGACATTTGCCACCTTGGCTCTGAGAGGCTGATTTCAAATCATGCTTCCTTCCCGCTAGACCCTCTACTGCTACCAGAATAAGTCTCGTGTCTTTGTCTGACCCCCACCCTCCCAGAACCAAGATAGCACCTGCTTTAGACTTCACAGTACGGCCACCACATTAAGTACCCTCCCCCTCTCTGGCATTCAGATGTCACCTCCTCTCTGGAGGCTTGTCTGACTCTCCCATGCACTTGGGGAGCAGAGCCCCGCTCTCCTCTATAGTCCTGTGATTCACTTGGCGATGGGTTGCCAGCCTGCACGGCCACAGCAGCTGGACTGTGCTTTCCCCACCTCGGAGTTTCAGGCATCTGGAATACAGGCTTGGGAGGATGTGGGCACGCGGTTGAGTGTTTGTTGACACTGAGTTCTGCACACTCTGCATTCGCAGCCCTTCTTGGAATGGTTGCGGTGTGGTTGTTAGGCAGCTCATTTGCTATCAGGCAAAAGTCGCTTGTGGTCAGGTCTAGGAGTTCCCTGTGGCCGAATCATTCTGAGGCTATCGATGGGCTATAAATCAGCACAGGCTGGGGCAGCCTGGAAACGGCTGGCGGTATCTGCTCCAAGTCCACTGATGCTATCCAGATGTGGGCTGCTGTGCTGAAGCGTGTTGCCGGTAATTAAACTGACAAGAGTTCCAAGGTAGATGAGGCCAGCGGACTTGGGCAGGTCACCCTTCTCTGTGGCCCCCATTTCGCCTCTGAGGATCAGCTAGCTTATCAAACTCAAGTGAGTGGTGGAAGGCCCCTCCCCTCACTGTCCTGATGCAGAATATCCTTGCGAATTCAGCAGAGCTTTGAGCCCATTACTTAGGGTGGGAATGTTCCCTTGGGGTGCTGGGAACTCTATCCCCACCTCAGAATGGAATGCAGGAGACTTTTAGGTGGGCAGCATGCTCTCTTGTGGAAGCGAGAGACCTGAAGTGTTAGGGAGATGGGGGCCTATCCAAGGCCAACCACTGCAGAGGGATCCTCAATCTGTTTTTGAGCAAACGTACTCTGTCGCTCCACAGCTGGATGGCTCTTCTTTCTGGCACATCCTGCTCACTACTCAGACAGCTGCATTGCTCACAATCGCGCACACAAACCAGCGTGTGTGGGCTTCCTAGGGGAATGCCCATCAGCACTGAGGGCCCCTGCTGGAGCCAGGCGCTTAGAAAGATGAGAGCCAGCCGTTACTCTCATACAGTTCATTTGCCAGGCTAGGTGGTGAGCCACGGTCCGGGGACAGCCTCCCTGAGGGAGATGCCTCATGCTCCATGGAAACAGATGGCATGGGGTTATGGCTTCTGCATGTGGGCATCATAGAAGGCTTTACTTGAGCATGGCTTGAATGGTGACAGCTCAGGCATGTTAAGAGGACAGGTATGGACTTGCTCCATGGACATTGAGAAACAAGACATAGAAACAAGCAGTTCTGGACAGACCCATCACGTCTAGAGCTTTCAATTCATGAAACACATAGTGAGGAAATGAAGACCACAGGGCTATGGTAGTGGGGCAAGGAGGAGGAATTCTAAAGCCTGAAAAGTGAGGGTGCTTTTGTCTGTCTGTCTGTCTGTCTGTCTGTCTGTCTGTCTGTCTGTCTGTCCTGGTGTCCTTTCTTGTGCAGATGTATTTGGAGACCAAAGGATGACATCATGATGCCCCCCCACTGTCCCCCTTAGTTTTGAAACAGAGTTTCTCACAGAACCTGGAGCTTGCCATGCACTTTGGCCAACACCAGGTAGCTCACGACCTTGGGATCAGCCTGTCTTTACCAGCCCTTCATCACTGTGTGACTTAACTGACCAACAGAGTCTTCACAGGTGACACTTACAGAACCAGAGAGCGGAGCTGTGGGTGTCAGAGGCAGGGAACGGGAAGGGTAGAGAAGGCTAGTCAAAGGACACAAAATTTCAATTAGGGGAGTAAACTCAAGAGACAGATACAACAGGGCTCAATTACAATGTTCTGGCCATAAAATCACATGCTGTATGCCAGGTGGCAGATACGCTAACGAGCTGGGCTCAGCTACTTTATACAGTAAACATATACAAAACAGCATAGTACGTATAGTTTACATTTGTCAGATAAAAATAAATGCACAGGCAGGGGATATTAACCCAGCCAGTAAAGTGCTTGCTATGCAAGCATGATGAACCAGGTTCCATTCCCAAGTGCTCAGGTAGAGAAGCTAGGTAGGTGGCTTGCTTTTGTAACCCCAGCACTGAGGAGGTGGAGGCAGGGGGATCCCTGAAGTTCACTCATCAGCCAGCCTAGCCTACCTGGCAAGGTCCAGGCCAGGGAGATGCTGTCTTAAAACAACAAAATGGGTGACCCCTGAGGAATGACAGTTGTCTTCTGTCTACCATATGCATCTGCACACACATGCACACACACCAGCACAGGCATGTGCACCCGCACACACATGAACACACACCCATCCCCTCATGCCTCACACACACTAAAAAGCAAGCAAGTAGGCAAAGCCCAGGACTGGGTATATTTCCTGTCATCCATCCTAGTGAGGCTACGTCCACAGGAGCAGTGGAAATCAATGTTGTCACATGGTACCATGTGACCAAGCAGAAGGGGACACCTTGAACAGCCTGGAGCAGAGAAGGCTGGTGGCTCTTATATACCAAGCAGGCCAGGAATCTCATACTCATGCACCTGTCTCCATATTCCAAACAGCTGCACCAGTGTGTCTCCAGGTAGCAAACAGCACCATAAACCAAGACAGGTGTGGGAGCCACTGTGACAGGTCAAGAAGGTACAACAATGGGCTCACATACAGGTGGCTGAGGTGTGTCACTTTAAAAAGCGTTCTCTGCCGGGACAATGAATCAGGGGGCTCAGCTGTTGGAGAGGTCATCGGGGAGCTATTTTCCTAGTTACAAAGGGTGTGTCAGTGGGCTTCTAGGAGTTCAACCCCAGTTGATCTTTAAACACTGGATGCTTAGAGACAGGGTCACAGCCTCCTCCGACTCACCACTAGGGTTTGACGATAGCACATAGCTCATGTGCTCAGACACTTGGTCCCCAGTTGGTGGTGTCATCTTGGGAGGTTTTGGAGCCTTTGGGAATTGAAATCTAACTGAAGGAAGAAGTCAGTAAAGAAGCCATGAGGCTTTACAGCTGGTCTCAGTTTCCGTCCACTCTCTGCTTCCTGACTGCGGACACAATGTGACCGGCTGCGTCATGTTCCTGTCATCCTGCTTCCTCCACCATGAGGGACAGCATCCTCTCTCACCACATGATAGACAACATCTCTTTTTAAACCCAGAGTGGCAGTGAACACCCACTTCTGGCTTCTACGTTGCTTTTTGTTAGATATTTCCTACAGCAACAAGAAGAATTACCAGTGCAGGGAGGGCCCCAATTTAGTGACTCCCAGATGGGGGGTTTCTTCTAACATAGAGATTTTGTCCACTTTATTCACCTGGCTGGGCCTCCCTGTCTTCTCAGCACAGATCCTGACCCCATGCGCCTGAGAGTCTGAGGGTATTTTATCAAGCATCAATTTATGGCTGGTGCCAGTAAAATTAAGCCTTTCCGTGCCGCTCATTACAGCTCTGCAGTCTGGTAAACTGGTGGAGGAGGAGTTTAGGAAAAATAAAAAGACAAATGTGGCCGAGCAGTGGACAGGAATCAAGACCATTTTTAGACCTGGTGCTGCGTCATGCTAGCCGCTGGCCCACAGATGTGTTTGGTCTGGTCTGCAGTGGTTTTTTTTTTTTTTTTGCAACATATGAATGAGTAGCCGAAAGGTTACAAAGCAGGTCACTTTATTCACAACTCTGAACTTCTGGTTCTTCTTAAAGAAAGGATGTTATGGCAGAGGGGGCTAAGAGGAGAGGAGGTTTTGGGGAGCAGTGATGGAGAGAGGGATTGGGGAGCACTGCTGCAGAGGAGACGAGGAGCACTACTGGGGAGTACTGTCGGAGGGAAGCACTGGCCTCTGCTGTGGATCTTGCTTCTCAGCCAGGCGTGGACTCCATAACTTACCCCATAGGGTTCTGTTCCTCATTACAGTTTTTAGACAAAGAGCTTAAGTTGCTGCTGGAGTTTTGGTCCTGGCTTATTAAACAGAAATTGATGGCCAAGAGGAAATTAAGAAAGAGGGTGAAGGAGTCTGGATAGGGCTGCAATATTAGAGCCTTATGTACGAGAGTGTATGTCAGAGGGGCAGAGCTCCATTCTTGAGAGGGCCAGACTGAAGTGGCAAGGGGAACTTTATAGGAGGGCCACAGGAGACCCTGAGACCAGGTGGTTAGCTCCTTCCAGCTGGGACAGAACCATTGGGAACAATGTCTGTAGGGTCACCTGTCCCTACATAGCCCAGGATAGCCACTGTTTACCCAGCTTGCACAATAGCTCAAGCCATTCATTCCTTCAGAAGCTGCCTACCCAGCGCTAACCAGGACTTATAGCCCTCCCTCCCACACCCTCTCGTGCTGTGGTGGGAATGTGGAGCTATGTGTCACTTCAGAAAACAGCTAACCATGGAGTCTGTGTGACTCAGAGATTCCACTCCCTGACCAACCAGGACTCAAATAGCCAATTAACCCAGATAAGCAGTCACTCATAATCTAATCACTGAAAAGCAACAGAACATTAAAGAAAAAAAAAACCTCTTATGCATGAATGTTTATAGTAGTCTTAGAGTAATCAGAAGGCAGACACTATCTGAATGCCTGTCAGCTTAATGAACAACAAAAGACAGAACAGCCCCACAGTGGAATATTACTCACCCTCCAAAAGGAACAGAGTACTGACAGATGCCATGACAGGGGAGAAGGCCAGATGCTGTGTCACTTGTGTGACATGTTCAGAGAAAGAGACTTATGGAGACAGAAAGTGGAGGGGGTGCCAGGAGGTGGAGCCGGGTCGAGGGAAGAAGGTGTTAACTTAAGTGTCTAGGGTTCTGGAGGTGACAGCGCTCTAAATTTGACTGTGGTAATGGTGTGGTATCTGTGATTATATCAAAAGTACTGAATTGTTGGTCTCCAGTGGAGGAGTTGAGGACGTGTGAACTCAATCTGTTTTCAAAATACTAAGAAGCTGGACTGGCCAGATGGTTTGGTAGGCGAAGGAGATTGCTCAGAAGCCTGACGGTCTGAGTTAGATTCCCAGGATCCTCACCATGGATGGAGAAAAATAAAAGTTGTTCTTTTGAGCTCCACATGTGTGCTGGGACACACACATGTCCCCAAGCCCACCACACACACACACACACACACACACACACACACACACACACACAAATAATAAATAAGACATTAAAAGTACTTAGAAAAACACTCCATTGTCAGGGTTAAGAATGTGGTTTAGTTGGCAAAGTGCACGCTCAGCACGTGTGAAGACCTGGGTTCAGTCCCCAGTATTGCCTAACACTGTGTAGTAGTGTATACATGCAGTCCCAGTATTCTGGAGGTAGGGTGGGAAGGTTGCTGCAAGTTCAAGGCCAGCCTAGTCTACATAGAAAGTTCTAGATCAGGCAGGGCTATATAGTGAAACCTTGTCTCAAACAAAACAAAACAAAACAAAACAAAACAAAACAAAACAAAAACAGAAACAAAAAAACCAACCAACCAACCAAACAAACAAACAAAACCAAACCAAACAACAAAACAAAATCCTAACCAACCAACCAAAAGTGCAGTTTTTTAGCATAGAGAAGAAGTATAGAAACTCAGCCCAAGGTCCACCCTGGAGTGGGTCATTGGTAAAGTTTGAGACAAATTTGGAAAGAAATCAAATCAACATTGGTTGAATGACCAGGAAGTGTGTCTCTCAAGGGCTTCTGCCTGGCAATGACGATGAGTCTGGAGTTACTCTTGACCCTGTCTTAGCCGATCTACTGAGGGATCCCGACGACTCCACCTTCCAAATTCACCTAGAACCTTCTGTCTTCACCTCGTGGGCTGCGCCTCTCCTGAGTTCTTCATTGCCCACTGACTGCTGGTCAACAGTATCCACCCACTGTCTTCAGCATGACGTCCACTGATCATAGGAATCCTGGGCAGAGCCTGGCCCTCTGCTCAAACTCCATAGTGACGCTGGGCCCCCTCCACACCATCTGCTCACCCACTTACAGCATGTCCTGGCTTTTATCTTGCCTGCCTTGCCAACCTCGGTCACACCAAGCAAACTGCAGTTGTAACACCTCAGCTGAGGTAGTCCTTCTGCCTGAACTATCACACCTAAGCAGTGCCGAGCCCTTAATGCACTGGCCCCTGGGGAGGTATTTCACACCCGAACAGCAGCATACTATTTTGTCCCCATCCCATGCCCTCACACCTGACACAGCAAAAGCAAACCTTAGGAGAAACAGAAAAGAAAAAAGGGAAGAGACACGGAAGCACCAGAAAAAGAACAAAATTCAGAAAACACTCAAGTGGGATGTGAATTGAGGAGACAGATAATGAATGACCTTTTATTCTCTCAGCTAACCCATGGGACGGGAAGCCACAGCCTCTTCAGACTGGATCTATGCAAACTTCAGCTGCACCTCCTCCAGCAGCCAGCCACAGCCACATCTTTTACTTCTAGGCAGAAACCCCTGAGCTTTCTAGAAGGGTGATTGTAAACTAACTGTCTGTCTGTCTGTCTGTCTGTCTGTCTGTCTGTCTGTCTGTCTCTTTCTTCCCCCTTTCCCCCCCCCCTCTTTTCTTTCAAGAACTGCTGTGGTGTGTATGTGCAAGCGTGTGTGTGTGTGTGTGTGTGTGTGTGTGTGTGTGTGTCTGAGTGCACATGTACATGTCAAGACCAGAGGTTGACTTGGGCATCTTCCACAACCATTCTCTATTTTCTGAAACAAGCTCTCTCACTGAATCCACAGCTTAGGACTGTGGCTAGCCTGGCTGGCCATGAGCCTGCCCAGCACTATGTGTGCTGCCATGCTCAGGTTTTAATGTGTGTGCTGGGGGCCTGAACTCAGGTTGTCATGCTTGCATGGTGAACACTCTTCAACCTGAGCTACCTCCCCAGTCAGCAAGAACTACTGTTCTTAACAATGATAGCAGCATTCACCAGACTCATGGCCCTGAGCTGGAGGCTGTAAGCACAGAGTTAAGTGACTACCGTGTCTTCAGTGTCTGGATCCATCATGGAAGCTCAGCCTCACCACGGAATCCACCTGGCCATTTCCTCATAAACCATTTTTCATGAGGTGTCAGCTCTTCATCCTTAACATAAAACGAAGCCTCAGGAAATCCCAGAGATGTTCGCTTGGGTCATAAAGGAGGCCACAACTTTCAAAGGATGGCTTTGCTTGCTCCTCAGAGCCTGTGGCATTATGGAGACCACATGTTCAGTTCTATAAGAAGCCCTTCCCTGGGCTGAGTGACCCTAGACTGGGGAAGAAGGCTGCTCATGGCAATCATCCCTCTGCTGCAAACCAAGCAGGGCCCACATGGCTTTAATTCCCCCCTGAGCTGGTTCTGCAATTGCCTCCATAGCCAAGGTTTGCAGATGGGGAAACTGAGGCCCATAGAGTACAGAACAGGGGGATTCACAGTTATGTGTAGCTGATTTCTGAGTTGTGAGTGTACTGCATCAGAGTGGGTGTTTCCTGGGGTGCAGAGTGGGCCTGCTCTGTGGCCATCTGACAGTGGTTCAGATCCATGTACCTCTACAAGAACATTCTAGAACCATCAAGGGCTTAGAAACTTCCCCTACCATGAAATAATTGTGCTTTACCCCAAAGCAGTATACAAAATTTCCACAAAAACTTATTTAGGAGGAAGGGGAGGAAGAAGAGGAGGAAGAGGAGAAAGAGGAAGAGGAGGAGGAGGAAGAAGAGAAAGAAGAGGAGGAAGAGGAGTAGGAGACTGGTTAGACAGGTATATAAAACATTTTTTCCATTTTCCACTTTCATGAAATACCTGAAGCTGAATACTACACAAAAAGTTTCTTTCTTTCTTTCTTTCTTTCTTTCTTTCTTTCCTTCTTTTTTCCTCTCTCTCTCTTTCTTTTTTTAAAAGCTCAACATACATTTTTGTAGATAGGGTCTCACGTAGCCCAGGATGGCATCGAACTAACTGCTAAACCCCCTGCCTCCACCTCCTGAGAAGCACTGGGAGTATACCTTTTGCCTGTCACATGATTTTCTTGCTATGATGGGCTATAAGCCTCAATCCATGAGCCCAGATAGACCCTTTATCTTTCCAGTTACTTTTGGTCAGGTGTTTTGTCACAGCCACTGATACAGGGGCTTCACGGCAGTGGATCACAGCTCACTGACAGCTATGGAGCATGGGTCTGGCCATCTCCTTGCTATTTCTACCCAGCACCAAGGCACATAGACTTCTCTGCCTGGAAGCCATGATGTCCTTTCAGACTTTTCTCCTGAATGGACAGGGGTGCCTCAAATTTCAGTGAATTGTACAGATGAAGATTTACAGAAGGAAACAGATGCATACCCCCTCAGACACCTCCCTCTCCTGGCAACACGCACACGTGTTTCTGAAGTCACATGTCCCAAATGGAAGCCTTGGTGTTAGGTCCTGAGCCTTGGCTCTTCCTTCTCCTAGGACACAGGCCTCTGCTGCCTTGACTTCCAGCAGTGGTAGGCTGTACTTCCGGTGGCGGTGGGCTGTACCTGGAACTATGAGCAAAAATACACCTTCCCTCTATAGGCTGCTTCTGTCAGGGTGTCTTACCACAGGAACAGGGAAGTGGTCAAGCCAGCAACCCTGATGTTATTGAGCTCTGCCAGACAGTTCAGTCCACCTCAGCCTAGACAACACATGGGTCTCTCTATACTCACAGCAAGCCTGACATCTCTGAGAAATAAAAAAATCCCCACATCCCAACCATCTCGAATCAAAGCCAAAGAAAGGACAGCCCATGAAATGTACAAGTCGTAAAATACACAGTGGTCAGCCACAGAAATAGAAGTTTTAGTTGCTGCAGTCACTATAATCTATAGCCAGTTGGGGTTTTGTGTGTTTGTGTGTGTGTGTGTGTGTGTGTGTGTGTGTGTGTGTACGTGTGTGTACGTGTGAAATCGGTGTATTTTTCAGTATTATCATTATTAAAAAAGCAATGTGTTATCCCAGAAACCTTTAAGACCTAGACTCCCTAAAGTTCAATCCACTTAACACAGATATTTCCACTTTGGGGCATGTGCTGTGGGGCATGGGTGGGTGGATGAAGTGTGGGATCTGCTTATCTACCTAAGTTCCATACTCCAGAGCTCACTGGGACCTGGGGTGCCTGTGCTCTGCAAGAGGGGTGCATTGGTAGCCCCTGTCACCCTTGCCTCATCAGCAGAAAAATGTGAGGCCACTGATGTCCCCAGGAGCAGAGAATGCTGTGCTAGAAGGCAGCAGGACACGCATTCTGTGGCTGGGATGAGACAGGCTCCTTTTACTGTGACAGATGACAACAACTGAACTCTACCCTGAGTGGCTTCGCTATTTTATTATTAAGATACATAGATGGGCTTGGGATATGGATCAGTAGGTAAACTCTCGCCTTCCATGCATAAAATCCTGACTTGATTCTTAGCTACACGTGAACTAGACACTGTGGGACACTTGTAGTCTCAAAATTTGGGATGTGGAGGCAGGAGTTTGGGTCATCCTAGGCCATGTAGGGAGTTTGAGGCCAGCCTGGGCTACATGAGACACTGTTCAAAACAAACAAACAAACAAACAAACAAACAAACAAACTCAAATCCACAGAAAACAAACAAAACATCAGGCACACACAGCAAGCATCCTATTTAACCCCACAGAAGCCAGCTTCAGCAGTGACCTCTTCAGCACTCCTGTTAGTCACTACAGCTGCATCTCCTTGCCATTTCTGAGACTCGTACCTATCTTCCAGCCACTCTGCTCTCCTTCTTTTCTCCATCTTGGTGCTGAGGCCTCACATTGACCCTGCCCAAGAGCGTCTGTGGCTTCCTGTGTACAGATGTCCACAGAAAGGCTGTTCTTTTCCAGTTTGGTGATGGAGACCCTGCTCTCCAGGTCTGGGCCCTCCACTTCTCTGTCTTTCTTCCTTTTACAGACCCTTCAGGTTTCCAGCTTGGAGTGGGTCTATACCCAGAAGTCCAAGGACAGCCTGGTATGACGGTTGGATGAGAATGGCCTCCATGGGCTCATATTTGAATATTTGGTCCTCGATTAGTGGAACTGTTTAGGAAGGATCAGGAGGTTCTCCCCGCCTCGTCTCTCTGCCCAAGATCTCAGCTACTGCTCCAGTGCCATGCCTGCCTGCCTGCCTCCCACCATACTCCCTGCCATGACAGTCCTAGACTAACCCTCTGAAGTTGTAAGCAAGCCCGAATTAAATGCTTTTTTATTTTTAAGTTGTCTTGGTCATGATGTTTCATCACAGCAATAGTAAGTAAGATACCAGGGCAAGCTCATCCCTGCCCCCCCCTGCTCCCACCCCGAAAAAAAAATTAGCCATCCAACCAACCAATTAACCAAATCAAAATAACTCAGAGTGTGTCAAAGAATGAAGAGAGAAGTGAATGTACTGGTTCTCACTGGCAGTGTGGGACTGTCCCAGCTTGAAGCCATCTACACCACAGAATCACAGCAGCTGCCCATTCTTGTCAACTGCCTTTGACAGTCAGGGAGGAGGAAGGTCCTTGCAAGGCCTCAGGCACCTTGAAGCAAGAGAAGGCTAGAAAATAGGGCTGGGAGTTTAGCTCTGAGGGAGAGTGCTTAGCCTAGCACCAGCAATAAATTATAAAGAAATGAAGGAAAGGGGCTGTGAGCCATCTGCCTGCCAGGCCGACTAAAACCATATAGCTGGAGAAGCGTCCACAAAGAACAGAAGTAGTTGAAGAGTGGGAGTAGGGCGGCCAAGACCTTGCTATGGTTGCCCAGCAACCCTGTCCTTCACTCTCACCCTGTCACCCTCTGGAGCCTTCTGTCACTGCTGTGCAGAGCAGCCTGCCTCAGACTCAGCTGTTCCCAGCTTGGATGCCTTTGTAGATGAAACCAAAGAGCCCTCAGTCAATCATGGCAACTCCTTGCCTACAGCAGACCTGCTTAGGATGATGGTGCTACACAACTCTGGGAGTTCACTGGACCCTGCAGCATGGTCAGGTGACTACGGTTCACACGGTCCAGTAGGAGTTAATAAAAATAAGTATCTGGAAACACTTGACAACAGCCTCTGGTCTCTACATTCATGCATATGGGCACATGGAGCCCCTTTTACACACACACACACACACACACACACACACACACACACCATACACCCCCACATCCCCCCATACCAGGAAGGGGCTATAGTTTGGCTGGTAGAATGCTTGTCTAACATATGCCAAGCCTTGGGTTCCATCCCCAACATAACAGGAACTGGGCATGGTGGCACATGCCTGAAATCTTAGCACTCAGGAACAGAGGCAGGACAATCCAAAGTTCAAGGTTATCTGTGGTTATTATGTGTGTAGTTTAAAGCCACCCTGTACTATATGAGACCCTGTCTCAAAAAAAAAAAAAACCCTCCATAGAAAAATTCAAGAAGTATTTTTGATGTCAGCTCTAATAACCCCACAGGAGTCTCATTTTCCTATTTTGTTTAAGACTGAGGAGTAGGGGGCCATGGGACGTGCTGGACCTAATCTCGTGTTTCCCTGGGTGTTGAAAGGTGAGAACAGGCAGGCTGGGTCCTGCTGAAGCTGTGTTCTCACTTTAAGTGTGTGTTGGCAGTAAGAAGTCCTGTAACTCCTTTTTCCAGCTCCTCAGAGAAACCCAGGGGACCCTAGCCGCTGACAGCTTGAGAGGAGGCAGCTCCAGACTGCAGCTTCAGCCAATCTGGACCGGTTCTCACCTTGCCCTCCCCTCTCCACACTCCCTGTGGTCCATGCCTTCCCCCTCTGATGGTTTTTCTGGGCTATCTCCTTTACTTCCAAGTAAATGTTGAGGTGGCTCCGGTGACTTAGCTAGTGTCCAGGTCACCCAGGGAATCTTCCTGATCTCTGTCTAGCTCAGCCATCCCGTCCCAATCCCCTAGGGCTCCTTATGACCTAAATCTGTGCCCCTACCTTCCTGAACACAAGATTATGGCTGCTTAAGGGAAGCTCAGGCAGTGAGAGTCAAAAGGGGCCAGTTGGTCTGTTCCCATTAGCAGCATTGCATGGCAGGTCTTTTATGAGTAAAAATAGTGTGTGTGTGTGTGTGTGTGTGTGTGTGTGTGTGTGTGTGTGCACGTGCAAGGTGTCCTACAACCTGTGAGAGTAAATTTTCTCTTTCAACCACGTGGGTTCTGAGGATGGGATCCAGGGCTTGGCAGCAAGTTTTTACACACTGAGCCCTCTCCAGCCCCAGTTATATTGTAAAAAAAAATTTTTTTTTGAGGACTTTTGTATCATTCCCTATAATGACTGTACCATAAAATCAGCATATTGAAAGAAGCGTCCACATCCCTTATTACTATTCATAAGAGCCAAGGTATGGAAACAACTTAACTATGTATCAACAGATGAATGAATATAGAAAACGTGGTCTAAAGAGCCAGGAGACTACTACTCAGCCTTGAAAAGGTAACATTCTGTCATTTGCAAAAATCCGCACAAATGTGCAGCGCACAGTGTTAAGTGTAATGTGCCAGGCTCAGCCAGGGGAGCACTGACGGACTGAGCTCATTCGTGGAATGTCCACAGGCTGATATGAGGGAAGTGGATAGGATGGTGATGACCAGAAGCTGAGAGGGTAGAGGGTGGGAGAGACAGAAAAAGGCTGATCGGGGTACACATTTAGTCAGAGAGTAGTAGGAGGCCTGGAGCTCCGCTGCACAACAGCTGTCCATAGCTACAATGATTCACCGGAGCAGGGTCTGGTGGGGCTGGGGTGGGGATGAGAGTGGGTGGGGGAGGCTGCTGGGAAAGTCCATCTTCTGCATAGGATGTGGTCCCTGCTCTCATGAGCTCATTGTAGCTGCAGTGATCCACACAAGACTCACACAGGGTCTGGCCAACAAGAACAGTCAACGTTCTAGCAGGCAGCACTAACAGGACTTGGTGGGGAGGGTGGGGAAGGGGGAGGGAACTGAAGGGAAAGTGGGTACTTGGAGGCCGTGGGGCATGGGTGGGAGAGTTGACAAGCATGCGATCAAGATACATTGTTTACATGTATAACATTGTATATATGTATACAAAAAAACCCAACATATTTCACGCATCAAAACAGCTAGAGGCCATTTGGACTCTGCCACAAAAACAATACACTGGATATGCCAATTACCTTGTTTTCATCTTTACAGAATGTTTACATTGCGCCCCACAAGCCTGGATTGACTATTATGTGTCAGTTAAAACCAACACTTTACCCGGCTGAGGATGTAGCTGAGTTGGTAGAGTGCTTGCTTCACATGCAGGAAACCTTGGGTTTCAGCCCCAGCAACCTAAGACCTGGTTGTGGCAATGCCCATCTGTAATCTCAGCTCTCAGGAGGTAGAGGCCAGAGGACCAGAAATTCAAGGTCATCTCTGGCTACATAACAAGCCCAGGGACAGTAAGGGTTTCATGAGACCCTCACACCAAAAAGGAAAGAAAGAAGTGTGGTAGGGGAGCAGGTATTAGTTGGAACTGACCAATGTGGAACACAGGGCCACTTCAGCTATAAGCAGCTGAGGAAGGCAGTGAGGAGGGGGAGGAGCATCTGGCATGGGAGGAGTTTCTGGCCTGTACGTACCAGGCTCAATACAGCATGAACATGGCTACATGAAGCAGTAGTTGACACTGTCCATTCTAGCCAACTGCTTTCTCCAAGATCTGACCTTGCATTTCTCCCAATGTGCTCAGGCTTATGCAAGGCAGAGCTCTGCAGAGCCTTCCAGTGTGAGTGGTGCCTGGGCTACCTGAGGCCAGGTCATTGTAGCCACTGTCCTTCATTGGCGAGATCGCCAAAACCTGTCTGTTCCAACGTGGGTACATGTGCATCATTAGAGGTGTGGAGAGCCTTTTGTGAATGACGCTGAACAGCTAGATACTTCTTTGCAGAAGAACCAGGCTGCACACCTGCCTGCCACTGAGTGTGGACATTTACTTGAAATGGGATGAATCAAAAAAGAAACAAAGGGCAAGAATACAGCAAAGATCTAAGTTTAACAGTTAAAAGTCAGGGCTGGGATTGTGGCTCAGGGGAAGAGTGTTCTAGCATGCACAAAGCCCAGGGTTCAATCCTCAGCTTTGCCAACATTAAACAAATGAATTAAGGTTAAGATGACTGTGTGCCTCAAAGAAAGCATCAGTGTGAATCGTCTCTGTCTTGGGTTGGAGATGGTTTCTGAGGTGCGACACCAGAATATAATTCAAAAGGCAGACAAGGGCAAACTGATGAGTTTGGGAGACAAGCTTTTCTGCCCTCTGTGAGGGTTAATATACGACTGGACTGGGCATGCTTGAGATGGATTATCTTAGACTGGGTTAACTGAGGTGGGAAGACCCACTCTAAAATTTGGCAATATTATGGGATGGGATCCTAGAATGCATAAGAAGGAGAAGGCTGCAGAGCATCAGGGTTCTTCTCTCTTTCTGCTTGCTGACTGAAGATGTAATGTGTCCAGCTGCCTCGAGCCCTAACTGCCAGGACCTCCTCACCATGATGGACTGTGTCCTCAAACTGTGAGCCAAAATAAGCCCTTCCTCCCTTCAGTTGTTTAAATGTGGTCTTTCGTCCCAGCAACTGGAAGAGAAGCTAAGATGGCGGCCCATGTGATTACTCAGGGGCCATGACTTTGGAGGCAGCAGCCGTTCCACTAACAGTTAAACGCAGACAAAACACATGACCTAGCCTGCCTACTCCTAA
>JANHMN010000002.1:61573751-61594052 GCA_030674055.1 Rhabdomys pumilio
ACACACACACACACACACACACACACACACACACACACACACACCATACACCCCCCTCCACATACCAAGAAGGGGCTATAGTTTGGCTGGTAGAATGCTTGTCTAACATATGCCAAGCCTTGGGTTCCATCCCCAACATAACAGGAGCTGGGCATGGTGGCACATGCCTGAAATCTTAGCACTCAGGAACAGAGGCAGGACAATCCAAAGTTCAAGGTTATCTGTGGTTATGTGTGTAGTTTAAAGCCACCCTGTACTATATGAGACCCTGTCTCAAAAAAAAAAAAAACCCTCCATAGAAAAATTCAAGAAGTATTTTTGATGTCAGCTCTAATAACCCCACAGGAGTCTCATTTTCCTATTTTGTTTAAGACTGAGGAGTAGGGGGCCATGGGACTTGCTGGACCTAATCTCGTGTTTCCCTGGGTGTTGAAAGGTGAGAACAGGCAGGCTGGGTCCTGCTGAAGCTGTGTTCTCACTTTAAGTGTGTGTTGGCAGTAAGAAGTCCTGTAACTCCTTTTTCCAGCTCCTCAGAGAAACCCAGGGGACCCTAGCCGCTGACAGCTTGAGAGGAGGCAGCTCCAGACTGCAGCTTCAGCCAATCTGGACCGGTTCTCACCTTGCCCTCCCCTCTCCACACTCCCTGTGGTCCATGCCTTCCCCCTCTGATGGTTTTTCTGGGCTATCTCCTTTACTTCTAGGTAAATGCTGAGGTGGCTCCGGTGACTTAGCTAGTGTCCAGGTCACCCAGGGAATCTTCCTGATCTCTGTCTAGCTCAGCCATCCCGTCCCAATCCCCTAGGGCTCCTTATGACCTAAATCTGTGCCCCTACCTTCCTGAACACAAGATTATGGCTGCTTAAGGGAAGCTCAGGCAGTGAGAGTCAAAAGGGGCCAGTTGGTCTGTTCCCATTAGCAGCATTGCATGGCAGGTCTTTTATGAGTAAAAATAGTGTGTGTGTGTGTGTGTGTGTGTGTGTGTGTGTGTGTGTGTGTGTGTGCACGTGCAAGGTGTCCTACAACCTGTGAGAGTAAATTTTCTCTTTCAACCACGTGGGTTCTGAGGATGGGATCCAGGGCTTGGCAGCAAGTTTTTACACACTGAGCCCTCTCCAGCCCCAGTTATATTGTAAAAAAAAATTTTTTTTTGAGGACTTTTGTATCATTCCCTATAATGACTGTACCATAAAATCAGCATATTGAAAGAAGCGTCCACATCCCTTATTACTATTCATAAGAGCCAAGGTATGGAAACAACTTAACTATGTATCAACAGATGAATGAATATAGAAAACGTGGTCTAAAGAGCCAGGAGACTACTACTCAGCCTTGAAAAGGTAACATTCTGTCATTTGCAAAAATCCGCACAGATGTGCAGCGCACAGTGTTAAGTGTAACGTGCCAGGCTCAGCCAGGGGAGCACTGACGGACTGAGCTCATTCGTGGAATGTCCACAGGCTGATATGAGGGAAGTGGATAGGATGGTGATGACCAGAAGCTGAGAGGGTAGAGGGTGGGAGAGACAGAAAAAGGCTGATCGGGGTACACATTTAGTCAGAGAGTAGTAGGAGGCCTGGAGCTCCGCTGCACAACAGCTGTCCATAGCTACAATGATTCACCGGAGCAGGGTCTGGTGGGGTAGGGGTGGGGATGAGAGTGGGTGGGGGAGGCTGCTGGGAAAGTCCATCTTCCGCATAGGATGTGGTCCCTGCTCTCATGAGCTCATTGTAGCTGCAGTGATCCACACAAGACTCACACAGGGTCTGGCCAACAAGAAAAGTCAACGTTCTAGCAGGCAGCACTAACAGGACTTGGTGGGGCGGGTGGGGAAGGGGGAGGGAACTGAAGGGAAAGTGGGTACTTGGAGGCCGTGGGGCATGGGTGGGAGAGTTGACAAGCATGCGATCAAGATACATTGTTTACATGTATAACATTGTATATATGTATACAAAAAAACCCAACATATTTCACGCATCAAAACAGCTAGAGGCCATTTGGACTCTGCCACAAAAACAATACACTGGATATGCCAATTACCTTGTTTTCATCTTTACAGAATGTTTACATTGTACCCCACAAGCCTGGATTGACTATTATGTGTCAGTTAAAACCAACACTTTACCCGGCTGAGGATGTAGCTGAGTTGGTAGAGTGCTTGCTTCACATGCAGGAAACCTTGGGTTTTAGCCCCAGCAACCTAAGACCTGGTTGTGGCAACGCCCATCTGTAATCTCAGCTCTCAGGAGGTAGAGGCCAGAGGACCAGAAATTCAAGGCCATCTCTGGCTACATAACAAGTTCAGGGACAGTCAGGGTTTCATGAGACCCTCACACCAAAAAGGAAAGAAAGAAGTGTGGTAGGGGAGCAGGTATTAGTTGGGACTGACCCGGTAATGTGGAACACAGGGCCACTTCAGCTATAAGCAGCTGAGGAAGGCAGTGAGGAGGGGGAGGAGCATCTGGCATGGGAGGAGTTTCTGGCCTGTACGTACCAGGCTCAATACAGCATGAACATGGCTACATGAAGCAGTAGTTGACACTGTCCATTCTAGCCAACTGCTTTCTCCAAGATCTGACCCTGCATTTCTCCCAATGTGCTCAGGCTTATGCAAGGCAGAGCTCTGCAGAGCCTTCCAGTGTGAGTGGTGCCTGGGCTACCTGAGGCCAGGTCATTGTAGCCACTGTCCTTCATTGGCGAGATCGCCAAAACCTGTCTGTTCCAACGTGGGTACCAGTGTGCATCATTAGAGGTGTGGAGAGCCTTTTGTGAATGACGCTGAACAGCTAGATACTTCTTTGCAGAAGAACCAGGCTGCACACCTGCCTGCCACTGAGTGTGGACATTTACTTGAAACGGGACGAATCAAAAAAGAAACAAAGGGCAAGAATGCAGCAAAGATCTAAGTTTAACAGTTAAAAGTCAGGGTGGGATTATGGCTCAGGGGAAGAGTGTTCTAGCATGCACAAAGTCCAGGGTTCAATCTTCAGCTTTGCCAACATTAAACAAATGAATTAAGGTTAAGATGACTGTGTGCCTCAAAGAAAGCATCAGTGTGAATCGTCTCGGTCTTGGGTTGGAGATGGTTTCTGAGGTGCGACACCAGAATATAATTCAAAAGGCAGACAAGGGCAAACTGATGAGTTTGGGAGACAAGCTTTTCTGCCCTCTGTGAGGGTTAATATACGACTGGACTGGGCATGCTTGAGATGGATTATCTAGACTGGGTTAACTGAGGTGGGAAGACCCACTCTAAAATTTGGCAGTATTATGGGATGGGATCCTAGAATGCATAAGAAGGAGAAGGCTGCAGAGCATCAGGGTTCTTCTCTCTTTCTGCTTGCTGACTGAAGATGTAATGTGTCCAGCTGCCTCGAGCCCTAACTGCCAGGACCTCCTCACCATGATGGACTGTGTCCTCAAACTGTGAGCCAAAATAAGCCCTTCCTCCCTTCAGTTGTTTAAATGTGGTCTTTCGTCCCAGCAACTGGAAGAGAAGCTAAGATGGCGGCCCATGTGATTACTCAGGGGCCATGACTTTGGAGGCAGCAGCCGTTCCACTAACAGTTAAACGCAGACAAAACACATGACCTAGCCTGCCTACTCCTAACTATCCACGTACAAGAAATAAAACAAAACCTGTCCCTATATGTTCCCAACAACCTTTACAAACACAGAAACAGGTCAGATGCGGATCAACTGACGGATGGAGAAATAAGACCTAACATAGCAATAAGATCCACATAGCAAAATATCTGCCAAGCCAGGTGGTGGTGGCGCATGCCTTTAATCCCAGCACTTGGGAGGCAGAGGCAGGCGGATTTCTGAGTTCGAGGCCAGCCTGGTCTACCGAGTGAGTTCCAGGACAGCCAGGGCTACACAGAGAAACCCTGTCTCGAAAAACTAAAAAAAAAAAAAAATCTGCCATTGAAAGGAACAAAGTCCTGATGTGTCATGGCATGGAAGACTCTTGAAAGTATGGTGCCGGGAGGAAGAAGGCTGATGCAAGGGATCCTGGGTAACATGGAATGTATAGAATGCAGACCCAAGCAGAAAATACATCTGTGGCTCCTGGGGCTGAGGGTCTGAGGAGAAATACGGGTGAATGCTGATTGGGGTGGGGCTGAGGAATTGCCATAGAATTGATGGTAGTGAGGACGGACAATTTTGGGAATAAGCTAAAAGCCACTGGATCGCTAGAAACCTCACAACAACTGATTATATCCTATCAAGGGTGTTTCACTCAAAACCAACCTCAATAGCCAGAGCCAGCGATTGGGGGTGTTCACTATGTCTCAGGACCTACAGAGTATAGCTTCTAGCTTCGTATCTAGACAGTGGCTACCTTAGGCTTTTCTCTACAACATTAAAGAAAGAGGATACAACACCCAAGAATGCAAAAATCTACAATAAAACAGAAGTAACACTGGGAGAAATTCTTGGTGACAGACTGACAGGATGGGAGCAGGTTTTCCCACTGAAACAAACAGGCGGTCTGCCTTCCTACTAAGGTCAAGGCCACAGGGTGTGAGAGGCCATGCTGGGTATCCTAGCTTCTGCCTTCATGGGCAAGCAGTTCAGGACAGGTGGACAAGGAAGCCAGCCTCCTGCTAGGGACCTTGCTAGGGACTTCGGTGCCAATCTTTGTGCCTCTCTGGGCCACGCCTCTTTCCTTCTGACCCTTACACCAAATCATTCACCTGGCAAACTGATGACCATGAAGAGGTGGCACTGGTTGGGGCTGCGACCGGTGTCTCCAGGGAGGGGTGGGTGGACAACAGAGTTCTGCTTCCTTCACTTGGATGAGATCTGGCTTGCCAGGATTGCTCATTTGGCCTACTCTTATTTACTTATAGGGGTTAGTATGAGGCTTAATACTTTTCAGAAAGTTTTCTGTATAGGCTAGTTTTGGGGGTGCAGGGGAAAGACCTGTAAAGGAAGCTTCAGTATCAAAAGACAGATGCAGTACGCCTTGAAACCTCTCACCTGTAAACCTCAAATTTGAAACGTTTTTTAAAGTAGAAAATTTCACACCTGATCTCATAAGATGATTTAAACACCAAAATTTTAGAACACTAAAAATATGATATTGCCATCGGGTACATGTACACATCGCGTACAAAACAGAAATGAATTTCCTGTTTCAGTATGTCAGGGCTGTTTCCCAAGACATTTCATTATGTACGTATGGATATCCCCAAATCTGTAAAAATTATCTGAAATCTGAAACATTGCTAGCCCCAAGCATTTTAGATAAGGGATGGATAGTCAGTCCCCATCAGCCAAGGAAGATGGATCTCAAACCCAAATAGGATGTTTTTGGCATTTTCCTAATCTGAAGTTAGGACAGTGCCCAACAGGCAGTCAGTGAAAATTACTATTAGTTGCATGGAGAAGCATCGTGACAACCGATGGCCTGGAGGACCCGGTTCCAGTCAGTGTCTTTCCCCAGATACACACTTAATGAAGCAGGTCCCAGCCTAACTCACGATGGTATCACACATGTGTGCCACATATGTTACCTGAAGGTTGACAGTTCAAGAACTAAAGCCACATTAGAGAAGGAGGTCCAGGGAAGATCAGAGATGAAGTCACGTCCAGGGAGAAAAAGAAAACAAAAAGAGATGCGTGGTAAGGTTGTGTCGGGAAAGTCCAGGCACAAGGAAACACTTGCAGAGATTCCTACTGAAGCCCTGTTGATTACAGTTGCTCTGGCCCAGAAGATCAGTTTCCAGTGCTTCAGCCTCTCAGACCTTCAGCATGTACATGACCAGAGGCAGGTCCACATTAGCTCCTTGAATGGGTACAAGGCATTTGTCTCCAGCTGGGGTGTAGATCTGTGCCTGCCATGTTCATGCTCAAGATCACATGGAAAGTTAATCCCCAAATTCTTAATCAAGTGGTACTGGGAAGTGGAACCTTTAGTGTGCAAGGGCTGCAGGTGAGAGAGGAAGGTGAGGGTGGGCAAGTGAGTGTGGCAGGTGCTCGTGGCAGGTGCTGGTGGCAGGTGAGGGTGGCAGGTGCTGGTGGCAGGTGAGTGTGGCAGGTGCTGGTGGCAGGTGAGGGTGGGCAGGTGCTGGTGGCAGATGAGGGTTGGCAGGTGCTGGTGGCAAGTGAGTGTAGCAGGTGAGTGTGGCAGGCAAGGGTGGCAGGCAGGTGCAGTATCAGTGATGGTATTAGGGGCTTTTAAGAAAAGATTTGTTTTCATTTTTTTTTTTTTCGAGACGGAGTTTCTCTTTATAGCCCTGGCTATCCTGGAACTCACTCTGTAGACCAGGCTGGCCTGGAACTCAGAAATCCACCTGCCTCTGCCTCCCAAGTGCTGGGATTAAAGGTGTGCGTCACCGCTGCATGGCTTTTATGATGCTTTAAATGAATATTTTTCGTTGGGCTGCTGATTGGCTGTTTCTGTTAGCATTTTCCACCCTTGGGAGCTCTGAGCCAAGTAAACTATAAATTACACACTTGGAGGTATTTTTTTAGAGCAACAGCAAACAGACCAAGACAAAGGTTCAGGTAATTTCTCTGTCTGTACCAGATAGTAAGGCAGCCCATGGCTCTGACACAGATGAAGTACAGGGTCTTTATGTGTTTAAGGCCCCATGGGGTAGACCAATGGCTCTGACACAGACAAAGCACAGGGTCCTTGTGTGTATGAAGCCCTATGAGACAGACCCTGTGTGGGATTTCCCCAGGCACGAATGCCTAGACCATTGCTTGGCATAGAACCTGTCAACCACAAGCTCTCAACTTGGGACCACCCACAGCTGGAGGACACCAGCTCTTTCTTCAAGGACTGTGGAGGTGGGTTCCCAGGAACCTTCCCCAGCCATTCTCATGGCGCTCCCACTCCTGAAGCTGTAGCCATGGTACTGGTTTCTTTTATTCATTTATAAATTCATTTGCTCATCATTCCTAAAGCCACAATGGTCTGGTCTAGCCATGACCTCTGATGCAGTTCACAGGACCACCCTGGACACCAGTAAGAAACATGAACGTGTGTTTCTCTATTCTTTGAAAAGATTTTTTAAAATTTATGTGTATATGTGTGTGCCCAAGCTATAATTACAAGTCCCGCTGCCTGGCTCCTGTGGCCATCTCGACAGAGAGCAGGCATTCTTGTTGTCAAGGGGAAAACAGGCCCAGAGTCATGAAATGACTCTTGAGATTACAAGCTGGACACAGTGGACCCAAATGACTTGGCTAGAGTCTTAGTCAAGGGCTGAGGGAGTGATAGAGTTAGTCTCTATAAGCCATTCAAGATCCAAACATCCATGGTTGGTGAGGCTCCCTGCAGTCAAGGCCTGGCACCCTGGTCTCCAGCCCGGAGCAGATTGGCATGGAGTTCAAAGATACAGAACAGCTGAGCATCCATGGCTCCCCTGGGCTCTGCTGAGCAAATGTCAGAGATTAAGTTGAAGGCCACCTGTCGTATGGGTGGTGGCTTCCTGGGACACAGTCTGTCCTGAATCTCATAGACAACTTGTCACACTACATAGAGCCAGACTGTGCACATAGAGTCCAGGAAGGAGTGGAGAGAGATCTGTGGCAGCAGGAGACTGAGGGGCTCCCCAAGGCCAATGCCTTCCAGCTCTAGCCTGGTTGTTTGTCAGACAGAACCTCAGGAAGAGACTGGAAACTCGGAATTCCCTGGAAAGTGGGATTGGGAATCTCCAGCCTTCAGGGCAGTTGTAGCAATCAAACAGCAATCAAACAGCATCAAAGTGCCTGGAATAAAGGAACATTCAGCAACTGTCACCTCGCTCCTCTCCTAAAGCTCTGTGAACACTGGGACCTTCTATCCTCCTTTTTAATTTACTTCATTATTTGTGTGTAAATGACCTGCATATTCCATGGTGTGTGCTTAGAGGTTTGAGTTCAACTTTGACCGAGTTGGTTCCCTCCTCCCACCTGTACAAGGATGCTGGGGATTAGACGCATTGGTTGCCAGGCTTGCCCTACAAGTTCCTTTACTGTGGAGCCATCTTTCTGGCCAAATTATTCCTTTTTGCCTCTTAGGTATAATTGTAAGACGCCGGGTTTGTGGGGAGCTGAGACCTGAGAGCAGCCATCAATACTCAGGCTGCCGTTGTTGCCTCTCCCTAGGAGCCAAGGCCATCCCTTGGTCTAAGAAACAGGCTGTGATCCAGCTCTGCAGAGTCAGGGTGCTCAGAGTAAAAACATCTTCTGGACTGGGGACACAACAACTCTGTCCTTGAGGCTTCACAAGACAGATTCATCACACCAGGGAAACAACGACAGCTCTGTTGACCCCTTATAAAAACACCCCCCATGCTTTGTTAATAGCCATGTCTGTCCCCAGTCATCAGGCCACTGTCCTGGCTAGGCAGGCTCTGGGTGGCCGCTATCAATGCTCCTAATATTTTGGGAGGATTATTTCTCATGGCAGTGACACACGTTGGTACGTCAAAGGCTTGTGTGTTCAGGCTTAGTCCTTAGGGCTGCACCTGGGGAAGTGTATAAAAACGTAAGAGGTGGAGGTCTAGGGTCTTTAGAGATGACTCAGTGGTTAAGAGCACTTGCTGTTCTTCCAGAGGACCTGAGTTCAGTTCTTAGCGTCACACCAGGCAAGTTATATAACTCCAGCTCCGGGGCATCTGACACCTTTTCCTGGCCTCTGTGGGCACATGCACACATGTGCACAGACATACACACAGATTCATAAATTAAAACGAAGATTTTAAAAAGAGGCAGGGCTTAGTGAGTGGGCAGTCTTGAGGTGATGGGAAGGTGTTCTTGATGGGGGTTATGGAGAAGATGCAGTGGGCAGTAGTTGGGCACAGAGACCTGCAGGGATGAGACCCTTAGTTTCTGTGCTGAGGGAGGCAGAGGAGACACACCTAAAGCTTCCCAAATGTGAGATGCTTTTGAAATTTGAAACCACCCCGCTAAAGGAGGAAGCAGTTTACCAAAACAAACAGGCAAACCAACATTGGGCTGAAACCTAAAGCATCCAAGAGGGAGACAGGGGCGGGCAACACTGTGCAAACATAGCTAACTAAAAAGGGACTTGACGGGTCTGAAAGCACCTAGAGCCACTGGATTTCGGAGGCAGTCTCCGAGGGAAAACTTACTGACATGATTTTTATCTCAATTCTAACTGCAGGCACATGGTTTTCATTTCTTCTGGCTCATCAATGTGAGGATGTAGCCTGTGTCCACCCCCGGGACTCCCTGGGGATTGGGCTCCTGGCACTGGGCCTAGTATGCAGGTGGGGTTAATAAATACTTGCTGGCAAGATGAGTGACCCAGTGAGCACAGGCAGAGCCCAGCTGGAGTGCCTCTTTGCAAAAGTTTATCTTTGAAATTTGCACGGAGTCAGATCTCTTCTTCCTGGTGTACAGTTTGCTTCTTTAGATCAGTGAACAATCATGTGACCATATGCCAGTCAAGAGAGCACCACTCCATGATCAATTAATTAATTAACTAATTAATTAATTTCCTTGCCATTCTCTGTCACTCTCCTATGATCTAGGCCAGCCACAGGCTTGTTCTCTCTTCTTACAGTTTTTATTAAAATTTTTTCATACAGTATGTTGTGATCACTGTCTTTTCCCCTCCCCCAACTCCTCCTGGAAGACCCCCTCCTCTCCCCAACTTTATGTTCTCTTTTTCTCATTCAAGAAGAAAAACCAAAACCACAAAAATGAAAATCAAAACAAGCAAAAGGCCAATAACATGCACACAAAAATGTTCAAAGAAAACAAAGTGAGAGAAAAAGTATTCACATCAGAATAAAGCCTCATGGAGTTCATTTTGTGTTGGCCAAGTACTCCTTGGCACGAGGGCTGTCCTGGAGTGTGGTGATGTGCCCACTGGTGTATCACTCCTTGGGAGAAAAGTGATGTTTCCTTTGCTGGTGGGTATTGACTGCAGATAGCTCCATGGTTAGGGATGATAGATACCCTATGTCTACTGCCTCCTCTCAGTGCTGGGACCCCACCTGGCTGTTCTTACAGTTTTTAAAAATCAGTGGAGAAATATATGTAACATAGGACTGGCAACATAGCTCAGCAGGTAAAGGTGCTTGCTGCTAAACCTGACAACATGAATTCAATCCCTGGTACCCACATGGTAGGAGGACAGAGCTGACTCCTGCAAGTTGTTCTCTGACCTTCACCCCTTACCATAGTAAAATTTACTATTTTAACCCCCTCCCTGTTGATACAGGGTCTTGTTATGTTGCCTTGGCTTCCCTGCAACTTGCTATGTAGACCAGGATGGCCTTGAACTCATGGGCGATCCTTCTGCCTCGCCTTTCTGTGTGCTGAGATTATAGGTGTGTGCCACCACACCTGGCTCTATTTCCGGACAGGTCTCATGTTTTAGTTCAGTCTTTCCTGAAACACTATACAGCCCAGGCTGCCTTTGAACCCAGGATGACCCTCTAAAGGCAGTCTGAGTTGCTATGATTACAGGCATGGACTACCACGCCTAGTCTCACCGTTTTTAAGTCCACAATTCAGTGGCATTAAATATATTTATAATCTTTGCAGCCATCACAGGTTTCTTCCCAGAACCTTCCCATTATTGTAAAGAAAAGCTGTACCCCAGTAAACCGTAACTTCATCCCCCACTGCCCAACAACGTCTATTTGAGTTGTATCTATGAATCTGCAGATTCCCAGCAACCTCTCACACATGGTGCCCTCTGTTTCTTTCCTTTCTGGCGTGTCTCATATGGGGTATCTCCAGGGTACATCTATGCTATGCTATTGCGGTGGTTTGAATGAGAAACGTCCCACACAGGCTCATGTATTTGAATACTTGGTGTTTGATTGGTGGCACAGTTGGGCAAGGCGGTGCAGCCTTCCTGGAGGAAGTTTGAAAGTTCATAGCCTTATCCTCCTTCCGGCTGTCTGCTTCCTGTGTGTGAGTGGGAATGTGATTCTCCAGCTTTCTGCTCTGTCATGCCATCATGGGACCACAATAAACTGCCAGTTGCTTTTGGTCATGCTATTTTATCCCAGCTATGGGAAAATAACCGAATAAACATGTACCAGAATTTCCTTTCTTTTAATGGATGCGTATTATTCCACTGTGTGTATTAGCTTGTATCTCGGCAGTTTATCAGACTCTTTGATGGCGCCCATCTTTTGGTGGCTAATGGAGAGTCATGATTTTATGAACGCTGGTGTATAGAGATCTGTCTAAGAGTCTGCTGTTATGTCTGCCCCCATGGTTTTGCCTCTATGCTGTCAAGTAGAGGCAATGAGCATACAGTGTGCTCCTCAGTTGACACAGCTTTCTTCATCTTGGCACGGCTCACTGAGATCTGCTTGCACTACCATATGTGCTGCGTTTTCTCCTGTCCTCTCTTCTCTCCTCCATTCCATCTCTCGAATGTTCCATGCTTAAACTCCTCTACCGTAGCAGCAGCTAAATACCTGAGGCAAGTGACTAAGAGCAGGAAAGGTTTGCTTAGGCTCTTGGTTTCAGTCTGTTATGGAGAACTCATACTAAAGTTTAATCCCTAGAACCCACATAAAAAAGCTGGTGAGATAGCATGTGGTTGTAGTCCCGGTGTTGGGAAGCAGACAGAGGAGGACCCTGGGGCTTTCTGGTCTACCTGGTGAATTCTAGGTCAGTGAGGAAACTTGTCTCACAAAACAAAGTAGATGACTTTTGAGGAATGACACCAGAGATTTTCCTCTGGCCTCTGCTCACATGAACAACTATGTGTGCCCCCTTCAATTCAATTCAATAGGATACTTTGAGCTAATTGTTTAAACACACAAGCCTGTGGGGGACATTTCTCATTCTGACTACACAGCTTTGCATGCATTTCATGCAGAAATGGCTTATAGCGTCCAGGAGCATGTGTAGATCCTATGTAGATACTACAACACCTTATATTTAGCACGATTGTGTGTGTGTGTTGGGGGCACTGTTTCCTCTGTCAATACCAAGGACCAAACTTAGGTCTGGCTTGTGTGGCAAGTACCTTTACCAGTTGAGCCATCTATTGGGCCATGGTCACTTTAGAGAAAGGACCTAGATTTTGTTATCAGTGGGACCCCTAGGGTCAGTTCCCTCTACACATTCAGGGGTGACACCTACACTACTTCCCTTTTTCCTCCCTGGAGAGCTTCAGATGCACCTCCTGATTGCCAACGCTTGAGCCTGGTAGATGGTATTATTCTTGCTATTTGACAGTTGACCTCACTTGGCCAGTGAGAAGCTATGGTCCTGCAGTCTAGGCTGCAGGGGTTACAGGGTAGGGGCTCACAGTGTAGGTGTGTTACTTCCAGACAAAAGGACCGAGCATTAGGCCTGTTTGCCAGAGTAAAGAGCTGAAGAAGCCTCCCATGTCTGAAGGCTCAGCCCCCAGTGGCCTGTGGGCTGTCTCACAGATGCAAAGCTATTGTTTGAAGCCGTGGCCCTGTGCCCTAACTGTGCTGACATCTGCAAGACTTTTCTGAGGAAGACAATGGGAGGCTAAAACATAAAACAACAGAGGCTTCTGTAAGACCCCATGGGTTGGAGCTGAAGGCGCCTGCCAGCCTTCTTGGGCAACGCAAGCTGGGAGGGATGCAGCAGGCCTGCACCATGCCTACAAACTGAAACTCCTGCAGTGTATGGTGAGAACCAATAAGACAAGCTTCTGAGGGCGGGAGAGAAGCAAATGGGAACATAGACTGCCCTTGCCTGTGGGTGCTGGGTATTAAACCTGCAAGAGCAGGAAGCTTCCCCATGGAGCCATCTCTCCAGCCCCAGGCTCTCTCTAATTTTACTATATTGTACCTGTATTCGTGGACATTCATTGTACATAGTTGTGGGTTTCATGAGGACATTTTTATTCAAATAGACTATGTACTTTGACTTGAGTTTGGTTTCCAGTACCCTATGCCAGGCAGCTCATAACCACCCATAACTCCGGTTCCAGAGGATCCAGGACCCTCTTCTGTCCTTTGGCTTTCTTGGTCACAAGCACTACCCACACACAGACACACATATACACATAGTTAAAAAATAATAAAAATCCATCTTAAAACTTTTCTGTAGATGTATTTGTTTCACGTGTATGAATGTTTTGCCGGTATGTAGGTACATGTACCATGTATATGGCTGATGTTGGTGGAAGTCGGAAGAAGGTATCAGTTACCCTGGAACTGGAGCTATGGATGGTTGCAAGCCACCATATGCATGCTAGGAACTGAATCTGGGACCTCTGCAAGAGTAGCAAGTGCTCTGAGCCAGCTAAAACAAATCTAAAACCAACAACAACCAGACAACTTTATGAAAGAAATTCCAGAGACCTGCTCTTGAATTTGGTGGGGGTGGATCAGCAAAGATGGTGGGGGCTCAGCTTGAGGTGTCCTGCATCTAGGCCCCCCTGCGTTCCTCTACTCAGTCTGCTTCTATTGATAGAGTGACCAGTCAGGACCAGAGACATCCCAGACATTTCTTGAAGAACCTGCCATGCGCCAGACAGGACACACACACACACACACACGCACGCACGCACGCACACACACACACACACACACACACATTGGGATTCATCTGCAGAATACAAATGAAATAGTTTTAGTGATTTTGAGAAAGCCTAAGGAAGACCAGGTGTGGTGGGGCACACCTGTAATGCCAGCCCTTGGGAAACTAAGACAGGAGGATTGAGTGTTACAGAGTAAGGGTCCAGCCCTTGGGAAGCTGAGACAGGAGGATTGAGTGTTACAGAGCAAGGGTACTTATAAAAGAAGAAGTCACATGAAAAAGACCAGCCCCAATCTGGACATTTAAACCGTGCTCCAAAGCCTGAGTTATCTCAACTCCTGACAGGAGGCTGGAGGAGGCTGCTCGGGGACTTTCCTCTCTCCTCTTGCTCAGAACAACTGGAATTCCTGCATGTGAAGACTGACTCTTGGCATCCAAGGGATTGTTTCCACAAGCACAGTAAGATCTGAGGAAAGCACAGACAGCCGACTACACTCCCCTCTATAAACCCAGAAGTAGGTGTCCACAGCGAACTCAGAAACACATGAGAGTCCATAGAGGCCACATGGGGGCAGTCATGAGGCACCTGGAGTGGTCCTGGAGGAGGCCCTGGGCACGGACCTGGAACTCCAATTCTCTTCCATAAAGTGCTAACAAGGGTGTCAGTGGGGACAGGAAAATCTGAAAATACACAAGGTGGTGGTCTCTCTGCCTGTCCCAGTGGCTGTGCTGGTTAGGTTTGTTTGTTGGGTTTTTTATTTTTTGCCAACTTGGTACAGACTAGGTTATCAGGGAACTTCAGTTGATATAGTGCCTACATGGGATTAGCCCATAGACAAGTCTGTGGGCTGTGGGACATTTTCTTGATTAATGATTGATGTAGAGGGCCCAGGCCACTGTGGGTGGTGCAATCCCTCAGCAGATGGTCTGGGTTTGTACAAGAAAGCAGATTGAGCAAGTCATGAGGACCAAACCAATAGGCAGTACCCCATCATGGTCTCTGCTTCAGCTTCTGCCTCCAGGTTCCTGCCTTGAATTGCTGTTCTGACTTCTCTCTGTGGTAGACTGTGATGTGGAAGTGTAAGCCAAATAAACCTTTCCTCCCTGAGTTGCTTTTGGTCATGATGTTTGTTACAGTAGTAGGAAGGAGACTAGCCCGGTGGCATTTAAGGTCACGTGAAACAAAGGATTTAAACAAGAGCCAGTCTCTCAACAACATACAGGAAAGGTCAAAGAGTTCATCAACGGTCACTCACTACACCTTAAATGAGAAAAGGTGACCCCAGAGACACACAAATGACAGGTCACAGCTATTTGAATGATGGGACCAAACTCTGAAAACAGCAATCCCTGGAGAAAAAACAATGAGACATCGTGGTCTTCTTAACAAGAAAGAAAGCATGGGGCCCAGGAGGGAGTGGCACGCATCTTTTTGAGTATTTAAAACAAACAAACAAACAAACAAACAAACAAATCCCACCAAAACCATTTGATTCCAAATTCACAGTTCTATGTGCAGCGAAAGCACCCTTGTGAAGTGAGAAACAGACATGTCCTTGGGTGAAGGAGACTGAAGGGGGTGGCCATTAGTTCAAAGCATGCCCAAGCCAACTCTGTAGGTAGAAGGAAATAAACACAGTGAGCAGAAGCACAGGTGGAGCTAGGGTACAGAGGCAGGGGGATCTCCATGAGTTTGGGGTCAGCCTAGTCACATAGCGAGTTAGAGACCAGGGTTATACAGTAGACCTATCTCAAGACCAACCCCAAATGCGCAGGTAAATAAGAGAGGTGCCATGACTCACATCTGTAATCCCTGTACTAGGGGACTCTGAGGCAGAGGGATTGCTGTGAGTCCAAGAAAGCCTGAATTATTAATGTTATGTGTTCTAGGTCAGCCTGGGCTAGAGTGAGATAGACCTCTGTGTCAAAGAAACCAGAATACAACAGGTCCCCCTTCCCTTAAGTTTAAAAGACTATAGCTTTATCGTTGAAGCCAAACTGATAACGCTGGCTAATGCAGTTCAAAACATAAATGCAGAAAACACTGACAGCAATTACATGGCAAATTTCAGAATGTGAAGATACGTGAAAGACCTTAAGAGTTTTAGATTTCATTTGATCTGGTAGAGGCATTCTGGCAAATAGTTTAGTGTTAAAAACCCAAACAAATATGTATTTACCATACAATCCAGCAACCATCCCTCTGGGCACTTAACTCAGAGAAATGAAATTTTATATTCACACAAAAAAACCAAAAACCTGCAGAGAAGCTATTTGTTATAGCCCCAAACTGAAAACAACTGAAATATCCAAGAGTGGGCGATTGATGGAACCGGCTGGGCTCCATTCAGGCCATGAAACGCAGTGCAGAGGGAAAAGGAATGAGCTATGGAGATGCGTGATAATATGGATGGATCTCAAAGGCATTGTGCAGAGTGTGAGCTGTTCTCAGAACGCTGCACACAGTACGAGTCCAGCCCGACAAGGCCATAAGATGACAAACCCAGGGGTGTGGGGAAGAGATCAGCAGACAGGGAGAGTGAGGGGGTTGGGATTACTTAGCTGTGTGCACTCATCATAGAGTGTACAGTAATCTATGAGTGTGACAGAATGACAGAACTGGAGCCAGATGGAGCCAGAATCAGCTTCCTGGAGTGACGCTGTTCACAGTCACAGGATGCCACTGCTAAGGGACTCTGGGGAAGGGACAGGGGGCCTCTATGTACTTTTTTAAAAAAATTTTTTAGGTTAAAATATGTATTTGCTTCTAATTATTTGTACTCACATATTCCTGCTTGTCTGTATGTGTACCACATGCGTGCACTACCCAAGAGAACATTGAATTCCCAAACCTGAAGTTAGAAGTGGCTGTGAGCTGTCATGTGGGTGCTGGGGATTGAACCTGGATCTTCTGGAAGAGTAGCCAGTGCTTTTAACCACTGAGCCATCTGCCCAGCTCCTTGTTTTTTATTTTTATCTGTATGCATGTGTGCTTATGAGAGTTTATGTATATTTATGCAGGAGCCTAGGGAGGCCAGAGGAAGGCATTGGGTCTCTTGGAACTGGAGTTGCAGATGATTGTGAGCCAGCATGTGGGTGTCGGGAATTAAAGCCAGGTCCTCTGCAAGAGCAGCGAGTGCTTTTAAATGCTGAGCCGTCTCTCCAGCCTGCAATTTAAAAGAATTATGTGTGTGAGACTGTATGACACACATATGCCACATGTGTGCCCTTGGGGCTAGAAGAGAGTTTTGGATCTCCTGGAGCAGGGATTCCAGGCAGTTGTGAGAACTGAACTCAGGTCCTCTGGAAGAGCAGGACTCTTAACCACTGAGCCATCTCTCTAGCCCCAGACTCTTTCTACTTTTCCTATATTGTATTTTTATTGGTGTATATTCATTGTACATAGTCACAGGCTTCCTAAAGAGATTTCATTCAAGTATATTATGTATTTGACCAGAATTATGTATTTGTCCTCTCCTTTCTCTACAGTTTCCTTCTTTTCTCATGATAGGCTCACTTTTGCTTTATATACAGGCTATAAAAATATATAATAGAATTATAATATATTAAAGTACGCATGCCACTTTTTGATTTATTTTTAAAGCACAGTACTTCTCTTCTGTAGAACTCGTCTTGGATTTGCTCTTGGGACTGCAGGTTCAAGTGTTCTTCCATGTTCCAGGGAGTCACGGATGCTGGCACCCTCCTAGCTGCATCTCTTCATAGCCTTTGATTCTTTTATGGTCTGCTGGTGTGTTTCTGAAGTAGCTTTCTCAAGTCTGGTGAATCTCCTGGAAATGGTTTTCCTTCTTGATTCTAGAAAGACACAGCTGAAGGAGGACTTCTTGAATGGGGCTTCCTCTTCACATTCTGTCAGCACAGGTCCACCGTCTGACGATGCTTAGGATACGGTGATGGTGAGGCTGTCTTGCTATTGGATACTTGGCAGACACAAGAAACCTTGCTTACTGTGTACTTATTTTTCTTGAGTGTTTGCTTTGTTGCTCTTCAATTAATTTCATTTGTTATTGGTGTGCACATGTGTGCATATGTGTGTTTGTGTGGGGGTGTGTATATGTGTGTGAATGTGTGAGTGTGTACTGTGTGTGTACACTTGGGGGGGCACGCACTCCTGTCATGATGAATATGGAGGTCAGAAAACATCTTTCAGGAGCCTTCTCTCTCTGTCCATCATGGAATTTGAAGACTGAACTTAGGTCTTTGGGTTTACCCGAGAAGCTTTTTGTCCACTGAGCCATCTTGCTAGCCCCATTACTTGGGTCTTTAAATTAAAATATCTTACTACATGAAATGAAAGGCTTCAATTTATCTTGAACTCAATGAATCCTTTGATAGAAAAGTGAACGCTTTTCTTGTGTAGAGAAACTTTTTAATGGCGTTTAATCAATTACATCTCTACCGTTTGGTTTTTTTTCTCATTTATTTATGACCACACAGTTGTCCAGGCTCTACTTAAGAGCAGGGCACTGTGCCATGCCCTGAGAATTCAGGAGGAAGTAACACACAGCCTTTGATCTCACCAAGCTTTAAAAAGCCCAATGGGAAAGGCGGACAGCTGACTGACCAATTATAACAATGAGTGATAGGAGCTGTAAGAACTCAGATGGCAGGGGTGGGGTGGGGGGGTGGTGCCTCTGAGCCCACAGCAGCAGGGAAAGTCCTAACCTATATGAGGGCTGGGAAGGGAACACAGTTAGCAGAAAGTTCCAGGTAGGAGAATGGCATTCTCAACAGGGCTGGGCACACACAGAGAGAGTTTGTGGAAGCTCAGGAGGGAGAAATAAGCTCTGTGGCATCATCTGGGATGGATGTGGGTGACATCACAATCAGTAGACCCACTCTGCTGCCTTTTGCAGGTGGCATGGGGTTCTGGAGCTGCCTATGTCCCCTACAATCCACCATGATGCTTCCTCCCTTCTCCAGGCAAGGCCTCAACTCTATAGCCCAGGCTCTCCTAGAACTCATTATATAGCCTAAGCTAGCCTTGAATTCATGCCAACCTGCTTACCTCGGCCTCCCTAGTGCTAAGATCACAAGCTACCGCCACCCGTAGTGTTCCTGGATCTGTTCCAGTTTCTCTGCTCCAAGTGTGACTTTCATGCTGTGTGCCAGCCGCCAGCAGGAGGCCCTTTAGAAATGCTGGACTCAGGTTCTGCAGTGGTAAGAATCAGCATTTGTACAGAGAGAACCATCTAAGGAGAGTGCAGGGGCCTAGTGTGGTCACAGCAGTGGCCTGATGGTTTCTCATGGGGAGTCGGCCCTGGGCCAGGATGAAGGGACTTTAGTATTCTTCCAACAGTACTGAGAGTAAGCAGGTACCTAGTGTGGGAGATGTGTAAGTGCTCTGATGGCAGGAGTGTGGATTCATGTCATTACCAGCATCCAGTAAGTGGGGAAGCATCCTGGCTGGCATAACTATGCATATTCTTTAAAAACCAACCAACCACCAATGACAAAGACATTTTGTCTGTATAGGAAGAGAGCCAGCCTCCAAAGTATGACCTGGGTCTGCTGTGTTGGATAGTGACACCCCACAAGCCTTCTGGAAGCAGAACAAAAATTTACCCAGTTCACCTGTTCTTGTTTTGGTATTGTTGACAGCAGTGTTCTTGTTTATGCGGAGTGGCCATATTGTGTATATTATTATCATTATCGTTGTGTGACATTGTTATTGCTTGGGTGGGTGGGAGTGTTGTTTGTAGAGTTCTTGTTTGTGGTTTTGTCGTGTTGTTGGTAGCAATGGTCTCCTTAGGGCTCTTGCTTGTATTTGGTGGTAGGTGGTGCTGTTATTGCTATTGCTGGTGTTGTGTGGTAGTGTTTTGGTGGGTGATCATTTTGGTATTGTTGGTATTGCTGTTATTGTTGGTGGCAGTGTTGCTTTGGTGCTGGTGTGTGTGTGTGTGTGTGTGTGTGTGTGTGTGTGTGTAGACAGAGGGGTTGAAGTGCAGTGTGCTGAGAGGGACACAGGTGTTTGGCTGTGCCTGGGTTACATGAGAGCTGCTTCCTTCACACCAGCCAGTTAGGCTGTTTGGATTCTGCCTTCGACCCAGACAGGAAAGAGTTAAAATCCACAGTCTGCCCACCTGCTTGGTACAATCACAAGTCTCCCACTGCCGACCTCATCAAGCCCTTCAGTGATGGATCAGTTACTTTTCTATGGCTGTGATAGAACACGGGGACCAAGGAAACTTACAGAATGGAGAATTTGTTCCAAGGGAAGTGTGTGTGTGTGTTTGTGGGGGACATGATGGCTGGAGCAGCAAACTGAGAGCTCACATCTTCAGCCAGAAGCAGGAAACAGACAGAGCAAACTAGAAATAGCTTGAATCTTTGAATTCTCAAAACTTGCCTCCCATGACACACACAAGGCCACACCTTCTAAGCCTCCCTAAAACAGTGCCATCACCCAGGAGCAAAGTGTTCAAAGACCTGAGACTATAGGGGACATTTCTCATTCAAACCACCCAAGTGGCCTGGGGATAAGCCTGCCTTGCTGGGTGAGCGACAGTGGCTGGGCTGCAGATTCTGTGTTCATGTGGCTAAGAACACACTGATCTCTGTCATAGTTATAGGCCAACCGCTAACTATGGCCCCTACATACTCAGTATCAGGCTGTCTGCTCTGTGAGCCTCTTTCTCCTGTAGCTTCTTAGGGCCTGTCCTGCAGGAATGTCACCTGACTCGGCTCCATCGCTTTTCAGGACTGGCTTGCTTGGTCCAGATTTCTTCTCCAGGACCATACATCCTCTCTTCTGAGCCACCCATAGCTGGGACACTGTGCTCTCTCTCTCTCTCTCTCTCTCTCTCTCTCTCTCTCTCTCTCTCT
>JANHMN010000002.1:61601881-61611973 GCA_030674055.1 Rhabdomys pumilio
AGAGAGAGAGAGAGAGAGAGAGAGAGAGAGAGAGAGAGAGAGAGAGAGCAATAGAGATGGAACTCACTCTTCTGGCAGTCCACTCTGTGACAAAGCTGTCAATTTACTCAGAAGAGTATAACTCCAGTCACTATCCTTTCTCTACTTTGGGGATTAACTTTCTCAAACAGGAACTTTAGAGAACACAGCATCATGATACTCAAGAGGAAACTGAGGTCCAGTGATGGCTGCCAAAAAATGGGCCCGCCATCTGGATCCCTAAGCTGTCTGGTGACCCTAAGTGTTACAGGATTAACACTCATCTCAAATGGGAGAGACTCCCTCCTTTCCGGAGAGGCAAGCTGGAGCTTGCAGAGACTGAGTGGGCAGGGGAAGGAAGGTATATAGCTGTGGCCTCAGGTCTTCCTTAAGTAGCCGATGATCCAGAGTGTCAAGCACCAAGAGGTGGAAATGTCCCTTTACACAGTGATGCCTGGCAGAGTTAAATGACTTTCTTACTGTTACATGGCGGTTAGAATCTCCCTCTATGGATCTCCCTTCTCAGCTGCTCAGGTTTAAGGTAAGTCCAGGCTATCCTGCTGTCTTGAGGACCTAAGTCAGACAAGCCTTCCTTGCAGGCCAGCGAGCATGCCTTCATGCTAGAGGCAAGCATTACTTCCTCTGCACCGGTGCCAGGGCAGCCAGCAGTCCTTTGCAGGACTGAGGCCACCGGCTTTGACAATGCTTGTTAAAACAACTTCGCTGCATTGGGCATGGAATGGTCAGTGAACTGAAAATTTGTCCTGCCTGCCTGGGATTCTGGGGCAAGTGCTGTGCTCCATGGGACGCAGGCCTGGGAAGCACTAGGGTTTGCAGAGAAACCCTTTGATCCAGGGTCCAGGGTGTCCTGGGTGTGCTGCTGCCCGGGAAAGGCCATAAAGTGAGCCAGCCGGTCAGTGGGAGAGCTGAGCAGCTGTCACCAGGGGGCCTGCGGGTCAGGACTAACAGTCCCTGGCGTTCTTCCTTAAAACACAAATTCCCCAATAAAACCTGAACTATCCGTAATGAGACTCAGGCTCTGACATTGCCAGCTGGGCTGCCATGGGATCACTTATATTCCCAGCTTTAAACCAGCATCCCTGTCATTCTCCAGGACTGTGATGAGCACTTGGTGAGCTCTCGCTTGTAGAGACATCCTGCTATGGAGGTTTAGTAGGCAGCAGAGAGACTCTTCATTCCAGACACCTATGGGGTGGTGTGGTTCTCATCTTCTCTGGAGATGACTTGGGAAAAGGCAAGAACAGAGCCTGCCTGGGGAAATCCAAGCCCGTTTCCTCTTGCTACTCTCATTTCTCCGGGTGTGTGACTTCCTTCATTGTAAAATGGAGACAGTATGGGTCTGGCGAGGTGACTCAGTGGGTAAAGGTGCTTGCTACTGAGTCTGAGGACCTGATTTCGATCCCTGAGCTTCACATGATCTAAAGAGCTGACTCCCACAAGTTGTCCTCAGACTTCTGTATGAGTGCCATGGCATTTGCATGATGCTCAATCATCCATCCATCCATCCATCCATCCATCCATCCATCCATCTATCAATGCAAAAAAATTGAACGTGTATACTAGGGCTGAGGAGAAGATTAAGTTGGTAACATGTTTGTGAGGGCCTGAGTTGGAGGTCCCAAGATCTGGGTGTGATGGTGTTCTCTTATAATCCCAGAGCTGTGGAGGTGGAGGCAGGTGCATCCTGGGGCTCTATGGCAAGCAAGCCCAGTCTACTTGATGAGTTGTGGGACAGTGGAGACCCTGTCTCAGAAAGGACAAAGGAAGAGAGTGCCTGCAGAATGGCACCTAAGGTTGCTCTTTGTCCCTGAGCATGCTCGTGCACACATGTGCACACGCTCACGTGCTCACATACACATAATGACTGTCTGGCAAGACTATGGAGAAGAGGAAAATGTGAAGCCATCTATAAAATCAACAGCCCTGTGTATAGCATTGCCATCTTCTAGTCCCATATTGGTCTCAGTTTCCTTATCTGCCCAGAGAGGATATTAATATTGACATCACGGGGCTCTGGTGAGCTGGATGGAAATCAAAAGAGATGTCAGCCTTGGGAACGGCTAACATATGTCTGGCATGCAGTGGGTGCTCAACGGATGTGGAGATCAGGTCGTGAAGGTTGCCAGGAGGGTCGAGATGAACCAGAGGGCCATCTGCAGTTTCAAAGCAGGCTGCAGAGCACAGGGCATCTGCCTCCCATTACCAGCCCCTTCCTTATCTGTGCTCAAATTTTATTTGTAAAGATGCTTTGGAAATCAGCCAACTGAGAAAGCTTGCCATTTTCATGTTCCCCCAAAAATGGTGGCAATGGCGTCTTCTCCTGCAGCCTGTCCACAGTTAACCGAGGGCAGGAGCCAGCTGTGACTCACTCCTGGGTGACTCCATCAGTGGGATCATCCCACCGAGTCCAACATGGAGAACAGACATGGTCTTCTCTTCTAGCTGCAGTGTAGGGGTGACACTGGTGGGGCTTGCATTTCTGAGCCTTGTGTTGGTGGGACTGTAGAACTTGTGGCTTGGTGGGGTTAGGATGGGTGATAAATACTTAAGTTACCAGGGTTGGGATGCAGCTCACGGATGGAATGCTTGCCTCACATTCCCAAGGGACCACAACAACATAATGAAACGATAAAAAAATCTCTTTAGGAATCAGCTGCTTTGTGTGTAATTAGTTACCTTTGTACAAAGGAAACTGGAAATGAGGAGGAAAAAAAAAACCCACCCTCAGTTCACCATGCTATGAGTATGTTTATCCACGACTATTCTACCACTGAGAAAAAGCGCCACAGAGTTCCAGCTGGGCAACCGCCTTTTGGAGTCTTGTGCTTCTTGTGTTGACTCTGACTGACAGTTCTCCAAATGACTCCTTCATCATGATATCCTCTTTATCAATGGCTGACCCATCATGACCCTTTGGGCCACTGTGTTCTCTCATGCATACACCCACAGCTTCTGTAGGACCCCACCTATGTGCTAATAGGCTCAGGGTGCACTTCCTTTCCTTGCTAAGACCCACCCCTTTAGGTGACAAAGCCTACTACCACCCCTGCAGTATGTGACCTCCACTGCCTTCCCTACTGGCCCAGATATGAATCAGCTATTTACAGATTTCCGAGTAAGTCACAGACCAGGAGAAAATATCTGTGCGGGAATCACAACAAATGAAGAACTGCGGCTTCAAGTATACAAAGAACACTTCCAAGTTAACAATAAGAAAACAAGAGACGAAGTTAAAATTGTTAGCAGAGGCCTCCATATATGACAGGGGTTAGCACAGGCCACATATATGACAGGTCAGCTTCATGGACATCTTGACTAGTGTGGAATCACCCAGGAGACACACCTCTGAGTGTGTCTTTAAGGGTGTTTCCAGAGAGGTTCAATGAAGCAGAAAGACATATCATAGATGTGGGTGACACAGTTCTAAGGGGTTGGAGTTTTAGACCAAATGAAAAGCAAATGAAAGCGTTCATTCATTTCTCTCTCTGTCTACTGTGACAAGCTTTCTTTGAGTCCCGCCTTCCCTGTTGTGATGGGCTGCTATCCCCTTTAGACCATGAGCTGAAACAAACCCTCCTTTAATTTGCCTTTGTCAGGTTCCTGTTGTAGCAGCATGAGAATGGAGGGAAGTAGCTACTAAAAATATTTGCATTGCAGAGGGAAAGTCAGCACACGTTCTCAGTAGGAGGCAGAACAATGAGACTCACTGGATGGGCCAAGAGCAGGTAAGGATGTGGAGCACTGGGGACTCTCACCGTTGCTGACTGGAATGCAAAACGCAAAATAGGATTGAATGTTATTCAATCCCCCAAAGAGATGAATCATCAGGCTGCACAGACATAGCACACAGGTCAATAGAAAAGACTGAGTGGAAGAAGCCAATCTGAAAGGAGAGATGCTGTAAGAGTCAGTCTAGATGCAGTTCTGGAAAGATCCAAATGATGGAGACAGTGAAGAGGTTAGTAGATGTGGGGTGTGTGTGTAGGGGGGAGGGGTGACTGGGCAGAGCAGGGGGAATTCTTGTTTAGGGCATAAACTGTTGTGTGTGACACTGTACTGGAGGCCCACATATTCCCCCACTAAGAGCACAACACCACAGTGAACCTGAACGTGAATTCTGGACATTGGGGGATCGTGTAGGAGTGTTGGTTCATCAGCTGTGGTGAATGTTCTCTGGCAGGAGTATTGGCAACAGGACACTGTGCATGAATAAGGGCTAGACCTTTTTTGCCTGCTTTGCTTGTGAGCCTAAAAGTACTATATAATCTAAGAACTCTGGGGCCACCAGACTTTCAGACTTTGTCACCTACTTACCTATGCGGCAATATCCAGGAGACCTACACTTCTGGCAACCTGTCTCACTTTGGGATGTGAACCAGAGAGTTTTGAATTTAGCGAGGTGGGCAGTGTGGTGGCATCTGTGATGTCTGGCCTGCCATTTTTGTGAAAGTTGCATTGGATCTGATCCTTCCAGGGGCACTGGGCTCACCTTGGACCCATGCAGGAACAGGGAGGACCAAATCAGATCCAATATGGCTTTCATGAAGGAGGCAGGCCAGACCCTACCGCTGCCACCACACTCCCCACTAAAACCCTCCCTCTCATTTTATACTGTCCCCAACTCCAGCTCCTCCTTGGGATGGCTGCCTTTCCTGGAACAGTCCTGGAATGTCAGCCCCACCCCCACACCGAGTCAAACGTTTTCATTTAACTCTCAGAACAAGCAAGAGGGATTATTACCCTTATATTACAGACAGGAAAACCAGGTCAGAGAGGATCAGTGCCATGCCTGTAGTGTAACAGACATAAAACAGCAGGCTCCACAAACCCAGGTGGATCAAACGTCAAATATTAAACAGTTTATGATGGCATGTGCCTATAAACCTAATATTGGCGAGGGAGAGGCAGGAAGGTCAAAAGTTCAAGGTCATCCTGAGTTACATAGCAAATCTGGAGTCAGCCTGGGATACATGAGACCCTGCTTCAAAGGATGGGCGTAAGTGTATAGTGTACAGAGGTGCCCACAGCATTGCCTTTCCCTTCCCCCCTCCTCCCCCCTCCCCCTCCTCCCCCCTCCTCCCCCTCCTCCCCCTCCTCCCCCTCTTCCCTCTCCTCCTTCTCCTCCTCTTCCTCACCGACCTATCTTGAGTTCTATACACGAATGGCTGTATGTATGCAGATCTTAGAAAGGTCAAGTTCTCAGTTCTGCCAAGTTGACACTCAGGTGTCGACAGTCATCTACTTATTTAATAAGTGTCTAATTAATTTATTAAGTGTTTATTTAATAAGTGTCTATTAATTTAATAAGTGTTTAATTAAGACACTTATTAAATAAGTGTCTTAATCACGTTCCTGTTGCTCTAACAGAATACATGAAGCTGGGTAATTTATAAAGAAAGGAGGTTTATTTTGGCTCAGGGTTCTGTTGGAGGTCTGAGACGGAGGCGGCCACATCTGGAGAAGGCCGTGGGCTGTTTCAGGATGGGTGAGAAATGTTAAGGGAAGCGGGTGTCACACAAGAGAGGAAATGGTAAGTTTGCTTTACTACTCCTCACTCTGGAGATAATGATCCAGTCGCTTGAGGGTGTGAACTCAAGGGGTCACTTGTGACCCAAGCACCTCCCTTCAGGTCCTGAATGACAACACCAAGAAGGAGTCAAGTCTCAAGCGCTCTATAGGAGTTTGGGTTGTGCCAACCTATTGAAACCACAGCAGCAAGAATCCTGAGCATCTGCCCGATCCTGACCCGTCCCCAGCAGGGAGAACCTTTTCTCCCCATCTCCCCACCGACCTCCTTTGTGCCTGGCTACTGCTGTTTGGAAGGCACTGTCTACTTCTTCTAGCCCCTTGTGGTAAGATGAATGACGTTTGTGAGACGGGACTTGCCTGTGGGGTCAGTGTCTCTCCATCAGGTCAGCACATGCCCACACTCGTTCAGATTCCCAAGGACACACAGATAGGCCTTGCACAATAGCCAGCAGGGTGAGTGTCTACACCTCACAGGCTCCAAGAAGGAGGACTCAGAAGCCCATTGGTTGGGATTTGAGATAGTTCACCTTCATTTTCATCCTTGACAGGATTGAGAAGTGCCCAGGAGACAGACGAGGCACACTCATTACTGGGCTATGTCTGTGAGGTAGTTTTCATTGGATTAACTGAGGACAGCCAATTAATTGGATTGCCTGAATGTGGGCAATGTGGGGAGGGATTCCAGACAGGATAGATGGGGAAGAAGGAGTGGCCAGCTGAGGGCTGGCAGTTGCCTTTCTCTGCTCTGTGGTTGGCCATGCCGTGAGCTACTTCTTCCTGTCATTCTCTTCTGAGATGTACTAGACTCTCTGAAACTGTGAGCTGAGGTGAATTGTCCCTCCGTTTGTCTTGCTGTAGTGATGTAAGAGAAACTAATAAAGAGCCCAAGCCTTTCCCCTGGCCCCGCGTGCCCACGATGAGACACCTGGATCCATTAGAAGCCTGGTCCATTTTCCACTCAAGTACCAGAGAAGAGAAAAAGAGGGAGCGGGCATCCTCAGCCATGGTGTGCTACAGGCATCCAGGGAGGACTTCTCTCTGACACAGTGGCCAGTGTCAGGGCCTGCAGAGCATGGGGTTAGGAGTTCTGTGGAACAAACCTAGTCAGAATGACAGGAAGCCAAGGCTAACCTCTAGGATATTTGCCTCTGCAGTCTGTTCCTCATCCCTGGGAGGATGAGGATGATTAATGTTTCGGAAGGCCTCTGCAGCCTCTCCTGGGGTCTGGACACTGGAGCTGCTGTAGGGCATGGGGACAATGCTTAGTAGATGGCTTCTTAGGGCCAGAATCTATGCCTGGTACCCAGGGCTTTCAATCCCCCAGAGCTAGGATGGCAGCCATTTCTGCTGATCTTATTGTGCCGGTGCTGGGACAGAGCATGGCCTGGGCTTGGGAGCTAGGATTGTCATCAGGGCCAGGCTGGGAAGCTGGGACAAGACTGTCGCTCTCTTGGCCTATGGTGATTTTTGCAGACACAATTTTTCATAGGTCAAGATTTTAACTTCTCATTTGCCCACGTTGACCTGCAGAGGCAGAGGCTGTCAGCCCTGAGTCCTAGGCCCCCCAGTGCTCCTGAAGAGGGGGAGGGAACTGATGCTGTCCCTTTCATATTCTGTGTCCTGAGAGCCAGCAATACATATATTGGCAGGTTACCATGTGGGCTTCCTGGGTGCCCCTCCTCAAGGCAGAGTCACCAGACCTCAGCAGAGTGTGGGGTACAACGCTTCCTGCTGCTAGAGTGTCTGGTAGAGGGGCACAGTTATGCTTTCTAGAGACTGGAAAGCACACAGTAGGCATGCAGGGCTTGACAGGTATCTCAAGGACTTCTCTTCCAGGCTTACAGGAGAAGGACACAGGAACTCATCCCGACCAGGTCTGCCTGCTCTATCTCCTGTATCATATCCCACTCTCTTTTCTCTGTACTCCACAAAGGAAAGGGCCTTTCCTTCCTTTTTCTATAGAAACAGTCACTGCTTGGTAGACCTAAATCCTGCAGTTATCTAGGTGTAGGGTCCCCATGGTTTTAGCTAACCCTTCTCCCGCATTGTCCTGCTCTCTGAGACCTGTGAACCCACCTCTACTATCCCTTCAATTTGCTTCCTATGATGATGTCAGAAAAATCTTCTAGAAGACCACATGGCCCTCTCTTTCTATACCATGTTCCATGGTTCCCCACTGTCTACTGAGCACTGTCCAGGTATCCCAGCTCCCTTTAAAGGGTCTATAAAAGGGCTTTAATTTCCTTTTATTTTATCCCCTGGCCTGGCTTTAAACCCCAACATTCACTCCACAACTCCCCGGGCCAAAACTCTGTTCTTGGTGTTCCTCTGCCCCCATCAGGCTTCTCTTTCCTCACTTCCTGTCCAGGTAGGCTATAGAGTCAGCTTCCATGCCCACTTCCCATGGGTGTGTTCAGTCAAGCAAGCCAGCCTGGTATTCCTTCTCCTTGGGCACACCTGGAGGGATACGTGTGCATCGTGCCAGCAGTTGAATTTTAAGAGCATTCAATATTTGCGGGTGGAGCTATCAACCAGATACCTAGAGGCAGAAGGCCCTGTATTCATTTCCTGTTTCCCGGAGTTGGCTTCTTAATATTCCTCCTCCTGAGAGTAAGTAATCACAAATGAGGAATTTCTTCTGTGAGCAGTTAGCAAAGCCGCACGGTGACCTCTCAAGTGTCCCACTTCTTGCAACCCTGCCCACTGCAACTCTACCACTTGGTGATAAGGATTCCAGAACAGTCACATTTCAAAGCATATGAATGGCAGTGGTTACACAACCCCATCCTCTGTCTGCTGGAAAGGCCAACGGACACCTGGGAATTAAAAAGAGCGGTTCTGAGAGCTTGATTCTCCCATACTGTCAGTGCCCAGGCTTGTCCACCTCTGGGGAAACAGTCAGGACATGTGTGCCCACGTGATGAGCACACACGGATATGGGCATGTGAGGGATGCTGGGGCTTGTCCCTGATCTCAGGCAGGGGTGAGAGAGAGGCGAGCTGCTATGGATGGTTCTTTTCCATGGAACTTGGGAAGTAGGGGCCCTGAGTGAAATGGGAAGAAAATGAGCTGCTTCATTTGGTGCTGTTGTGCCAGGCCTTGGGTCCTGGGGATGCAAATGCTCACACCATGCACATGTGTGGCCTAGTGAGCAAAGAACAGCCTCACTCAGAGAGCCAGGTGCACCCAACAAGTGCACCGGATGCTGGCGTGTTGGTATAGATGTGCGAGGGTGAGTAGCACATGCAGGGCACAGAGCAGGGAGAAGCCAGGGCAGAGAAAGGAGGCAGAACCTTTCTCAGAACAGATGCTGAGGAGGTGAGGGGTGTGAGCAGGTGTGGGGTGTGAGGAGGTGTGGAGTGTGGGGAGGTGTGGGGTGTGAGTAGGTGTGGGGTGTGAGGAGGTGTGGGGTGTGAGTAGGTGTGGGGTGTGAGGAGGTGTGGAATGTGGGGAGGTGTGGGGTGTGGGGTGTGGGGAGGTGTGGGGTGTGAGGAGGTGAGGGAGACAGGAGCCCAGAGATGGCTTGGCTGGCTGATGAGAAGCAGGGCATCTGTCTGCAACGCTCAGGACCAATTCTGATGTTATCTGGCAGGGTGTGGTCTGTGTCATGATGCTTTTAGAAAGCCCATTTGGGTGCTGGAAGCTATAGACACATAGAAAGTTGTGGAATGTAGCTGCCACAGTGAAGTTTCACCGTGATTGGCTACGCAGTTACAGCTAGAGGTGTTCACATCCTGATCGGCAGAGACAGTGAGTGGGACCATTCCTGACATAAATGATACCATATATCACTAAAAAAGGTTAAGGTAATGGATTTTTTAAATAATGTTTTAGATTTATTTTATTATTTTGTGTGTATTTTTTTATGCATGTATTTATTTCTGTGCCTGCACATGTGCCTGGAATCTAAGGAGGGTGTGAGCCTCCATGTGGGGCCTGGGAATCAAACCTGTGCCCTTTGTAAGGAATTGTCTCAACCACTGAGTCGACTCTCCAGCCCTAACATAAGGAATTTGGGGTGGAAAGTTGTTCTGGGTTATTTGGATTTCACCTGTCATCAGAGAAGTCCTTATGTAAGGGAGGCAGAGGGAGGGCACATGCAGGAAAGAAGATGACAAAGCAGATACTGGAGTATGCAGCCACAACCCAGCTGGAATCCCAGCAGTCACTGGGACATGGAAAGGCAAAGAATGACCTCGGGTCTAGGAGCTGGCTCAGTTGGAAAAGCTCTTGCCTGGTAAGTGTGAGTTCTCAACTCTGGACCCTAGAGTCCATGTAAAAAGCTGGGCACAGAGTGGTGAGATGGCCCAGTAGGAGAGAGTACTTGCCACAGGGTGATGAGATAGCCCAGTAGGAGAGAGTGCTTGCTACTATATCTGACCTGAGTTTGATCTCCAGGACCCATATGTGGGAAAGAGAGAGAATTGACTCCTGCAAGTTGTCCTCTGACCTTTACAGAGGCATCATGGTACTGCCAACACACACACACACACACACACACACACACACACACACACACACACA
>JANHMN010000002.1:61611983-61644944 GCA_030674055.1 Rhabdomys pumilio
CACACACACACACACACACACACACACACACACACACACACACACACGGTAATAAAATGCTTTTAAAAAGCTGGGCAAGGGGAAGCGTGCCTATAGTGCAAGGTAGAGTCAAGTGGATCTCTGGAGCTCCCAAGCCAGCGAGCCAGCTCTGTGTGGTGAAGTTCCTGGCTGCTGCGAGGCCTTCTCTTAATTAAAATGTGGAAGATGCCAGAAGAACATTCCCTTCATGCACGCACAAGTGCATGAGTGCATCTATATGCATGCACTACACACACACACACACACACACACACACACACACGTAGACAAAGAGAAGGAGAGAGGAACAGAGAGAGGGAAAGAGGGACAGAGTGAGCATGGGGAGGGGAGAGGGAACAAAGGGAGAAAGGGAGAAAGAGGAGGGGGAGACAGAGAGGTTGTCCTTGGAAAATGTACGAAGAGCCAGCCCCACGGACACCTTGATTTATTCTTGTGAACCTCATTTTGGGTTTCTTGTCTCCAGAACTTTAAGAGAGTAATCACGTGGTGCTTAAAGCCACTAACTGTGATCGCTCTGGCGACAGGATCTAACCCAGACCCCATTGAATGGATACACACTCTCAACTACAGTTGTCTCTCTCTGAGAACTACATCAAAATTGAGTGTGCTCACTTCATCTTAGCACACCAAACATGGAACAGGGAGGAAAGTAGCAAAGACTTCCTAAGGGCAAAACGTGGTAGTTGATGAGAAATCCATGAGAAGGCTTAGAAATATGAGAAGACTGGGCTGGGGTGTAGCTCAGAGGGAGAGGGCTTGCCAAATATATACAAGGCCTTGGGTTTCACCCCCAGCAACATACACATATGTGCATGCACACACACACACACACACACACACACACACACACACACACGCGCACGCGCACGCGCACGCGCATACATGCACGCACATGCACGCACGCACGCCTCATACATGCACATACATGTATACACACACATACACAGTTTATTGTAAGAAGGACAATGAACTGTCCAGTGAAGGCCTTGGGATGAGACCTGGAAAGGCCTGAGTCCTTCCTGTGGAGTCTGTCCCACTCCCCTGATATAAGCATTTACTCACTTAGAAGCTCCTGCACCCCATCATTTGGGATTCCTATCAAGCACCCCATCATTTGGGATTTCTATTAAGGCGTCCTTACCACCAGGCCTGGTGTATTCAATCACTGTCGGGACTGAACTCAACCCCCAGGCCCTTCTCCCGGGAAGTGGGGCTGAAAGTCTGGACCCTCTAATCCTTCTAATTCTGCCTTGGCTCCTCTGGGGCCAGTCTCATCCTGGAGCTAAGGGCCCTGAGGCACCAGATGTCCTAATTAGCATACAAAAGGCACTTTTACCATTCTGAAGAATTCCACCATTTCAGAAGTGGGGTGCCAGGAACCCATAGAGACTAAATATTTGTTTTTTTTTTTATGACATCATACTCTTGTCATTAAGCCTTTGTATGGGAAGACTTGTGCCCTCCCTTAAATTGAATTACTGACCCCTGGTACCTCACATGGTGACCATACATGGAGACAGTTGTTTAAAGAGTAGATTAGGTTAATTTGAAGCCACTGGGGTGGCCATAATCCAATATAACTGATGTCTTTAGAAGAAAAGGAGATTAGAGCCCAGACACATGCAGAGAGTCAGTTGTAGGAAGACGAATGAGGAGCCCGCCACCTACTAGCCTAGGAGAGGTCACAGTGATGGCTACCTTCACCTTTGACCTGTAGTCTCCTGTACTAAGAGAGAACAGATTTTGTTTTTTCCCCCAAATCCCCACCCCCAAACTGTGGTTCTTTGCCCCAGCAGTCTAGAAAAAAAAATATTCAACCTTACAGCACTGGCAGTGGGTACCACGTCATCTACCTGCAAAACAGTCAAGGCTTAGAGAGAGGTTCAGTAGGCTTCCAGTGTTACACAGAGATGCTCAAAGCCACAAGGCATGGGAACAGTGGTCCTCTCTTTACTGCTAGGCTCTGCAGCTTCCTGGCTTCCTTAGCATGTGCTCCTGGGCCCAGACCTCCACTCTCTGGGACAGATGCTGGACCACAAGTGATTCTACCAGGCCAGTTCCATGGGGCAGGGCAACACAACAAAATGCCCGGTCCTAGACCTGAACATTAGCTTCTGCCACTTGGTGACTGACTGGTGAGAGACCCATTACTCATGTCTGAATGCTTCCTCTTGGTTCACACAGTGAGGCTGGTTGAATACCACAGGCACAGAGGCTGCTGAGCCTCAGCCTGGGCAAGTGTTCCTTTGGGGCAATTCTTTGGATGCTTTCTCAGCTTTCCCTGGACCACCAGCTGGTAGACCTGGCTGTGTACTTCCCTGGGCAACTTAGGAAGGAAGGAAGGAAGATGAAGCCCGGGGTGCTGGGATCCATCTGAAATGAATTGCCCCTCTAGAAGTAGAAGCGTTGCCCATGTCTCCCCTTCATTATTGAGAAAGCTGAAGCCTGGAGTGGGTAGGACTTTCTCAGGGCCCCAGAGGTGGAAGATAACAGACATGGGATTCAGACCTGTCTCTTTTCAAGGTTCTGACCCTCCCAGAAAAGCAGTGAATTGCTCGTTTGTCCCTGAACTGACAAAGAATCTTTTCCAAGGGTTCCCAGCACTGACCCCAGCCCGTCCCTGTATCCACAGCGTGGCTCTCCCAGGGTCTCTACCTCTGACTCCAGCCCAGCCCCTCACTCACAGTGAGACTCTCCTAGGGCTGCCAGAGCTGACTCCAGTCTGTCCCTGTGTCGGTGGTATGGCTTTCTCAAGGCACCCCAGCGCTGACCCTGGCTGCTGGCTGACCTGGGTTTTCCCAGGAGCCTCTGTCACAAGGGAGGGAGGAAGGAAGGGGGTCGACCCCAACACAGCAGCAGATCCTGCACTTGAACCAGCACCGGATGCAGACACTGCTGCCCAGCAGGCAGAACAATGATCTTTTCCTCCACCCCTGGCTCCTGGAGCCTTGCCTCTCTCTGGGGAAATTACTTTGGGGCCACATGAAATCCCTGTGACAGCCAGTAATGAAACGTTTCTGTTTTTGGAGCCAGATCCTAGAGGCCTGGAAGCCAGTGTTGCAATTTTTCTTCCTGTCTTTTCATCACCAGATCGAAAGAGCGGCCCTGGGATACTGCTCACTCCCAGCTCGGCCCCACCCCCACCTTGAACAAGTCCCCCAGACTGTCATTTGCACACGAGGAGCCTGCCAAAAAAGAGTGCTTGTCTTTGGGGGTTTGAGACAATATTAAAATGTGTGTGGGTCTTCCCAGGAGCCTTGGCTTTGGCTCTCAATATGGTGATGTGACCTTGGTGTGCAGTCTTTGGCTGGGCACATAGAAAGGTAGTACGCCGCCTGGGAACGGTCTTGTCACGTTCAGTCGTCACTTGTCAAGTTATCTCAGCTAAGACTACACTGTCCTCATCTGTAAAATGGGATGATAACAGGACCCAAATTCCCTGGCAGTTCTAGAATTTCTGACAAGAAAAGGGGAGGGAGGTATTCTGGTTTTGGGATGTTCAGATGAGGAGAGTCATATCACATCTCATAGCCAGGTCCTGTTTCTCCTTAGATTTTTGGATATGGCCCTGAGGAAGGCAGCCCAGGCTGGCCCTGCCTCTAAGCAATGTATCTACTGTGTACTGAGCTAGCCACCGGGTCTGTCTTATGAACAGAAGCCAGTGTGCCAGGCATTACAGAGACACTTGCAGGTCTGTGGGATTTCTCAGAGCAGGTGACAGTGTAACTGTAACGCAAAGGCTGTACCACAGCTCATCCAGGCTGAGCAGGAAGGGAAGAGAAATCAGCGTGCATGAAGTGTCTGAGGCTGGGAATGCAGCTCAGTTGGTACAGTGCTTGTCTAGCATGCACAAAGTCCTGGGGTGGGAGTGGGTGACTTTTGAGCCCCATCACTGCACAAACTGGATGTGGTGGTGCACACCTGGAATCCCAGCACTCAGGAGGTGGAGGTGGGAGCATCAGAAGTTCAAGGCTTAATAGCAAGGCTTCATTGAGGCTACCTTGGACTATGTGAGAGCCCATCTCAAAAGCAGGGCAGTGGGGTCGGGAGTGTGTGCAGTAAGTAGCCAGGAAAGGCGTGATAGCAGTCACTAGCTGAGCAGAGGATCTGGGGCCAAGACTCATGAATGCCACCCTAGGAGAGAGGGTCTTTGTCCCCAGCTTAGCTCTTTGGTGTCTTGCCGTGAGATGCTCACTACATGGTGGAGGGTGTGATGGGGAAACAGAAAATGGAGCGAGTGGGGAGAGGTGGAGACTCTTGAGACTCTGAGGTCCTTCATAGGGATTGCAGGGCCTGGTATAATGCTGGTAGAGGCAACAGGTCGGGAAGGTGCACAAGGAGCAAATGTGGAGGGCAGGGTTGGGCTGGGGGAGTGCTCAGCAGAAAAGAATGCCCAGAGCACCTGCTATCGAGCACACAGACACACCTTGTCCGAATGGCAATCAGGCATTCACTAGGGCTGGCTCTGAATAAAGGTTCCAGGAGGACGGACAAGCTGCAGCCGCTTTGATGGGCATTATTGCACAACCTCTGGTGATCTCTGAGCTCTCCAAAGATGAACTCCACTCACCTTGCACCCCTGCTAGGTCATCAAACTAATAGTTAACACATATGAGGTATTTACCGTGTGAGGAAACTATGCCAGGCTCTGGCAGGCCCAAGCTCACCTAATTTGGTAAGAGGTCACTGAAGACATCCTTATTTTGCAAAAGAAGACACTGATAGCGACAGAGGTTATGTCTCTGGGCTGAAGTTCTACAGCAACAGAGGGTGGGGCCAGTGGTGGCCTGACCCACACATCTCTAAGCCCATTTTCAGAGACTCCTCCCCTTACTTTCTGCCTACCTCTCTCTCACACATCACAGGTTACCACATGGCACAGTGGGGATTTGAACTTGAGAATGTCTGTCTTAGTTCCCTGCCCTCTGCTTCAGTGATTTTATCCAAATTCTGCTGGAAGCAGTGGTGGAGGTGGTACCCAATAGGTAAGTTGTCCCTTGGTGACTATGTGTGTCTGTTAGTTCTAGGATGCCACAGCAACTTCCATATCAAACCACAAAGGTGCCCAAGTCCCCTCTATAAGATGGTGTATGGCATTTGCATAGAATCTTGGTACATTTCTATTAGAGGTAACGGATCTCTGGAAGACCTAACGCTATGTAAGTCTTATGCAAGTAGCTGTGAAGTGCATTGTTTAGGGGACACTGGCAAGAAAAGACAGTATCACGTGCTCAGTACATGACAAAATGAAAAACATCTCAGCTATGCTTGCCCTATAGCTCAGTGGTTACGTGCTTGAGGCATGTGTCTAAACTCTAGCACACACACCCCTCTGCCTACAAAAACAATAAAGAAAATTCTCAGCCAACTTGTTCTGGTCTCCTGGAAGAGAACTGGGGGCCACAGGCATGCAGAGACAAGGTTCCACTGGGTCACCTGTCTTTACTCTGAGACTTTCTGCTATGGCCCAAACTAGAGAATTAAGGAATTAAGTGGGAAAAGGGACATTACTCAGGGAACCATGGTTGCCTGGGTGCTTGGCCACAGTCCTACTTCAAAATTCAGCACGGAGCACAGCCTGGGTGTCCTCCTCAAGCAACCGCTGCAAGGGTTGAAAGACACTGGAGTTGCATGAGCAGGAATGTGCAAATGCTGAACACCTGGAGGGGGAGCAGGGCCAAGCCATTGTTCTGTTTATTTAATTTACTATCTGGAGTGATTTGGCTTGGTGAACTGTGTGTAGATGGGTTTTCCAGAGTAAGCTCGGGTCCTGGTGGAACGAGCCATTATCCCTGTATGTACGGCATCATCATATGTATCTGATCTTTGTGTGTACATGTGCCGTGTACATGTGCCGTGTACATGTGCTTCAGAGACCACAGAGGAGGCAACCTACAACGAATAGACTGGTTCCTTACCCGCAAATGTCTTCAAATTCCTTCTGTATCCATATTTGTAAATATTTGATGGAAGCCAGATGGATTTCTAAGCCACGTGAAGAAAGTCTGGTTTTATTATTATTTTTTTTTTCCTTTAACAACACGGATGATAAAATGCTTTGGAAAAGCGATCTGTGCATTTGAAAGGGGGGAAAGAAAAGCTAAAGATGTCTGGTTCTCCTTCTGGAACAGACAGAGGATGCAACCTGCTCTTAGGAAAGCTACGTTGGAGAGCATCTCTCAGAATGGTCCCCTGGGGAGACTTTACTACCTCTAGTCATGTGTCCCCTGATGGTGATTAGACCCAAAGTTTTGGGTGACACTGAGGCACATGAAGAGTCAGTCTGTAGAGCTCTCTGGTTGTCCCCCAGTCTGCATCCTTGCTTGAGAACTTATAACAGTAACTCTCTGCCCAGGCATCTGAAAAACCTGGAAGCGTTCTGCCTCCCTATGACAGGGCTCTGCCCTGGAGCAGCGACATCATGACACAGCTAGTGGGAGAGAATAGAGTTTTTCAGATGACTCAAATGTGCAACCAGGGCTGGGGAGCCCCATGGTCTTGAGAATGGTCCCCAGGGAGGTGAATACTGAGGAGCTGTTATTGGTAGATAACGGGGCCATCTTTCCCACACCAGTACATATGCCAGGCATAGTCTCACACCTAGTGACCTCCATTTTGTCTCTTTCACACCTTCTCAGTGACACCGTGGCTCTTGATTCATCTAGGACACACATGCATCTTTAGATAATGGCACCTCTCCAGCCACCCATGGCCAGTGCTCTCACAAGTCCTACACCTTTCCCTTCTGTCACTGCCCCTGTCCCCTGTTTTATTCCCTACTCTGCAGCTGGAGGCACTACAAATTAATTAATCAATCAATTAATTAAATTTACATTCTGACTGCAGTTTCCTTCCCTCACCCCCCACATACACTCCTGTTTCTCTGCCAATCTCCTATAGCCCTATTGCTCAAATCCCTCCGCAGGTATGGGGACATGGGATTCTGACAAGCCACTGGTAGGAACAGTACTATAGTATTACTGCTTCCAAGTAGCCAGGGTATGCTTTCAGAGTAAAATGTATTTACCACATACCGCAGTGACTGCACCCCCAGGATCTCCAATGTGAACACACGCCCACATGAGGAGGCTCGTATGCTAAGGCTCACACAGAATTATTCATAACAGTCCTGACTGGGCACTAACCCAAGTGTGTGTGTAAACTGTGGTACAGCTCATCAGAGGAACTGCCACTCAGTGTCACGTCACGGGCAAACCTCAGAAACATGATGCTGACTGAGAGGAGCCAGACACACAAGACAGGTTGGGTATCTTTGTCTATGAAGTTTCTGGAAGAGGCCAATCTCCAGAAAGCAGATTGGGAGCTGTCTGTGTTTGGAAGGGAGGATTGAGAACTGGCTGGGAGTGAGCCTGAGGGAACTTCTGAGGACTAATGGGGATTTTCTAAAACTGGATTGTGGTCACAGAATCATACATATTTACTAAAAATCATAGAAAACTATATGGTATACAAATTATACTCAAGCAATTTTTTTTTTTCATAAACTTGGCTGGGGAGATGGCTCAGTGCCTACCATAAAGTAAGAAGATGTAAGTTTAGCTCCTTAGAGCTAGGCTCAGGGGGCTTGCCTGTAATCCTAGTGCTGTCAGGAGGCAAGGGGAGCAGGCAGCTCTTGAGAGCTCATTGGCCAGTCAGCCTGTCTGAAGCAATGGATTCCAGGCTCAGCGAGAGACCTGTGTGATATGCTTGGCCCAGGGAACGGCACTATTAGAAGGTATAGCACCTGAGTAGGTGTGGCCTTGTTGGAGTAGGTGTGTCACTGTGGGTGTGGGCTTTAAGACTCTCATCCTAGCTGCCTGGAAGCCAGTATTCTGCTAGCAGTCTTCAGATGAAGATGTAGAACTCTCAGTTCCTCCTGTACCATGCCTGCCTGGATGCTGCCACACCTTGATGATACTGAACTAAACCTCTGAACTTGTTAGCCAGCTCCAATTAAATGTTGACCTTCTAAGTGTTGCCTTGGTCATGGCATCTGTTCACAGCAGTGAGACCCTAACTAAGACACTCTGCTTCACAAAATAAGGTGCAGAGTGACTGAAGAAGACACCTGATGTCAATCTAAGTTTGATCCCTGGAACCATGGTGGAAAGAGAGAAGCAACTGCCAAGAGTTGTCCTCTGACTTCAGCATGTGCACCAAGACACATCCATGTCTCTCCTAAAACAGTTTTTTTTTTAATACAAGAAAATAACTTAAAAAGAAAGAGCAGGTCGGCATGCGTGAGCCTTGTCTGCACCTCGACTGTAACTCCTTTGTCTTGTATGTCCTCTTCTCATCACAGGTAGGCAGTTTGCACAAAGTCATTTGCTGGCTGCTCCTCCAGTCAGACTGGCAGCAGACCCCAGCAGGGAGTACAACCAAATACACAAATGCATTTTTAAGACACACGCCATACATTCATAGTGTAATAGTAACTGTAAACTAAAGACTCAGATGCACTGGTGACATTTTATAGGGTCCACTGTACTGTGAGAATATGGGGACCTTTGTTTGAAAACTTAGGCTGTTTTAAGATGGTAATAACCAAGCATCAGGCCACATGCAGGGCTCTATGGGTGTCAGGGGACACAAGGCACCTGATCATGAGGCCATCTTGACCTCAAACCATAAAGAGAGAAAGACATGGCCACAGAGGTGGCAGAAGTTAGACTTTAAGGGTGCTATCCTATCAGAGGAGCCCCTTCATTCTTTATGTTTAGAAAAAAGGGGTTCAAAATTTTGGGAAGAGGACCCAGTGGGTAACTGGTTCACTCTGTCTTTCTGTGTGAACATGCACATACACACTCACACGCACACGCACACTCACAAATACTAATGCTTAATGCTTTAAAATGCTTTTGAAACCAAGCCAGGCAAGGTGATTCGTGCCTGTAAATGCCTGAGTCACTCAGAAGGCAGAGGTGGGAGGGTTGAGGTCCTTGGAGGGTCAGCTCTACATGGTGAGATTCTGTCTCAGAAGAAGAAGAAGGAGGAGGAGGAAGAGGAGGAGGAGAGGAGGAAGAGGAAAAAGAGGAGGAGGAGAAGGAGAAGGAGAAGGAGAAGGAAAAGGAGAAGGAGAAGGAGAAGGAGAAGGAGAAGGAGAAGGAGAAGGAGAAGGAGAAGGAGAAGGAGAAGGAGAAGAAACCAATAAACAGTAAATAATCAGACAGCAGACAGTGTCTACCAGAGCCTGATGGGCTTAGCACTCAGCTGGTATGACCCGTTAGCTAAATTAGATTACAAGTCTATACCACTCCAAGCTGATGCTGGAGGGAGTTCCTAACAGTGTCCCCTAATTACTAAAAACACAGGATTGGGGCTTCAGAAAAGAATTGTGTCCTCAGGCCATGTCCTCAGGAGTGAGCTGGTTTCCACCAACTCAGTTTCCCCACCTCCCTGATGGGAGAAGAATCTGCACTCTGTCCCTTCCTTTGTCTCGTGAGCACTGGGAATTGAGCTTCCTTAGGAGAAGGAATTGAAGGGAGAGATGGCTGGTGCTTAAACCACCTCACAAACTTCTATTTGCTGCTGATGCTGTGAAGAAAGCAGCCCTGGATTTGATTCAAATGAGTTTCACAAACCAAGATGGTAAGATTTTTTTAATCTTTGACATTGATTGATGACTGATTGATTGGTTGATTGATGATTGATTGATTGATTGGTTGTATATGCCACGGCACATGTAGGTGGGTTACAGGATAACCTGTGGGAGTCAGTTCTTTCCTTTCACCATGTGGGTCCTGGGGATCAAACTCAGGTCATGGGCTTGGCCAGTGCCTTTACCTTCTGGGACATCTTGCTGACCCAGAAGGGAAAAAAATTATTTTTAAGGACTTAAGATGCCAGTATTTACTCACCAGGAGCTTCTCTGGAGACCAGCTCTCTCTAAGCATATCAGTCCCTGGAGCAGAGTCTTCCTGAGTTTAACATTTTAGGCCTCACAGATTGCTGAGGTTGGGCCCACCACCCAAGCAGCATCACCGGCTGCTTCCCGCTGACTTGGGAAGTCACAGAGTTCACAAGGAACCTTCCAGATTGTCTTCATTTTAAAGCAGCCGAATCCATTCTTTAAATAACTAGCAAGCAGTCTATAAAAGAATCCGAGTAGTAAACAGCTCAGCCAATTGTCCCACGGAACAACAGCTGGTGGCTCCAACCTGCCTTCTTTCCCTGCTTCACCCCGGCTAGGGACCGGTGCTGACATTCTCGTTGCTTAGTGGAATGGGTTGGAGAGCCTCGAGAACCTTGGGGCTCATAAGGGCTTGTGAGCCACCACACAGTGGCCTCCTGCAGGCTCCTGTGCCAGGCTGCCAATATGGCCTTTTTATTTGCTGGAGTTGAAGGGCCCTGAACAATTTGAGCAGCTTGCACATCTGTGTGGCCCCCCACCCCCACCCTGCCTCGAAGGGTCCTGTCTGCTCTGCTGTATCCACTCAGGCTTGTGTGGCCCCAAGTCCTCAATTGGCTGAGGCTGGTACACACGCGTCCTCGCCCCAACCCACCTACAGCGTGTCCCTGAAGCCCATTAGCACCACAGAGGCAGCGCCCATGTGCAAACACTTACCACGGGCTGTGTTGGTGCAGGACTACAAGCGGCACCATAGTCAAGGCGAGCTGAATCCTGTTACGGAGTTCTCTGCCAAACCAGATCCAATAGTCCCCGCTTTGGAAAGTAGTTCAAGACTGCTACACACACAAATGCCCTGCAACCTCCAGACACCTCTGTGCAGATTCTGGCCAGAGGCTTAAAATTTAGAGCGATAAAGTAATTCTTTTTTTCCCCTTTCCCTCTCCTTATGCTGCTTAGCGCACAATCCTGTGAACTGAAAACCCACATGGGGCAGGGGGTCAGCTGATCAAGACAGTTGCCACACAAACCTGAGTTTGATCCCTGGGGTTCACATGGTGGGGGATAGAATCCACAGATTGGCTCCTGTTCTCCACGTGTGTCAGAGCATCCACAAACAAACAAACAAACAAATAAGCAAGCAAGCAAAGTAATAGATTGTAAGGACCAAGTACTGAGTTGTGTTGAGATATTTATATGTTATGGATATAAGCGAATAGGCATAGCTTATATCCATAACATATAAAGATGCTAGACATGCTGTCTCTAAAGATTTTTCTCTGTATACAGTTCGCTGCTTCCCTCTATTTAGAAAAAAAAACTTAGGTTAAGCACAAAATGTTTTCATGGGTTGTATCTAAAAAAATCTACCTAACCAAGCGTCCTCAAAATCATGAGTCATTCCCCTTGAGATAGTGGTTCTCAACCTTCCTAATGCTGCGACTCTTAATACAGTTCCTCATGCTGTGGTGACCCCCAGCCATAGAATTATTTTCATTGCTATTTTATAACTATAATTTTGCTACCATTTTGAAATACAATGTAAATATCTGCGTTTTCCAATGGTCTTATGTGACCCCTGTGAAAGGTTCATTCATCCCCAAAGGGGTCATGACCTACAGGTCGAGAACCAGTACCCTAAGAACTTAGTTTTGTGTGTGTGTGTGTGTGTGTGTGTGCATGTCCATGTGTATACCTCTTCATATATGTTGAAGCCAAAAGATGGCCTCAGGTGACTGTCTTCCCTCTGTTACCTGCTACCCGTTCATTCGAGGCAGGGTCTCTCTGCAAACCCAGGGCTCCTGTTTCTGGTGTGGTGTGATGGCTCGTCTTGGTTGTCAACTGGGCTACAGCTAGAATCAGTGAAATCTCAAGCAGTGGGGCACGGCTGTGAGAAGCTCGCCTTGATTGGTTATCTGAAGTGATAAGAGCCACCGCAAATCTGGGCCTCACCTTCTAGTGGCAGCCCACAGAAAAGGACAGGGAAGAAGATGGCTGCCCTTTTTGCCTGCTCACTGGCTAGGCCATTTATTCTGTCCCAGTGGCATCCCTCCGCTGGAATATGGGTCAGCTTCTTTAGGATTCCAACACAGACTGAAGACCAGCCTCTCTCTAGGGCTTCCCTGAAACTCCAGCACCAGATTGGGACTTCCAATACCCAGTCTTGGTGACTGAACAACTACTGGATGCCACTCAGGCTGATTTTCAACACATCGTTGTGTGTGTTTCCCCGCCCTCCCCAAGAGCACTGTGAAGTAGGATCACACCCGTTTTACAGGGAGAAAATCCAAGTAGAGAAGACTAGATAGAGGCTTATTCTTATCCATACCCGAGTGCACCTCTGGTTTATGCTTGCCCAGAAGCTCCCACCCTGAACATCACCACACTCACAGGTGGCACAGAGTGGGTACCTGATAACCACCTTCCAAAGCACAGGATGGTATTGCTTCTGAGCTCAAACCATTGGCAAAGAACTGCTTCCTTCCAGCTGACCTCCAGTCTAATGGATGCCTTCCTCAGACCTCACCCAGGAAGCTGAGGATCCAAGGTGACCTACTAAGGTGACCTACTACAATCTAGTCACTGGACAGGAACTTAGAGGAGGTAAATTCTCTGTTGTTCCAGCTCAAGGAAAAAGAAACTGACAGAGTTGTTGTCAATCACCGATGCTCTTTGGCTCAGGGTCCATTCTCAAGGGAAATGTGTGCGTGCATGCGTGCGTGCGTGCGTGTATGCATGCATATGTGTGTACATACATTGATTACATTAATTCAATCTAAGTGTAACACATATTAACTCCCAAATTTCATAATACACACACACACACACACACACACATTTAAAACATTTAAAACACAAACACTAGTGCCGTGGGTTATCTTACTCAGAATTCTTAGAATGTGCATGAAGATTTTGGATGAATGGAAAAGATGAAAAATAACCTAAAATTTCAAACATGAATTATGTGAAAAGAATGTTCGATATCCTCAAAAGATGCTCACACAGCATAAAACACTGTGTGAATGAATACTTTTATCTGATCTAAAAAAGAATAAAGAAAGCCAGCAAGAGGGCTCAGTGGGTAAGGGAGCGGCTTGACGAGCAAGTCCAAAGATCAGAGTTTGATTCCCTAGGACCCAAAAAGGTAGACTAAGAAAATCAACTCCACAAAGTTGTCTTCTGACCTCTGCATCTGCACCATAGCATGTCTCTGCCTCTTCCCTCGTTACACACACACTAATAAATAAATACATAAAGGAAGAAAAAAGAGAAGAAAGAATTAAGAGTTATATGTCTACATAAAAATTCAACTCAAACTCAGGCCAATATTAGCAAGATTACAGTTGATCTTAAAGTTCTTTTGAAATTTCTAAATTTTATCTTATGTGTACTTCTTTCCCAATAAGAGGAGTTTTTTTTTTTTTAAACATGATTTTCTTCTTTTTAAAACAAGAAAAACCACGAAGTTGACATTCATTTCTACTTATTTCTTTTTCCGTAGGCCCTGGGACAGTAGGCAGGTGTTCTACCAGTGAACTTCATTCCCGGACCTAAACTGGCATTTTAAAGCATCGAGGAGAGCATTACCAACTGACATAAAACATGCGAACACAATTTCCAAAGAAAGAACTGGCAGCACTAGGAAAGTGACATGCACAAAAATGTACGTTGAATGCTAATTATGGAGGCAAAGTCACAAGTCAAACACACTGTAACAAATTTCTATTGTTTTTAAGTTGCCTAGTTGTTACAGCTTGATTTTTGTTGTTGTTGTTGTCTTTTTTGTTTTTCAAGACAGGGTTTCTCTGTGTAGCCCTGGCTGTCCTGGAACTCACTCTGTAGACCAGGCTGGCCTCGAACTCAGAAATCCGCCTGCCTCTGCCTCCCAAGTGCTGGAATTAAAGGCGTGCGCCACCACCGCCCGGCTGTTGTGACAGTTTGAATTTGACTGTGCTCCACCACACATGTGTTCGAACACTTGATCTCCAGCTAGGGGAAGTCTCTGGGAGAGGTTCTGGGATCATTGGGTAACTAGAAACTTACTAGAGGAAGTAGGTTGCCATTTGGGGCGGGGCTTATGTGCTACAGGGCGGAGCTTATGAGTGACAGCTCAGAGCCAATTCTGGCTCCTCCCCTTTGTTTCCAGGCTGGTAGTTCTTTCTTTCTTTTGCTTTTTTTTTTTTTTAAGTTTTAAAATCATGTGAATATATGTGCGTGTGCGTGTGCGTGCGCATGCATGTGAGTACTTGTGCCAACGGGAGCCAGGTGTCCAGTCCCCTGGAGCTGGAGTGACAGGCAGTTATGTGAACTGCCTGAGGAACTCTGGTCCTCTGCAAGGGCAGGAAGTGTTCTTAACTGCTGCGCATATTTCCTGGGCTCCGTTGTCAGCTTTCTGTGGCTAGCACACTCCAGCCACAACCTGAATTGCTGCTGTTGTCACGCTCTCCCAGGGCAGACTGTGCCCTGTCCACCTGAGATAAATTCATACTTCTTTCCTTGGGTTGCTTCTGGTCAGGTATTTATTTGGTCACAGCAATGATAAAGGAACACACTAGTCTAAGGTATTTCTGTGTTAACAGCCTGGGTGGACTGAGGTGGTGAAGAGACCCAACCTGCTAGCCCCGTTTTCCCACAGGTTCTCCTCTTTTTGGGAAGAGGGAGACCCAGGTCAGCTTGGATCCTCCAGTTTCCTGGTAGCAGCCGGCTGCCCACCTTCTGGCCAGCGCTCTGATGTGCTGCTTAAGAACCAGGCTGTTTTATGTGCTCGGATGCGGAGAGTACTATTTTCCCTTCCTTGGAATGAAGGCATTAACAATGCTGCTCATTAAAGTCAACTCAGACAGCATAATTAAAGGCAGAGCTGGCTCGGCCTAAACACAGCTTTCCAACCAAACGCGCTGCCCGGCCCCCTCCTCCCCACCTTCTCACTTGATATTTTCCCTAATTAGACAAGCGGCCTGAGAGACAGTGGAGCCTTTGTTGTCTGGTCTTCATCAGCATCTAAGAAGATTACACAAAAGCATCCATTCCACATCCTTGGTACAGGAGGAAGATGGCTGCACTGTGGATCACTGGGGGATGAGAACGAAGCTTCGCTGGCTGGACCAGTATGACCTGTCCTTCTGCCTACCTCAGTCTAGTCACCAGCTAACACTTGCGGGCACATACTGGGTAACTGACGTGAAAGGCCAAGTCCTAACTCTGTCAGAAGTATCTGTCACCTTCTCAGCAAATACCAGATATTTGATTCAAGGTTAGCTCACTGTCTACTCACCAGAACAAGGAAGCCCCTTTTCTCGTGACTTCATCAAGCCGAACAACCACCATCTTGGGGAGTTCAGCTGGGCCCACTTGTAAAAGATTATCCCAGCTGGAACTGTGGACTGCTTCTCCAGCCATTCCAAACAACCTGTCATACGCAATTTTGCTTGAATTACATATGGCCTTGGTGTAGGGCTAGACTATATACGATGGGTAGACTAGGGGAGGGGCTCCATCTATGCAGCTATGGGGAAGCTCTCCTCCCTGATGAGTGGGCTTTGCAGTGTGGCCTTGTTGGGCAGGAGCACCATGTCCCTGTAAGTAGCTCCTCACCTATGCTCTGGAAGGAAGCCGAAGGAACTCATTAAGGAACTGTAGTGGAGTCATGCATTAGTTTGTCACGGGGACCTTAGGGTAGGTGTTGTCTACAGCTCCCTCTAGGAAAAAAGTTTTAGCAGCAGTGTGATAGAACCCCCTGATGGAAAACAACTCACAAGAGAAAGGTTTCTTTTGGCTTCAGATTCCAAAGGGATGGGACCTATCATGGCAACAGGCAAGGAAGGAATGGGGTAAGAGCAGAAAGCTGGCTGATCACACCGCGTCTGCACACAGAAAGGGGAGAAAGAGAGACGAAGAGAGACAGAGACAGAGAGACAGAGAAATAGAAACAGAGAGACACAGAGACAAGGACAGCTATACAGTCAGAGACAGAGAGAGAGAAAGAGAAACAAAGAGAGAGAGACACACACAGAGACAGAGACAAAGAGAGAGACACACAGAGAGAGACAGAGACAGAGACATGCAGAGAGAGACAGAGACAGAAAGAGAGGGAGAGAACAGGAAGGAAGGTTGGGCTATAATCTCCCAAATAACACCACTCTCTGGAGACCAAGTGTTCAACACACTAGCCCATGGGGACTTTTCTAATTCAAACTACCACACCCTCCCAAAGCCAGTTCCCAGAACAGATTAGGTGACCCAGATAGCAGTTCCCCTCCTGGTCCTTCAGTGAAATAAGACAGTGCCACTGCCCCAACAACCTTCTGAACATTATGTAATGGGGGTCACAGGCTGGTTCAGTTGGGGCCATCTGGTGATAAGTGTCATTTTCATACATAGTCACGAGTCACTTACAACTGGACATAGTCTGTGAATTGTGCCCTCCCTCGGGTGACTTCATCATCACATAGACCTCACAGAGTAGCTCACATAGAGGGAGACAGAGAGGGCCAATCATCCAATGCTGTCCCTGATGCTATCCAGGGATGTGGGAAATACCACACGGAGGAGGCTGCCGCCGGCCTACCCCACTGTAAGCTTTGTAGTGGATAGAAAGAGCAAACATTTAACAGTACAGTAAGTATACACACCCACTCCATGTTAGCCTCACAGCATCCCATTCATGACGTACCCATGGCCACCACATTGCTAGGTCACTGATATTTCTCTTTTTCTTTGTTCTGCTAGACAATCAGTGTGCCTTTTTTGTCAGTTCCAGTATTACCATTTGGGGCTTCTACCATCACACATGTGGTTGCTGCTTGGCAGGAACCTATTATGGGGTATACAACTATTGTGAATAGGAGTCCAAGTAGCAACTGTCCCTGGCGTTAATTTAGCCCTTCTTCTGTAATAAGAAAATCCAACAGAGCTCACATTTCCCGTATTTCCTTGCAGTTAGGAATGAGTATGTGACTGTTTTCCGGCCACTGGGCATCCATAGAAATGATACACGGGGTTCCCCAGGGACTCTCTTAAAATGAAGTGTGCTTCTCTACCTGCATTCTCTTTCTTGCTTCCTGAAGATTGAGTGAAGCCGTGACTAGAACGGCAGGGACAGGGGTCACTGCAGGATGCCACATGTTGAGATAATACACAGCAAGGGACCACGGTCTTCCAACCCCCTTGGCTGTTAGATTAATGCCAGTCCACTTCCCCAAGAGGACAACGCATTGCTATGCTGTTTAACTTCCTGTGGGTTCTGTCCCAGTAGCATAACCCGTCTCCTAGCACAATGGGACAGCTTTAGTATATAGAGAGACACAGTTATAGTCGCCATTGTTGATGATGTATGGAGAAAGGAAAGCATGAGTCAATGTGTGTTGCTGACATGTGTATATCCATGTCAAGACCCCTAATACTTCAGACTCACGGGCACTGACAGATCCTTCTCTGGTTCAGACTCCCAGGTACTGGCAAATCCTTCCCTGGGTCAGTGTCAGGGAGTTGGCAAAGCCTTCTTCTGGTTTGTGTGTGAATGCTGACAGAGTGCAGAAAAAGCAAGAACCACAGCTTTCTCCTGGATGTTCCCAGCCTGAGTCTGCTCTGTCCCTCCTGAGACTAGCTAACTCCTCCCTGAGCTATACACATTAAAAGTGCTAAGGTTCTGGGTTGTGTGGTCAGTCTTAGGTGCCGCTACAGCACCTGATCCCGGCTTCTCTATCTACATGTCTGCTGTTTCTTCATTCCCAAACCACCTAAGTCAGGTTTCTGGAACTAAGCCACGCTGGAGGAGGCAGTGTTGGAGCTGCACCGTGAAGGGAGCAAAGCACTTTCTCTATAGATTGTCCACAGCAATGGCTGAAGAAGGCAGTCCTCCCAGGAAAACAGCGGCGTGCCCATCAGATAAGCTGTGCCTACAGTCAGACCTGTGGACTGTTGACTTTAACTTATAGGAGGAGGGGTAGGGAGGGTCAATGGCTCTTCACCTGAGACTTCAGACCATTTATATGCAGTCCCACCCTGATTGCACATGGCTGTAGGGCTATTAGGGGGAGCTAGAGTATATAGGCTGGGGGGATTTAACTGAGAGGGACTTCATCTATGTAACCATTATCCATGCTGGATGAAGGCTTTCCACCCATGCTCATGCCAGTAACCCCTCACCATGCTCTGGAAGTTCCCGATTGTGCTTTTGTTTGTCTTTGGGACCTCATTGGGGAGGGGTAGATGGGGCATGCCTCTCCTTGCTCCATTAGCTAGTTACTATCTGTCCTATTTTAAAGATGGGGAAACTGAGGCTGGATGGGAAGGGTAACATTGACTTGGGAGCGTCAGGACCAGAACCTGGAGTTGACAGCTCTGTTAGCCCTGTGCTAGGCTCTTACTTCAAGGCCAGTACTTTCTCTTTCTAACCCTAACTCTTTCTGAGGGCCTGCTATTTGTAAGTTAGTTCTGAGCAAAAACAGTGTCAGGGAGCAGACAGCTCCATTTTATTAAAACTAAATCCTGTTTAAGTTCAATTTTCAACTTTTATTAAAACCAATTTTGCTTTCACAGCAAGCTTTTCTATTAAAAAAGAGAGAAAGGGGAAAAATTAAGTCAGTTGACCAAATATTTACATTTCAGAGCCTTTATTTCTTTAAAGATCCCTTCCAAAGGAGGAACATAAAGTTATTTAATTCCAATTCTCCCTCTTCCTCCTCCTCTCTCCCTCCCCTTCCCTCTCCCTGTTCCTCTCCCCTCCCCATCTTCCTCCCCTCTCCCTCTTTCCTCTCCATTTTCCCCTCCCCATCTTCTTCCTCTCTCCCTCTTTCCCCTCCATTCCCCCCTTTCCCCTCTCCCCTTCCCCCTCTCCTTCCTTCTGCCTTCACCCCTCAAATCCTGGGATTAAAGGAGTACACCCCCACCCCAGTCTGGTTATTTGTGTGTTTGTGATGCTGGGCTTGGACTCAGGGCTACAAAAGCGTTCTACTAGTGAGTTACATTCTCAGGATCCCAATTTTCTTATTAGTCAGAAACATTCTTACCTGCGCTCTCTCTCTCTCTCTCTTTCTCTCTCTCTCTCTCTCCCTCTCCATACAAAACCTCAAATCTTTATATGTTGTTGTTTACTTGGAAATCCTCAGGGGCCTAAGAGATAGCTCACTGGCTAAGAGCACCGGCTGCTCATACAGAGGGCCTGAGGGCAGTTCCCAGCACCCACACGGTGACTCACAACCATCTGTAATTCCAATTCCTGGGAGAATCTGACCTTGCCTGGCCTCTGCACAAGCCTACATGCAGATACATGCACAAATAAATAAGAAAATAAGTCTTTAAAAAGAAGAAATACCCAGGGAATCGGAAGCAACAGAAGGATTCAGTATTGTCGTGAAATGATAAATCAGTATAATGAGAAGGGATGGAACCCCACTGTTCACGACAGCACGGATGGAACTGGAGTTCATTATGTTAAGTGAAATAAACCAGACCCAGAAGGACGAGTACTGCATGAGCTCACGCATGTGAGAGCGTGAGGCAGTTGGTCTCAAGAAAGCAAGCAGCAGAACTCTGTTTGCCAGGGACTTGGAGAGCTGAAGGAAGGGAAGGGAGGGAAAAGTACTGAGTCACAGCTAGGTAGATTAAACAGGTTCTGACGTTCAGCCGCAGGTGGAGCAACTATAGATAATGCTAGTATACACATTTCCACCAAAAAGCCAAAATGTAGGGGATAGGGCGACGAATCAGGGTACGAGGGCTTACTGTGTGAGCATGAGGATCCGTTTGAATCCTAAGCACCCACGCACAAAGTAGGGTGTGATTGCACATGTATGTAACCCCAGTACTATGAGGAGTGGAGACAGGAGAATTGCTGGCTGCCAGTCTAGCTCTAAGTTCAGTTAGGGACTCTTTCTCAAGAGAAAAATGCAGACAGGGATAGAGTGGAACACTTGATGTATTCCTCTGCCTTCTGCATATCCACATACACACATGTGTAACACACATGTAACACACACACACACACACTCACACGTACACGTGCAGTGCACGCATGCATGCATACACTAATATTTAAAAAATTAAAAAGAAAGAATTATATTTTCACTGGAAAAAAAAGATGGACACCCAGGGAGCTGACACACTCTGACAAATTTAAACACAACAGGGCACATATGAGTACCAGCATCATGAGATACCACCCAACCGTGACGCTTTCATGTGTCAATTAAAAATGTCACTACAAAATTAATACGTGTGTTGATAGCCTTCTTGTGCAAAAACAGCAGCCAGTTACAAGATACGACACAAGGCAAGACCCTGTTTCGTTTTGTTCCAGTTACTCAAAACATAACATACCTAGGGATCGGTTTGGGAAGGAAAAAAAGTATATTAAATATCTACGCAAAGAAAAAGGCATCTAAGCGGTACTGTGGAGACTAGCGCGAACCCAGGCACAGTGTATCCATGGACAGGAAAACACTCTCACAATGAGGTTAATTTTTTCTACATTAACTAAATGTTAACACAGAACATACAGCATGTAGCAGTGGGTTGGACTAAACCGCACTGAGTTCCCATGTATATATACTCATGTCAGGTCAGGAAAAAAATTGCAAATTCTAAAAGAAGGGTCTGGAGAGGGCTCAGCGGCAAAGAACAGTCTGTTCTTGCAGAAAGCCTGAGTTGGAATCTAGTACTCCCACATTGAGTGGCTCACAACAACCTATAACTCCAACTCAAGGGGATGGGACACCCTAGTCTGACCTTCTTGCATGGACGGTGTGCTCACACCCAGACACACACACACACACACACACACACACACACACACACAAATAACAACATAAGTTTTTAAAACAAACAAAACATCATAAAAGCAGAATTACAGAGATGGTTAGAGGACCAGAGTTTGGATCCCCAGAACCCGTGTAAATGCCAGGTGGGCATGGCAACCTGCCTGTAGGCTCAGAAGGCAGAGAGAGAGACAGGGGATCTCCCCCAGCAATTGAGCTAGGGAGACTGACCATATACCAGTGAGCTCTGGGTTTGACTGAGCCCCTGCCTCAGTGGTGGAGGATGATTTCCGACAGGGATCTTGTGATGTGTAAGTGCACTGGTCAGTTGGCACCTGGTTGTTGATAAACTGATTATTATGGAGGTTGTACAGTCTCACAATCCTGGTTTCCCACACTCTGGCCTCAGCGTGTCTCCAGATGCTCAACTATGGCCTGTGTCTGAACCACAAGTTTCCTACAAGGGCTTCACACAAGCATTCCCAATAAGCTGGTTCTTTCTTTCTCTCTCTCTCTCTTTCTTTCTATCCTTCCTTCCTTCCTTCCTTCCTTCCTTCCTTCCTTCCTTCCTTCCTCCTTCCATCCTTCTTTTGCAGCACCCATAAGAGATACGAATGAGCACCAATTGCTAGTATTTTGTTTCATTCCATCTTCCCTGAATATTCTGCTGAATATTCTAATAAGCTACATTATCAACTGTCTTTTGGGTCAGGATGCTGAGTGTGACTACCTTGGGACATTTTATTTGGGTTCATTCAATTAGTCAGCTCACACGGAATGTGACCAGTTTAATTCCCCAGACTTCATAATGGAGTTTCACATCTGGTAAGGGCCCATCCTTCCCGATTGCTTCTCTCAGACTTAAAAAAAAAAAAAAAAGACATGTGTGGTGTGCATGTGTGTCAATGTGTGTGTGTGTGTGTGTGTGTGTGTGTGTGTGTGTGTGTGTGTTTGCATTTTCAGGGGTACAGAGGTCAGAAGAGAGAGTATGAGGTCCCCTGGAGCTGAGGTTATTTATATCTGTGGGCCGTCATGTGGGTGCTGGGAACCAAACACAGACCTAAAGGAACAGCAAGTGCTTTTGACCACTGAGCCATCTCTTCAGTCCCTTTATCCTACGGAGGATGATTTACAAAACTCCTTAAACCCACAAAAGTATGAAACCCCATATGTAGCATATTTCCCCCCATATACACTTACCTATGTTTAAAATGTACAAATTTAGTACAGTGCAGGATTAAAATAGTCAGAAAGCAGAACAACAATAACAATACATAGTAATAAATCTATTTAAAGTTTAGTAATTGTTTGCTTCTGGAACCTTTCATTTGATATGTTTAGAAAAGGTAGACATACGAGGTTACCCTAACTGACCTTCTTCAGTCTCACTATCTAAGCATAGCATCTTCTTTCTTTTCCATGCCAGCCCAGAGAGGTTATGATTGCTGCCAAATCTACTCCATTTTCTATTCTTATAGTAAAATAGTTGAGGCTAGATAGTTACTTTAAATGTTCATTTAGTTCATAGCACAAGAGCAGGACACTGGCTTCTGCTCAGCTCTGGCGAGGATCACACGGGAGGGGGGGGGGGGTGGGGGGGGGGGGGGGGGGAGGGGGTGGGGGGAGGTTGCTTACATAGATGCGATCCCACGGTGAGACAGGATGACAGAAGCAGGTGCCTTGGGCTAGGCTTGTCTTTTTGTTTGTCTCTTTTTATAACAACTCCATCTTGAGGTAGCTAACCATGGTCTGAAGAGAGATACATTAACCCCTTCTAAGGCTGACATAACCAATGATTCAGCCTCATCTGCGTTAGCCTCATCTGCGTTAGTCAGCTTCCTGACGCTGTGACAAAATACTTGAGGGAGATGAACTGCTGTAGGAAAGGCTTTCTTTGGCCCATAGATTCTGAGGCTTCTGTTCATGGATGTCCCCATGGTTGGCTTAAGGAACCACAGTGAGAGGGAGCTTCATGGTGTTAGGGATGTAGAGGAAGGGAGATGCTCACCTTAAGGGTGGACAGGGCACAAAGAGAGAGCTGAGTCTTACAATAAAGCCTTTGTTTCCATCCCCACTAAGCTACCAATCCACTATGGGTTCATTGATTGGTGAGGTCAGATCTCTCATAAGCCAAATACCTTTGGAGGACCCTCTGCTGCCCTGAAGGCTGGGCTTTCAACTCACGGCCCCTCAGGAGACAACTGAGATCCAAACTCTAACAGCCTCCCACTTAACACTGCCCCTCTGAGAATTAAGACTGAGATCTCTTAGGGATGCCCTGAGCCCGTGTGCAAGCGATAGCACCTGGATGGCTGTAGCATTTCCTAGCTCTGCTGTGAGATCCAGAGCCATGGGAAGCCCCCCAACAGTTTCTCAGCAACTTGCTTCTGCTTAGCATCTGAAGGAAGCCCATTCCCTTGAGAGCTGTTTCCACCATAGATCACCCAGATGTTCTAACTTGACAAAATAATGCGCCTATTTGTTTAGAAGAATAAACAGGCAAGGGCAGCTAAAAGGCATTTTCAGAAAAGAAAAATTGCAAGAAGGTGACTTGAATCGGGAAGGAGAGTTACATAAGAGCAGGGCTGAGACACATTGGCAAACACGACCAATTCTGAAGAGTGGTCCCAGGACCAAACAGTTTCCCACACGCCATGGGAGCAAAACAGATTGTTTAGCAAATGGAGCTGGATGACTGGGTATTTGGAAGACCTTCAAGTCAGGGCCTCTCCCTGGTCTTTATGCCATAATAAATTATAGAATTAACAAAAGGTTTCAGGACTGGGATAGCTCAGTGGTCAAGTACTCCAACAGGCCAAAGCCCTGGGTTTCAAAGCTAACACACACACACACACACACACACACACACACACACACGCACAAGCTAAATATAAAAATAAATGAAGCCTTTTATATTTTCCCTAAGCTTTTATAACTTCAACAAATGTGTATTGCTTTTGCAATTTTCTAAGGAAATAAACAATAAAAGTGGAAAAAATAATAAAAGTAGAAAAAAATTAAATAAAGCCTTATACCAAGTCGAAGCACACACAGGAACACACTTAACAGCTATCAGATGGAGCTGGGTTTTCTAAGCACACACAACAGCAATGAGAGAAACAGATCAACAAATGGAATTAGTTTTAAAAATTCCAATATATGTCATAAAAACTGCAAGGCAAATAAAAAATGAAAAAAATTTCAATAAATATAACAAACAGCATCCGTCCTTTGGACACTAAAAGTTAATTCGCAGAGTAAGTTAGATACCTATATTTCCAGCTACTTGAAAGGATGAGGCATGAGGATGACCTCAGCTTGTGACTTGGAAACAAACCTGGGCAACTCAGCAAGACTCTAGGGTAGAGTAGTAGAAAACACTATAGACTGATGGGAAGGCCTCGGCTGCCAAGACCTGATGACTGAGTACAATCGCTGAAACACACACAGTGGAAGGAGAGAATTGATTCTTAAAAGTTCTTCTCTGACCTCCACACCAACACGGCCCCTCTCCCATATACAAAGTAAATACGATGCAATTTAAAAACAAAACAAGTCACTACCTGTTCTGACTTTACACTCCAAAGACAATTCAAAATAGAAACGTCTCTGTCTAAGGACATAGCTGACAGTTGTCGGCTACAGCAACTCCAGAGAGCATTCTTCCTGAGTTGGTTTGCAGCACTGATCTGTCCTGCTTTTAATGATAATGAAAAAAACGTTGATCAGAGTGTAGCGCTGCAGGCCTTTCCATGAATTTAGATTGTTCTGGAGAAGGCATCGGGCACATGTTCTAGGCTGTTGACTGTCTCATTCCTCTTTTAACAGTCGGGCCACAAAACTGATCAGAAATAAACATGCAAAGCACAGATGTCTGTGGCAGTGTTCTTCCTAATAATAAAGAGATTTCAAAGTTTCCAACACAACCTTTATGATGTCCAAAGGTTGAGGACATCTATATCCAATAAGGGAATATCGTGACCCTATTATAAAGTTGTTCCTTTATGTCACACCCTCATCTCAAAAACAAACAAACAAACAAACAAACAAACAAACGCTCAAAAAAAACAAGGGGGAAAACCCACAGTCATTTGAATCCTTTTCAATAACCAGACTGTGAGAGGGAGTGTTGACACATTGTTCTGACACTGCTATGGGGCAAAGTGAGTGAATTAGGTTGGTTTTGTTAGAGGCAGGGTTTTCAGCAAAGTCGCTGATTGAGAGCCATGGCAGGCACTTAGGGAACACTTCAGCTTGAAAAGGAACAGCAAACACTTTCCAGTTCTGTACTTGGACAGGCTTGTTGGTATGAAGCAGGCACTTAGAGTACCTGCATTGCAGTTTCTTACATATTTCCTCTCTAACAATATATAAGACAAGCTTGAATGTATCCCTCCCCCCAGTCCATGTGTTGGAAAGCAAATCCCCAGCATCATATGTCAGTGGTCTTCAGAGCTGAGGTCTTTGGGAGATGTTCTAGCTTGATTTCTGTTGTCATGGTGAAATACTCTGCCTAGAAGCAACTTAGGGAAGAAAAGAAGGTTATTTCAGCTTACAGTTCCAGGTTATAGTTTACCGTGGTTGGGAAACCAAGGCAGGAACTTAAAAAGCTAGTCACATCACACCCACAGTCAAGAGCAGAGAAAAATAAATGCATGCATGCTCTCTAGATCAAATTTCTCCATTCTCACACCTAGGGAATGGAATCGTCCACAGGAGGCTGAGTCTTCCCACATCACTTAACTTAGTTAAGATAATTGCTCCACAGAAATGCCCCCAGTTTAGCACAGTGTAGACAGTCCCTCACTGATAGTCTCCTCTCAGGTGCCTCTAGGTAATGTCAAACTGACAGTTAAAGCTGAGCAACATAAAAGGTCATTAGGGTTAGCTGATATCACGAGGGAGGGGCTCTCTGGTGGCTTTAGTGGCTTTCAAAGAAGATGAAAAAGAAGAGGAAGAGGAAGAAGAAGACAAAGATGAAGAAGAAGAGGAGGAGGAGGAGGAAGAAAAGAAAGAGGAGGAGCAAGAGGAGGAGGAAAAAGAGGAGGAAGAGAAAGAAGAGGAGGAAGAAGAGAAGGAAGAAGAAAAGAGTGACTTAGGTGTTGTGGATTGCCCTGGTGCTGTTTGTATTTTGATGCTAGTTCTGCTTCTTCAAGAGGGGCTGCCCCGACAAGTAGTGGATCAAGTACTCAGGTGATTTAATATGAATTTTCTCCCCATTTTAACTGGTCAAATAAAGGCTAAAGCCTGTGCTTGGGCAGTGGAAAGGAAAGGTGGGGCTGGAGGTTTCAGAGAGTGGGGAAGACAAGGAAGGAGAGAGGAAGAACATGGAGGAAGAGGAGGTGGAAGGAAGATGCAGCAGAACCATGTGGCCCAGAGAAGCTGCAAGTAACAAGAGATCTCATAGCTGGGGAACAGAGTGGTGTATCCGTAAATCTGCCCCATCTAGACGCGCAGCTTATAAATACCGTGACAGAGTTGTGTGTTCTCTGCATCACTAGGGTTGAAGATTTACTACAACACTTAGGTAGCATGCTCGTTTTGTTCTTCTTGGTGATGTCTCCTACCCATCAGGACACAGAGAGCTTTGTTTTTTAAATCAGCTTTAGACAGAAATTGGTTCTACACCCCGGGACTTCACAGCCTCCTAAACAGTATGGTAAACAAACTTCCATCCTTTGTAAATTATCTAGTCTCAGGTAATATGTTGTAGCAGCAAAACGAGACAAGCGTGTTACTGTGAAAGTAAATAAACTATCAAGCATGACTGAAGTCCTATCTAAAGGACTCAGGCCACCACAAATCTCCCACTGGCTTAAGACCTGACTAAGCATCGCTAAGAATAACTGCAGCGGGTTGAAATATACCAGATAGGTTTAATCCCACATGGTCATAATGGGACTAAAGACAGAACTCAGTGGTTGCCTTTTCGAGATGCCTGAGAACAAACCCATTGTTTTGAAAACTGGTGGATAAAGAGGAAGGGCCTAAAGAATTGCTCTCAGGTGAGTGGACAGTTGCTGATGGGAGCTCTCCTCTGTGCTACCCCAGCTTTCAAGGAAAAGCAGACATTACAGCCTTCCCATTTTACAGATCCCCATTAAAGTCACATGTAAGGCCATCACAATCACGCTGCTACCACAGAAAGAAACACCTTTATTCTGTGGCTGATGCCACACCCCTCAACAGTATTCTTACTCCCCACTTCCCCAAACCAAACCTGGTGGATGTCACCAGGCATTTACATCCACCCACCAATTACAGGACCAACGGGGCCAGGGGAGTGTATTAAGTAACACCACAGGAATGCAGCCATCAAGATCTAGATGGTGGGAAACTGAAGGGCAAATGACCAGGTTCCTTCAATAAATAAATTACAGGGGGATTGAGAGCATGACTTGTGGGTAATGTACATGAGGCTGTGGGTTCAATCCCCACCACCGCATAAACCACACGTAGTAGCTCACACCTGCCATCCCAGCAGGCAAGATGCAGAAGGATGAGTATTCAAGATTATTCTTGGCTGCATGGTGAATTTGAGGCCAGCCTGAGCTATATAAGACCCTGTCTGAAGAGAGAGAAAGAAAGAAAGCAGAAGAGGAGAAGGAGTAGGAAGAGAAGGAGAATCATTATTAATTAGGTAAACTTGTATGGCAACTTCATAGTTATTGGTTATTAAGTATTGATTAATTTTTTTAGATTTAATAAATGGTATTTTAATGACTGAAAAATATACATTTTACTTTTAATTATTTACACTGAAACATCCCACCTCCAGCAATATATCTGTAATTTGCTTCCCAAAAAGGCAGTAAATAAATAGTCAACAAGATGTTTCTATTTTTATTTAATTTTACTTTTTAAAGATGTAAAATATGTTTGTTCACAATTTGCTAATGGCCAAATACTAGGTGGTTGGTATGTGAATGAGATTCCTGTTTTTTTGTTCTACGTTTTAGTTTATTTTAAAAATGTTTTTCCACAACAAAAAAGGCTGAAATTTTTTTAAATGAGATTCTCTCTACCTTCTTTAATGACATGAAGAAATATGTACAAAATGTCAAGAGTAGAAACAAAAACAAACCCAATACCTACAGTGTTATCGGAGTCTTGTCCATGTATATAAACCACCGTGAGGTCAGAAGCAGATTCACCACCACACTAATGACAACTGTGATCTTTTCATGGGGTTGTAACTGTGGTTTTTCTCTCCTTTATAGCTTCTGTCTTGGGCAGTGAGTGGGCCTTACTTTACCTTTCCAGAAATATATTTTTAGAAGCATTTAACTGGGATTTACCAGGACAAGCGCAGCGGTCATATTCATGGTGTGTTTATTTCTGCTTTGGCCCGCTCTCTTCCAGCAGTCTCCAAAATGGCCGTGAACCCAGAGAATGGAGCTGTGCAGAGAATCTCCAGATTCAGTCGTATAAATAGCACACAGTAGACCCCAAACAGAAGCACCTTTCTCAGGCCAAGCAACAGGCAGCCTGTAATTCTTTACCCTAAGGGGACAATAACCAGTCAGGAAAAAAAAAAAACAAAAAAACAATAAGACAAAAAAAATCTTTTGCACAGATGAGTGTAGCAGTACCCACTCAGTCCAGAGAAGCTGGACTAGCTGGTCCAGTAAGGACGTCCAGACATTGGACAAGGTTGAAGGGTGGGCCTGTGACCACAGTCATGGTGGACATAGAGTCTGTGCCAGGACACACCAAATCCATGAGTGCTCTGTCAAGGATAGGAGGCATAATTTGGGCTATCAGAAAAGGCTGTGGGTAGCTGAAAGACCACTCTGTGGTTAAGGGTGCTTGCTGCTCTTGCAGATGACCTGAATTCAGCTCCCAGCTCTCACATCAGGTGGCTCACAACTGATTGAGGCTCATAACTGCAGATCCAGGAGACACAACACCCTTTCTGGCCTCTATGGGCACTGCAGTCACATGCACATACCCACCTAGAAACACATAATATTTTTTTAAAGTCTTCTTTTTAAAAAAAAAAAAAAAATCAAAAGAGGCTGTGGGAAAACAAAAATGTCCCTGGGATACATATTCTTCAAAAGGACAAAACAACTGTAAGATTCACACTGTTGGGCTTGTATATACTTTGGTTACCTTGTATGTAGGAGGTACTGGTTTGAGTCCCCAGCATCAAAACAAAAATTGAAATAAATTATCTTTTAAAAAATCACTCTGTGGAGAACCAAATACTTAGTTACTTTTCTTAATGTGACCAAACACTTGGCAAGAAGCCACTTAAAGGAGGGAGGGTTTTTACTTTTGGCCCACAGTTTGAAGGGATACAGTTCATCACGTCAGGGAAAGCACCGAGTCCGCCAGCACAGTGAAGGGCTGGTCACATTGTATCCACAGCTGGGAAGCAGAAAGCAGACAGGAAGTCTGACCAAGATTTTAGATCTCAAGGCCTGCCCTAGTGATCTGCTTTCTCTAAAGAGTCTTTACCTACTAAAGGTCCAGAACTTTCTAAAACACCAGCATCAGCTTTGGCCTGAAAGTTTAAAACATGAGCCAATGGGGGGGCATTTCAGAGGTAAATCACAACCAATTGGAAGCTTCCACAACAAGTACCTACCCTTTTCCATCTAGTGCCTTTTGTTTCCAGTGAAGACAGACATCCCTGGAATTCACGTCCTCTTCTCTCTATAACCCTGCTCCAGGGATAGACACCTGGGCCCTGACATTGCTCTGCATGTTTGCTAAAAGGTCATAGCAACCAGGTCCCATGAGCACGTATGGAAAGAAAGAACATGTCTGCTTCTCTGAGGTGTCTGTCCAGCAGAGGAGAGAAGACTGGTCTGTTGGTCTCCCTGCTGGGTGCACTTGGTGGGGGAAGGTCTCACAAGATCTCCTCTGACCCCCTCCCCCACCTCACTCCCCCCATCTATACATGGGGTATTTTAGTTCACGCCACAATCATGGTATTTTCCCCCCCTCAGTTAAGGCAATAAATAAGAAAAATTCCCATGGGAATCTGCCAATTGCACCTTTAAGAGAGCGGCTCTCCACCACACATTGTTGAACAAAACGAGCCACTTCACGGTTTTGGCAGTAAGACCAGGGCCCCGAGAGACTGCACAGAGATGAGAACGGGCTGAGACCCAGAGCCGCATTCCCATGCTGCCTTGTGTTGAGTGGCTTACTTCCCCAGACCTGACGACTATGGCCTGGGCCATCTGCTCAACCTGTTTTGTCTGCCTCCATCAGCAGAGGCAGCAGAGGCAAAGGCAGGCTGGGTAAGAGACTCCAAGATTCTGGCTGCTTTTCCTGGGCTCAGTCTGCAACTTGAGGCACATCCATACAAGGATGTTAGGGGGTGTCTTGGTGGAGGATTCTGTTCTCTAAAGTCACCAAACCAACCATAACAGCCTGAACAGCGTGGGGGATGCTTTGAGGGGATTTTGAGGAATTTCCCTACTTTGGAGGCACCAGGATAGGTATACACACAGGTCTCTGGCAAGTGTGCTTCATACAGAAGTGCCTTCTCTTCTGCAACCTCGGGTATTGCCTGGCCTGTCTGGGCCTCAGTTTCCCTCCACCCCATAATTCAAGGGCCATAACTGAATTAACCTCCCAGGAAGCTGAAATTGTGATCGGTGGCCAGAGGTCCTGGGTGTGGCACTCCCTCAGCACCAAGGATTTGGGCTGGGAAGTTTATTTTTTCTTTTTTTTACATTCCAAAATAACAGGGATGCAAGTTTGAGAACATACAGGGAGTTCTAAGCAAGTTCAAGAAAGACCTGATGGTGAGCATCAGACCAGGGGGGCGGAGGGGAGGGGAGGGACAAGGGCTGGTTCCTAAAGGACCTGCCTGAAGCTCCTAGCTCAGCAAATAAACAATTATCCTCTTTCTCTTCCTCCCTGTTCTCTGTCTCTATGTCTCTCTGTTTCCCCTCTCTCTCTCCCTTCCCCTCTCTCTTTCTGGCAGTTTCATGTAGCCCAGGTTACCCTCAAACTCCCTATGTATTGGTGGATAACCTTGGACTGATCCTCCTCACTGTTGGCATCCAGGCTTCTGCATCTGTTGTATGGAGTGCTGAGGATGGTACCCAGGGCTTTGGCCTGTTAGGCAACTCCTCTACCCACTGAGCTACACTCCCAGTCCTCAAACTTAGGTTGAATGAGCCAGTCCAAGACTAGATGGGCTCCCAGCACACAGTGGGAACTTGTGAATCCCAGGTGGGAAGGCAGGCAAGAATCAATGATAAAATCAACCACATACTCGAACATTCCCTGGGTGCCAGGCATGGCAGACATTCCCAAGTCACTTCCCTCAGTTTACGATCACCATTTTACACATGACATCGAGTCTCTGAGAATTAAGGCAGACTTCCCCCCACCTTTTCTTTTTCTTTTTTTCTTTCCCTCCAGCAATCAGACCCAATCTCCAACCCAGATTTTTAAACAAAACCAGCTGAGGCAGTGACTCTGGTCAGCTATGAAAACCCGGCATGCTCCTGCCATTGCTATAACTTACAAGGAACTTTCATATTGGCCCCTTTTATCTCCATATTGGAGGCGGGACAGACCTGCTTGCATTTAACGTCTTTCAGTCGTTCAAAGGGACAGAGAACCGAAGGAAAGAGTCTGTATTAAATCAGGCAAAATAAGAGGAAACGGATTTAACAAAATATTATGGTAAGAGCTTCAGGTTTCTATAAATCACCCCCATTGAGCTCTGAAATCCCCAAATTACTATTGTTGTGCTATTTAATATTCCCGATCTGTAACAGCTGATGAAAATGTGAAACCCAGCCAAACATGGAGTCGGAAAAACTTCTTTAACTCAATTTGGACTCTGCATTACCGAAACAACAAAAACAAGACACAGCACACACAAGGGGAGGGGGGTTCAAAATCAAAACCTTCCAGGGTTTAACAAATTTCAGTACAAATCGTGAACTGGACCCCTCCGAACAGTTAGAGGGGCTGCACAGAAAGAACCCTGCCTAAGTCAAACCGCCCAGAGGTTTCCCTCTGCAAAACGGCCGGTGGCTCCCTCGTCAGAACCGAAGCCAGAGTGGAAATTGGTGTGAAAATTAGTGAGTGCAGACGGCCGGCTGCAGAGCAGGGAGGAGAGAAACCGGAAGGCAGCCTTCCCTGGGTATTTGCAATAATAACCAAAGCAGAAACAGCTGCAGGCTGGCACCGCACACGTCCTGGTCCTAGTGCTGTACAGGCTGATGTTCAAAGGGCCAAGTAAGTGGATGGTTAGGTGCAGTTTCATGCCTCACTGCACAGCTAAATAAAAGGAAATATACATACATATATTAAGTGTAACTGACATTCTGGAGCACCAACAGGCTTTCTCCATTTATTGAGAAAGAGGTTCCAGTTATTTCAAAAGCCAAAAGTCTTGGCTTTAGGTTTTTACTATAGGCCAAGGACCACCAAAGCAACATAAAGGTTACTTTCTGTTGTTACAAGATCATCCAAGGACATCCCTGTATCGTAAGTGCCCATGAATATTCTACTTAACACCAGAGATATGCATATGCAAAGGAGGTTTTTTTTTTCTCCAGCTGATGCTAGGAGGTTGGGTGGAACGGGGCCTGAGTGTGGAGGGGATGCTGGGAGCTAGAAGGGGAACAAAGGCAAGGATAAAACTAATGCATGAATTGAGCGTCTACTGTATACCAGGCCCAATTCTGAGTGCACTTTATGAACATCCATTAACCTCTGACCCTAGGCAGTCGCTAGTGTAACCGTGTTTTATAGCGAGGGAACTGAGGTAGAAGTGATGTCTCACAGAAGGTCACAGAGCCAAGAGGCGAGTGATGGAGTGCCAGGGAGCCACATCCCCAGGGATTCCTTCTACATGTGTGCTAGCCCCCATGGGCGAGCACTGCCCCCCAGCCATCGTGTAAACACAGAGGTCTGGATGTAGCAGACATTTCGTTTATAAACAGACAAGAGCTTAAACATCTGGCCTTTCCTCGGCAGACAGACAGACACTGTGCAGGTACCGGCTCTTTGGTCCGCTAGGTCTGTTGCGGAGCATAAATTCCTGCGGTCTCCTCCATCTTCCACAACTGCCTGGGGGCCTGAGACCCCACGTGAGGGCTTCTGCTGCAGGCCTCCTGACCACTAGTGTGGCTAGGGTATGTGCAAAGAAGGGAGCACTCTGGGTCCCCATGCCACTCTGTAGGTGTCCACTAGTAGCCAAGGCCCAGCTCTGCCACTTTTAAAGCTTCAGTGACATACGCGCCGGGTCTGGTTCTTATTTCTCTCTCTCTCTCTCTCTCTCTCTCTCTCTCTCTCTCTCTCTTCTCTCTCTCTTCTTTCCTTTTCTCCCCCTCC
>JANHMN010000002.1:61652353-61696460 GCA_030674055.1 Rhabdomys pumilio
ACACACACACATATACATACACACACCATGTCTCATGCACACACACACACCATGTCTCATGCACACACACACACCACATCATATCACACCGATCTAACACTTTATTTAAAGGTCACTGCTTAGCATCAGCAGAACCCTGGCCCTCTGCACTCCCTGACAAATAAAGACATCTAGCCAGAGGCTTGGGTCAGTCCCAATATGAACTTGCCTTGCAAAATTCTTCCCAACTTGAGTTTTCAACCTGGGAACAGGAAACCCTGGAGTCCGTTTCCGTATGAATAGGCACTTCTCTCTGAGCCTTAGGCTTTCAGCAGATTCTCAAAGGAGACCCAGAGGACTTTATTCATAATTAACTTTAAGGGTTCCCCTGCTTACCATGTCTTGTTTTCAGGGAAACTTTAAACCATTCCCCAAACAGGCACTCTGGAAAACCAGGAGCACAAATATGCTAATAAGAGGGTGTGGTTACATAAACTTTCCAAATGACCCTGTTATAGTTATAGCTAAGTAATTATTTTATTAGAGGTCATGTCATAGGCTTTTGTTCAATATATATATATATTTTCCTAAAGAACTCATTTGGCCTGGGGAGATGTCTCGGTTGGGAAAAATCTTTCTTTACAAGCATGAAGTTTAATTCCCAGACCCATGTGAGCAAGCCAGCTATAGCGGTATACATTTATAATCTCGGTACTTGGGAGGGAGAGGCAGGGGGATTTCTGGGACTCTACAGACAACCAACCAAACTGACTATGATGAATGAGCTCCAGGCCAATGAGAGACCCTACTTAAAGTGAGGAGGTATCTGAGGGCTGTTACCCAAAGCTCTGCTCTGACCTCCACAGACACATGCACACATATGCACACATGCCCGCATGCACATGAACACGTACATCTGCTAACACGCACTCAGACATGCACACATGTGTATGCATACACAAAACCTCCCAATCTTATCTTGTGAAGTGTAAAAGTAAAAACTTAGGGTTGGGGTGTGGCTCAATGGTAGAACTTGGCATGTGCAAGATTCTGGGTTCAAATCTCAGAACCACAAACAAACAAGTAAAGTCATATTGAACTATCATGTTTCTTAATTTTCTAATTGCAAAGGAGTGCCCTACGTAGAAGGCTTATATAAGGGATATCTTTACTAAATATATTGCTCAAGTTTGAGAGTGTAGCTCACTGCAAGATTATATCTATCAATAGCTGATGTATTAGTCAATTCACTTATTGCATTTGCAGTGAGTTCTGTTCTGATCACTGATTTTGGTGTAGAATATTTCACTGCAAATGAGCTGACGTCAGTTTCTCTAAAAACAACAAAGACCCTTGCATTGAAGTGGGAAAATACAGATGACAGACCAACGCCTCAAACTCAACAGGAAGAAGAGAGAGACGAAGTAGTAAGTACACACCAGCTTTGTGAGGTTGCTGCAGCAATTACTCCTAAGCTTAGCCACTTAGAGTAACGGAAGTTCATGCTCTGAACTCAGAGTTCACAGCTCTGCAGACCGGCAGTCTGTGCAACAGAGGCTTCAGAGAGCCAGGCGCTCCAAAGCCCGGAAGACGAACAGCGCCTGACTGCCTCCTTTCTTCTTGTGGTTGCCAGCCAGCGCTGCTGCTCCTTGGCTTTTAGATACATCATTTGAGTCGTTACCTATGCGATTACATGTCATGCTCCTTGTGACTGTCTTGGTGACTAAATTTATCCTCCTTGGGTACCAGTCACTGGGTTAGGAGCATCCCACCCCCAATCCAGTAAGACTTGGTTTTAACTGACTATATCCGTAAAAAAAAAAAAAAATCGACTTCTGGTAAGATCAAAATCGCAGTCACGTTTCTGGGTGGGTAAGATGGCTCAGTGGCTAGAGGCATTTGCTGTGCATAACTGGTGACCTGAATTTGATCCCTATAGCCCCTGTTAAGGTAGAAGGGGAGATCTTATTCCCATATGGATGGAGCTAGGAATTTCTTCTTATTTTCTGGGGTATTCATTTAACCATATAGTAAGTGTGATGAGAGTCAGAGCAATGGACACCAACATCTTTGAAGAGACCCATGGAAAGACACAGCATTACAGCAGAGATCTAAATGAAAAAAAGAAATGGGCCCTGAGGGTGAAGGGTGCCAGGCAAAGACCCCAAGGAAGAGATAGATACCCAGGCCCATGCACCTTACTCAGACTGTATGATGGGGATCAGTGCTCGCTGTGTGAGGAGTTAAATTCTGTGGCAATTCTGAGTCTCAGCTATGCTTTAAATACCTGTTACTACTGCTAGGTAACAAGTGACTACTAACTTAGCGGCTTAAGGTTTATTTTCATTCGTGTGTGTGTGTGTGTGTGTGTGTGTGTGTGTGTGTTTGCATGTGAGTGTAGTGCCCATGGAAGCCAGAAGAGGGCACTGGGTCACCTGGAGCTGGAGTTACAGGCCGTGGTGAGCTGCCTTCTGTTGGTGCTCAGAAGCCAACTCATGTCTTAACTGCTGACCCATCTCTTTAGCCATAACAGCTTGAAACTCAGCTCTGTTTCTGTGGGTTAACAGGTCTAGATCTCTGCTCAGGGACTCACAAGGCTGGGGTTTCGGTTGACTGAGTTCCTTTAAGGAGCCACGGTTTCAAGCTCGTGCAGCTGTCAGCGGAAGTTAGCTCTTCATAGGTGCAGGTCAGAGGGCTGTTCCTCTTGTGTTTGTCTGGCTGATTCAGCACTTCATGATTGCCCAGGCTGCCCTGGGATTCACGGCCCTCCTGCTCCAGCCTCCCTGGTGGCTCAATCACAGATGAACGGCATATGCATGACCCTTTCTTTTCTTGTTACTGGTCTGGCCCCTGCAACTCCTAGAGACTGCCTATGGTTTCTGGCCACGTGCTCCCCTCTACAGCTGCTCACACTGCAAATCCCCCTGATTTTATGTTTCTGATCTCTTGATCCCGATTTAAAGAGCTTAAGGGATGAAGTCAGCTGGATCATCTCCATTAAAAAAAAAGCATTTACAAACATAGTTTATTATGGAAGTCACACTTGGCCAGATGAAGAGGTCCACAAGGCAAAGTCCACAAGGACCAGGAGTGCAGGCACCCAACCCTGGGGAGTGGAAGCTGGCCTCCCTCCAGTTCATGGATAAGATGCTCACCAAGTGGGTGCTCACTCAAACCTTATGGTAGAGGGCATCTTTTAAACAGAGTTTTTCCTGTAGGCATGGTGGATAAATCACTGCCCATTGCTCACTGCCTTTCTCTAGCTCTCTAGCTGACAGACACTGCGTGCTCACTGGGCAGCAGAATCCTGCAGACTCGCTTAGAATCCTAGGCCATGTTCATCTTCCCCCCAGTTCAGATGTGCTCATCAGGGTCATGAATGACCTGTAAGTACAGTGTGCCTGGCCACATGGGCTGTATCAGCATGGACAAAGGCAGAGGGGTCATCGGCTTCGCGCCAGCCACCACACCGGACATTTATGCCTCCTTCCAGCTTATTCTCTCCTCCAGAAAACACCCTTGGCTTCTGTACAGATGAAAAAGATGGAGGCTTAACTAATGAGAGATTGCCTATGGTTCCTGGCCACGTGCTCTCTGAAATATGAACTATCAGAGATGGGGTTTAAACTCACAGTATCAGAAAGTCAGGATCTCAGTGCCAGATTTATGACTTTCTGTCCTGTCAATCCTCTGGCCTCATTATGCCCATCTGTACAGTGGGGTTGGCAGGATATCCATTCCAAGAGGCTGGAGAGATGGCTCAGAGGTCAAGAGAGCTTGAGACTCTGCCAATGGACCAAAGTTTAGATCTCAGCACCCATGCAGGGTGGCTTGCAAATGCCTGGAACTCCAGCTCAGCTCCAAGGGATCTGATGCCCTCTCTGGTCTCCAAGGTCATCTGTACACACATGTGCACACTCATTCAGACACACATGCACATAACAAAAAAATACCCATGCTGCCTCCCTCCCAAGCCTGCTTTTCAGTTCTAGAAGCAGTAAAGCCCGGGGTTGTGTTGTCTAAACAGCAAAAAACCATAAAAGGCTGTGTGTGAAGCATCTGGCAACTGTCTTAAGTTCTTCATGTCCATTTACTGGGAGAGGCTGTCTTACAGGTAGCTCTAAGGACTCAGAAAACAACCAAGCCAACCACCTTGAAGATTTTAAAGCTCTGGGGCCAGGAGAACCAGCAATTGGAATCTGGGGACAGACTGCAATGCGTGTAGGGACAGAGGCAGAGTAGCTGAGTGGACACAGATCTTCCCGGTCCACAGGCAGAATCCTCCAGAACTAGCCCTGTGCACTTAGGCTCCTGAGTCACTGAAGAACCCAGCAATCCATCTCCCTGAAAACAAACGACTTGTTTAAATCAGAAGCAGACAGCCCGAGTAGAATTGTCCCTGAGAGTGTCTTTCATGCCTCTTTATTAGGCGCCACTAGGTCTTCTAGACGGTTCGGCCCAAAAAGAGAAGTGGTTAATTACTGTTCACGTTGCCTAATTGGGAAGCAAAGACCTTGCAGGGTGTTTGAAGGTCTGCCTTAGAAACACAAGCCAGTAAGAGAAAATATGTGTGTTTACAGCAGTCCTCGTGTAAGACTCCCCGCTCCCCCATGAAGCCAAGGCAAAGAGAAGAGAAGCTTTGTGAAGCATGGCACGCAAGGCCCCCGTCTTGCAAGGCCACTGTTTTGCAGCACAGAATTATTTTAGAAATTGACTCTGGTTTGGCACAGTTGGTCCAGCTAGATGGCTCAACAGGTAAAGGTGCTTGCCACCAAGGCTGATGACCTGAGTTTGATTTCCCACATGGTGGAAAGAGAAAACCAAGTTCTTCAAGTTGTCCTCTGGCCTCCACATGCATCACTCTCCTGTACGCGCGCACACACACACACACACACACACACACACAAAATCAATCAATGTAACAAAGAATTTGAGCAACTGGCATTTGTCAACAGGATACTGACAAGTTGGACGAGGAAGATGTTTATGCCCATTTTGCAGATCAGACAATGGAGTCTGGGCAGAAACTAAACAGGTACTATTTACCTGTCTGGGTTCTCCCTGGCCCCAGAATCATTCCATCTAGAGACGGCTTCAGCACGTGGACACATGATCGGGTTGGAATGGAGAGTACATGAGAATCTAGCCACAGGGGTGGGGCACAGCAAGCCAGGCTGGCTTGGACCAGATGGTGCCTGTGGGCATCCAGGTTGGCTTTGCTAGACCCCACTTGGGCATCTGAGATGAAAGCACTTTTTTAAGCTCTGCTGAAAATCTAGACATGGGAGATGGGAAGATACCAGTGTCTGGCCAGAAAAAGTCATGGCTGCCAAGATTCCTGAGAGGGCAGGAGAAGTTTGAGATGGTGTGGGACATAATGGAAACAGATAGGGATTAGCCCAGACTCACAGGGACAATGGTTCCCTGGGGCTGCATGTCTATGCATACAAGGAAGCAGCCTCCAGCCTCAAACCCAAAGTGGTTTCTTATAGAGCCTATATATGACTTATTTTTTGTCACCCCAAAGCTGTGGCTTTGTGAGCTCTGATCTCTTTTATTTGAATAGAACTTGCTCCCTCTTTCCAGCATCTTCCTTACCAATCCCAGGAAATATTTGGTTGGATTTCCCTACAATCCAAGGAAATATCTGGTTGGACTTCCCTAAGATGATTCTCATCTGGGCAGGAAGTATTTCTACTGCCAAGCAATGTCCCCTTCCCCTGTCTTGTATGGAGAAATCAAATTAATGATTTAATTAATATTGGGAAAGTAATTGAGGTCAGTTGTGGGTTTTGTTGTTGTTGTTGTTGTTGTTGTTGTTGTTGTTGTTTTTGTTGGGGCCAGATGTTCTTGGTTTAAGGAGGTGAAGCTGATAAAAAAGTTGAGGGAGGGGGCCTCTGAAGGCATTGGCACCATCTGTACCAGGGGTGACAGTATATGATACTGTCCCCCAGAACACAGGGACACAGAGGTCCTAGGACCTGGGAAAGGAAGGATATTCAGATGGAGTTTCTGGATTGAATGCCACATCTGGCATCAAAACACCATCAGGATTCTTGGAGGGACCACTTCCCAAAACATCCACATTTTCTGATGTCCCTGAGCCATGACAGCCCACAGGACCAGCCAGGCTCTGAGACCTGGCTCTTCGTTAGGATGAGAACAACCACCCTGTCAGTGATTGGAACGTGGAAAAGTCATGTCAATGGTAGCAGCCAACATTCACTCAATACTTGATGAGCTAGCACACTTTAAGAAAGGTGCTGTTACTTAACCTGAGTCTGTAGCTGAAGCAAGGGAGACTCCAATGTATGACTCACCTACCCAAAGTCACATAGCGATCGAGGTTGGGGGCCAGTACTTGCAGATGGGCTGTCCAGTTCCGAAGCCTGTTCTGTCCACAGAGCCTGAGTCACTGCATCACTGGGGATATCAGCTCACCCTAATGCTTTACAGTGGCAAGGGAGGTTTTAGGCCATTGGGGAATAGTTGCAAAGGGGACTTAGGGGAAGCTGGGGATGTGGCTCAGTTGACAGAGGGTTTGCCTAGCACCATGAAGCCCTGGGTTCAGCCTCTACGGCTGCAGAAAGCAGGGTATGGTGGTACACACTGGTAATCCCAGCCCTCTGGGGGTGAAGGCAGAAGCGGCAGTGTTCAATATGAGCCTCAGCTTCATAGTGAGTGTGAGGTGAGCCTAGGAGACATAAGAAGCTGTCTACAAAGCAATAACAAAGTAGAGAGGGCTGGGTTGTGGGATGCTACTGTTTCCTCTTTGCTTCTGGCCACCATGAAGTGAAGAGTACTCCTTCCTACCCCAGCAAAGCAGTGGGGCCATGTATTGAAACCTCCAGACCTGCGTGCCCAAGTAAATCTTTCCTCTTTTAAATTCTCTTATATCCAGGTTTTCAGGCTGGGCTTTGCAGTGATGTCCTCTGCTAGAAGAGATGTGAGCCAGGGTTGGAAGGCTGACTGAATCTGGAAGGTGGGGCTAGATCTTCTCTGAACTAGAAGGCCTGCTTTCTGCCCCAACTTTCTTCTCCCATCTCCTCCAGATCCTCCCAAGCTGGTAACCCTAGGAACAAGCTGGTCTCAGTACAAACTACATGAGAAAGATAATCCCACGGTATGGGTCACCACCCTCGGCAGGATAAATGCGACTTCTGTGGAGATGGAGAAAGGATGCTCTAAGGAGCGTCAATGCCAATCAGGGATGGAAATTAAACTGTGGACTGATGACACCAGTTTGTGGTCTGAGCCAGGAGCAAGAGAGTGCACATGGGGGTGGACTAGAAAGCCTGTGTCTCCTTGGAAGGCCTTGTGACTAAAAACAGTGACTTAGAGAACAATTCTCACATTTACATGCACTTCAGCAGCTTGGATTTATATCCAATTCAAAACTTTTTAGATTTATTAAAATTATTGAAAGATTTAAATGATGTGTATGTAAGAAGATGTGTCTGTGTAAGGGTGTGAGCACAGGAGCATGTCTGTGTAAGGGCGTGTGCACAGGAGCATGTCTGTGTAAGGGCGTGTGCACATGAGCATGTCTGTGTAAGGGCGTGTGCACATGAGCATGTCTGTGTAAGGGCGTGTGCACATGAGCATGTCTGTGTAAGGGTGTGTGCACATGAGCGTGTCTGTGTAAGGGTGTATACACATGAGCTCAGTGTCTGCAGATGCCAGGGTAGGATTCATATTCCCTGCAGCTGGAGTTACAGGCAGCAGTAAATCACTCTGACCTGCCAGGTGCTGCCACGGTGGCACACTGCCTCATCATGTTCTCCAAAGCAATGGGGTCAGCTTATTACAATTGAAACCTCAAACACAGTGAGCCCAAATAAATCTTTCCTTTTTTTATAAGCTGGTTATCTCGGGCACTTTCATATAGTGACAGAAAGCTGACTAGCACACAGTTTTACTCTTCAGGGCCTCAGAATATTATTTAGAAAGAGAGACAGGGTTACATGAGGCCACCCAGTGGATTCTAATGCAGTATGACTGGTGTCTCCATCAAAGGGAAACCAAGGCCTGGGCACACAGAGGTGAGACCATGTGAAGACAAAGGGAGAAAGTGAGAAGATGGTGACACACACATCCCATTTAGACAGGGTACCACCACATAGCCCTGGCTAGCCTGGATCTCTCAATGATTCACCTGTCTTTGCCTACAAGTACTGGGATTAAAGGCATGAGCCATTCCCCACCCCTCATTATTGACATCTTGATCCTGGACTCCCAGGCTCTGGCAGTCAGAAAACACATTTCTGTAGACCCCCAGTCTACAATATTTATTGCTTCGGAAATTAGGTCGGGGCTTAAAAAGGGATCGGAGTGTTGGTGCATGCTACAACGTACATGAGAATATGATCCTAGCTGAGAGAATCCTAGTCATGCAAATCCATGTGTATGAAATATCCAGAATAGAATATCCATCCTTCCAGAGACTTTGCAGCCCATTGGGAATTCCTATGAAGCACATGGCTTGGAGGATGACAGAATGGACTGTGGGCCAGGCTTCTTACAGTAGATCCCTCACTCCACCAAGTACTGCGTGGTCACCTCGGTGATACTACAAGACTCTTTGCCTCAGCTTCCTCTTCTTTGAAATGAGGTAATGGTTGTGCTGGCTTCACAGGGTGTGGCAAAGGTTGAATGTTAATTCACATAGAACACTTAGCCCACTGCCTATGAATATCACAAGTGCTGTCTGTGGTATCTGCCTTTAGCTGCTGGTGTGACCATGTGGTCTCTTGGTCTTCAGGAGCCCCATGAGGGCAGAGGCTGATTGGCAGTCTCTGAATCTGGCCTTGCATAATGGCAGACAGGAAACGAATGAAGTGCTTATTCTTACCATGAGGGAGAGGTGACGACTGATCCCTCAGCTCATATTTCTTGTGGATCTGCTAACCTAAGAGACTTAAGAATACCTCCCCTGACCAGTTCTTGTCAATCCTTCAGTATATCCCAGAGCAAACCCAGCCAGGCAGGGCTGAGTCAGGGCTCCAGCTTGCCTTGGGAAGGGACAAACATTTGGTAGGGGATATAAGGTGTTGCAGTTTAATTTCCGTTGCTGTGATAGCCAAAAGCAAACTCTGCAAGGAAAGGGTTCATTCAATCTCACACTTCCAGGTCACAATTCATTATTGAGGGAAGTCAGGGTAGGAACTCAAGGGACACATTCCTGGCTCACACAGATAGCTTTCTTATATGGCCACCGACTGCATAGGACTGGGGCCTTCTACGTCAATCACTAATGAAGATGATCCCTCATAGACATGGCTACAGGCTAATCTCATCTGGAAAGTCCCTCAACTAAGATTCCCTCAGGTGACCCTGGGCTGGGCCAAGTTGAAGCAAAGAGGGTCCAGGGCTGTTCCAGTTCAGACACCTCAGAGATGGTAATGGAGCCATGAGCAAGCAGGAGTCCTCGTGCTATGGTGAACTGTGTGTTCTCTGTCCACATGGCCATTGAGGCTCACTCAGGGCCTCAGGGTCAGTCACCAGACTGTATTGTATAGGACTCTCACACCAGCATTATTTCTCCATCTGTTATAACTTCCTGAGGCCTGCCTCAGGCTTCTTTGTCAGACCCTTCACTTGCAGGGTCCTAAATGAGAGAGTTTGGCAAACGAACCTTCTCTGTTCATCCATCTTGGCCTGAGTGCGCTAAAGGTGACTCTCAGGCCAGGGGTCACAGTGGCTACAAGGCAGTTGGAGGCAGAGCTGCCCAACTCCAGGGACCACCTTTGCCCGGTGGGTGGGCTATGTGCATTTGGACTTGACAGGGTATGCTTTGGAAGAAACCAAATCCCCCCAGCAAGGGCCAGCACATGTAATCACACCAGGCCACAAGCCCCTGCTAACCTAAACCCCTTTCTTTCAGAAATCCCAGAACAGACTTTTATGGGGTAAGAGCCCCTAGCACGGAGCTGAACATTAAGCCTCTCATTCCTGAGTGTGGATCAAGCATTTGTTTTGTGCGGTCTGTTTCCAATTCTGTTATTGGAGAAACCACAGCAGGGAAGGGGTAAAAGGTGTATGTGTGAATCAGCTCTGGTCCTCCAATACCCCATGGTGACTCAATTACATCTGAAAATAGCCCCCAATAAAATTAACTTTCAGTTGCCTAGGAGGCCACATTCGGTTTTGATTCAGTAGACACTCAAGGAGGGACAACTGGACAAGAAAGCAATTAATCTCTTGTAGGACGGGCAAAAAGATTCACTGGTTTTGAGCGCATCCTAAAGGTACTGGTACTGGAAGTTTGGTCCTCAGTACAGTAGAGGTGGTGGCACCTTTAAGAGGCGGAGCTTACTGTAAGGTCATTAAGTCACTGGAGGAGCTGACCTTGGAAGGCATTAATGAATCTCTCTTGGTACCCTAGTTTGTTTTGAGTAGAGGCATATTATAGAATACCAGCCCCTCCTCACTCTCCAGCCTCCTGTCTGATCAAGTCATCTCTGTCCCTGGCACATGCCCTCACCAAAGCTAACCACCATTCTGCTTGTCTAGCCTCTGAAATGAAACAAACCCTATTTCTTTATAAGATACCCCACCTTGGTTTTGTCGTTAAAGCAAAAGGAAAGAGACGGATATGGGGGTAAGCAGGGGTAAGTCACCTGTCATGAAGTGGATGCACTGGGGAAGCAGTGTGACAGACACTCCATAGAAGCCAGAGAACCTGGGTGACCAGCCTGGGTCCACCTTTGCTTCAAGGGTGCTGATGAAGGACTTCCTGCCCAAGGAGCTCCAAACAAGAGTGTTGGTACATCCTGTCTACCTTGTGATTCAGAATCTCGTCTGTGAGTGTATCAGTTACTCTTCTATTGAGCCTATGGTTCCAGAGAAAGAGAGAGAGAAAGAAAGAGAGAGAGAGAGAGAGAGAGAGAGAGAGAGAGAGCCCATAGTCGTGGGGAAGGCATGGAGTGGCAGCAGAGACAGTTGGCTGATCACATTTTCATCCTTGCAAAGGAAGCAGAGGGAGAACAGGAAGTGAGACAAGGCTATACATTCTCAAATCCTGTCCCCCTGAGCTACTCTCTCCAAAAGGCTTCACTTACTAAAGATTCCATAACCTCCCCCTCCCCTGACAGCACCACCAACTGGGGACCAACTGTTTAAAAACATGACCCAGTAGAGGACATTTCTCATCTAAATCATCACAGTGAATCTCTGTGGCTCCATCTGAGCCAGGGATTGAAAGACCCTAGATGTGCAGCTGGTCCATGAAGAACAAATATCTTCTTTTCATGTGCACCTTTGTCTCGGAGTCCCAGTAAACCCAGTGCCACACAAGTGGCCTGAAATGGTAGTGTCTTCAACAGCCAACAATGACTATGCCTATAGACAAGGCTGACCTGCTCAAAGCTGGGGCCAAAGACACTCCTCATGTTCTGGACTGGTCTCTTCCTTATTGTATTGTCTCTGTTCTGAGATTTACCCCGTCCTTCATCTCCACCTGTCAACCTTCCCTGGGTATCCATCCAGCCCTTTACCTTGACGTCCAGGCTCTCTGGGTCACTCCGAACATCAATAGGTTTAGTATCACTATAAGAAAATGCATGAGACTGAGGTGGTTTGAGTGAGAAGAGCCCCTTACGCTTTGGGTTTCAATGCTTAGTTCCCAGTTCCTAAAACTGTTTGGGCAAAATTGGATTTGTGACCTTGAAAGAGTAGGTGTGGCCTTGCTAGAGGAGACATGCCATTGGGGGTGGGCTTTGAGGTTTCAAAAGTCCACACCAAACCCAGTCTCTCTTTCTGTCTGTCTCTCTGTATGTATGTCTCTTTCTCCTCTGTCTCTCTGTCTCTCTCTCCAAGGCCCATATCCTTCAGCACCTTGCTTTACTCCTGGGCTCCAGGTTACAGTCAACATTGCAGAATCCATGGATAGATCAGGGCAAGAGACAGAACTCAGCAAAGATACTGGTTAGGGACACTTTAATAGAATCATCAAAACTATGGGAAGTAAAACACCATCTACTTTTCTTCTCTGGGAATAGAACTGTGTGTCCACATACTTATTTCTCTGGAAGTATCACAGTGGATCCATGGCTGGTATTTTTTTTCTTTCAAATGAGATTTCATGTAGCTCAGGCTAGCTTTGAACTCAATATACAGCTGAAGATGAGCTTGAATTTTTAATCCTCATACCTCTCCCTCCTGAAGGCACAGGTATGTACTACTATGCCTGATGACTGAGTCCAGGGTTTCACATGTATTACAGAAGCGCTCCACCAACTGAGACTAGGTTGGACCATGCACACTGATTGGTATGTAAGGAAGGACAAAAGGTCGTGAGCAGAGGCACCCCATTTAAAGCTCCCTGGGCACAGAGGCGTGCATGAGGAAGACAGAGGCAGAGAAGCTATTCTGTCTTCCAAATATCTGTACTCACTAATTCTTTGAATTTGAGCTCTTGGAAATAAGCATTTGCATAATTACCACATATTATTCCCTTGGATATTTTAACAAGAAAGAAATGTGGCTACTTATAATCTTTAACTTAATTTACCTCCAATTTGCTTCTTTCATTAAGGAGTCCCGAATGCTGATGTGCTTAGACACAGAGTGGAAGTCATAACCATGGCAAAGCGGGAAACAATCTCAGAGACTGAGAAAGCTGATAAGATTTAGCATCTGTCTTGACCAGTGCTTCTGTCAGCTTGGTCAAAAGAGAAATAAAATATATTACACAGCTCTTATAATCTGTAGAGAAAGCCAGCCAATTCCTCTGGCAAGTCAAAGATTTTCCTGGCACCAGGTTTTCAAAGAAATCCTCCATTTGGAATCTCCTATAGAGTACCCAGTGGTTGGCATTCACCTGAGACCTGATTTTCAAGGCTCCAGTGGATTTGAGAGTATGATACATTTTTTCCCCCTGATTCCCAAGGACTTGGGAAACATTTGATTTTCTGGCTGAGGGGTTAAAAATCCTCATCTCAGAACTCTGTATCCAGTATTACAGATGACAGGGCAGGAGATAATCTCTAGAAAGTGCTGTTGTTAAAAGAAGGGAATGCTTTATTTAAAGCCCATGAATTATACACAGCTTTTGATCATATAGAGAGATCCAGAGCCCAGGAGGAGAGTGGGTGCAGGAGCAGAGACAAAAGCATCAGTGTTAGGCATGAGTCTTTGGTCAACAGCAAAGGACATTTTGGACTGAAAACCCCAACCTCACTGCATCAGGAGCCTCAGCAATGGCTGACTCAGGTCCAGTACAGGGCTTCCCAAAGCTGCTAGCTGAATGAGACGCAAGGCTAAGCCTAGGGAGAAACTGCCCCATTTTGGTTGATGAAACCTGTATAGAGTACCTTCAAAGAGTTAGCTCCAATGAGAAGTCAGGACCTGTGAATGACAGTCAGCAGAAATAAGGAACAAGGCATTGCTCCTACTGCAATCTTCAGGAACAGAATTATAGAGTTATTATGTATGAAATGTTATGAATTGTGTATGAAGAGACTACTGATTGATATTTTGAAATGGAGTAAATAGAGAATAGATGTAGCTGAAGGGAGAATTAATGAAGCGGAGAATACATCCAAAGAGATTATCTAGGCTGCAAAACAGTAGCAGAGGTGGAAAACATAAATGGGATACAGAACACAGAATGGGTTCCCAAAATATACAACAGAAAAAGTAGTAAAGAGACAAACTTTAAAAGATAGCAGAGGCCAGGCAGTGGAGTCACAGGCCTTTAATCCTAGCACTTGGGAGGTATGGTAAAGGCAGGCGGATCTCTATAAGTTTGAGACTAGCCTCATCTACAGGGTGAGTTCTAGGACAGCCAGGGCTACACAGAAAGACCCTATCTCAAAAAACAAAACAGAAAACCAACCAGCCAGCCAGCCAGCCAACCAACCAACCAACCACCAACCAACCAACCAACCAAATAAACAAACAAACAAAATCACCAAAACAAAAAACAAAACAGAAACAAAAAACAAACAAAAACAACAAAAAACAACAAAAATTCAGACAATAACAAAAAGGAAGCCTAAGAGAATAATGTTGGACTCTAACTGAACATCAGAGAGCAAACGAAGACCCCCACTCTCATGACTATCATCAAAAGCTTTGAGGTAACTCTAGACTCCTGCCCTTGAGCAGTTATAAAAGGCACCCCAACACTCCGGCTGGGGTGGCACCAGAAGAGATCAAGTAGGGAGCTGAGACATTCGTCTGAGCAGACCAGCTATGGAGTACTGTTGGAGACCATTTGGGGAGCCAGAATCTCACACTTGTCACAGTATTAGTAAGGATCCCTTTCTCCAGTGTCAGTGGTGACAGGGGAGGAACCTGGACTTTACAGTTCTAACTGCTACCACATCAGTGCTCACCACTGTCTGTCTCCAGAGCAGTATCAAAAAGGCCAGTTATCTGTCTCAGTTCTGTGCTGTGATAAAATGCCCTACCAAAAAGCAGTTTAAGGGGAAAAGGGTTGATTTTAGATTATAGTTCCAGAGGGACAGAATTCACCAGAGTGAGGAAGAAGGCGTGGAATGAGGCAGGAGCAGGAAGCTGACTGGCTACATGACTGTCAGCACACAGGAAGCAGAAAGTGAGAACAGGAAGTGGGGTGAAGCTATAAATCCTCAAATCCCCTGACTCAGAGATACCTCACTCCAATATCAGGCTTCATTCTCATGTGACCTTCTCCTTGTGTGTCTGCCTCTGTGTCTTCTTTTCATAAGGACATTGTCATAAAGGATCAAGGGCCACCCTAAGGACCTTGTCTCATACTGATCTTACGCTATTATTTCTAGATAGAGTTCCATTCAGACACTAGGGTTAGAACTAGGGCACTTGAACTCATAGTGCTATCATAGTCGACAGACAATCAGAGAACAGGCATGGGAAAGTGAAGATTAGAGTGGAACCCAGACTTATGGACTGTGTCCAGGAAGTGGCGTTCGACATAATGGAAGACCACTCACCTGAGTGAGCCTGCTAGCAAGGCTCAGACACCACCTGCATCAGCAGACCTGCAGAGGGAAGGGTCCAGTAGGCCTGGCCAGCTGGAACCCTATATTGAGCTCTCACAGATGAAAAAAAGGCACAGTTAAGCTGGGCCCTAAGGCCATAGTTGCAGGGCTCTTCAGACCTCAAGAGATGCTTCTGATAGGCCAGATCCCTGCATACAAATAGCCCTAAACTCCCAGCCTGCTAAACACATGGGAGGCCAGGGCCGCTTTGGGGACTAAAGAAGTGGACAAAACAAACAAATAAGAAAACAGAAACCAGCCAGGGCTAGCTTCCTGCTCAGAGCAATTCAGGACTGAAGTCTGTCCTGGGAGGCAGGACTCCGCCTCTGGGTATTTTCCTATCCTGGGTGAAGATATTTTCACTTGAACCAAATGACTGGTAAGTCTTTGAGGCCACACGCTTTCTGAGTCCTCCTCTACTGTGGCCTGTGCATATGACAGTGACTGGTACACATCCAGGGGGTGCTGATCTGGAAAACCAGGTGCCCACCCTCAGGCCACATTTTCCGTACTGATGCTGGGAACTGAGAAACCTTAGAAGTAGACTGTTTGCCATTGCTCATCCAAAAAAAAAAAAAAAAAAAAAAAGTCCCCAGAGCACCAGAGCAGCGATGAATGCCTGGACAGTGGGAGCACAGCTGGGGGTAAGATGGGCTCTGACCCCAGGAGAAAGACGCCAAGCAGGGCTGCGGTTGCCCCCTACTGACTTTAACGCAATGACATTCACTCTTTAGCGCCCTTTCTTATTCTCGCTGATGATGATGTCTCTAACTGAAATGGCCAAGTTTGATACTTGCATTTATTTCTTATGATGAAAATCTTGGGTCCCAAAGACATGAAGATAATTGTGCATAGCTGTGTCTGTAGAAGTTTCCAAACAGCAGTACCATTTTTATTACCAACAATAAGACTACTGAATCCAGTTTAGGTTTTATTGGCGGTTCTTTTTGTCTCTTTGTTCCATTTGGAATTACTGCGTCCAAGTCACTCGAAGCAATCCCTGTGAGGTTAAGCCTTCAATTGTGTATACAGAGCCGTTTGTTTCCATTTGTTTTCCCCGTTAGGAGATGGTTTTTATTCTTGTTGGTTTAATTTTGTTTTCAGTCACATAAACTGTTTATAAGGTCCCAAAGACAACTCACAAAACAAAGTTACACTCTGAGCAGTTTATTCATCTACTGTTTCTCATTTTCTTTTAAAGTCAAAAAAAATTGTATTTAGTTGTGTATATGTGTGTGGAGAAGAGGGATGGACACACGTAAGTACAGTACCCACAAAGGCCAGAAGAGGGGTGCTGGGTACCCTGGAACTAGAGTTAGAGGATCTTGAGGGCAACCAGATGTGGGTGCTGGGAATTGAACCCCATATCTCTGCAAGCATTGCAAGTGTCCTTCATTGCTAAATCTTCTCTCCATAAAAACAGACGTATTTGTTTATGCAATTTTCTTATGTGGAAGTTAGCACACATTCTTTACCTGGTCTTTCTAAAGCAGCAATATATCCTGACAATAGAAACCTCACAGTGAGTTGCGGAGATGGCTCCTTGGGTAAGTTCAAATTCCAGAACCTACTGGAAACCCCAGCACTGTGGGGAGGTAGAGATAGGAGTATTGCTGGCTGCCAGACTAGCTCCAGGTTCAGTGAGAGACCCTGTGGACTAAGGACAGTGACAGAGCAGGGCACCCAATGTCTTCTTCTGCTTCTCTCTGTATGCGTGCACGAAAACATAAGCCAACGCAGGAGCTAGTAGAAGACACTGGGGAGTCTCAATTTAAGATCGTTTACATTTGACTGGTCTATAGTCTTGTGTGTGATGGATTCTTGAATTAAGTTAACCTATATGGGATAATCCGGTCCACTGTGGGCGGCACCATTCCCTTAGTAGGGATTCTGAACTGTGTAAGAGTGGAGAAGTAAAGTCGAGTACAAGCTAACAAATGCACGTGCCTTCATTTCATTTCTGATTGCTCTTGACTGAAGATGTGATGTGACCAGTTGTCTCAGCTGTGACTTGCTGCCATGACTTTCCTGCAAGGCTGAACACAAAACCTGCAACTGTGAGTGCAAATAAACTCTCTATCTTAAGTTGCTTTTTGTCAGGATGTTTCATGACAGGAACAGAAAGGAAAGTAGGGCAAGTTCTTAGCTGAACAGTCATCAGCCAGATGCGGTTAGGATCAGATGAGAACAGCAAGTGGGGTGGTGATGACATCAGAGCTCAGCCTTCCCAAGGAGACTTACCCCTACACTTCACTCCAGATGATTCCTTGAGGTCTCACAAAATAAAACATTGCCGGCATGAAATAAATAATTGTTACACTGTATTTGGGGATAATGGCAAGGAGGGAATGTCTAGGCGTGTTCAATACAAACACAAGTTCTCCCACTGTGAGTATCTTCCATTCATGGTGAGTATGGCACATGTAGACACAGACTGTAGAGGAGTGGGGCTCAGGCTGTGAACAGTCACTGGGTGTAAAGCTGAATGACCTCCAAAGCAAGACTGGCTTGACCTTGGGGAATCCTCTCCGCTGTCAGAGGCTCAGTCTTCCCTCTGGGAAATAAGAACCAACTACTTATCTTGTAAGGTTATCAGGAGGATTAAATGGGATCAAAGGCAAAAAGTGCCTGGTGTGGAGAAGACACAGCGTAAATGAATCTTTCCTTCGAACAGCTCTAACAGTATAGGCTGATGTTTGCTAAATATGTCCTGAGCTGGAGCTCCAACTGTTGATAAGCCCGTCACAGCTGCTGCCAAGCTACGTGACACCGGACGAGTGCCCTTCCTCTCTGGGACCTGCCTTCCACAAACTGAGAAGCAGAGGGTTAGGTGGTCAGGATTCTCACTCATCCATGGAAGGTTTAAATTATCCCCTGAGATGGTTTCCATTAGCTTTTAGAAAGGCAAAATTTTGGGTACCACATTTAATCTGCTGCTGAAGAAGAGTCTGTAGTGAATTTGACCCCAGCTGATCCTGGGCACATAGATGCTTGAGATACAAAGCCCCATCTGACCTCTAAGGCTATAATAGCCCCTGTCTTCTGCTTCCCTGCCCATCACCACTGTGGCCTTTTTTTTCTAAAGCCACATAGATTTAAGCAGCATCTAAGTCACTACACAGTGCCACTACTACCCCACCATGAACAAAAGTTTTCTCAAAGCACCCAGCACAAAACAATCCTCTGGAATCTTTGTAATGCTGTTCCTAGGACCAATACTACACGGCACTAATCACTACTATAATGAAATACCTGAAGCAAGATGTTTTATAAAGAAAAGAGGTGTATTTAGCTCATACTTTCAAAGTTAAAATAGACTAGAATAGGCTTAGTGGGAACTTGCCCTGTTACCCCATGTCACCTATATATAACATGTGTAGATATCTTATGTCTATATAGATGTGGCGCTTGTCAATAACAAATTTGATGGCCTACGGCTTAGGCAGGAAATAGGAGGTGGGACATTCAGGAGGCAGAAAGGATTCTGGGATAGAGCCAGGCATGGGACACTCACCCAGGAAGATGTGATGAGACAGGCACATAGTACCCGAGCACAGGTAACCAGCCACATGGCAGAATGTAGATTACAAAAAAATAGGTTATTTTAAGTTATGATCTAGAAATAAGAGCCTAGCTACATGGCCAAGGTATTTGTAAATATATTTTGAGTCTGAGCTTTATTTCTCGGAACATGGGGCTGATGGTTATGTCAGGGGCACATGTTGAGAGAAACATATCTGAAGCCATCAGTACAAAGGGCTGAGTTGGACAAGCAATAGGTTCTTATAACAACTCTCTCCAGAGAACTACCTTCTAAAGGCATTTCCCAATGATCCAAGGGCTCAGGAGGCCTTGCCTCTCTGAAGCTCCATTGTGACTTCTAATACTTCCTTCAATCATGGTGGACCCGCGGGGCATATAATTAAATAAGTAAGCTCCACCCAAGCTCTAGAAATTAGTTAGATCATTTAATCACACACTCTCTAGTTACCACTCATCTGTTTTCTCTTGAGCTGCTACTTAAGCCGCAGACAGTCACGGTAGCTTATGGACGGGAACACGCTGAGAATGCATCGTTAGGCAATTTCAGCCTTGTGCTCACATCCGAACTCGGACTGTCGTGACATGGCAAGGTCATATACCGGATGGGTTCTCCCACAAAAAACGCACTGCTATGTGTGCAGCTAGTGGATAAAGCATTCTTATTGAGTGTTTAGGCTGAGTGTGTCACAAGTGTCTGTTTCCAGCTATTACTCCAAGTCTGAAGCGGGAGGGTCGCTCCACTCCAGGATTTTAAGACAAGCTTAGGCAACAAACTCTACACCGTCACAGAAATCAAGGAGGTGGACAACTTCTGTAAAACTCATAGGAACTTGAGATTGAGATTTCCATTGCAGCAGCCCCCATCCCTTCCTGTCTGCAGGAGAGTTCAAATGCTTAATCACTCCACCCAAACCATGTTCTAATTACAGTGCTGATCACTGCTCTTTAAAAAGCCTCAACAAATCTGTACTTTCTATTCCTTTTAAAAAGAAAATGTGGGTGTGTGCATGTTCACATGTGGGGGAACCCTCAGGTACAAGCACATGTGTGTATATGTATGCATGTATGTGGAAGTCAGAGACTGACCTCGGGTGTCAGTGTTAGGAGAGGGCCATCTTATTTTCTGAGAAAAGGTCTCTTACTGAGATCTGAGGTTTACCAATTAGGATAAGCTGACTGGCTAGTGAGCCCCACTCATCTCTGCTTCTAGAACTAAGTTAGACTACCCAGCACCCATAAAAATACTTGGGTCATCATACTTGAATGGCAAGCTCTTTTTGTATATGTGTATGTATGTGTGGAGAGGTTAAGATAGGATTTCTCTGTGTAGCCTTGGCTATCCAGGAACTCACTCTGTAGACCAGGCTGTTCTTGAACTCAGAGATCTGTCAGCCTCTGCCTCCCAAGTGCTGGGACTAAAGGCGTGCGCCACCCAGCCTGGCTTGAAAGAGAAGCTCTTTACTGATTAAACTGTCTCCTTAGCTCTAAATGCTGCAGAACTTGATGTAAATCTTTTAGGCAATACTATGTGTTCGGAACAAAAAGATGTTTCTAGAAAAGACACTCCTAGAGTTTATCTTCAACAAAACAATCCTTTTGATGAAGAGTCATATATGCATTGACAGAAGCCCAGGAACGAGTTTCATGCTGACAACTGTGGCATAGCATTTGCTGCATGGCTGGGATGCCACTTAAAGCAGATAGGATGACTACATTCAAACACAGAGAAATGTTCACTTCTTATCAGGTAAGAAAATCAGAATGTGAAACGGCATGTGTGACATAACTGTTATTGATATTTGGGAACAAGAACTAAAAATGAAAGAGGAAATAGCTAGCAATTGTATGAATTACTTCCTGTTCCCATTTGATTTTTTAAAAATTTGCCTACATTTTATTAAAAATTAAAAACCTGGTTGGGGATTTAGCTCAATGGTAGAGCGCTTGCCTAGCAAGCGCAAGGCCCTGGGTTCGGTCCTCAGCTCTGGGAAAAAAAAATTGAAAACCCTTTTTTAGAGATCCTGGAAAAAAGACTCTGAGATCGCCTTGAAAGAATTCACTTTGTAGGGTGTCCCTGAGATTCTTTTATGTGTCCAGTGACGGATACTCAACTGTTGAATCTATAATCATGACTAAAGAGTAAGGAGCAAAGGAAGCCTCAAGGCTGGAAACTTTCACTTGAAGGGAGGCTCTAATTGTTAAGCTGCAGCTTCAAGCCAACATCCTCCCACCCCGCTTCCAAAACAAGATTGTGTTTGTAGATTGCCAGTGGGCTGTGTGCTTGCCAAGAGAGTCGAAGCTTTCAGGCATCTTTGTTGCAGGTAGCAAGCGCTCTCTAAAGACCTCTGGTCCCAAGGATCGGTCAGGTCCCTCCTTCTTCTAGTTGGTCCTGGAGGAAGTCCCCAGGGAAGGAAAACCCAGACTTATCCTGATCTGCAGTCACCCACAGTGCACAGTGCCCACCAAGTATGTCTCAGGAACACCTCTGAAATCTTGTCCCTGAGATGGCGCACCCATCTAAAGATGGCAGCACTGAGCTCTTCTCACAGGAGAAACAAGGAATTTTCAACATTCTTGGAAAACTGCGATGATCACCACATGTTAGCATCTCAAATACTTTGTATTGATGCATCACAAGTGTCTCTGTGATTACTACCGTTCCATGCTGGGGTGGGGTGGGGAGTTCACGCTGATCAGCGACTCTCTGGATGGTAATTTGGAAATACTGTGTAAATGAAGCTTTGAAGACCCATGTGCTGTCTGTGCTGGTGCATCCTGTCTAGGAAGCTGTCATGATGAAACTGGGCATTCAGTCTAGGTGTTCAGTCATAGGATTCTGGACAATGGAGCTATGTCCTGACCAACGCATCCTCAGGTGACCTCGCATGCCGGTGAACATCACAGAATGCAATTAACACAGACTGAGAGGCAACACTAGATTATGTGCCCCTAAGGCTCACAGTCAAATGTGTGGTCTGTTCCTGACTGAAACATTATATGGTGTGTAACTGAGGGGCAGATGTGCGGGCTCAAGGCTTTTCTCCACAGAAGACTTAGAACAGTTGAAATGCCTGCTAAATCCATCACAGCACACACTTGCAGTGTAATTGTGTATGTGTGTGCGTGTGTCATGTGTGCTGTATGCATGATCATGTGTACTCAGAAACACTGTGTACGTGAACAGATTCATGTGAGCATGCATGTGAAGGCCAGAGGTCGGCTTCAAGTGTCATTCCTCAATGGCTATTCATTTTGTTTTAAGATGGATATTTCCATTGACCTGGACTTTACTACACAGGGCAAGCAGCAAGCCCCAGGGCAGCAAGCCTGTCTGTGCCTCCCCAGCTTTTTCCCACTGAGCCATCACCACAGCCTTTAGGGCAGTCTAACTCATCATTAATGATACTATAGATGGGCAAAGAATGACATAAAAACTACAGCCATGGACTACTGAGATATTCTGTGCCACTTTTAGTGCTGTGTGATTCTGTCTTAAGAGGAAAGGATCTACACACGTGAAGATCTAGGTGCATTGTCTAAGACCAGGTGTGCTGGTACACATCTTTAATCTTAGCACTCAGGAGACCGAGGCAGGTGGATTTCTCTGTGTCTGAGGCTAGCCTTGCAGACACAGTGAGCTCCAGGCTACAAAGCAGAATCTTGTCTCAAAAATAAGTAGATAGATAAATAAATTAAATAAAGCTGTCTCTGAGTCCTGGCTTGAAAAGCAGATCACTGTGACTCCCCCATGGCAGACATGGATGTTGAGTGAGCACGGGTCCTCCCTGGTGAAACCTCAGCATGGAAAGGAGCTGGAACATGTGCATCCTGGTCTAACTTTCTAAATGAACCCTGGGGGAGGGTTGTACACGGCTCTCTTACTGTCCCAGTGAGGACAAGGATGTGCAGCTTTGCTTTGTTCTGTGTACCCACAGCCCAGCTCTGCCCACCCCTAGGCAGTGCAGCTCTGAGAAGCTCTGAGGCTTCTGTAAGGACAGCTAACTCTGAGTGAGGACCTGTGGCCAAATCTCATCGGACCAATGTGGGCCCCGTGCCCAGTCTGTCCTTTGCCACAACAATGTGCTTCTCCTCATCCATGTTACTCATTTTCCAGATAATGGAAATGAACATGCAGCTGGTAAGAGGCAGGGGTGGGATTTGAACCAGGAAACCTTCAGCAGTGCAGAGCAAAGAGGGACGGAGGAAGAGAAGGCTATATTCCAGATGACATATTACAGAGAATACAAAACAAGGCAGGATGTCAGCGAGGACATACCCAGAGGACAAGAGGGGAGTACAGCCTGGGACAAGGGGAGGCTTAGGTGGACCCAGGAGATGACTCATTCTTGGTAGGGGTCAGGAGGAAATGACCATGATAGAGACTGTCATGAGAACTGCTGCTGCACACTGGGAAGATGCCAAGGTGCTGACATGGTTTAAAGGCCACACTACAGCCTCAGCAACACCCTTACCAGCCCCTCCCACAATGGTTCTCAAAATGTGGGTCCTGACCCCCTGGGGTTGACTGTACCTTTCACAGGGGTTGCGTATCAGGTATCCTGAATATCAGATATTTACGTTATGAGTCAGAGCAGTCGCAAAATCACAGTTATGAGGTAGAAACGAAAATAATCTTATGGTTGGGGGATCACTACAACATGAGGAATTGTACTGAAGGGTCACAGCATTAGGAAGGTTGAGACCGCTGTCCTAGAAGGTCTGTCCTCTTACAGAACAGATATGCTCTCCAGAGTAAACACCGGGTTCCCTTTCTTCTCTCTTCAGCCCCTTCTGTCTGTGGATTTGCTTACGTGAGGCATCTTCTATGCAACAAATCATACAGAAACAGTATTTGCCCCTCTGTGACTGTTTATTTAACTTTGTACAGTTAGTGTGTGAGAGAGCATCCTTCCCAGGCAGGGGTGAGTAATATTCTACTGTAAGCCTATAGCACATCTTGCTCCTGACTCATCCGCCCCCTGGTGGACTCTTACGTTGCTCTTATGTTTCAGCTCCTGAGAATGACACTGCCATAAACAAACAGTATACAAACAGACCTCGCTTTTAATTCTCTGGGGTAAAATTTCAAAGGCAGAATTTTTGGCTAGCTCTGGCAAGATACACTTATAATCCTAGCTTTTTGGCAGGTTGGGGCCGGGGGATCACAAGTTCAAAGCCAGCCTAGGAAATTCAGGAGACTGGATTCCTTGGCCCAAACCATAATTACTGATCGTGCCATGACTTTAGTTTTAATTGAAAACTTGAGAAACCTCCATGCTATTTTCCACAGTGGCTGTAGCATTTTAGATTCTGAACCTGGGCAGCTTTAACCCCCCGGTTTGTGCAACATCATTCCACGCTGCCTCAGAAGTGTGCTTTAGCGACAAGAACACAGAGATACAGGGCAGGTGCAGGGACAGGATGAAATGAACCATTGTTCTTAGAGGGCAGGATGGAGCCTCTTCCTTCTATGGACGCTCCCAGGGAAGTATCCTCTGGCCGAGCCCAGGGAGAAACCAGGCAAAGACATTTACACAGAAAACAGAGGGAATGGTGGGCTGAGGCAGGTTCTCAGGAAAAGGAGATGATGACAAGATTATCTTGGTGACGTGTCACGGATCTTACTGAGTGTGACAAGTGTCACAAGACAGGTCTTGTCTCTTACAGTGCTCTACAGTGGGCCCGGGTGTGTGTGTGTGTGTGTGTGTGTGTGAGGGAATCTCTCTTTCAACGTTCCTTATTTCCCCAGGCAGTTCCAAGCTTCAGAATTCATCTCTACATTTGGCATCACATCCTGGGGTCACAGGGACCAGGATACAAAGACGAATTGATGTTGGTGCCCACAGATCAAGCAGGGAAGCTGACGCAGCAATGCCCCACCCCCAGCAATGCCCAGCCCCCAACAGCACATGGAAGGGCATCTTTGGGATGCCCTGGGTATGGACCAACATAAAAAAGTCTATTTGTAATGACATGCCTGGGAGGGAAAAAAAACCCACATTCCAGGGTGTGGCTGCATCTTCTCGGGCTCAGAATCCCATGGCTCACAGGTTACCGTTACTTAGCTGCCAGGGGGAGAGCCAGTCCTGACACGGCATTTTCAGAACATGCCTGTACATTGACATAGGACCGCTGGAGAAGGGTCTGTGGTTTCTTCAGTGGTTCTAACTTTTGTTTAGACACATCCCCCCTCCCTTCACCCCCAGCCCAGTGAAAATAAAGCCAATCTCTTTGAAGCAAAGCTTTCTCATGAGCAGGAAAGCTGTGGCCTGTTCTGATGCACACCCACCCAAGAGCCATGTGCTGTGTGAACCCAGAGACAGCTGAGAGGCAGATGTGCTAGAGGGCACCGGGCCAGGCTCTGACCACACCCCCAGCCCTCCTGGGAACATCTGCAACAGGACACTTTTCCTTTGCAGGCCACACTGCTCTGGGTCCCTTCTGTTTATCCTCAGCCCCCTCCCAGACAAGCCCTTCCCTCCACCCTCTATGTCCCTGCAGGCTCCCCTTGCAGTCTGACCACTGGGTGAGGGGGACATCATTAAATGTCATTGGACGACCAGGAACCAACAAGCCCACCCTTGGGCAGAGAAGGCTCAGGTTTAACACTGGTACCACATCTGGGCAGGGGTTTCTACAGGGTGCAGCGCCACTGCCCAGCCAGTGACAGGAAGGGCTTTCAGAGGCACAGTTCTCTCCCTTGGATGCCTGGGGCCTCCCTCTTCCTGTCCCCCTCAACTCCAGGGTCTTTAAACTTCAGGCCCAACCTTCCCACCCCACGTACCCAGCTCTTCACATCCACACAGAAACAGAAACATCAGTGCAGCCTTTGCAGCCTTTCAGGCCCTGCCCACATTTCTCTGGGCTTGGGAGGCCTTGGTCACCCCTGCCCTCTTGGTTCTCAGGAGCACCCTGCCGAGCTGTGTTCCTTCCCTCCACTCCACATTCGCCCCCCTCCAGTCCTGCTCCCATAGCTCCCCACTATGCTCTCACCATATCCCTGAGATACCTCCTGCCTGACAAGGATTTCAAGGGTCTGTGGCCGCATGCTAGTGCTCAATGTCACTCAGACACAGTCCAGTTTGCCGTGCCCTGCTCATATCTGCCGTCTCTTCCATGCCTGTCAGTTTCTGTCTGTCTGTGATCTCTCCAGACCCCTCTTGAGAGATCTCCTTTTCTCCTCAGCTTGTTACAGTGGTCCCTGAGCATCAGAGACAATGCCTACAGCATCCTGTGCCATCTCCATCCGGTGCATCTCCACTTTGCTGTTGCATCTTGACATTGAATCTGGACCTTCTTTCATCTAACTTGCTTCTTCCTCGGGGTCCTCACAGTCACCTGGGGAGTGCCTGAGGAGACCTCCCAGACCCTCACTGCCTGCCTCCTCCTCTAACCAAGCTGAAGCCACCGCCAACCCCAAACATCTGTAGATGTACCATCATCTGCTTCTCTGTCTCAGGACTGCCAAGCAGTTTCCCATCATGCCACATTCTCTGATTTACCCATGACCCTCTTCTAACCACCTCTTTACACCACTGAACTCACAAATGCAGCTCTCCCTGCCTCCCCTGCTTCCTCCTGCCTCTCTCTCTACCTCCCCCTGCCTTCCCTGCCTCTCCTTGCCTCTCCCTACCTCCCCTGCCTCTCTTGCCTCTCCCTACCTCTCCCTACCTCCCCTTACCTCTCCCAGCCTCTCCTTGACTCCCCCTACCTCTCCCTGCCTCCCCCACCTCTCCCAGACTCTCCCTGACTCCTCTACCTCTCCCAGCCTCTCTCTGCCTCCCCTGCCTCACCCTACCTCTCCCAGCCTCTCCCTACCTCTCCCAGCCTCTTCCTGCCTCTCCCTGCCTCCCCTGCTTCTCCCTGACCCCCCTGCCTCTCCCTGCTTATCCCTGCCTCCCCCACCTCTCCCTTCCTCCCCTTGCCTCTCCTGCCTCTCCCTGCCTCCCCCTGCCTCTCCCTGCCTCCCCCACCTCTCCCTGCCTCCCCCTGCCTCTCCTCGTCTCCTTGCACTGCCCTCACAGATGTAGAATCTGTTTGCTCAGCACATTTAACTTTCACATCCTTGGCCACTCTGTGCCCTTACTTTTAATAAACTAGAAGAGAGCTTTTAGCTACTTCTTCCAAGATCCTATTTATACGTCTCAAATGAGAGGATTCTTCCCCTTAGAAGCATTTCTCCTTGGGCCAGGTTTCTCCCAGTCTCCCTATATGTACCATAATGGACAGCTTAGCAGTATTGTACCCCACACCATCCCTGTGCTAAATAATGTGCAGTTACGTCGGAAATACAATACAAAACAGAAAACTAAAAGCAAACAAAAAACCCAAACCAAACCAACCAAACAAGCAAACAACCCCCACCCCCCAAACAAAAGCCAAATGAAGGTACATGGTGTGCTGTGTGTGCTTGGGCACTGTGTGGGTTTGCCCATGTGCAGAGCTGAGCCATCTGAGGCTGTGCACATGGGAAATGTCTCTTGCTGTGGGGGTTGGGTCTCCTGTCAACACTCTGAAGCCAGGACCCAGCTGGGGCTGAGACTGGGGACCCTGCAGAGCTTCTGCCTCTGTGCCCATCCTCCATTCTCCCCGCCCACCTGCCCACAACCAAGAAACAGCTGGAGGTAGCCCACAAGGCATGAGGAGGTTCTGCAGCCATAGATTGCCAGGGAAACACAAGGCCCCCAATCCATAGAGGATCAGTTCCAAGACCCCAGTGGATGTCTGAAACCACAAGAGTACCAAACCCTACGACTTATTATCTTTTCCATCTTAATTAATCTCTAGTTTGCATTGTGGCCACATGGTCTGCACTTTGAGGCACAACCCCTAAAGTGGCACAGATTTCTTTTGCCTTCTTCATCGTTTAGTGGCTAGAGAATCGGTTTTCACAGGAGATCTTAGTATCCCTGGCATACTTCTTTTTCTTTCTTTCCTTAAATCAAGAACCTCCATCTATCTTCTCCACTCATGGAAGAAGCTATAAAGGGGTGTGTGGAATGCTGAGAAGATGATGTCACAGGGTGGCGCACACCTGTAATTCCAGCTACTCAGAGCAGCGAGGCAGGAGGATCACGGATGTGAAGACAACTTTTGCAACTTATAAACTCAAGATAGCTCAGTGGTACCATTGCTAGCATTCACGATGCTCTGAGATTTATCTCAGAGTTAGAAAATTATGTAAAGTTACTCAAAACGAACATATAAGAATAAGATTGGCTGGGTAAGTGCTGGGTAGGCAGCACCATGCACATCAGACACTGAGTTTGGCTGCGCAGCTCCCATGTAAAAAGCCAGGTAGGCAGGCCTAGTAGTATCACCGGGGCTTGCTGGCCACTAGTCTAGTTGGCAAATGACAGGCTACAGGCTCAGGGAGAGACTCTGTCTCAAAGGAATACAATGGAGAGTGACTGAGCAGGATGCATGATATTCTCAAAGATGATTTTGCACACCTGTGTGTTCCCATACACATGAATATATGGCATGTACACAATAAATAACAGAATAAGGTTGAGGCCAGTTAAGGGTATCTGCTTTTTCAGAGGACTCAAGTTTGGTTTCTAGCACCCATATCAGAAGGCTCACAATCTCTCTCTCTCTCTCTCTCTCTCTCTCTCTCTCTCTCTTTCTCTCTCTCTCTCTCCTATTCTCTCTCTCTATCCCCCTCCTTACCCCCCTCTCATATACACGCATACCCCACAACTAAAAATAAATCTTGAAAAGGAAGAGGCTTTAGCAAAGGAACAGCCAATCCTTGCAGTGCATGTAACAAAAGGAACGAGCCCCATGTGTCCATGCTGTGTGAATACTGAAGACTCACAGAGTTAACAAGATGAAGGTGTCTTTGGTCTCCTGAGACCTGAAATGTGTTTTCAGTTTATGAAATTGAAATTTGGAAACATGACCTGGATGTTTTGCTTTCTGTAATTTGGGAGCAGAGGAGAGGAAAAGGGAAACCCTAACCAGGCAAGCCACTGCCTCTCGAAAACAACCAGCTATCCAGCAGCTTGGCCCTTTCCGGTTAAGATATAGCCCACATTACTCCACCAGGAACAGCAAACAGTCTGGTGTCTGTCAGTCAGACATCTACCATACCCCTGGATGAGGAGGGACTCACTACTGAATCATTTTGGTCTTGCTTGTGGGGAGGTTGCGATAGTGGGGATCAAACCCAGGGTCTCCAGTACTCTACGATAGCTGTGTAGGACTGGGTCACACCCTACCCACAGGGGACTGTTTGAAAGCCACACAAACCTAACCTCCAGTCATTCAGCAAGGAGCAAAGGCCATTCTAGGCTGTCCTCAGGCCACAGACCATGTCCACCAAAGATCCTGACATGCCTCTAAGCCCATGTGTGGGCAGCTCACATCAGTGTATGCAGCAACTTTGCCCTGGCAAATGGCAGCCTGTATTCTAGCCAGTACGACAACGTTGTGGGGCAAGACACTAGCAAATTTCTGTAAGCCTCAGTCTGACGAGACAGCTGATATTCTTGACCCACAGAGACACCACATTTCTGCAACAGGGCACAGGTTCTCCTGTCTAATGCCTCCCCTAGTCTTCGATACAGGTTGGCTATCCAGTATCCTAAATGTCTGGGACCAGAGTAACTTTTTTTTTTTTTTTTTTGAGACAGGGTTTCTCTGTATAACCCTGGCTGTCCTGGAACTCGCTCTGTAGACCAGGCTGGCCTCGAACTCAGAAATCCACCTGCCTCTGCCTCCCATGTGCTGGGATTAAAGGCAGGAGCCACCACTGCCTGGCCAGAGTAACTTTTTTAAAGGATGCTTTTCAAGGATAATTTTTAAAAAGATTCTAGGATACACATGTGCCCACACAAAATGAGATACCTTTAGGGTGGGGCTGAAGCCAGCAATGCCCTGTTTGCACCTTACATACATGACTTGAAGGTGACCTTGCACTGGTGTTAGCTGTGCCCCCCACCCCATGAGCATTGCAGCCCCCCCACCCCCCGGCATCTTGGATTTTGAAGGATCATGTATTTGGATTTCCTAGTAAGTGCTACTTGTACTTGGTCTATAATGAAATGTTTGCAACGAACCCTTGGCCTCAGAGGTCACACATCATGGTACAGTTAACACAGATAGCTTCAGTAATGAGAGACGCATGCATCTGATGTCCTAACCTGTTTTCTGAATTGAGAACTGCATTTGTCTAAAACAAAAAATATTCAAGGCCAGGTTTGTCTACATAGTGAGTTCCAGGACACCCAGGGCTACATAGTAAGATCCTGCTTTAAAATTAATGAATTAATTCAAAATAAACAAATAAAACCCCCAAAACAATCATAAAAATTAGTGCCAGCAAGATGGCTCTGTGGGTATGCCCAAGACTGATGACCTGAGTTTGATGCTGTAGCCCATATAGTGAGAAGAGTCATAAGTCCTTGAATGGGACTCTGGGACGCTGGTCCCTTCCTCTTCTTCATCATCACATCCTGGCCAAGAGGAGAGCATTATGTGTCCCACCATAAGGTGGTGCCACAAGCCCCAAAGCAACCGAGCCACTTGTCCACCGTCTGAAACTGCAAAACCCTAACAGCGATCGAAAACCAATGTTTCTCCTTATTCAGGTTTCTGCCTCAGGTATTTGCTGCAGTCAGAAGAGATGCAGGCAAGTTCTGGGAGCTCTACAAGGTCTGGGTTGAGGATGTTTGGTTGGGAATCAGCCCAGATCATGAAGCCCTGAAACTGTTCTTGTTTAAGCCACGGATGGAAATCTTCATCCTTGTATCCATGGAAACACTAACACGGGGAGGGGAGAGAACCATTTTCTTTCATTTGTTGCCACACATTATCAGTGTATGTGATTATTTCCATTACTAAATGGACAGCGGGTGTTAAACAGGAACTGACAACCCCCAGGCTAAAGCTCATGGAGACCTTGAAAGCAAGCAATTGGGAGGAAGTTGCGTGGCATGGCCAGATTCTGATGGTCCTGCTCTGAGAACCTCTGTTGGCATGGAACACGATGGAACACGGCTGTGTGGAGGGATGAGCGAGTGCCTGCCCTGTGGGCTCTGAGCCTAGCCATCACCTGAGGCAATAGTTATTTATGGAGACTCTCCTGCCTTGTTTGACTTCCAATAAGGACTTTGAAAATACGAATGCAGATGGAATGAGCGTCAGCAGATGGCAGGGGCTAGAAAACTAATCTCGCTTATTTCTAGAGAACAATTACATCCAGAGGCGCCTTAAATTATTTTCTGAGATATGATCTCATGTATCCTAGGCTGGTGTCCAACTCACAAAGTAACTAAGGATGACCTTGAACTTCTGATCCTCCCAAGTGCTTGGATTACAGGCATGTACCACATGCCCAGTTTATACAGCACTGTGAATTAAACCCAGGCTTCTCGAATGCTTCACCAACTGGACCACATCCCTAGCCCCTTCTCTACTCTTTTTTTCTTTTACCAGTATTACCCTAAGTTCTTCTGGGGAGACACACTGTTTCTGAGGCTCAGCCTATGTGGGTTTGGGCAGAGCTGATGCTAACGCTTGGTCTGAAGCCTGGCTGAGCAAAGTCTCATATCCACTCAGTCACCATGTCAGGTGGTAAACAGGTTCAGGGTGAACAGGTGGCCACTCCAGCAGACTGGAAGAGTCTCCATAGGACCCGCATCTGGTAAGACATGTGCCTCAGCTGGCAGAAGCTGGCATTGCTCTTGTAGGAAAGTGCCTGCCTGAAAAGGGGGCAACAGAGCCAAGAGACAGATAAGAGACTGTCTTCCTGGCTCAGGGGAAAGTGTTTCCTGCTCAAGTGGGGGGATCTGAGTTTGAATCCCCAGAAACCATGTGAAGCCAGACATGGAAGCACATGTCTGTAATTCCAGTGCACTAGTCATGAGATGGGAGGTGGACAAAGAAGAATCCTTAGACCCTTAAGGGTGAGCTAGCTGTCTCAAACAAAGTGAAAGGCAAGGACTCATACCCAAAGCTGTCCTCTGACCTCCACAAAGGTGTCACAGCACAAACACAGCCAGATGCGTGCACACAAACGTTCACACTTATGGAGGAAGCTACTTGGTGTGCTGGATTCTGATGGTCTTGCTATGTGAACAATAGTGTGTGCATGTGTGCACGTGCGCGCGCGCGCACACACACACATGCACATACACAAATACGTACATACACAGACACAAACTCACACACACACACACATATACACACATACATACATAGACACACAAACTCACACACAGACACACACACATGCACATACACACATACATACACACATAGACACAAACTCACTCACACACACACACACACACACACATACACATATACACACATAGACACACAAACTCACTCACACACAGATACACACACACACACACACACACTCACACACACACACACACACAGCACAGAGGGTGTCACTGTGCCTGTAATCAGCAAACCTGAGCTCACTAGACACCTTCTGATATTGATGCCACTGTAAGCTAGGCTTCTGACATTTGTAATAAAGGAGTCTAGGTACAAGTATGGAAATGGGGGATGGAGGGGCTAAGAATTTGTGATGGGGTACTTCCATTTCTGAGCTCGAGGGACACAAACAGAAAGGATCCAGCATCCCATGAAAGATTTGAACCCCAACATTGTGAGTTCAAACTCAGGACTGCAACAGAGGGTGATATCAGTATCACAGTGCTACCATCTGGGCTGAGGCTCAGTCTTAACAGTATCAGGCTTAAGGAGTGTCTCTGTTCTACTGCCTTCTAGGCTCCTGTCTATTTCATAGTGTCAAGTGACATTATTCTCTGCCTTCACGTTCTCAAGTCTCTGCCTCTACAAAGATGGGCCATTTTGTTCTGGCTTTCCAGAGCCAGAGTGAGGAAGGGGCAAAGAGTACAAGCTGACTCATCCCTGGCAGGCATGTCCATCTTGTGGTCCATGGGTCACATGCAGCCCAGGATAGCTAAGAGTATGACCCAACACAAAATCATCCACTTACTTAAAATATTATGAAATTGTCTTTTTAGGGGAATTTTTCTTGTAACTTGCTTGCGCAGGTCTTGAGTGTGAACTTTGCAGATGACAACTTCATGTCGCAATGTCAAAATGTTGGACTCTTTTGGTAGAGCATATGGTGCAGCAGGAGATCCAAAGTTAAGAGGGAGGGGGGGGGGCGGGGTGAAGTCACAAGAGGCCAGAGAAAGAAGTTCCCAGAGTGATGCAGAGGCAGCCAGCCATGGGCTGGTGTGAGGCAAATTCACACCTGAAGAACACCTCACTTAAAGAGCCTTCCCTGTTAAGCAGGTAAGGAGTGGGAGGAGCATCCTTGGAGGAGTGGGAGCCTCCCATAGCTGTCCAGGTGTTTTCATGGTCTCATGGCCCCAGCCTCAATGCTCCCACTAGGAGGAGACTGGTCTGGTCTGGTCTGGTCTTTGTCTATAGTGCTGGAAGCCCTGTCTCCCTCTCTGGGTCCCTGACAGCTCCAGCAGGCTGCTGGGACACCTTCCGCTGCCAGGAATACATTTCCTGTTCTAATTCTACTTCCGAGAGGTGGCTGGCCCGGATGCCTGACGTGTCAAATCATCCCGAACAAACTGTCCCTCCAACTTCATCATCAACAGGCTCAAGGCTGCATAGCTTCTTCCAAGAGCTGAGGACAACTGTGAGTGCTCAAACAGGGACAGCCAGTTACCAGTTGGGACATCTCTCTGTGGTCTACCCTGGGACCCACCGGCTTCTAATCACAAACTGCTACTCAGATTCTCTGCTTGGCTAAGAAGGCTAAGAGGTGAGAAACCTTGCTGAAATCAGATAGGACTCAGTCACAGACAAACGTGGCCTCAACTATATACCTCAGACAATCCTACACACACACACACACACACACACACACACACACACACACACACACAGACACACGCACGCACACACGCACACGCACATGCACACTCACATGCACACTCACATGCACACACCACACATACACACACGCACACGCACACACACATGCACATGCACACTCACACACCACACTCACACACCACACACACACACACACACACACACACACACACCTCACACATGGAACTCATACTCAACAAAGACTTACATATCAATGAGTCAGAAACACCTGGACACTCTCCTTAAAAATAAAATGGAATTTTAGATCCAAGGAGAAAGAGCTAGAACACATTTGGAGTCTGGGCAACCCGGCTTTGGGCCAAGGCATCCATCTGTCTCTGAATGGGATGCCTGCTCCCTTCCAGCAGCCTTTCCTCACTGTCACCAGCCCAAGGGTGCTAATTCCTGTTTCCGGACCATCTTCAATCAACATTCCCATCCTTCCACTCAACTGCCATCTTGAAACCCTTGTCCCTTAGTGTACCATGCTCTGCCTTTAACTATTTGCACGTTGAGGTTTTTTTTTTCCTGCACTTTGCCCACCACGAGTGTTCATTCATCCCATGTCAACATGCTCTTGGCGGGTGACTTGTTAATCAGTCTGCTTTCCACCACTAATAACATGGAGGCCACTGAGATGGATCAGCCGGTAAAGGCACTTACCATGCAAGTCCAATGACCTGTCCAGTCTCCTGAACCTATATTTAAAAACCATCCATGGTGGCATGCACCTAAAACCCCTACAGAGAGATGGGAGGAGAGACAAGGGAATCTTCTGAGGTCAATGACCTGGGCTACACAGCAGGGTAGAAACAACAAGGAGAGAACAACTCCTGAGAGTTGTTCCCTGACCTTCATGCATGCTACGAAGAATATGCGTGCCTGTACACACACACAAATACGTATTTTAAAACATACAATATTGTAGATTGAGTAACTACTAAAGACAAAGGTCTGTTTGGCTTCTGGTTCTGGAGGCTCAAGGTCAAGGGCTGTGGCTAGTGATGGCTTTCTTGCTGGGAGCATCCTCAAGAGGGGAACACCTGCATGTCTGCATCTCTGTTTGATCATCGTCCTGATTCTTGAAAAGCCACTGGGACTCAACCATGAGGACTCTAACCTGAGTCTAATCCTAGTCACTTCCCAAAGCCGTCCCCAGAACCACAGTCAGACTAAGCTACTGCTTCCTCACACTATTACCATGGGAATTAAACTGCAGTACAGGTTTGGGGGAGACACAGTCACCCACTAGTTAAATGACAGCCAGTGCCTCAACTTCCTGAAACTAACAAGGGCTGATGTTCCCCAGGACTTGTGAGCCTGGAGTTACCGTCAGTCATGACACTAGACACAGAGGGCATTCATGTATTAACTGTCACATGACAACACAATCTTAGCTCAGTAGTTCTGAACATTTAGTTATGATCACAGATGGCTGGGTGAGTAGACAGGGCTAAGCTGGCAGCTCTCTGAATGGTTACAGCTGAAGGTGCTCCCTGTGTCTACAAGTTATAAGCTTGTCTAAGGTGGTCTCACCCTTCCTCTCCCCAAGTGGCCGCTCATAACTCATCCCTCAGCATCTTTGGAGTCGGGCAGCTAGGTTCCAAGAGGGTTCATTGTCCCAGAACACAAGAAGATAAGCAAGGCTCTGGCTAGGCTATACTTACTAATGTCCAGTTGCTCAAAGTGATTCAGAACAAAGCTAAGTCAATGGGGAGGGAGCTACACAAGGCCCAAGTATACATGGTATGGTCCAGGGCCACCCACATAACCAGCTAGCACAGAGGGTGGGGGACAAGGTGTTACCACTGGCGCCTGGGAACCAGTCACTCCTGAAGTTGCCACTACAGGTTTTCAGGTCGGATTCATTGTTCCTTACCCAGAGGACTACCCTAAGCACAGAAGTTAACGGTCAGTAATGGCTGCCAGTAATGTGTGATGGTACACACTATAATCCCAGTTTGTGGAAGGTGGAGACAGGATATCATATCAAGTTCCAAGATAGCCTAAGCTACATGGTAAGACCCCAGCTCAAAAAAATAAAACAAAACTCTGATGAGGTGTCTAGCCAACTTTTCATTACTATAACAGAGTATCCAAGGCTGGGAATAGCTCATGAAGAAAAGAGGTTGATTTAGATCACAGTTTGGGAGGCTGAAAGTCCAAGCTTGATGCCAGTTCTGGAAAGGGCCCCTGACTACATTCCATCAAGAGGGGAGCATGTGGGAAACAGAGAGATCACATGACAGAGAAGGAAGCTATTAGGGTCAGACTTGATCTGTTATAACAGCTCTCTCAAAACCCAGAATATCAGGAGAACGGCACCAGTTCCTTCCGAGAATGTCCCCCCCAGTACTCCCATGTCAACCCACTTAAAGTTTCCCTTTATAACACTGCCACACCGAAGATCAAGCTTCTACTATATAGACCTCAGGAGGACACACTCAAGGTACATACATGCTGCATCAAAAGCTTACACTGCATACCCTCAAATCCTGTGTATTCTGTGTGTGTGTGAACATGTATGCATGCATATGTATACATATATGTGTGCATATATGTATGCAGGTGTGTACATATACAGGTGTCCATGAACATAGTATGTGTATGTGTACACATGTGTGTGCATTTATGTATGCAGCTGTGTATGTGCAGATATACTTGCATATGTATACACACATACATACATACATACATACATACATATATGAGTGCATGAACACCAGAGGGCAACTTCAGGTGTTATTCCTTAGGTATCATCTTCTGAGATGAGATCTCTCTAACATGACTAAACATGTTAAGCAGGCTGGCCAACACCCCCCCACCCAGAGATCATCTTGTCTCTGGCTCTCCAAGTATTGAGTTACACCTGTGTACCACGGTGCTTAGCTTAGTTTTCTTTTACTTGGGTTCTGGGATTGAACTCAGGGACTTGTGCTTACAAAGCAACTGCCTTATCAAATAAGCATCTCCGCAGCCCTGCACGTGTCTATTTGTATCTTATTTGTACAAACACCCGTGAGCCTTGTGTTTTCAGGTAGTAACTCTAGAAATTACAGAAAAAAATATAGTTTACATTTAAGCCCAAGAAGGTCCCATTCTCCCACCAGGCTGCAGCTTTCCCAAAACTCCCACATCTGCTCAAACTTCTTTCCTATAGTCCTGCCCCAAGCAGCCTCTCCCTGCCTCGCATCCTAGGATAGTGAGAGCAAGTATGAAGAACAAGACCTCCATGCTGCACCCTAAAGATGTGTGGCAGTTCCAAGCGTGTACACACATTCTCCAGCGCTGCTCCCATCAAACGGTCGGTCCTGTCTAATCTCTGTCCCACTGAGGATGAGTTGGCCTCAGTGTCTTGCTGTGATGAAGAATATGGCAGAAGTGAAGTTGTGTGTTTCTCCAGTTCAAACAGCTATACATGGTCCTGTGACTTTCTTAAAGGACCCTCACACTAATGGCCCATTGACCACAGGAGGAAACTAAGAGCCAGGAGAGACCAGGTGCAGATGTGCTGGCTGGGGCTCCTTTTGGGTGAGGGTCCTCGACACATGGCCACAGAGGTGAGTGATAAGCCTCAGGAGGCCCTAGCCCAGCTCTTTCTAACTCCCAGCTATAAGGGAGAAGAGCCAGAGGCCTATGAAAAATGCACACTTGCAGCTTTAGGGTAGTTTGTAACAAAGTAGAGGGTAACTGGGAAACAGTGGACTAGAGGTGAGAGACTCAGCTCCATCATTCTCCAGGTGGGAACATGCTCAGAAGAACGGACTTGACCCAGAATGGGACATGAAACCCGGACCCATGGTAGAAGAAGTCCTAGATCTGGGCTTTACACCGAATGATTTCTTCTGAACAGTTAAAAAGTAGAGCCATTCACAATACAAATTCTTCCAGAAAACAGAAATAAGGCCGCCAACTTGCTTTATGAGACTTGCCCTTTGATACTGAACCCAACAACAGAAGAAAGGCTATCATACCACCTCCTCCACGAATGTGTACTCCCTCTACAGAGTGCTAGCAAATTCATGCCAGCAACACAGGAAACCTAAAGACGCTAGTACACACCATTGATCCCAGGACTTGGGACAAAGAGGCAGCAGGATCTCTAGGAGTTTGTAGCCAGCCTGGTCTACAGAGAGTGCCAGGACAGCCTGGTCTACAGAGAGTGCCAGGATAGCCTGGTCTACAGAGAGTTCCAGGATAGCCAGGGATACATAGGGTTTATAAAACAAAAAGAAACAAACAAACAAACTAACCAAAAAACACTAAAGGTCACATCCAAACAGGATTTTTCCAGAAGCATGAATGTGGCTCTCATTCTACCCTCAGCCTATGCAACTCGCTGCACTGACAGAGATTAAGTAGGAAGAGAAGCATCCTATCAGCTCATAAATGTTGATGCATATTTGACAGATTTTAACACCCAATCGTTTCATTTTAAAAGTGTCTCGATGTTTTCTCTGAGTCCAGGATGTGGGCCACAGCCAGCTCCACCAAGTATTACCAAAGGTCCCCGCCAAAGCGAGCCAGCAAATGAAAGAAAAAAAAATGCTTATAAGGATTGGAAAGGGACAAATAAAACTCTATTTATAGAGCATCAGATAGAAAATACACAGAGAATCTAAGAGGTTATTAAACTACTAGAACTAACATCAAACTGTAGCCAGGCCACACTGGATCCAAAAGCAACAGTGGCGCAGGGATGGGGGCGGGGATGGGGGCGGGGATGAGGGCGGGGAGTATCCACAGCATGCAGAAAGCAAACTTAAAATACTGACGTCTAAAAGCGTCACAGAGATGGTTTTGCAGGTAAAGGTGCCTGCTACAAGCCTGACAACCTGAGTCCTCAGACCGCCACTTGTGTACTGTGGGCACACACACAATAAATAATAAATACAATGTAAAAACAATTAAATGGTACCCAAAGCATTAAAGCCCTAGGGCCACATCCAATAGGGAACATATGAGACCCCTAATGCTCAAAAAATGTAAAATGCTCTCACGAAAAGGTGCCCCAAGGAATGGCAAATCATCTTGACAATGTGGAGGCCTCCATACGGCAAAGATGTGGCTTCTGTATCAGTTAAGCTACATGCAATGTTTGTTTAAATCCCAGCAGGTTTTATTTTTGTTTTAGGTTTGTTTGCTTTTTAGAGGTTGGCAAATTGATCGCACCATTTACGTGGAAATGTGAACACCCGAGAGCAGCCCAGGAGTGTCTAAGCATGGACCGCTTTGTATCAGCAGTGGCCACAAAGCTTTGTTAATTGGAATAATGTGGTGTGGCATTGGCACATGGGTGGAAAGAGAGTCCAGAAATAGACCTGCAAAGCCACCCAAAGGAATAAATGAAAAAAAAAAAGGGCAGAAAATGCCATGTGTTGGGAGGCTGTGCAGAGCTGGAATTTTCGTGCATGCTTATGAGACTAGGACCCTCTTTGGAAAACACGTCAGTGCTGGTTACTGGAGTTTCACATATGTATGCCTTGTGCCCAGCTCCACTATGAGGCATAAACACAACAGAAATGCACACACATGTTCCCTGAGAGACGTTCTATCCAAGTGCTATTCATAAGAGCCTTAAGCTGGATGCCGCCCAAACGGCACATGGAAAAGAAACGAACCACCCACAGCTCAAGCAGAACACTGAGCTGAAAATGCACACAAGTCCACATCCCTTGCTCCCTTGCTCTCCTTGCTTCATATAACACCCAGAGGGGCCAAACCACACTGTTGTGTGAGATCAATATGATGGGTAATCTTTTAGCATTTAGCAGGGGTTAACACCCATGTAAAAGCCAGGCACATAGCACATCAGCAACCCTAAGGGTAGGAACGAATAGGTGGGGAATATTTAAAGAAGACACTAGACTCTGACCTCTGGCCTTGTGCACACACATGTAAACATGTACACACATGCACACCCACAAAGGAACACATGGGAGATCCTGGGAGCCTGTACCTGGGTTCTGTCCGTAGAAACTCTTCAAGCTGCAAATGCAGTCTATGTTCTTGTCTGAAATGGGTTCCATCTGAGCAAAACATTTTAAAAATTAGTGAGGCAGGCAAACAGGGAAGTGCTAACAGGTTGCCATTACAGAAGCCAGGGCACAGGATGCTAAGAGTGGTCCACAGCCTCAGGAAGACTCAGGCTTGAACTGTGACCTTCACAGGGAGCTGAAGACAAGCCAGGGAACTTGTGCTGAAAAATCTGGAAATGCCGGTGTGGGACAAAAATATAGGAAAAATCCAACTCTGGAGGGAGAACTGGGCAGAGGAGGGGAGGGGAGAAGCAGCCTTGGAGGTGGCAGTAGGGTGGAAATGCAAGGGAGACCTACTTAATACTGGAGTTCTGATTCTAAGGGGGCACGGCAAGCAGCATCACTGAACTAGTAAAATTTGGATCAACTCAGAGTAGCAAGCCAGCCACACATCAGCTCTGCATGCTTCTCAGAATTACCACATTTGAAATTCAACTGAGGAGTCGGGGAGCTCTAAGCATCTATCAGTGGTGGAAGCACATCCCAGAGGCACAAGACAGTACAGGTACAAGAGGCAACACCGGAGCCGGAGAACCCTTGCTAAGATTGGCTTCAGATCTCAGAAGGCCCTGTAGTGGGGCATGCCTAAATGATCTCAGATCAGAAGATCTGAGGTTAGACCAACTCAAGGTCCTGCTGGAGATGAGGAGAGGAGATGTCTGAGTTCTGGAGTTCTCAGCTTAACTGACTTTGGCCCAGCAATAACTCATGTGCACGGCAAAGACTCTGACGTTTCCAGTGCATGGTCACAAGCAGATCCGAACAGCAGGATAAAAATAGTTGCCCCAGAGTGGTGTGTTGTTTGTAGAAGCTGCAAAGTCAGGTCCCCTTTGAAAGAGAAGTGGGACTCAAGAGACAGACAGAAAGAAGACAGACAGGTGTGACTAACAGGAAAGGGTACAAAGTCCCCGCTCTTCATTCTTCAGAGATGGATGCACCTCTTTCTGAGAACTTCACAAAACTGAGACATCCTCCCAGGCGCCTTAAGGTATTTCCATGGAAACAGCAGTTGAAAACCAAGAAGATGCCCTATAGTGATTCCTGTAAAATCCTTCAAGTGAGAATATCACTAGGCAAGGAAACCAGACATTCCCTCCTGTACCCAGAAAGAGAACTGTCTGAGCCCAGAAATGACGATTTTTTCTTTTAAGAACCCATACAACTCCAGAAGAACAAATTCGGCAGCTGCTGGTCCAGGAGGGATCTCTAAACATTTTTATCAAAGTGTCCCAGTAGGAAAACAACTGGATTTCTCTTTGGGCCAATCTGGTCCACCTGTTCTGTGAGTACAGGGAACTACACACTTGAGTGGTACCCATAAAAATTCCACAGACACCCCCCACCCCAAATCATACAAATACAAGGAGTGACCGGGATCTGTAGTCATTTCTCGCTTCTGAGCCCACCAGAGAAGGTACAAGAATGTCACTCGGCTGAATGTCAAACCTACGCCTACATCCATCATTCACACCAGAAGGAAGCCTGTATGAGAAAATCCTTCAGCAATAGAATCAAGTTTGTGTTCGTGAGAGGGTCCATACACAAGGGAAACTTACATGCTATTTGAGCCAGAGAAGCCCCTGCCAATCATCCCTGTATGTCATCACTTAAGGGCTTGCCAAACAATTAGACTAATTAGTGTTCACTCCACACCAGAGCCACCCAGACTGCCTCAAAATCCTATATAAACACACACATATGCACGCACGCACGCACGCACGCACGCATGCACGCACGCAATCACGCACGCACGCCCCTGCCTATCTGCAGAGCATCTACACACTAAGAATATGCCCTGGAGTCTCCTGATGATACTTTCTAGACGCTGTCTGTTCCCCTGTAACATGTGACTAGAGGAGGCATGGTATCTGTGGGTCTTTTCACTGAAGTATTCTTAATGCTTAGAAAGTAACTGGTATTTTATGTCCAAAAAAGTCTGTTGGATAAAATAATAAGTACAATTTGCTTTTGTAAGAAGATTAATAATAATAATAATAATAATAATAATAATAATAATAATAATTAATACATGTATGAGGGGTGGGTGTCACAGCCTATGTGTGGAGGTCAGAGGACAACTTTTGGGACTGTGTTTTCTCCTTCTACTGAGTCTTCTGAAGAGTGGACTCAAGTCATCAGGCATAAAGGACTGGGCTTAATTCCCAGCACACACCAACAGGATGTGGCGATATACACCTATAACCCCAGTGGTCAGGAGGTGCAGGTTGGAGGATTGGAAATTCAAAGTCATTCTTCTTGATTTTGTGATTTTAAAGCCAGTCAGGGATGTAGGAGACCCTATCTCAAGAAAATCTGATGGGGACAGTCCAGTCCCTTCTCCACAATGGCTGCCATCTCCTCTCTAAATGGTCCTTTCTATATGAATCTCACTGCACTTGTGGTCTTAACCTCCAACACCCCAACATCTTCCTTCACTGGCCAGCATGCAAGTGGGGTCCAGGCAGCACTCGGGCTACTTCTAAGCAATGAGCAGACAACTGGCCACTTCAAGCCCATGAGTGTCACAAAGAGAATGGCCTCATGGAGAAAGGTCGAAGAAAGTGCTTAAAAGAACAGGTGGAAAAGCCTTTCTGGAGCATGGAGGAACCCCTGGTGTGAAAGAAAATGGTTTTTAAGGCCCTGCCTGCAGGTCATCTACAAAGCAGTGGAAAAAATCTCAAGTTCAAGGGCTCCCTGGGGAATCCACACTTGCCCTCTACATCTTTGACCTGAAGGGATTCAAGGCGGGAGTGTACTAAAGTCACATATATCAATGGTCTAAGAAGAAATAATATTGGTTTTGGCAGGGGAGATAATGACAGGAAAGGGACCCTCTCAGACTGTGCTTAGTTCTAAGTGTTAGCCTCCCTGGAATGTCATGTGCAGGCTCTTCTTCATCTTCTGTGTGCCAAAGATTCCACATACATTTATCTCAGTGCCCATGTCATTCCTATCCCTGGCTATGCCTGAGTGGGTAGGGAGGTGAGCTAGACCCCTTTCCTGAGCAGCCTTGGCCCATGGGTAGCTCAGATACAACTCAAAGCCTGGCCCATCTGCATCCAAACCAGATTCCCTTCCCAGATCCCACAGGCTTCAGGACAGACTTGCTCATAGGCCTGCCAATGGAAGCGCCAGGCTGAGTCATGTGCACAAGGTCCACATGCAGCCAGCAAGGTGGTCTCAAGATGAATGATCCCACTCATGACAATCATGGGGTTTGGGGCTCTCTCAGAGATGCTTATACCGTATCAGGAGAGCCTTACTTTCCATTTTTTTCTCTTAATCCTCATGCTTAAACTCTATATTAAAAATGTATTTTAGGGCCAGTAAGATGGCTCAATAGATAGAGGTGCTTGCAGCCAAAACTGACAACCTGCATTTGATCCCCAACACCTACGTGATAGAAGGAGAGAACTGATCTGTGCAGCATGTTCTCTGGCTTCCATGTGTGCCCTGCCTCCTACGTGCAGTGAACAAATAAAATATAAACCAAACTCCTCAGTCTGTCTCTCTCTCTCTCTCTCTCTCTCTCTCTCTCTCTCTCTCTCTCTCCTTCCTCTTTCCTTTCTTTCTTTTATCACTGGGTATAGCTGCATCAAGAGGTTTCTTACTCTCTACAGGCCTTCCAGTCCCTGTTTCCTGGATTCCCAGATCTGCTATGAGCTCTGGATGTTGTCCTGGCCTTATTCAAATTACAAATTTAAAGCATTTTTTTCCCTAGGAAAGATATATTCTGCTGGTCAATGTGAGGACCCATAGTTGAGGTTTGGGCAGAGTTGGTTTTCTTTTATCCAACAGGAAAAGAAAAGCTATTATGCTCATGAGAGCTAACATGGGGCAGAATTGCAAATTACTCTGAGCAGCCAGCCTGGTTTCTTGGAATGTAGGGCTCCCATGGGAGAACTAATAAAGAGTTAAATGAGCAACCAGTCTCTATACAGGAGAGCACCCATGGGGGAACTGATTATAGCTCAACCTAGCAAATGACACACACCCAAACCTTGTGACCCTTTACTACTTGGACCATACATTTTACATTTTTCCTTTCTCAGCTTTCTCCTTCCATTAAAATGCTCTTCACTAATGCACTTAAAGCATTCCATGGTTTTCTAAACCCAACGTCCCCAAATCTATATTCTTCCAAACAAAAACATGGTCAGGGCTATCACAGCATTACCCCACTCCTGGAACCAACTTCTGTCTTATTTAGGGTTTTACTGCTGTGAACAGACATGATGATCAAGGCAACTCCTACAAGGACAACATTTAATTGAGGCTGGCTTACAGGTTCAGAGATTCTGTCCATTATCATCAAGGCGGGAGCATGACAGTATCCAGGCAGACATGGTGCAGGAGGAGCTGAGAGTTCTACATTTTCATCTGAAGGTTGAAGGAGAAGATTGGCTCCCATGTGATTAGGAGAAGGGTCTCATTGCCCACCACAAAAGTGACACAATTCTTCCAACAAGGCCACACTTATTCCAAAAAGGTCACACCTCCTAATAGTGACACTCCCTGGGCCAAACATATTCAAACCATCACACATACCTTATATGAATAAATATGTTCAAATTTTTCTTTTTCTTTATAAACATTTAAGATTGATGTGCATTTATTTTTTAATTACTAAGGACCCTCTTAATTATTATTAAGCAAAAGCCTATTTAGTACTTTTAAGGG
>JANHMN010000002.1:61707218-61803851 GCA_030674055.1 Rhabdomys pumilio
TATCTATCTATCTATCTATCTATCTATCTATCTATCTATCTATCTATCATCTATCATTTCAAAAATGTGCCAAATGAACATAGTTTCATGTTTGAAGAGTGCAAGCCCCCTTCCCTAAGCTCATTCCCACTCTACATCAATGGAGTGAAAACCGGACCACCAGTGGCTTTACCACTCGTGTTTCAATCAGTAACACTCTCCATAAACTACAGCCAATCTCATGGGCTCGAGTCATTTCCAGACTGTGTTTGGTGTTTAAAGAGATTTACACTCCTCGAGAATTTCCACATGAGTGGGGAATTTCTACCTCTCATGTATCTGTTTGTTTCTTTCTGGAAATGGCTCACCACCCCCTCTCTCCCCCCTCCCACTGACCCCCCATGCGGTAAGTCCAGCGCACACCATCTGGAGGCCACATGCAGCGTCCCTGCAATACCACACAGCAATTCAGAAAGGCACAGAGAGACAATGACGAAGATTACCACTTTTCCAGAAAGTTCTAAGACTGCCCAGGGCAGGTGGAGTCTAATTAGAAACAAGTCTGAGGGGGCAGAAGTGACAGGCTGTGCTCAGGTCTTCTGAATTCCAGTAGCATCTGACTGAATGGTTTCCAGCCTGTAATTTCTCTTCCTGTCTGTTTCTCTTACTCCTTGGTCACCCGCATTTTCTCACCCATATCCCGGGAGAGCATGCTGATATAACTGGTCAACCTTTGTTCTTTCTGCCCAGAGCATTCCCAGACAATGTCTATACCTTCTCTCCCCTCTCCATACCTGGCTGACCACGTGGATCTGAGTTCATGACAACCAACAACTCACTCTTGAGATGTGGAGGAGAGCCTGTCCCCAGATAATTCTCATGCATTCGTTCTTGACACGATCCCATGAAGTAAGTACCCTGTTTACAAACAAAAGACTGAAGCAAGCCCTGTGCACCACATATGTATAATACTAGAACTCAGAAACAGAGGCAAGAAGGCCAGCATCTACTACATAGCAAAGAGGGCAAACAAACTCCTTGAGTGCCTGAAGTAGAGCTAATTTTTGGCCAAACCCAGAATCTGTCTACTGTCACAATAAGAGCCATCTAGCCATCTGTCCCTGGTGCAAGCCTGGCAGATCATCTACTGTTTGCCTAGCTGCGTGAATTTTCTCTTGCTCTGGGAACAGAACTCTGATCTTCCTGGGGTAGCTACTCTCCCCCATACCATGTTTCTAGTGATCAACTCTCCCTCTAGCTACATGTGTGTGTATGTGTATGTATATGTATGTGTGTACCTGTGTTCATATGTATATATCTGTGTATATGGGTGCACATGTGTTCCTGAGTATGTATGTGCATGCATGTATATATGTGTTCATCTATCTGCATGTGTATATGTATACATGTGTATGTATGTGCATGTATGCATATGTGTGTGTATCTACATGCATGTGCATGCATGTGTGTGTATGTATGTATGTATGTATGTATGTATGTATGTATGTATGTGCATGAGTGTGTGTGTGTACATGCATATGTTCTCCAAATCACTTCCTGCAAAGAGACCTACATGGCCTCATTTCACCTTAAGTACCACTCTCTGAATATAATCTCATTCTGAGGCATAGGGAAGGGTTAAGACTTCAAGTATGAATTGAATTGCTCTCACAGTTCAGCCCACAGTACCTCCCGGTCTCCAGTCATAGGGCTGCTGAAGAAGGACAGTGCTGATCTGGGGTGTGCTAATCAGGACTGGCCTACCACAGCCATTGGCAGCCACCTTCCTACAAAGCAAGCACCCTGAGGAAAGGCAGCCTGAGGACAGAGAGAGAAGCTGAGTGATGGGGACAGGCCCTGAGCTCAGGCACACCTGGAACCAAATCCATTTCTGAGCCCTGCAGTTTAGGTACAGGTTTAATGTGTTTCTAGTGTTGAATTATTCATGAAGGATGGTCAGAATCTAGTGTTCTCATGCCAAATGAGCATCGAACAAACCAAGGTGAACCCTGTTTCCAGGACCCACAAGTTGAGCCATGAAGAGTCAAGATTCAAACCCAGGATTCTCAGGCTTTAAGGTGCTGGCCCTGAGCCATCCCATGGGAGGAACACTGCATCATGGCTATTCTCAGCCCAGGGCAGGCCCAGTCCTGCAGAGCACACTTCACTATCAAACTGGTCAACTTCTCCACAAACAGGAGGCATCTGTCCTTCTATTCCAACCATAATGCAGGTGTGAAGCAACTCCTGACTCAGGATAAGGTTCAGACAAAGCCAAGGAGTCAGATAAAAAGGTAATATGCAGGCTTTCATTACTCCATCACAGGATGTAGGCAGCTTAGTTTATATTATAGACCTTATAGACTCTATAAAAACACAGGATGGGAAAAACCCCACATGTCCTACAGGGGAAATGGGGTGAGTACATCTCAGGGCATCTCAACTCTATGACAGGACCCTGCCACTGAATCAAGATGAGGCAATGCTAGCTCCATATGACATGACATGACATGACATGACATGACATGAGACTAAGAGAAACTGCAAACCCAGAAAGCAGTACACACCAATCAACATGTAATCCAAAAGTGTCAAAAAGCCAGAGAAAGGCTCAGTGGCACACAGACATGCCTGACAGGTGAAAATTGACAACATACATACATATATATGCTTATATACATATGTATACATACATGTATATGAAGGTAAGCACTATTCTTCCTCACCAGCCCCATAACTAGAGTATATGACGTGTTATGGGCTGAACTGCAAGAACTCTTCAATGGTATCTGTATGTGTATATGTACATGTATGTGCATATGCATATGTATATATGTATACATATACCATATAAACCCAATGTAAGTCAAAAATATGCTAAGAAATGTGCTTAATATACATTATCCTCAAAGCATCATAGTTTATGTGTGCTCATAAAACATATGCTTTCTAAAATTGTGCAAAATTGTCAAACAAAAGTGTATTCTATGATAAAGTTTAACATACCTCATGGATTTTATCAAGTACTGTTTGAGAGTGAAAAACTAGTATGGGAGTATTTTTGTGCTATGATAAAAGTTGAAAAATTGTAAATAAGCCAGGCATGGTAGTATGAGACTGTAATCTCAGCTCTCAAGAGACAGAGGCAGAAAGATCAGAAGTTCATAATTGTCCTTGGTTACATAGTGAATTCAAGGCCAGTCTGGGCTACGTGAGACTCTCTCTCTGTGTCTCTCTCTGTCTCTCTCTCTGTGTCTCTGTCTCTCTCTCTCTCTGTCTCTCTCTGTCTCTCTCTGTCTCTCTCTCTCTCTCTCTCTCTCTCTCTCTCTCTGTGTGTGTGTGTGTGTGTGTGTGTGTAAATTACCACTGCTGCAGGTTCTTCAGTGCTGCAGCTACCAGCCATACATGGTGATTTAAATGAAAATTAGTTAAAAGAAAATAAATCTTAAAATTCAGGTCCTCAGCTGTGCAAGTCACATCTCAAGGACTCAAAAGTCCTATGGGAGGGGATGGAGAGCTGGGTTGGGGGAAGAGCACATACTGCTTTTGCAGAGGACCCAAGTTTGTTCCCAGCGCCCTCTTCTGGCCTCCACAGGCACCTGCAACTCATGTGCACATCTACCTCCCCACCCCATAATTAAATAATAAAAGTAAATTTTTTAAAGTGATGTGTGGTTAGTCACAGCTTCACTATGAGATAATGCATACATGTAGCATCACAGATGTTCCACAAGACCAGACTGCCTTTGATCTGTAATACAGTGACTTTGCTGTTGCTGTGATAAAAATATTTTGATAAAAACAGCTTGAGAGAGAAAGAGTTTATAGTGGTTCACAGGTTCAGAGGACTAGAGGCATTCATGCCTGGGAAGCATCAGAGGGTTAGAGGCACTCATGCCTGGGAAGTATGACACAGGCATGGAGGACCTGATAGCCGGATCAGGAAACTGGATGCTCATATTGATTCTGCACTAAGGAGACAGCCAACAGAGAACAAGTGGGGCCAGACTCTAAAACTTCAAGGCCCACCTCTAGTGATGGACTTCCTCCAGCATGGCTCTACCATCTAAAGGTTCCACAACCTCCCCGAACAGCGCCACCTTCTGGGAAGCGACTGTTTAAACACATGATCCTGTGGGGGACACATCACATTCAAACCACAAGGACATACAGTAAGCTGAGAAGGGGCCTCTGAAACGGGGAGGGGCTCCAGTGTGGGGAGAGAAGGGCTGTACTCTAACATAGCCTTTTTGTAGTACTTCAAATCATTTATTATGCCATATTTTACTCTCCATTCAAAGACACATATTTTTAAACTTCAACCACATTTAACCTGATCATAGATCCAGAAGACTAGACAGAGGCTACCAGGATCAGGAAACTGGCTGATCATGAAGGATACTCTTGCAAGATCCTAATCTTAATTACTTCAAGCCCCTTTCCCCGTATCTTTGAGATTTTACTTTCTGCATTTTCAACTGCCTACTGTCAACCAAGGTCCAGAAATATTTAATGGAGAATTCCAGAATTCACTAATGTCAAACCACACACCATTCTGAGTAGTGCAGCAAAGTCTCCCATCATCCTGCTCCTTTTTAGGATGGACCATCCTGAGTTCATGAACTATCTCTTTGTTCAGTGCATCTGTGCTGTATACGCCATCCCCCTGCTAGTTGCTTAGCAACTATCTCAGGTACCACATTGGTTATCATGGTACCTCAGTACTGATGTTCCAGGAACCCTTGTTTTAGCATTAGCCTCACAGAGCAAGAGCATAAGCTGACAGTTTAGACATTTCAAGGAAAGCTACAAAATATTCCCTTTAGATAAAAAGAAAAGAGGATGATAAGACATTTCGAGAAAGAGCCCATTCCTTAACCTTCACTATGATATATCTGTTGTATTTAACAGCTGTTGTTTATGCCTAATCTATAAGTCAAACTTTATAATAGGCATGTGTCTTGCTCAGGGTCACTATTACTGTGATAAAACACTATGACCAAAGAAGATTGGGGAGGAAAGGGTTCATTTGGCTTACACTTCCACAGCACTGTTCATCATTGAATGGAATCAGGACAGGAATTTAAACAGTGGAGGAGGCAGGAGCTGATGCAGAGACCATGGAGGGGTGCTACTTACTGGCTTGTTCTGCCTGCTTTCTTATAGAATCCAGGAGCACCAGCCTAGGGATGACACCACCTACAATGATCTGGGTTCTCCTCCATCAATCACTAATTAAGAAAATGGCTTACAGTTGGATTTTATGGAGTCATTTTCTTCATTGAGTTTACCTCCTTTCAGATAACTCTAGTTTGTATTAAGTTGACATACGGCTAGCCAGCACAGCATGTATGTGTAGGGAAAAGTACAGAAAAAAGTATAGATTATGTAAATTTGGCATATGAGGAATTGCACATACATATATATGATTAGATACTATCCAAAGCTTCAGACATCCACTAGGGGTCTTGAAGAACATTCTCTACCAGAAAAGGAACTGCCAAGGACTACAAAGACCCTATTTTCAAATAAGGTCTTATTCCTAGGAACCAAACACTAAAATTTGAACATATCTTTTTGAGGAAACCAGTCAGATACACTGTGCTGTTTTGTAGACGAGGTGACGGTTCAAGAGCCCTTCACCCACCAAAAGCCACAGAGACTATTCAGCACAGCCCTGAAAGTCCGCCCACAATAGACCTGGGCATAAGGATGGGCCATCTTCCTGCTTGAAGCTCACCATGCTGCTCGGTGCCTGCACAGCCAACTCACAACAGGCAATGCTTACAACAGGCAACACACAAAGCGCTGCCCGTCTCTGGCCCTGCTTATCTGCCTGCTCTCTGCTAAGACCTGACAAAAGATTATACTGTTTCCCTGGGGCATGGGAAGGAGCTGGGTGATGACCTGCCAGTGTCTCAGATCAGATGGGGATCCAAGCTACAGTGGGCCTTCTGAGTCTCCAGAGTCCTAAAGTCTGTAGGGCCCTTTGATCCGAGCTTTGAAGAGAGGGAACAGACGCAGGCCCTTGGTGCTGCAGTGAAGGGCCTTTCTGGTCTCAGGCAATGCATACCAGACTACTGGGGCTTTGTGTTCATGAAAGACTCAGAATGTTCAAGCTAGACCTTAGGCTGGGGGGTGGGGGGGTTGGCAGGATGTGGACACAGGCAGGCAGTGGGCCTGTGAGACAGCGCTGCTGTCCCTAGAGTTGCATTCACTGCAGCCATGCAGCCAGCCACCCTCAGGACAAACGAAGCAAGTCCCACTCACTGCCTCCTCCTCCTCTTCCTACTCCTCCTCTCCTCATCTCCCTTCCATATTTGAGATTTGTGAACATTCTGTTAGCAAGCCTGGCAGACAAGGGTCTCACTGTAGGCCACATCTGCAAATGTTGATAGTCAAACTTTTATCTTAGGATTTTTTATTCCACTCCATAAGAGCTTAGAGATCAAAATGCTGGTTGTAAACTATGAATCTGTAACTCATGAATGGCTATGCATCCCAGTTTAAAAACACACATATAGGGACTGGTTATGAGTACTTGATACTCTTACAGAGGACCAGAGGTTTGTTCGCAGCACCCATATCAGGTGGCTTTATAACCACCTATAACTCCAACCCCAGGAGATCTATTACCTTTTCCTGGCTTCTGGAGACATCTACACACACACACACACACACACCCCACAAAAATAAATAAATCTTAAGAAACCCCACACTTATTCACATAAATCACATGACTATAAAATGGTCCATTGGAACCCCTGGGGTCCATGGGTCTCTATGGGAGACTGATTCCATGATTCTGTCCATCCCCCTACATGTTGCTTAAGTCTTTTATATAGAACAGTATCGCATTTGCATGCACATTTACATTTCATTTGCATATGCATTATATTTGCCTAGGCTATGCACCGCTTCCTGTACATTTAAATAATCTCAAGAGGACTTGTAACACAAGTAACCATTACATTATAGTTGATAGGAAATGACCTCTATTTGGCTGACTCCCTGGTTAATCCATAGATGAGACCTCATGGAGAGGGACTAGGCATAATGTAACAGAAAGAATGAAGGAAGAGAAGAAAGATAACCTCATTTTACATATTTTATAAATTATCCAAAAATATTTTCATTTATGGATCTAAATTTTCCCCCATTCAAATAATTTTTTTAAAATTCTGACCCACAAATGTCACTACCAGCCACATTCTTCTTCCTCTTTAGAACCCCAGTGTCTACTAAAGGCTTAATTAAACTCAACCATAAAATCTTCCAGAGTCCAGAGACAGAATTTCCCATCAGATCCACCTTTGCATAGGAAGCCTCTAACCCCAAGACATGAATGGTTTTTAGGAGCCTTGAAGTGAACTTGCAGATGCTGACAGGGGTGCTGTTTCAGCTCTTGCCTATTCTATACCAGTTACAGAAGCCACCCTCGGAGCTGGGGAGATGGCTGAGTTAATGATGGGCTAGCTTCACAAGCATAGGACCCGGGGTCAGATCCCACGTAAAAAGTTCTGTGGGTTAGCACTCACTGTCATCCCAGTGCTGGGGAAGACAAGAGGGTCCTAGAGCTCCAGGTCAGCCAGCACAGCTCCGAGTTCAGTAAGAGACCCTGTTTCAAAAACTAAGGACAGTGTCTGAAGAAGACACCCACCACCAACCTCTGGCCTCCACATACATGTGTATAAACACATGAACACATACATATGCACACCCACAGAGAAAACCCTTCTAGCATGAGATACATTGCCATGAGCCTCTCCTATGTCATAGCATCCTATGCATGGCACAGTCTAACCTTGAAAGCCCAGGTGGCAACTTTACTCTAAACTCTTAGCCATGGCCACACAGCATTCTATGCTCTCCTTCCCACTCTGTATCTGAATTTGAGCCACTTAGATGGGGCTCTCAGAAACCCCGGTTTTATCAGTGGCCCTCCTACTCCACTCCAGCATAACTTGATCACCCGGGTGCCCCAGATTGACTCTTCTGGTACCATCTTCTTTCTCTACCCAAAGGAGCAACAACAAAAACGAAGTGCAGGCTCACCAGCTGTTCCTTTCCTTATCAGAGCTCAGCGCACAGCAATCATGGCGCAGAAAGGGGAGCTCCTTCTGGTCATTCTGAAGACTGGTGTAGAGGCTAGTCCTTTCTCATCACTCAGCCTCTCTCCAAAGCCAGTTTTAATACTCCCTGAACACCTCAATGCCACTGATCGAAACGCAGCAGCCCGTGTGGCTGGAGTCTTTGTCAAACCAACAGGAAAGGTAACAGGATGGTCCCCGGAGGACCCCAGCCTGGACCACCAGACTGTGCTCTTGACTGAGGGTGACCTGAACATTTTACAACCATATGGCAGAGAGAAGGGCTTGGCCTCCAGAGATCAGGAGTCATCAAGGATCACTTACCAGGGGGACAGATGCACTCAGAGGGGGCTTCTCGGACTGTCCTGAGCTTGGCGACTCCATCCAACTTCTGAACCGAGAAGACAAAAAGTTGGGGAGAAGATCAGTTGCAGAACTGAGAAGTGGAAAACTCCATAGCGGTACTAAATGATCTACAGTGGCGGCGGTATTTTCCGGACCACTTCTTAAAAGGTCATTAAATTCTTCAGGCGGTTCTCTAATGAGAAGAAAAGCATTAATAAACACTGAATATTTCTGATGACTCCTCTACAGAAGGCAGCAGGTCTCTGCTGTGTTACTCCACATTCAAACACAATAGGAAAAGCAACCGAGGTGGCTTCCCGCCAGGCAAGGGAAGCCAAAGGGAGGGTGGATAAAAGAGGCTTTGGGGCAGGGATGGATTAAAACTGGCCCTTGCGGCAGCTCTCTGGGCTCCCAAGAGCTCTTCTCTCCTCACCCAGAAAACTCCACAAACCCTCTATACCATAGCCTTGGATGTGGGAATCCTGGCCTAATTCACTATGACATCTTCCTTTCTTCCCTCCCGGGGGATCCTTGGCCTAGATAATTCGGTTCAGTAGAATTTAACAAAAGTCTTTATGCACACCCAGCCCTGTGCTGGACATGAGAGAGAAGAAAAAGAAATACCACAGGGGATGATACGTGGCGGTGGTAACTCACAGGGATAGCTCTGGAGTGCTCGCAGCCTGATTTGACAAATCTTCCTGGCAAATCTTTGGTTGCAGGGAATTGAACCCAGGGCCTCCTACTGGCTAAGCACATGCTGTACCACTGAACTACCCAGCCATGGGACAACTTCTGTGGCCAGAATTAAAGTCATCCCAAGTGAGGAGATGCAAGCTTGGAAGAAGATAGGTTTAGAGAAAAGTGACTGGCCCACCATCTCATCCCGGAAGAAACAGAAGCATTAACTCTTTTCTTCTTTTGGCATGCAGGTAGCAGTGGTGGTGATGGTGGCGGTATGTATGTGGGCTAGTTAGGTACCCTAAAAGCCAACAAAGCAAAGGTACTAATCTGTTAACTTGAGTTATACGGTTCATTTACCAGTATTGGGGCTTCAGATTCAAATATAAAGACGCAAACTTAGGAACCAGAGCGATGGCTTAGTAGTTAAGAGCACTCGCTGTTCTTACAGAGGGCTGACATTGGGCTTGCCTACACACACACACACACACACACACACACACACACACACACACACAATCTTTTTTAAAGGTAAAAAGTATTATCTATCTATCTATCTATCTATCTATCTATCTATCTATCTATCTATCTTTTTGTAGTATTGGGTATGGCACCCAGACTTATGCTAAGTACATGCCTTAGCACTGAAAAGTGCTTTCTCCAGCCTGAGAGGTAATTTTTAAGCACTGTGATGCAGGAAGAGAAAGGAGAACAGGGCAGAGGAGGGGACAACGTTCTATGCTTTAAGCCTCTGAGACTTCTATCGGGCCCGTTTTGTGCTTTCTTGTAAAACTCAGAGCTAGACACGAACTCTGCTGTGTCAGTTTAGCACACACCCCCAACACCCACCCCAGCCTTAATATCTGACCATTTCAGAATCCTGGTAGGGTTCTTTACTCTCCATCAGTCCCCAGATGATATCTGGTCACCATGGCCTGTCTTCAGCAGAAGTCCATTCCTGTCTGGTGAGTTTAATCAGACTTCCCCTCTGGTAATACTTGATCTACTGACTGCCCACCTTGGTCCTTGGCTATAAAATCCCACTTGCTATGATTTATTTAGAATTTATGCTGTCATTCAATGTTTTAACAAGGAGCCCTTATGTACATGTGTGTGCATGTGTATGTGTGTGCTGCACATATGTGTTCATGTATAGAAACCAGAGGACACTAGGTATCTTTGCACTAATTTTCTCACTGAAACAGCATCTCAATATTTTGGTTAGACTGCCTGGCTAATTCAGTTGAATGCTGAGGTAACAGATGTGGGTGGCCACACTAGGCTCTTACATGGGTGACAGCGATCCAGACTCAGGTCCTTGTGCTTAGATAGCAGCCACTTTATCCAATGGGTCATCTTACCAGACCCAAACCCCTTTTTCTCTAGCAGTACCAGGTTAGGATTTCACAGACATGGGAGCCCAGCCAAGCACAGCTGCCTCTGGCTGGAGCAGCCCAGGAGCAACAGTTTCAATCTAAAACCTATTAAGAACATTTTTCATGGCCTGGAAAATATCTTCCACCTCACAATTTAAAATCATAAAAATAAATCTTTTATTTTTAAGAATTGAGCTGAATAAGTAAAACAATAAATAAATAAATAAATAAATAAATAAATAAATAAATGGAAAAAAAGAAAAGAATTGAGTTGAGTATGGCAGGAATCTATAGTCTCAGCTACTCCACTGCTCTGGCATCTGAGGTAGGAGAGTTGTGTGAGTCCAGGAATTTGAGGTCAGATGGGACTACATAGTGGGACCCCAGTTCAAAGATAAAAAGAAAACAACAATAAAAGTGTATAATGATTTATTTCTGTGAAACATTGTAAATGAAGCCATAAAACATTTCTATCTTTTGGCTCAAAATTCCTACTCTAGGGAATTTTCTCCAAAATAATCCCCAAGAATAAAAATAAACCACGAAAGGATGTGTGTGTGTGTGTGTGTGTGTGTGTGTGTGTGTGTGTGTGTGTGTGTGTTGGGCAATGGGGATGGATTAGGGAAGGATCCAGAGTCCCCGATGAAACTGTTACAGTCAGGAGATAGCACTAGGAAGACAAGCATAACGAGAAATCACACTATCACACACACTATCCAAACAGAACCCAGTGAGGCTGCAGTGATGTGTTTCTTGGTTTGTTTTTTTGTGTTTTGTTTTTCAAGACAAGATTTCTCTGTGTAGCCCTGGCTGTCCTGGGACTTACTTGGTAGACGGGGCTACCACAAACTCAGAGATCTGCCTGCCTCTGCCTATCGAGTGCTGAGATTAAAGGCATGTGCTACCAGTCTCAGTCAATATTTTTGTTTTATTTTGAGACAGAATCTCAGATAATCGAGGGCCCAAAGTCGCTGGGTAGCAGAAGATGACTTTGAATTCTTCCAGCTCCTGCTGCCCAAGTGCTGGGATTACAGGTGTGTGCTATTATGTTCAACGGAGGACTTCTTATTTTTTTAAACAAAGACAGATGTTCTGTCCTCTCCTGGACATTTTACTGCAGGATCCTGGTATACAGATTCCATAAACAGCAGAACAAAGGCCTAGCTGGGACCACACAGCATTGTTACACATTCTCTGCCCTTCTTCCTCCCTCAAGGAGAAAGGTGTATAGGCCCCATCGCTGCAACATCGCAGGTACGGCATTTCTTTACTGTCTCAAACACCAAGCAGCTGCTAATGCTGATGGTGACAGCGAGTAGCGCTGAGTTATCATCACAACTAAAGATTTGTATGTGGCAGGCTCTGGGCCAACAACCTTCAACTCCCCTGGTCGTACCCATTTACAGATGGCAAAATTGAGATGAGGAGGGAAGTGTCAGGTTTAGATCCAAATCTTAGTATCAACTGACTCTAAGCCAAAGCAGGATAACTTCTACCTCTGAACAGTTTTCATGTTTCCCAAAAGCCAGGCCCTGGGAGGTATGGGGCTAGTTTAGTTGATGAAATGCTTACTGTGCAAACATGAGAATCTGAGTTTGAGTCCTAGCATCCATGTATAAAACTAGGTGCTTGCAATTCCAATGCAGGAAAAGCAGAGACAGGTCAGTCCCCAGAGCCTGTTGGGAAGTCAGCCTAGCCAAATCAGTGGACCCAAGGACCCAATGAGTGTCTCAAAAAACAAGGTGGAGTGCTTCTGAAGAATGACAGCTGAGATTGACCTCTGACCTCCATATACATGTGCATACATATGTATGCATGCACACACATGTACCTGTGTGCACACACATACACATGCACCTAAATATATATACACACATATCCCCAAAACCTATTCTGATAGAAATCAGGTCTACGTTTGAGAAACATTGGCAGAGAGAAAGATACCGAGTCCGGGAGGTCACACAGGATGCTGAGCCTGCCTGTATGAAACAGAGGTGAGCATATGACTATGTATTGGTTGAAAGCCTTATGAGCCTGCACATCAGAGAACACGCACTTTAGTGGGCAGACACCAACTATAACAAAAAGGCATTCAGGAAGTCAGAGACTCCCAAGACAGAATGCAGGGTATGACCAACAAATCTAACTCTATCAACACTGCTCAGTGGTCCTCCCTTGTCTGCAGGGATTCATGCAACATGTGGATGCCTAAAACTGCAAACAGTATCAAATCTTATAGAAATAATAGTTTTCTGCAACACATGATAAAGTTCACCAGATAGAAAAAGAGAAAGAGATTCATGATCACTAAGAGTAAGATAGGTCAATCACAGCAATGCATTGTAACAGTGTCTTAGCAACATTGTGCTCTCTCAGGATATTGGATTCTGCTGCCTCATCATTCTTGTGATGCTGTATGACATGATACATGGCCTACATGAGACGGCCAAGGAGAATGACACAGGCATTGTGACACAGAGTAAGGTTACTAATGACCTTCAGATTCCTCAGGAGAACCACTGTGTGCTTCAGGCAACCCTAGGTCATCCATCGATGAGGATGCCAGGTGGGTAGCACAAACCATGTAGATGCCGTGGAGGAAGACATGATTCATATCCCAGCATCAGTGGGATGGTGTGAGATTTCGTCACGCTACCCAGAGTAGTGTGCAACGGAAAACTTATGAGCTGTTCATTTCTCATTTATTTTGTATTCATTATGTTCAGACTGTCATTAGTCACGGCAACTTGAATCACGGGAAAGCAAACCCACAGGGCAAGGAGAATTACTGTATGTTAGAACCTTGAAGAAGGTAGAATGTGTCTGGGGCAGGCAACTTTTCAAAGCGTAAGGTAAAGATGAAAGCAATTATACACAAACCATGTGCTCTAGTCAGTGAAGCCGTTACTCCTAGGGCTTCTGATGAACAGCTCTGAAAGTTCTTTACATGCATATTAGAGCTGAGAAAAGGACATTAACGCAGGGTAATGAGACGCAGGTGCATTGCCGTCCAAGAAGTAAGCTATGAGCAAGCAAAGCTAGAAGCCTGAATTCACTCCAGTTCGGAGACAGAACCATCACTGGGAGGGCGTGTCCATGCTGTGAGATAGTCACAGAGATCTGCTGAGGGTCCATCCCAGTAGTTAGTGAAGCCCTACTGAGCAGAAGTAGGTGAGGAAACTACCCAGGGTCGGGAAAAGAACCACTGCAAAGGACTTCAGGGAATGGCAGCCGGAGCACACTCAGGGAAGCAAAGGGCACTGTGTCTAGGAGTGACTCCATGACACACTCTCCACAATATGCCACACATCAGGCACCTGGATGGCCCTGCCTCAGCAGGAGGGAACAATCAGTCTCAGGTTAGGTCATATGCCACACTGGCATATTAAAGTATTCCTGTAACATTGTAATGGTGGGAAAACATTCTTCTTATTTAGTGACATCATGATCACAGCACAGCACCTTACACGTGTTTATGGGGAAACTGTTGAGAGCACACCTACTGTGGCATACACAACACATGGCATCAAATGGCCACGCTGAACCACTGTCCTATGCCATCCACATCCGTATGCTCTCCCATGTTGCCATGACAATGAATTCACTCTATTGGAAACTGCCCTACATTTCTTGTTTTGTTTTATAGAGGTGATTTTTTTTCCTTGCTTGTTTTGAGACCTCTTTCTAGGCTGGCCTTAAACCCTCAGTAGCTAAAGATGACCTTGAAGTAGCTAAGAATGACCTTGAACTCCCTATCTCTTTGTCTCTACCTCTCAAGAGCTGAAATTACTAACATGAGCCTCGATGCTCAGTTTATGCAGTGTTGGGGGTTGTCACGTGTGCTTGGCAAGTACTCTTCAAAGTGAGCTATGGACTCAGGATGGATCAGCCAGTAAAGACACGGGCTGCCAAGCCTGACAACATGAGTTCATTCTTGGGATTCACATGGTAGAAGGAGAGAACTACCCCCAGCAAGTTGTCCTCTGGCCTCCATGTGTGTGTCATGGAACACAACCCCCCCCCTCCACACACACAGAAACCCCACAGAGATATACACACAGGCATGTACACACATAATACATATACACATACTAAAATGTAATTCAAACCAACAACAACCGAGCATCACCCTCAGCCCTAAAGTTGCATCTTGAGCTGTGACAGCAAAGCTCCTGAAAATTTATAGAAATTTTAAAACTCCAACACTCAATAGAAATTACCACCAGGAAAATTGGGGCCAGGATGAGAAAAATCAATTAATCAAAACCCCACAATGGCTGCAGATGTTGGAATTAGCACACGAAGATGTAAAACAACTACTTCAACTGAGTGCATGTGCTCAAGAAGGGGAGCCACCAAGGACATGACGAAGACCCAAATTAGAGTCCTGGAAGTGGAAAGGCTGTGTCTGAGATGAAGAACATGACAGAGGAATTAATGACAGATTCACTGCAGAAGCGAAGACCAGTGAACCAGGAGACGATAGAAAGCATGCACAGTGAACAAAGAACTTTCTGAAAGTGGATAAAGAGAAAAGAGCAAGGGGACCATGGGGCTTCAGGAGGCCAACTACATGTTGTGGGAGCCATAGAAGGAGAAGAGAGTGGAAAGAAATTATAAATACTTGAAGAGGCACAATGTTCAAGGATATTTTCTAACTTGATGAAAACTACAAATCTGGGCTGGAGAGATGCCTCAGCAGTTAAGAGCGCTGTCTGCTCTTCCAGAGGTCCTGAGTTCAATTCCCAGAAACCACATGATGGCTCACAACCATCTATAATGGGATCTGATGCCCTCTTCTGGTGTGTGTGAAGACAGCTACAGTATACTCATATACATAAAATAAGTCTTAAAACAAAACCAAAAGCCCTACAAACCCATTTAAATCACAATAGAAAACAAACAATAAGCAATAAGAACAGTTAGCTGAAGGATGGCAAGGTGGCTCAGAGAGTAAAAGTGCTTTCTGAGCAAGCCTGACAACTGGAGTTTGATTCCTGGAATCCCTGGTGGAATAGAGAACCAGCTCCCAAGTTGTCCTCTGACCTCTGTAAGTTTGACATGACAGGCACACCTGCAGATCTCTTTTCCTCCCTCTACCTGGATCCCCCTCCCTTTCCTGTCCCTGTTCTTCCCTCTTTCCCTCCCTCCTTCCCCCGCTCCCATCCTTCCTTCCTTCTCTTCCTCCCTTGCTCCCTCTCTCTCTCCAGCTAGGTGTGGTGACTCATATCTGTAAACTCAGAATGTGAGAGGGTGAGGCAGGAGGATTAGCAGTGAGTCACACTAGTGTTTGTCTCAAAACAAACACAAATAAAAAACAATCACAACAAGATATGTTATAACCATACTGCTTAAAATTAATGATAAAGAGAAAAATCTTGAAAATCTTGAAAAGTAGCCAGAGGTGAAAAAAATTAGACGTGGATATGGGAATTCTCACATGACGCTCTGAACAATTTGGTTGTTTCTTAATCCTCAAGCCAGGTGTGGTAGAGTGCCAGCACTTGGGAGACCAGAACACAAGCATCACCGTAAGTTCAAGTCCATTCCAGGATACATAGAAAGTCCTAGGCCAACCTGGTTTAAGGAGTAAGGTCTTGGCTGGACATGATGGCTCATGCCTCTAATCTCAGCAGTATAGCAGGAAAATCACTGTGAGTTGGAAACCAGCCTGGGCTACACGTGAGTTGAAGCTAGCCTGGGTGATGGTGTAAGATCCTATCTCAAAAACCAAAGCAAGGGCCAGCAAGTCTGGCTTATTAAGGATAGGTGTTTGCAGCCCAGCCTGACAAGCCAAGTTCAGTCCCCAGGATCTACAAGGTGGAAAAAAAAAAAAAAGACCCAACTCCTCCAAGTTGTCCTCTGACTTTAACATGCACATGTATGGTATGCATATGTAGCCACATACATTACACATACTAAATAAATATTTCTTTTTTATTTAGAAGGAAAACTAATCAAAAGTAACAGAAATCCAGTGATTCTTGATGGGCTGGCAGAAGGACAGGAAGAAGGAACATCAAGAAAGCATGAAGAAATTTGGAGGGCCACAGCTACAGGCAAGAACTTGATTCCCAAAGGTTGGAAAGGTTCCCAAAGCGCAAATGTATCTAAATGTATCAAATTCTCCCAAATGTGCAAATGTGTCTAAATGTATCAACTTGTACAATTTAACTAAGTAACTGTCCTAGGTTAATCACAAATTAAGAAAAGCAACAATGAAAAAAATTCTACATCCCAGTTGCCATAGGCTTGGGTGGCTTTGGAGGCAAGTGTCCAGGGGTCAGTGAACGTCTCACTGAACTTCAGATCCCACTCCAGGTAAAACCTCCCTGCGAAGGCAAACACTAACTAGAGAGCAGCTAGGCTGGCCCAGGCATTTGGCAGAGGCTGCCAGACTATTCTGGAAGGAATGTGGGTTTAATCAGTGACTCCCATCAGCTCGCTGAGTGACTCTCTTCCAAACCACATGAGCCGGCAGATTTCCTGAGGACTACTCATTCCCAAACGCATGCTAATGTATTGAAAGGGTGGTCTACAAACAAAACCCGGTTCTTTGGGAAGCCTCCATTCACGTTCCTATTCATTCGCTTTGAAGGGCACGCATCACTTCCCATTGGCCTCACTGTGAGGGTTCTTCACATGGAGCTGACAGAAGAAATCCCTTCTGAGGCCCTCCTGCTGGATAGATGGTTTTTACCACAGCATTTGGCTGCTTGGAGAGACCCCTCAGGCTGCTGGGAGACAGAGAGGCTAAGCCTCCTCCACATGACAGTCAGGGTCCCCATAGTCCCTGGCATTTGTCAGGCTCTGCCTAAATCACTAACTGTCAGCTTTCTGCTTCCAGCTCACACCAGCATCCTGTATCCAAGCAGGTGGATTGCAGGACAGCTATGACTGTAGCTGAACACAAAACTAGGCAGTTTATTTAAAACGTTTTAATTTGGGGGAGATGGCTCAGGGGCATTATCCAAGAATAAAGATCTGGCTTTGATCCCTAAAACTCAAGAAAAGCCAGGTATAAAGGTGTAAGATTGCAATCCAGCACTGGGGTGGGTGTGAGGGAACAGGGCGTTTCTAGGGCTTGAGAGCCAGCTGGTCTAAACCCCACTGGTGATCTCTAGGCTCAGGGGAAACCTTGTCTTAAAAAAAGATGACAAGCTTGTGAGAAGGCTCAATGGGAAAAGGTGATAACCCAAGTTCAATCCCTAGCTCCAGCTAGCCCCAAATCTAATTTTAATTAAAAAAAAACAAGGTAGAATGTTTCTGAGGAAAAGAGCTGGTGTCAGTCTTGCTTCCCCCGCCCCCCCACACACCTGTATGCATATACACACACATATAAAAACATTGTAGGTTCCTTGTAAATTGATTACATGGTTCTGGAGTATAACCTCTGAAGACAACACGTCATGTCATCATGCTTTGGGAGGACAGTGCCTTGTAGTTTTCTTTCCCAGCTCAAGCCTGAATATGATGACATCATAGGCTAAACAGCATCCCCACCAAGTTTCTGCAACAATGTCCTGATCCCTAGTAGCTCAGAAGACACCTATGTTTGAGGACAGGGTTTCAGAGAGTTAGTTAAGGTAAGAGAAGGTGAGACCCTGACCAAAGAGGTCAGTGTTCTAACAGGAGGAGGCTGAGACACAGACACACACAGAGGAAAGCTGACAGGCTGATACAGCATGTGCAAACGAAGAGTGGCCTCAGAAGGAACCGACCCTGTCAACACGGTGATGCCAGACTTCTTGTCGCCAGAGTTGAGAGAAAATCCATTCTCTCTATTCAAGCCACTTAGCCCGTAATGCTTTGTCATGGCAGCTCAGTACACTAATGCCAACCAGGTCTCACAGAACCCCCTGCACCCCCAACCTTACTCTGTTCTTCTTTCAGACTGCCCACCAGAACCTATGAGGACTCAAAAGAGGAACAGTAAGAAGGCTGTGAGGACCAGCAAGTAGGGACAAGTGGGTTTCTACTTCCTCTGGCTCTAGGGAATAGCTAGTGAGGTCCCCAAAAGGATTCTGAACTAGACACTAAGAGTTCTGTAACCATGACTCCAGGTTAGCAAAGCAGGGGGAAGGTTTTAAGGGGCCCAGGGCTTTGCTGCACCCTGCTGGGTATACCTAAAGAGAGCTCACTGCATCCCCACAGGAACTCAGTGAGGCAGGTTCTGTAGCTCTTTTCCCAGGCCTAGAAAAAGCCACTTCTAATGTCCACAGTGGAGACACAGAGGTCCCAGTGTAAGAGACTTCTGGGGGAACCTGTGTGGAAAAGCTTCTACCAAAGGACACAGATTAGATCAATCCCAAGTGGGCACATGTCAGTCACTCTGCTGGATTCCTCTGCAGCTCCCCCACATCGTGTGGGTACATGCAACTCTCAAACACTCCCATATATGTACAAACTCTCACACCCATGCATGTGTGCACTTGTGCATACATTTACTCGCACACACGCAGTCATATAGCAATATTCACATGCATTTGCACACACATACACAGTCGCACACATGCATGTGATCACATACAGGCATGCATACTCACACACCCTAGTGCATATACACACACTCAGGTATTCTCACACAGACACACATGCACACTCATGAGCACACCTGTACATATGATTGCTCCTTTACATCATGTCACACTCTCACATACGACTATCACACTACAACCATCGGGCTGCCTTTTCTTGACTGCACCACAACTTAGGTCTGAAGACAAGACATCAAGGATGTTACCAGACCTTCATCACACAAAAGGTATCGGCACAAATGAACAGACCACAGCTTCTTTTCGGAGTGTTTTTCCCAGGAGGAGGACCAAACTTGAGTCAGTTTTATTCAAATTGGTTTTTTTTTTTTAAGAAAAAAAAAAAAAACAGGCTACATTTTAATTGCTTTATGATTTGTTTCACATCTAAAAGTTGGAAATAAATTCCATTTTGGACATTCACACTGCCCATCTGAAAACACCCCAGCCTTGGCCCTCTCGGCCCAGATTTCCTGGCTACATCAGGAAAATAAATTCTCTCATTTACAAATGTGAATTGAAGCAGATGTGTGAAGTCTCTGGTTCTCCAGGTTTATCACGAGCACCGAGGCGTGTTTGTGTTGCATTGTGTGATCCCAGAGCCAGACCAGCTTATCAGTCAAAGCAAGCGCTGTGCTCATCACAGTGACAAATGCATAGTTATTTCCACGTGCACTTTGGCTTTTATTTTGTGGTCATAAATATGATTTTTTAACTTACTTCATGAGAAGTCTCTTCTTCTGTACAAATGAAAAAAAACAGAAAAATAGGAGGTTAGTTCTGTGTTTGCTTTCACTTCATTACTAAGCAACACTTCTCAGGATAAAAGAATCACAGTGTTAAGGAAGTTTGTGTTGTATATTGTTTTGTTTGGGGCATTTTGAGTCAAGGTCTCACTGTGAATTCGTACACCTGAATCCATCAGCCCTCGAACTTGTCGCTATGCTGCCTCGGCTTCCTGGGAGCTAGAATTACAGGCGTGCGCCACCATGCCCAGCTAAAGGATCATAAGGTCAGCTATGTAACCTCAAGACTCCTCTCCAGTTAGCCAAGCCAACAGGCCTATACAGCCATTCCTTCTAGGCTCAATAAAGAAAGCATTCTGAAAGGAAGAGCGTCCTTCTAGTGCTCACAATGCACAGAGCGCTTCCCACTTTACTCCCACGGAGACCATGCCAGGCAGGCGCTACAATCCCTGTTTAACAGATGGGCAAACTGAAGTTTAGAAAAAGTCAATTGTCCAAAGTCACCCAGCTGGGAAATGGCAGAGCCGGGATGGGAACCTGGGTCTGCTTAAGACTAACGTTTTCCATACCACCCCACACATCCATCACTTACAGATGTCCAAAGGGTTGTGCACACTGGCAGAGCAGGCTGCTGTCCCTTCACACTCAATGGTGGCTCCCCCCAAGGCCGGTTAGGGCTGGGAAAAGGGCACAGGGCAAGAAGTCTGGGGAATGGATTCAAATGTACACCCTCAGAGGTTCCAATGTCACTGCTCCTCTGTGGGAGAGGTGACTCTTTCCTCATAGAATAGAAAGATCAAAGGCCACTGGAGATGCTAGTGAGAAGCTGGGGGGCCATATGTGCAAAACTATCCACACAAGTGGACATATAAAGGTGCTATGGTGTAGTTTTGTGGTGGAGCAACTGTCCATGATGAGAGAAACTGAAATATCATCCCCAGCAGTGTGAGAAAATTGTGGGTTGTGAAGGGGGAGGGAACTCAGCTGTCTTTCTATAAAGCCACACACTGCCGTGACTTTCTTTAAACTCCATCTGCAAACCTATTTCTTGCAGTGGTTTGTGCTAGCTCCCAAAATATGTTTCTGGACATCATGAAGAGATGTTTTCTGAATACTTGTGTCAACAATTATAGATTAAAGCTGAGCTGGCAAGATGGTTCAGTGGTTAAAGGCACATGTAGGTGAGCCTTGCTACATGAGTTTGAACCCAGATACTATGTAGCCAAAACCACAAACTACTTCCTGGAGGGAACATCCCCTCCCACAAGTTCCTTAAGTTGTCCTCTGACATACATGTATATCTCCCACACAAAATAAATAAATAAGCATAAAAATAAAGATTAATTCTGACCCCATACATAGGACGAGTAAGAACTAGAGGTTGTGTGTGGTCACTGGAGAATTTCCCAGACTGAGCTAACTTTCTATCTGCATAACTGGAAGTCAAGCATAGACCAACAATGGTGGTACACACCTTTAATCTTACCACTAAAGAGGCAGAGGAGGGTGGATTTCTGTGAGTTCAAGGCCACCCTGGTCTACAGAGTGAGTTCGAGGTCAACCTAGTGTACAAAGTGAGTTCCAGGACAATAAGGGTTACGTAGAGAAACTCTGTTGTGAAAAGAAAAATAAAGAAAGAAAAAAGAAAAGGAAGGAAGAAGGAAAGAAGGAAGGAAGGAAGGAAGGAAGAAGTTGAGTATGGAATAGGCCCTGATGCCTGGTACTGCCACATACCATTTTAAAAGATATGTCAACCTGGTTCTGGGAAGAACTCTATGGCTCTTTCCATCTCCCATTAAAGGCCTCCTTTTGCTTTCAGTGGGGACAAACGCAAAATAAGGACACGAAACCAACTTTGCCCACCATGAGACTGGAGGCAAGACTTCACAACAGAACACCAACCTTAGAGGATCATGGGAGGACACAGGTTGGGAAAACTGCCATACTAAAACAAGGAATGAGGAGAAAGCCCCATGCTTGCTCTGCTTTGCTGTCTGTTTCAGCATTAAAGCACTGACCAATACAACCTAGGGCAGGAAAGGTGTGATTTGGCTTACAATAAACTGTCCAGCTAGCAGCATTGAGGGAAGTCAAGGCAGAGACTGGAGGAGGAGCCTGGAGATGGGGACAGAAGCAGAGGTCATTCGGGGACAGTTCTCACTGACTTGCTCACCATGGCTGGCTCAGCCTGCTTCCTTATACCACCTAGGACCACCACCCCAGACACAGGCCTTCCCACATCAGTCATGAATCAAGAAAATGCTCTAAGAACTTGCCTACAGGTCAGTCTGATGAAGGCAGTTCCTCAACCAAGGCTCTCTCTTCTCAGGTGACTTTCGTTTGTGTCAAGTGACAAAAACTGACCAGCACAGTGATAAAGTGTATGCCTGCCTCCCACAAGGCCCTAGCAGTGAAATAAATAAAAGGATCAATTAAAACAAAAACCTTTCAAAGCCTGAAGAACAGTCCTCCTCAAATCACCCTACAACCCAAAGAATAACAAACACGGACAGAAAATTTTCCTCACAGAAGCATGTCCTGGCCTAGACCGACAATAACATGGAGGAGGCCTCACCTTAAATACCATGTGTAGATGCAGATTTTCTGGGATACTATGTAGCCATTAAACATGACCACACAGTGGCTGGAGAGATGGCTCAGTGGTTAAGAGCACTGGTTGCTCTTCCAGAGGTTCTGAGTTCAATTTCCAGCAACCACATGGTGGCTCAGAATCACTTGGAACTCCAAGTGCTTAAGCATCCAATGCCCTCTTCTGGCCTCTGCAGGCTCTCCATGCACATGGTGCATAGACATACATGCAGGCAGAATACTCATACATGTACAATTAAAATAAAGGCTGAAAAAATGAATAACCACAAAGATCACACGTCATCTAGTAAAACGATCTCAATGTAAAGTTCAAAAACATAAAAGCAAGATATAAATGGTACGTGATCCACTCTTTAAATGAGCTGAACTTCGGTCTCTCTGTGGAAGAGAATTGTGAGGGAGGGATTATACAAACAACACCAGCCCCTCTCAGGGCGATGAGTGATCATTACCAGAAAGGTGGCCTGTTTTGAATCAAGACACGTTTCAGAGCCAGGTGCAATGACTTCATTTATAATGCCAGCATTTGGGAGGTAGAGGGGGTGGAGCAGGTGTCCAAAGCCAACCCAGGCTACATAGTGAGAGCCTGTCTCAAAAAAAAAAAAATGAAAAATACCCCCTGGGAAGGGGCTGAGGTAGTTCAGTACTGGAATGGGTGGCTACGTTTTGAGCACTGAGGAAAAGAAACAAAAGAACAAAAGAGGCATGTTTGGAGGAGGAGACAGCCACATGTGTACAATTATTTCCTAATAGGCTCAGCCCTCATATCTGAAGTTCTGTATTTGCTGGTTCAAGAAACCATGGATCGAAACCACTGGCTGAGGGGAACAGCAGAATAACCATTTGCTACACACACCAGGATTCGGTCTGACCCACAGAACCCAGAACCATCTTGCTTGCTTTCTGTTGCTGTGATAAAATACCCCACGAAGAGGTAGCTTAAGGGAGAAAGGGTTTGTTTTCCTGTCAGGTGAGAGTCCATTCCTTTGGGGAAGTCAAGGCATCAGGAACTTTAAACAGCTTGTCATATCCCATCCCCAGCCAAGGCTGGAGAGACATGAACCACGCATGCTTTGTGCTCCACTGGCCTTCTCTACCCTATACAGCCCAGGTCCGCTAATCAAGAAACGGTGCCATCCACTTTCACGACAGATCTTTCCAAATCCATTAAGGCAATCAAGATAATCCCCTACAGACACGCCCAAAGGCCAGCCTGATCTACAGTCACTGAGCCTCTTCCCAGGGGATCTTAGGTTGTTGCATCAAGTTGGCAGTTAAACAAACCACCATGCCATGTAAAGGTGAAGGAGAGAACCGACTTCACAATGTTGTTCTCTGACTTCCACATATACATGTGTCCACACACAGGCATTATGAGCACACACAATGAATAACACGAGAGAAAGCTACAGCTGTACCAAATGGGTACAGGTTTCTTTTTCTCTTGCCTTTAACCCTTAAATACATTATATCAACTACTTCCATTATATTAGGGGTTGTGAGGGATTTCGAGATGATCTGAAGGATGTATGAAGGTCATACATGAGTACCACCTGCCTTACATGAAGAACTCCAGCAACAGGGCTTTTGGTTTCCAGGGGTTCTGAATCCCACAGGGACAATGGGCGACTGAACCAATCGAGGTAGTACTAAGAGACGGAGTAGTGGCAAAAACTAGGGGACTAAGCACATGTCATCGTAAAAGGAGCAGGTCTGACCTTAGGGGCCTCAGTTCTCCCAACACCTGGCAGGACTTCGTGGAACAGGTAAAGAATGTCTAGAGAAAAGAGCAGGAAGCTTGTGGAAACCTGAGATGAGGGACAGGCTTCTCTGAAAGTGGAGGATTGTCCCAGCTCTGCCAGGTCCTGAATTCAAAGGACAGTGGGAGTCAGCCTGGAATGTAGGTCGGTGGTAGGGCACTTGCTGAGCATGCACTGGCCTTGGGCTCGATCTTCAGTGCCACAAAACAAATGAAAACAGGCCAGTAGGAGCCAGGGCTTGGAGCTGACAAAGTAGGCCTGCTTGGCTGAACTCCAGGCAGGCTCCTGAAGTGCCAGCTAGACCCATGTCCGGGTAAAACCCAACCTCTAGCAAAGAACCATGTTGTCAATGTAGCAAGGAGCTATGGACTCGGAAGTGGGGCCAGTTCCCTAGCTCTGAGGTGAGGCAGCTTTCTGGATACAGATAACATATGCAGACATCTGCATACAGATAATGTGTACAAAATAATGGAGGGCTGGAGAAATGATTCTACAGTTCAGAGTATGTACTATTCTTCCAGAGTCCCAGGTTCAATTCCCAGCTCCCACATCAGTTGGCTCACAATAACTCCAGTTCTTGGGGGATCCAGTACCTCTGGCCTCTGCAGGCAGCTGCACTCAGACATGTACACCCACACAGAGACACACTTACATACACACAATTAAACATAAAATAAACTCTTAAAAAGGTAAGTAAAGAGGGGGAGGCAGAGATATGGCTCAGACGTAAAGTGCTTGCTGCTCTTGTAGAAGACGAGTTCCCAGCACCCACACTAGGAAGTGCATAACATTTCATAGCTCCAGAGGATCGATCCAGTGCTCTCTTCTGGACTTTGTGAACACCCATAAACACATGTGCATACAAACCCCATACTCACAAATAAAAATAGAATAAATCTAAAGAAGGACACATTTAGAAGACAGGGAAGAGGAAGATGATGAAATAAATTAATAATAATAATAATAATAATAATAATAATAATAATAATAATAATAGAAAAAAGAGGGTGCTTGTGATTTTTGATTATGCTTTCAGTCCATAGTCACATTGGCCTTGTTTTGGGCCTGTGGAGGCTCGGTATATCATGGAGGGGACAGTACAATGGGTAAGGCCCAGTCATAACATAAAGGTTTAGAAGAAAAAGAGAGAGAGAGGAAGGGACAGATCCTAATGTCCTCTTCAAAGTGACCTAACTTTCCCTCCCACTAGGCTCTATCTCCTCAAAGGTCCCAGCAGCTCCCAGTGGCACTACAGGGCAGTGACCAAAGCTTTGACAGATGGGCCTTGAGTGGGCACTCAAGATCGGACCTATGACATCCAATGATGTCTGATCACCCTGTCCCATACTCAGCAAAAATCCTGTCAGTCAGTTTGGTAAGAGCTCCTTTGCTGTGATGTTCCTTTCAGTCATTTTCCATTCATTCATTGCCTGCCTTCTGACTCCTCAGTTCTAACCGGCTACTTCCCAATGCTGGACTCAAGAGGCCAGTCTCTGCAAAATCCATAGTGGTGACCTCCAACTGTCCATGATGACTTTGGTTAAAGGTGGCCCTGCTGCTCTCCAACAAGGGCCTGTGAGTTGTTCATTATGTCAAGCAAGGCTCATAGAATGGTCTCTCTGTGACAGAGTACCTGGTCTCCAGCCAGGCTTCCCTCTCCTGCCCCATGTCTGTGGCCCAGCAAGGGCCCAAATATTACCTCACATCCAGAGGACTGAGGGACTGGCAGCTACCCTGGCCACACAGCAGTGGGCAGGGATAGCCTCTTACTACTTACTTATTTGGGCATTTTCCTCTTCTAAACCTAGGCCTCCTGAAATTCCCATGGCAGATAGTACTAGGTAAGACACCTCACCCATACTGGTCCCCGATCTTCAGGCTACTACCCAAAGATTCCTCAAGCAGGCCAGAGAGAAGCTGGGTCTCCCTCCTGAGAACATCTCCTGCAAAGACAACATGGGCACAGGCACCTTCCCTAGGCTGAAACTTACACACAAGGAGCTGACAAGATGGCTCATTGATAAAGGAGATTATCACCAAGCCTGATGACCTGAGTTGGCTTCCCAGGGCCCACAAGAGGCAGAAAAGAATTGACTACCAAAAGTGATCTTCTGACTTTTACATATGCACTGTGGTATGTACACGAACACATACACAAAGCACACATACTGAATGAATGAGTGAATGAATGAATGAAATAAAAAAAACCTTTGTTTAAATTTCATGACAACAAGGTTGACTGTTATAACAGAACTCAATTCTCTCCAAATTATTCTTTGAGCCATCCTCTGCCTCTTTATTCTCTACTAAAGATGGCCTATACACATGGGTACTCACCTCCACCATCTCGAGTCTGGCTCACCAGAGAGGTGCCCAGCTGGGCTCAGTGTCCTGCACAAACAATCCCATCTGTGAATACTGTTAATTCATAGTGGATTCTTGTAGCCAATTAGGATATTTCTGTTAATACTGTTGCAGAAAAGAAACTCTAATGCTGTGAGTGTAGGTCTGAAGCTTCTAGAAGCTTCCTTGCCATCTCCTGAGGACAATGAGGACATCCCTGAGAAACATGGAACTGATTTAAGCCCCAGATCAAGACACCTGTTGCTGTGCCTGAGCAGATATGTACAGCAACTTCTAGGATATTCAAACCATGAAACTTTTCAAAATCTGATCTACCCCTCCTCAGTGGAGTATAGGAGGAGCTAAGGTGGGAGGAGTAAAGAGAAGGAAGAGGAGGAGCTAAGGGAGAGAGAGAGAGAGAGAGAGAGGACGAGAGAAGAAACATGGAGGCCAATGTTCGAGTGTCTGTAGCAGTCAAAAGTAGTTAGTATATCTAGGTTGGGTATTGGGTTACATCTCTGATTGTAAGGGCATCTTGTTATTGATCATTACCAAATATATAAGCCTTTGATTAATCTTTAAGCATTAGAGTCTCATTTTTCTACTGGGCCTGCAAGGTTGGCGGGATGGTCTGGGCAATGCCCAGCCTTGCAGAGACAGCGTGGAAGATTGGTAGAGCCTTCTCCCACACTGGGAGCTAGCCATCTCCCACGTGGTTGAGCTAGGCAGAGCCACCGCAGCCTGGACAGTTGGCTTGGCCGGCGGCTATTTTTTAAAATAATTACTACAACAGTGTTAAATTGTTTGAAGGTACAGAACCCAAAAGATATAGAAAAGATGAGTTAAAGAAGACCATGGTGGCACACACTTGCAATCCCAGCACTTGGGAGGATCAAAGATCCCAAGCAAAAGGATCAAGAATCCAAGGCCATCCTTGGCTACCTAGTGAGTGTGATAGCTAATATTGCCAACTTCCCAGGATTTTCCAATCACAGAAGGAATATGTGTCTCTAGATAAGTATGTAAAGAATTTTCTAGATTAGGTAAACCCAAAATGAAGGTAGCACCAGGCTGGAGTTGTGGAGAGAGAGGGGGTAAGGGAGAGGGAGAGGGAGAGGGAGAGAGGGAGAGGGGGAGAGGGGGAGAGAGGGAGAGAGGGAGAAAGGGAGAGAGGGAGAGAGGGAGAGAGGGAGAGGGGGAGAGGGAGAGAGGGGGAGAGGGTGAGATGGAGAGAGGGAGAGAGGGGGAGAGGGGGAGAGGGGGAGAGGGGGAGAGGGGGAGAAAGCTGAGTACCAGAATTCATCTCTGTCTGCATCATGACTGCAGACTGCAGATGCAACGTGATCAAATAAATAAATAAATACATAAATAAATAAATAAATAGCCGTACATGGTTAGGGTAAAAGAGACAGACATTGCCACAGGGAACATGACCTGCTCTATTGCAGGATTCAAAGGACACATTGCAATGTTTGCAGAGGTAGGTTTACAGCCTGGGGAACAGGGCTAGGCTAGAGGGGCAGAGCTGCCTGGGCACACTGAGCAGAGACAGGCATAGCTCACGTGGTGGATCTCAGTGCTAAGACTGACTGGACTAGTTGCCTCGGCCTGCAGCTACTTCCCTCTCAGCAGTGATATAAAGTGATGCCACTCTCTGCAAACACTGGGAACAGAGAGTTAAAGCCCCCCAGCATGATAGTTCCATCGAAGGTTAAAGATCTCCCCTCAAAATTTTATGTCCTAAGCTTGTTCCTCTATGTGGTCATGTTAAGAAATAAGCCTTTAATTCCAGAATTTGGGAGGCAGAGGCAGGCAGGTCTCTGATTTGAGGCCAGCCTGGTCTACAGAGTGAGTTTCAGGACAGCCATAGCTACACAGAAAAATCCTGTCTTGAGGGAAAAAAAAAAGAGGTGGGAACTAGTGAGAGTCCTTAGGTTGCTCGAGATGGGGCACTTGCATGGGATTAGGGTATTTCAATGGATCTCTGAGTTAGTTCTTTTGGGAGAGAGAGTTGTTATAAGAACCCCTTTGTGCTCTGGCTTCTCTCTCTTTTGTTTTGGCTCTCCTATACTAGGTCTGACTTGGTATAATGTCATCAGGAGCCTCCACCATAGCAAGTGCCATTCTATTTGGACTCTCTACCTCTCAAACTGTGACTCTATAAACCTTTTCTCTTTATGAATGACCAAACCTCTGACACTTTGTCGTGCTAACAGAAAGCAGATGAACACAACTACAAAGCATGAGAACGCACCAGGAAGAAATCACACGCCGGTGTGGTGTTTCCTTTGGTTCTGGTAGGACAAGACCTGCATGTGGGCAGCAGGGTCCCGAGAAGCAACATGTTTGTCATTAGAGATAGGACCCAAGTGTTTGGGAACATGGGGTGGAAGGTTCTGAGGACAGTGAGACGCTAGCACACCATTGCTCCTGTGATCCAAAGTGGCAGCGGCTACAGTTAGCACCTGGTTGACACCGCTGGTCACTCCAGCTTCCCACTCTCCCCAGTCCTCTTCCTTCCTAACAAAGCTCCAATTCTATTCCAGTGGCAACAAGCCCAGCCCCAGAGGATGAATCCAGATTGGCTGAAGCCCCCAGGTTGGCAGCTCATTACCCTCACCCATAAAAGAGTGGCCATGGTCATGTGACCAAATTCTGGCTGACAGTCACAAGGGAATTCTGCTGAAGGAAGCTTCCAGTATTTCCCCTAGATTTAAACACTAGGAGGAAGCTCTCAGGAGGGTAACTCTTTCTTCTCCATCCCCTACCTTAGCTGTTTGATGTCAAGGGAACTGCACATCAGGGCCCTGGAAAACGGAACCGACAGCAGAATCTGGCACCCAAGTGTCAACCATAAATTGTCCAAATCTGCTGTATTCCAGGCTTCTCTTACTATATCAGACAATCCAATACTGCCGGTTAACAGTCCTCATGGTTAAGTGGCCACATCAGACATTCCATTATCTGCTGTCAAAAGCACATCTACTCTCAAGCATGGTGATGCATGCCCACAATCCCAGCACTGAGGGAGCTGACTCAGGAGAACTATAGATTTGATGTCAGCCTAGGCTACATATGAGTTCAAAGCCAGTCTGGACTACAGAGTGAAACCTTGTCTGACTATTGGTCTGTTTTTCATTATTATAATCAAATACTAGAGACAGACTATTTTATAAAGAAAAGAGGTTTTGCACAGTTTTGTAGACTGAAAGTGCAAGATTGGGCAGCCTCTTTCTTTTTGCCTCTGGTCATGTCTTACTGGCAGATGGTAGGATGGCAGGAGGGAGAAGAGAGAGAGGCAGAGGATGAGAGGGGGACTGTATCACAGCACAATCAGGAAGCCAGAACAGGATGGAGACCTATAATACGAAGGTTGGCATGCCTAAGGTTGACCTAAGGACTTCAGTTAGGCCCCACTACTTCTTAAAAGCACACACCACCTCCCAGCATTGGCATCCTGACATCGAGGCTCCCAATGGACGAGCCTTGAGGGATACCTCAGTCCACACCAGGAGTGGCAGGGGCATCAGCTTGCTTACTTCTCATTACACATGCTGTCGGACCACTGCACTAGAAAAGGGAGGCTTTAGGAAACAAATTTGCAGAAGTCAGATGACAGCTTATAAAGATCAGGGCCAGGTCTCAAACTCCCTTCTTGGGGTGAGCTCCACCACATGCAGCACCCTCTGCCTGGTCCCCTGGCAGCAACTAGTCGGCTTCCAGAGAGGTCCAGCACCCTTTTAGGAGCTGACCTTGCCCATCATCTTCAAAGTCAGCCTGGAAAGGACCAATTCAACAATTCTAAAGTGTCTTTGGAGAGAACACCTCACACAGTTGGCTTCTTCTAAACATGTTGCTATTATTGTAAAGCTCTCCCAAATGGCAGCATAAAAAAAATTGTTTTAAGGCGAGCACAAAAAGCAGAAAGAGAAAGAAAATGTGCCAGGAAGTAATTTTTTGGAAGGAAAAAAAAAGTTTGGAAGGAAACTTTTTGGGGGGTGGGGGAGTTAGGAGCCAGGAAATGTCAAGAAAACAAATCAGAGCTGATTTATACTTCAATTCCAGGCATCTGTATTAACAGAGACCCCTACAGAGCAGCCCCGACAAGCTGGCTACCAGAGAGGCTCAGAAAGCCACACTGGATTCTGAATTTGACAGTAACGCAACCAATATACATAGGAAAGAGAGAACTTGAGTTTTACCCAGCTCTCTGGGCTTTCCTTGTTTTCAAACTGATTGGTCCAGACAATGGAAGGCCAAGAGCCAACAATAAATCCATTCTGAGCTGGAAAGGGCCTCTGCTGAACACAACCGAATATTGCTTTAATCCTTTGCATTAAGTTTCCCATTGCAGTATGAAAGCTATGGGTTCTGAATTCTCAGCTTCTGCAACACTGTAGCTGGAGGTGTAATTGCTGAGCGGGTGATTAATTGGGCAGTTACTTAAGGCACTTTCAAAGCAGAATAGGAGATGTTTGGTTTCACATGAATATTTTTAGATCCTACTAAAGATACTGCCTTTAATGGCTCTTGCTTAGAAATCTTGTTCTGACATTCTGAAAGTCACTTCTTTCCCATATGTACTGCAAGAAGGGGGTCCGTCGATCACCAGGAGAGAACATGAATATTCCTTCTGTAGTTATGTTATCAGGCACATCAGCCAGCCCCCAGAAAAACTGATGTCATGGTTCTGTTCCCAAGGGAACAGGGACAGTGGGTCTCCTATAAACAGTGGCTTTTGTTGACTCTTTTTCCCCCCTGATAATAAATTTGTGTGTGGTTGGCAAGAACTTCTTTTTTAAAAATTTGGACATGGTTTCTGCCTCGGATCCTCTACATGTGACTTTATTGGATAAAGAGCAAGTGGCAGGCACTAGGATATACACAGCTGTTTCAGTGGTGACTTTTAAAGGGGCTTCCCAGGGAGCAAAGCAATCGAGGAAACACACTGAGTGAAAAGATCCTTTCCCAAAGAGATGTTCAGTTTGGTAAGTATTTATCCTCTGTTCCTAATGGTTAGAGCAACTATCTACACACCTAGGTCAAGCCAGCTGTGGGCTCCTCATAAAGTGCCTCCTACACATCTCCCATCTTGTTCAGTGTATGCATTTCTCATCCAGAAACATTGAACAAGCAGCAGGAACCAAATGGCATCCAGGGAGAGTGTGGCCTTGTCACTAGGAATAGAGACACCTCCAGCAGACAAACAACCCTGAAGTGTTGGTTCTGGGTTGTCTCTGACTCTTCCAGGAAGGGAGAGGAGCCAGTCTACACTCCCAGCCCACAGTCTACACTCCAAGCACAAACAGGGCCTCAGACATGGATGCACAACCACCACACAGTGTGCTAAAGGGCACAGCAGATTCTCAATGGACAGACTTAGTAGGTCTCAGGGTCTGATTTTTTTCTCCCTTTGCCTTTAAAGTCAAAAGTAGAAAGGCAGCATTGAGTTCAGGGCTAGCCAAGGATACATAACAAGAAAGACTGTCTCAGTGAAGGGGAAAAAAAGGATGAGGTCGAGCATGGTGGCACATGCTTATACTCTCAGTACTCTGGAGGCAGAGGCAGGGGAAGGACTGCAAATTTGAGGCCAGCCTGGGCTACATAGTGAGTCTCAGACAGGCCAGGACTATAGAGCAAGACTCTATCTAAAAAATAAATAATTATTTGAAGAAAAAGAGAAGGAAGAGTGAAAATGAGAAGGAAAGGATAAACAGAAGAAGGGGAAGAAGAAAGAGAAAGGAGAGGCAGGAGAGGAGGAAGATGTGAAAAGAGGAGAGAGGAAGTAAAGAAGGAAGAAGAGGGAGGAAAAAACAGGAGGAAGGGGAAGAGACCATGGGACTAAAAAGCCAAGACCTGTGCTAGACGTCTCGTTGATTGGCAGGTGCCTGCCTCCCCTGTGCAAGGCCTCAGGTTTGTCTATCTGTCTATCATGGTATTAGCAATCCTGGGGGTTGGGGAGGGCCTTGGCTGCTTCCTCACAAATCCATCTCTATTAGCAAGCATACAGTCTGTGTGTTCCTCAAACAACGGTCTTTCAGGGACTTTTGGTTTCCTGGTCATGGCTTGTGGTTTATTCTTCCCAATAGAAGTGACAGCGTGGTTGGGGTATTCACAGGTAGAGAGTAACCGGCCCTCCACATAGCAGTTCAGGGCTGACCTTTAGGGAGCCGACAAAGGATAGTGAGTTGCTGGCAGGGCTTGGGGCAGAGTTCTCTCTTCTGCAGGTACTTTCAAGAAGGGAAAAGAAATCATCCAGAAAGCAGCGATTTTGCCCAGAACTAAGTAGGAGAGGTAATGTTGGCTTTAAATTAAAGTGACTAAGGAGCTGTGGGCAACAGGAAGGTTAGGTCTAGACTTCTTCCATTCTCTTTGAAATCACAAATCCACTCCACCTTGTGTCAGTATATGTGCACACAGGTCAATAAATGTGTCTAATGTCAGGAGTCCAACCCAAGGACTCGCATGAGCTAAGCAAGCCTCCTCCCTGAGCTGTAGCCCTAGCACTGAACAGCCCAGTAAAGTAACAAAGAGAGGGTAGTAGGTAGTATGCCTGCCCCACCCCCAACCTCCGCTTCCTCCACCACGAAGCAAGGTTCATTTTTTTACTGTGCTTAGAAGTGACCCCCGCCTCCATCCCTCGCTTTAGATCTGGGGCAGCCACCTTCTCCAGGAGGATAACCATTCCCATAAGGGAGGCAAAGCCAAGAGAAACTATAGGGTGCTGGTGTCTGCCACAGTTCTACAGGCAAGAGGCTTGCAGCACCAAAGGTAGAGGTTCTAGCCAACATATTATCAGATGGAGTATCAGTAGACAGAGGCTCAGAAGTCCAGTATACGGTGGCCATCTTTTTTGTTGTTTTTGTTGTTGTTTGTTTTGATTTCTTGAGACAGGGTCTTACTACATAGCTCTGGCTGTCCTGGACAGGCTGACCTCAAACTCAGAGATCCTCATGCCTCTGCCTCCCAAGTGCTGGGATTAAAGGTGTCCATCATTATGTCCAGCTGTTGATTTTAGTGGGTTTTTTTTTTGTTTTTGTTTTTGTTTTTGTTTTTTTGAGTTTTGAGTTTTGTTCTGTAGCCAGACTGGAAGTGGATCTCAACTATATATATTTTAAGCCAACCCCCAACTTTTAGGGAGATTCACCCAATTTAGCCTCCTAAATTTTGGGATTATAGATGCCACCAAGTCAGGCTCACAAGAGCGATCTTAACCCTCAGAAAACAAACCTAAACTGCTTTGGAATGAGCTGCGGAGATCACTACAGTCAAACGCGCACAGAAGCAGATCAGCTGCGTCCTCGCTATGCTGATGCATGGTTTTAGTGGACCAGCTAAGGAACACAGCACATCCAGGCCAGAGCGGCTCCCAGCCAAACTTTCCGGGGCACAGAGGAAGGGCTGGCCCCAGCCTTGATGGGTCCAGACTGTTTCAGGCGGACCAGACGTGGGGATGCAAGAGCCTCAGTAGTATCCAGCGCTGAGAACAGGCGAGAGGCTATGGGTCTGAGCGCACACACACTTCAGTAGAGTCGCCGCGCTCAGGACTGTTATTCCAACGTCTTTCCTTACCCTAGCTCCTTCGTGTCCCTTAAACAGCCCCTTTGAGTTCTTTTTCCTACAGATACAAGTCCTGGCACAGAAGCCGGACAGTAGGACCCTTCGCCACCAGTGACCCCCGTGCAATCCACTAAGTGAGCCCCGCTATTGAAGGTGACGATCACGCCGCCCCCGGAACCCTAGACCCTTTAGTGAAGCTGGACATCCCTCGGCCGGCGATCGCGCTCCCTCACCTCCCGTAGCAGGCGCTCCAAGTGCGTTTCGGCCCAGGCGGTCAGGGCTCCGGACGGCCCCGCACGCTGCAGCAGCTCACGCTCCTGCTCCAGCGCCGCCACTCGGCCATGCAGAGCGGCCGCCTGGGCGCCCAGCAGGAGACAGGCGGCGGCGGAGCCCACCGACAGCAGCAGACACAGCGCGCCCAGCGCCCGCGCACCGCAGCCCGCGCCGGGGTCCTGCGCGCCTCCCCCGCCCGCCGCGCGCTCGCCCGCGCCCATGGCGACCGGCCGGTTCTGCGACGGCGCTACGGCCCGGGGCGGCTCCAGGTCGGCGGCTGCGGGGCTCGGCGTCCGGGCCGCCGCGGATCGCGCACGCCCCCCTAGCCGCCCGCTCAGACGCAGCGGCCACTGCGGGCAGTTCCTTCTATGCAAATAGACCCCGCCAGAAAAGGCGCGGGGACCCACCCAGGGGAGGAGCGGCCGGCCGGGGAGGGCGGGGGGCCCCAGCACTCCACAGCTCCTCTCAGCTCCGGGCCCTCGCCTAGTCGGTACCGGAGCGCGCCCCTCCGTACCCTGCCGCTGCCACCCGAGGGGCTCTACGAGCCGGGACTCGGCTCTGCCGCAGCCCGCCTGAGGCTGCGGCGCTGTTCGAGCCTTGGGAGTGTTCCCCAAACTCGTAGATTGACCTTTTTGACACTTGCAAAGCAAAACTTGGAACCCTGTGGGAAAGTTAGAGGTCCTTTCTAGACGGTGGCTGAGCGCCGCTTGGTGGCCGAAAGCGACACCTGCGGGTGTGCGCAAAAAGACTTGGTAAAGAAACAGAGGAAGAATAGAGGAGAGCAAGCACTCAAGAGGGAGGAATGAGAAAAAAGAGAAATAAGGAGAATAAGAGAAAAGGAAGGAGGAGGAAAACGAAGAAGAAAAAATAGGCACCTCTTATAGTCAGGCAAGGACACTAGAGAGAAATGCTCATACTTGGTTCCTGAACCAGAGAGAGAGAGAGGTTAGTTCCGGAAGCAGACGAAAACAAATGGGAAAAGAGTCCAAAAGCTGTTTTAACTTGAATTCTGCAGGGACAAACTTGGCCCAAACCCAAATCTGGAATGCACCATACTAACTTGTCATAACCACAGTCACATCAGGACACCAATCAGGCCCAAAGAGAACGTCGTCCGTTTACAGGAATGGCCAGAGAGGCTGAAATTGGAATCCAGGTTTTAGCTGCCAGGGCCCCCACAAGGCATATTTATACCTCAAAACTAGTCTCAAGTAACTGTCGCATTAATTCCTGTGACATTCATTTGAGAAAAGTCAGTCCTGAACTTTAGAGCCTGGTAAATGGGCACACGTGATGGATGGGTTTTAGAAAACAATCTTCTACCTTCCCTTCCTGACTCTGCTGTGGTTGTCTGCTTAATTCCTGTGGCTGCATTATCCATTCTGTATTTTTTTAAAGCCTGTTGAGATCCCCCCAGCAACATTCTTACTCCCTTAATTCAGAGCGGAATGCATTCTACCAGCATGACCCACTGAACTGAAAAGGGTGTAGTCTCCAACAACTCCCTGGGGTTGGAGGGTGTGGCCTCAGGTAAAGTGGAGTTTCCAGTAGTGGTTATACAGTCTTGGCCCTGTGTGAAAACTGAATGTGTGCACAACAAATACTCTGAAAACTTCTTGTCTAGCAAACCTGACAATCTACTGAAGTCTCTGAAAAGATGCCAATGCCGTATTATAAGTTAACACTCATTCTCACTACAAGGTAATTCCCCATTACCTACCAATGTTAGTGTCAATGGGGACTGTTCTATTCTAGAAGCATCTGTGTATTGAACAGGCCAGGCTGATTGCTCCCCGAGCCTTTATTCTTGTCAGCTACCTATGTGGACTAGCCTTCCTCCCAGACTGTGAATAGCTAGCTCCTAATCTTGAAGTCAAGGTTTCAAAGCCTGTCCCAGATCTAAGGTGGCCCCATCCTCAGTCCCCTTCAAGATTATTCAGGAGATGGGGACATCTGTCCCTAGTTACTTTTTAACTGTATCCTCTTGTTTCATGCACCGCTGTCTTCTTACAGAACACCATGTGGCCTATAGTCGATGTTCAATAAACACTGATAAACACTGGGTAAGTGAATTGAGACGAGAAATATGTTTACTGTCTGCAATTCTCAACTGGAAAGGCAGGAAAGAAAACACTCAGTTACTTGTCAGTTGGAGTCCTGGAAGGAAGGGCGGCATCCTCAGAACAGGTGATTGAAACCAGCTTAATGGTAGGCAGACTTCATGGTGGCAAGGGGGGGGGAGCGTCAGCAGGGGGGCGGGGGGTTGGGGGGGGACCATTCTCAGGCTCACAGTAGTAGGAAGCCATTATTATCCCTAACTCAACTAGTGAGAGAAGCCTGCTGGGCAGCCTGTGGAAAGTCAGGCACTATAAGAAGTCTGCTCACCAGGACCTGTGACCTTTGGTTGAGGACACAGCCTCAGTAAACCATGGCTTGGTGGGGGAAGGGGTTGGAAGAAGAAGAAATACTCTATGTCTCTCTCTTGCTGGAGACCTCCACTGGCCATACCTACAGGTCAGGAGCCCAGTAATCTAACTGTAGAAAGCAGCCCCACAAAAAAGCAGATAGAGGGCAGATATGCACCCAACCTATCAGATATATACTCTTACCTCTCTATGCACTTCTCAGAGACCAACTGGCCACCAGGGTTACATTGGGACTGTCTCAGTGCAGGAACAGCCAGAGGTGTGTCCCTCTTGGCATAACTATTCCAGATACGGGCTTTTTCCGATTTACAGGGCCTCGGCCACCTGCACAATGTTCACATAACACGCAACCTACAGGTATAAAATCCCCGTACAACACAGCCAACCAAGCAACCCCTTTATTAGCCAAGGAAGTGAGGTGAGCCCATGATCGTGAACTCACTGGTTAATACTGTGTCCTGTAGTCGCCTGAAGGAGCCAGCCTTGGAATACCAAAGCTGCCTCTGAAGACACTGGAGAAATAGTAACTCAGAAGGATGCAGCACCCTCTTTTGGGATATGGTACATGATTAAATCAGAGCACTTCTCTGTGATGCCATGTTCCCAGTGAGAACATGTGTCAAAGGATCTAGGAGTAGAAGCAAGAATGACTCCATCAATGATCGGTTGCTCTTCTCCCATCTCTGGGTTATGGATGCCCAGAGAAAGTGACCCATGAAGTTTGAGCTGTCTTGCTGCCTCCCACTCTGAATTCTATACAGGGGACTGAAGGAGTAACTGGGGGTGCTATGTTTCCACATTGGGGGCAGGGGGATATATGGGTCACCTGGCTACATTGCAGCTGGAACAGAAATGTGCTCCAACAACAAGACACTCATAGGTAACACAGACAACCAAAGGTCTGAATGTGTTCACAATACTACTAAGGATGCAGGGTTCCAAGTAATTATTTCCAGCCACCTCCTACCAAAATTTAAATTAAGCTCTAAGGTTTTAAGGAATAGAGCTTCAATTACATGATGAGATTGCCACTGAAGTCACCAGGTCTTTACTCAGTGACACTTGTCCTGATCTGCCAGCTGGTGATAAAACGGAAGCAAGCTACTTAACCTTCAGACCCTTGGTCTTCAGCTTTTTAAAAATCAGGGACTAAAGGGGACCATTTTAGCTATACTCTGTTCAAAACCAGTAAACTACATGGCAGATTTCAAGGCACTGGGCATCAGGCAACAGAAAGGAGGTTTTTGGGGGATGGGAAACAGGGAACTCAAGGACTGTCCTTGTCCTCTAGTGACTTCCTGGGCTACAGAGAAGGCCTCAGCCAGGGGTGGTATATAGGAAGAGCTGAGTGGCTGCAAGGTAGTCTGAATTGGGTGGTTTGGAGATGCAGGGGAGAGGGTTGGAGATCTAGGCTCCCATGGAGTAGGACAGACCACTGGAATTCTAAATGCAAACAAGCCCTAAAGTGTAGAAAAGTTCCAAGTCACTGAGCACTCAAATGTTTTTTTATGCATTGGGGGGAAACTAATCCTAAACCAAGCACTGACCTAGGTCTTGCTTAAAAGCTTAAAACCAAAACCTGGAAAGACCAATTTGATTCAACCAACCATGTAACAGCTTACACATGCAGGAATTCGCATATCCGATCTAAAAAGGTCCAACAGGAAACTCCTGGACCATACGGCAGAGGAAAAGATGCATTAAGAGATGAGAATGTGCTTGCCAGCAACTCAGTGATGGTGGGACAAGAGAATTAGTAGACAAAGATGTTAAAGCGAGGACTGTGCTCCTTATGCTCAAGCATGAGGCAAGGGACCCATGACAGATACTTTTTAAAAAAGACCCAAAACAAATTCTAGAAGATGACAATTTGAGATTTTAAAGGCAAAACAAACAAAGAAATCACAGCACTGGGCTAGGAGAGATGGTGTAGCAGTTAAGTATATTTACTGTTCTTTCAGAGGATCTAGGTTTGATTCCTAGCATCCACATGGTGGCTTACAACCATCTGTTAACTCTAATTCTAGGGGACCTAACACCCTCTTGTAACCTCAGTGGGTACTGTAAGCACATGATGCAGATACACATGTAAACAAAATATCCATATACATTAAAAAAAAAAATTAAACCTATGCCTTTAATCTCAGCACTTGGGAGGCAGAGGCAGGTGATCTCTGAGTTCAAGGGCAGCCTGGTCTACAGTGAGCTCCAGGCCAGACAGAGAAACCTTGTCTCGAAAAAACGAAATCAACAAGCAAGCAAATAATAAATTTTTAAAAAGGAAAGAAAAAGAGCACTTGCTGTTCTTGCAGAAAACATGGACTCGAATTCCTAGCACCCACATGACTATTTGTAACTCAAGTTCCAGGGGATCTGATGTCCTCTTCTGGACACCATGGGCACAGGCACACACATGGTACACAGACATATATACACAAGCAAAACACTCAAACACATAAACCTAAAAAAATACACTGGATGGAAGAGGGGGAAAGAGTGAGGATCTGAGTTAGAAATCCCATCATCCACATAAAACGCCAGGTATAATACCAGCACCGTGTGGGCTTGTTGGCTAGGTCAGCCTAGGTCCAGGTTTGGTGACAGTCTCTGTCTCAAGGAAACAGTACAGAGCACACTAGAGCAGGGAACCCCAAACCCTCTGTCCCAAGAGCATCAGTGGGTTATGCAATGATTTTGAGGGTTTGCCCAAAGCTTAACTGCTGTTCCTAAGAGGAGCTGGCAGAAAATTTTTGAACAAATAATGACTGACTTTTTCTCTCTAAATTTGCTAAAAACTACAACGGGTTCAAAGAACTTCAAAGAACTAGGACATAGGAAGCATGAAGACAACCGCACAAGGCACATCAAAAGTTGCTTGAGATGGGTGGTAAAAAGAAACCAACTTAAAAGCCATTAGGATAAAAGAACATATACAAAGAAACAAAATAGGTTTCCAGGCCACAGTACAATAATCCACAGGGTAGAGAACCTTCCATTTCATCCACCAGAACTCCAGAGCCAGCCAGAATGGGGATGGGGGTGGGGGATGACAACAATGTTGATGACACATACTGAAGGGACTCTGGCCAGCTTGAACATGGCACGAATGGCTCTGGCAGGCCTTGCCCTTCTCTTCCATTCCTTTGTCTTGCTAAAAACCTTTATATTCCCAAAGCTAGCCACCCTTACTTCCTCCTCCTCAGGCTATCAAGGTTCAGCTACCAAAGTATTGAAGTCCAGCAATCAAAAGTCCCCTGTGGTATCATGCACAGTTAAACACCTTATCCTTACTCGGGGTTTCCCCTTGAACCTTTGTAAACTGCCATTTTCCTATGTGACCCATCTGTCTCCTCCCTATCCAGAGGTAGTCATTTGTCCCCAGGGAACAAATAGCCCTCCTACTTCTCCCTCCCTATATCTCCTGTCTTTGCCTCTTATCCCTGCCCTCTGTCTCTCTGGAGCAAATAAATCTCCTTTGTGCTAAGAACTTGGTCTTTCCTAACACATGCCTGTTTATCCCAGTACTCAGGGGGCTGAGGCAGGAAGAACATGAGTTGAAGGCTTTAAGACCAGCTTGAGTTAATGAAACTATCTTATGGAGGGGAAGGGATGTTGAAAACTCTCAAAACACAAAAGCTAAAAGAATCCATTGTCATTACAGTCACAGTAAAGAAATGTTAATGCAATAACAACTTGGGGCAGAAATAAAACCACACTAGAGAAATATGAGCTTACACAGAGGAAACCCTAACTCTTTGGATGACTATAAAATCTCTTTTGTTGGGTTGGTGGTGGTGCAGGCCTGTGGCACCACACTTAGGAGGTAGGACAGGAAGGATCAGGAGTTCAAAGCTAAGTATGGTTACATATAGCTATATAGTCTTATATAGTCTTACAGCAAGTTCAGGGCCAACCTAGGCTATATGTTTTCCTATCTCCAAAACAAAAACTTAAATGTTACTAAAATCTAGACTATTTGCTTTGGCCCCATGCTCAGTGAGTGAGGCAGGAGAATCACCCTGAGGATTCTGAGGTAGCCTGAATTATAAAGTAAGACCTCCTCTCAAAACAAAACTTTTACTAAAACATAATTCAATGGCTTAAAACAAAAACAGTGACACCAGCAGGACTCAAGAATATGTCTTGAGGATGCATATTCTGAGCTGTCATGAATAGTCACTTAGTTACCATAGTTACCAGCAACACATCACCCAGGGCAGGCATCAAAGCAGTCATGAAAACAGGGAGGGCAAAGGCCAGTGAGATGTCAACATGTCATCCTGGCTGGGTCCTAAATATATATATAACAATCCAGTATAAGGTAAGTTTTAAGACAAGCTTAGACTAAGTATCAAAACAAGAACCCTTTTTTTCGTTTTGCTAATTTTTAATTATATTTACTTATGCAGAGGTATGAGTATAGATGTGGGTATACCAAGATATAAATGAAAACTCACTTGTCCAACTTGGCAGCAAATGCTTTTAGCCACTGGGCCATCTTGCCAGCCCAAACTAATGTTTGTTAGGATAGTGATATTATACAAATATATTTAAATTCATTGAAAACAGAATTATGGATAAAATTACATGGTAACTAGCATCTGTATTTAAACGTAGACTGATTTAAAAATCTTCAAAGTGTTTTGAAGCTGGTGTATTTATTTGGGGAAACTCATTCTATTCTTGCATTAAAAACATTTTTCTTTAGGTTAAAAAAATCTCTAATTTAGAACCAGCCTCTCTCAATAACTCAAGTATATTTCTATCAGCTAAAACTTTCAGCTATTTTTTTCAGCATCACATTTCTTAAAAAATGTATATATATATGTACATATACATATATGCACATACATATATACATATATGTAAAACATATATACATATATGTAAAACATATATACACACACACACATATATATATATTATATGGATGGAAGGGAATATAGAGAAAATGGGAGATAAAAGAAGGGACTAGGGAGATATATAAAATATTCAAATTAGTTTTAAAAATTACCTCCATTACAATGATCCATATTCACATATTTTCCAATCTAAGCCCCCTTTCCTTTTAGTGCTGAAGCTGCACACACCGTACAAAGCAGGAAACTTTCCAGAAAATGAGTGTGGCAATACCAGAATAAGGCAGTTAGGAGCAGGTAGCTGAGAGCTCAAAGGTGGAAAGCTTGGCAAAGGAATTTCCTGATTGTCCACAGAAGTACCACCCTAACTACTCAACCCTTCTGACTACTAAATGTGAATTAGAACACAAGCTAAACATCTTAAGAATGTTAAATTTTCACAAGAGAAAATTATTATGTGTATGTGCACACTGGTGGAGTTGCCCAGATGTCAGAAGACAGCATTGGATTCCCTAGAGCTGGAGTTGTGTTTGTAAGTTGTTCAACATGGTTCCAAGGAGAACACCTATGATCCTAAGAACAGTACCTGCTCTTAACTGCTAAGTCATCATCTCTCCAGCCCTTGAAAAGCAACCATTAACTTTTTACATCAAGGACAGCCTGTGACAAGTTTCTGATGATGGGGCTCAGAAGCCCATGCTGGGGAAAAGACAGGCTTAGGGAAGCACGGAACTGGACTGAAGAATGAGATGGAAAATCAAAAATCAAAAATAGAAACACTGTGTGCAAATGCCAGTTTCAGGACTAGCCTTAAACAGTACCTTTAGAAATGTTCTCATACCCCAGTTGTCCTGAAGGTGGCATATGCTGACATGTGGACTGCATGAGGGGCCTAGATATTCTTTCTATGGTACTCTTAGGACATGTAGCTATATAGTCTTATATAGTCTCAAGGAAGTTCCTCGCCTTACTGTACTGGGGAAACTGCCTCTAGACAGCTGCAGAACAGCCTGACTTTACTACTTGTTATGCAGAAGAAAGCTCCACAGAATTTGTGGTTTGAAATATAGACAAATAAAGTTCAAATCTGTCTGCAATATAAAATTAAGATTTTAATCTTAAGTGTATGGGGCCTGATTAAACTTTGTCATGGGCTAATGGGGTGTTTTTTCATGAGGGCCTATGGCTATCACCCAAAAGAACAGAAAACTTAAAATTTAATGAAACTTTACCAAGCTAATCTGAGTTTTGGGTTTTAAAATCTGCCCACCTAGAATGCTGCCTGTTCAATAATCAATTAAAAAAAAACACCTCTGTCATGAAAAGTTCTACATTTAAGGTGTATAAAGAATACTCAATCACAAAGTGGTCAAGATTTCCTTTTACTTGAGGGAAAAAAAAAATCACTTCAGAGTCAACCTTCATGTACAAAAGACAAGACCAATCACGTTTATCACTGGACACAAAGGGCATTCTAAAGGTTTTTAAAAATGGCAATTAACATCAAAAGGAAAATTAATTTTAACTCTTATATTACATCATTATCAACACCATACGTAACAAGGTAGTTATGCTATTGATACAAAACATACAGTATTTACACTTAACTGTACAAAATAATTTAATGTTTACAAAAATATTAGAATATTTAGTTGACTGACACAGTCTTAAAGTAATTGCTCCTAGAGAAGTATACAGGAAGACCACTGAGTCCCATTCATTTCCTTTTTAATAAGTCAAAGAAAGGGTGCTGCAAGGCTTCATCCAAGGTAATCCTTTTTGTTGGGTCATACTCCAACATTCTTCGAACCAGGTCAAACAGCTTCTCGTGCTCTTCATCGTGACACAGCATAAATTCCTGGAGGGTGAGGGGATGGTCTTGTTAAATGAAGACATGAATGAAATGTTACTTAATCATTTATCTTTTTTTCTTTACCTTTAACGGCTTGCAGCGTCTCCTAACATATCTCCCAGCTGAACTATGCTCATCCCAATCTAGCTGGTTATGGTGGAAATACTTGCGTTTCCTACAAAAGAAAAAAAAGCTGAAATTAGTAAAAATAACCGAAGTTCTACAACATTACCTTGTCCCCAAGCCCTGGTGGGGACAAGACAGAAACAAAGCTTTCACTAAATGCACAGACATTTAGTATGTAATTTAAAAAATGTCAGCAACAATTATACATGGTATTTTACATAGTATCTTCTTTTTTTCATCTACACTGGTGAATTTTAGTTATCTCAACTATGTTATTCACAAATAAAAAAAACGCTCACTTTAAAAGGGATGACTCCAGGCTGTGACTTCTGATCTCACCAGATCTAAAATGGGGAAGGAAACCTTTAACAGCTTCCCAGCTGAGCTAGGAAACACTACAGTACCCTGCTCAAGGGTGCACAGTAGGCTTGCACCAACAGGGAATCCAAACAAGACTCACTGACTTCAGTAAGAATGGGCTCTCATATGTATTGGGTTTTATCAATGTAGAGAAACATTTGCATAAAAATTTACCTGAGTACTAAAGCCCCTTTCTCCACAGGAGCACAAATTAAAGTACTAAATACTAAATTATTTTCTGAAAATGACCTTTTATAGCTACAAGTTATTACTTGTACAGAATTTTGTTTTACTTCAACATCTGTAGTCCTTAGAATAAGCATTATGCTATTATAGTCTAAGCAAAGGCTACTGCATGCATCTTAGACAAACCTTGTCTTTTGGATCATATGTGCTGGGATGGGTCCTAATATCCGTTCCATCATTGCCAGATGCTCTTTACTATCATGAGTCTAAAAAAATTCAGGAAAAAGAAATTTAGCGCTCTTTACCTTGCTTACATGCACATAAAAAAGAAAATAAAATATGGGTCGATATAAAAAGACTAGACTAAGGCTAGAGAGATGGCTCAATGGGTAAAAGCCCTTGCTGCCAAGATCAGCAATCTGAGTTCGACTCCTGGGACCCCCATGATGGAAGAACCAATTCCTACTAGTTGTCTTCCACATGTGTGTACCCACACCCAATAAATAAGCCTAATTAATAACAAAAAGGCCAGACCAGCCAGCTACACAATTTACATCATAAATTCTTCAAAGATGAACGACACTGAGAGAGCTGTTTTGTCTGGTGCAAGCACTAAACAGTCTAAGATAAACTGGGGAGGTTTATATGGTAATCAACATGAAAAGTATCTAACATAAAATGCAACAATTTCTATTTCATGACTATTTAACTAGATCGCTTACTAACATTAATCCCAGGTAATAAGCCAGTCCAACAATTCTCACCACAGTTCTAAGCTCTGTTTAGAAATGTGAATTTAAAGAGATTAAGACAAAGGCACAGAGCTCACAAATAAGTAAAGCTGACAACATACCCAAGTCAAGGACCTCACTCTTAAAACTACTGCAGCCTAGAGCTGGTGCTGGCTGAGTCGGAAGAGCAGCAGCAGTACACACAGGTGAAACGGTGTCTCTAGAGTAAAAGCTGGCCAACTTTTCTCTCAAAGGCCAGACCAAAAACATTTTAAGGTGAACTGCTGGCAAGAGACCTTTTCTCTTTAAGACAGCAGGGCATGCTTTCACAATAGCACACCATTTGCCAATCTTTGTTCTAGAGAGCAGAATTTGTTCTGTGAGACAAATTCCCTCTGTAGCCAAGACCAGCCTTAATTTCACTACACAGATGAGGTTCCTAATCTTGACCCACCTGTCTCAGCCTCCTGAGTGACAGAGTTATCAGCATGTGTCACCATGCCTAGCCAGTTTCACATTTTTATGCTTTACTAGTATATGTTTTTAGAAACAAGGTTAGCATAGCCAGAGCAGAATTGAAACTAGCCACATTAAACACGAATGTAAATTTATGAAGTTTAATTTAAAAAAACCCTATAACACATAACATGAACTCTACATGAACTCCATGTTAAAAGATACGATACACATTTGAAACAAGTTACAACTTCACTAGTAGCAGAAATTCAATCAACTGTGATTTCAGAAGTATGATATTTACATTTTAATTTCAATGATGATCTATGGTAAATATCCAATATGGATGCTAAATATAGCATGTTTAACATAAAACTCATATAGATCATCAAATAAAATGTATTAAATACATACCTGAAAGACTGTGAACCCAAGGTAATATTCAATAAGAATGCAGCCTATGCTCCAAACATCACAAGGCTGAGACCAACCTAAAGCTATTCAAAACAAACATAGGCATGTTATAGCCAACAACTTTAAACTGCTGACCCTTCCCCACATGCGTGTACTTTTTAGTCTATCTCAGAGACCACAACAGCGACCTCAGAATTTACAACTTTAGTACACGTAGCTCAGGCTGGTCTGGAACTTGGCACTTCTTCAGTCTTTTAAGTGGCAGAATTATAGGTTGGTGCTGGTCCTGATTTAGTCACTTTTGTTCATTCTACAATTCTTATCACTGGGAAAGTTACATAGCAATACATTTACATCTGTAGACAGTAGAGCTTAGGCTCAGATAAGTTTTCTTCTTCAATCACTATACCTCAATATTCTTTTCCTCAGGGGGTTAACTGCAGGCTTTCACCCCATTCCTCAGTCAACTACTTCTGATACTCTGGAATCTAGTGTCACTTTTCTCACCCTTTCCCAACATTACCTGACTACTAATGTCTAAAGCAATGTCTTTCTACTGCGGCATTCAACTACATCTTCCTCTCTAATCTGCCGTCATCCTAGGGAACCTCACCCACACAAATAGTATTCTATTCTCCCAGTCTCTAGATTCCTTTTCCGGTGACTCCAACTTCAGATTTGTATCAATAATAGCACCTGATCTATCCCGTTTCCAAGCCCTCAATCCTACCAGTGACTTCTACGTTTTGAAGCATAACACATGCTCCCTGAGCTCCAAAATTCTACCTTCCACTTCCAGCTTTCTCCCACCATGGCTAACACAGAGACTCTCTAGTCCCTCCCCTTCTTCCTGCTCTATGTCTATTTCATGTCTAGGTCAGCCAACCAAGCTCTTGGCATCTGTGCCAGAGCCTTACCTTGGCAGTAGAGTGAAAACAGGTGGCTACATAACCTCACAATCATGAGACTATACTCTCACCAAGCATACCCACATCATGTCGTGATCAATTAAGAATCACAAATCATCAGCATTCAGAGAACCTTCCACAAACATGGTCATACAGGAGAAACATGCAAAACTCTTCTCTGTATCTTCCTAAATCATTTTAGTTAACCACGACCTTCAACAATCAAAAGTCTAAGAAGTCTGGGGACTACTAACCCAAAATGACCTCTGGAGCCCTGTAGTGCCGCGTGGACACCAAAGTACTATGATGCTCGTCATCATACGTCGCACTTCCAAAGTCAACAACTTTGATGTCTGTGTTCTTCAGTGTGCGCTCATCTCGTTTCTAGAGACACAATTGAATAAAGATGAAATTCAACAAAGATATAAAACGTTCTATAGCACTCCTCAGAAGGCTTGCAAATGAATCCTCCCTTCTTCACCCTCCTTCCCCTCTATCTCTAACTGGGATACACACATCCCCTTCATGCTCCATCTGTGGATGAACAGCAGAATATACATAGGCTCAGAAGCAAAATTCCTCATTCAAGGATCCCCAAGCTAAATTAATTTTAAAGACAAAATTAAAACAAGCCTTTAACTTACCATTTTAGAATTGTATTTGACTACATAGTCAGACTTCACAAATAAAATATTTTCAGGTTTTAGATCCGTGTGTGTTAATTTATTATGATGTAAAACTATAGAGGAAACAGAAAACCATCATTAGTTTCACTTAGAGATTTAACTGGTGCCAGGTGAGTGAAAAGGGATGAGAAGTGGAAATGATGGTCAAAACAGATGTCAGCTTTACCTGTAACCTGCAAGTGTTCATATGCTGATTAGATAGTAAAGACAATAAAATATACTGTGTATTCATGATACTTACAATTTATAGACTGGCAGATCTGATAAGCCATTTGCCTGATGTGATCAATTTGAAATGGCAGAAAGCTATTTTCTTTAATAAAATCATAGGTACTAAGTCCCAGCAGCTCAAATACAATACAAACATGACCATGGTGATCAAACCATTCTAGCATCTGGACACATCGGCTAAAAGAGATCAAAATAATGACTGAGTACACAGAAGTGAGCAGCTCACACAGTATGACAGCTTGTGGTTCAATGTGTACTTACAAGACACTGTTGGGGTCAGTGCTGTTCAAATGCTCCAATACTTGGATTTCAGAGCGAGCTGCCTCCCGGTAACGGCCTACATTTTTTACAATTTTCACTGCTACATGTAAGCCATCCCTTGAAAACAAAAGATGATGATGCTAAAAATATAAGTGGTGGGATGAAACTGAATACCCTGTGAAAGCATTCTTTTTTTTTTGTTTTGTTTTTGAGACAAGATTTCACTGTATGTAGCTCAGGATGTGCTTAAACTCATTACGTAGCCCAGACTGTCACTGAACTTGTGATACTCCTACCTCAGCCTTCTAAAATATAATTGTAATTACAAGTTTCCCATATAATTGTTCTACATCTTTCAGAGCCCATGATAGTAGGTTCCAGATCATCTTTCTAAAACAAAGCAACCATCCATATAATATTTAGAAATTTTAACATTTGTTTTTAATATTTTATCTAGATTTTGTACAAAACATTTAAAAATAAAACACACACACACACTAAGAATCAGAGCATGTTGCTGTTCGCTGTTCAAAGCATCTGTTCATTTACTAGGCTGGACCTATTTTGTGCTAGAGACGAGGAGCAGGAGCTAGTTACTGAACAACTGGACCTACTCCTTTATGCAGCAGTTCAATGACAGAGACAGATGAGCACATTAAGACATTCTCACGAGAGATGAAGCTCCAACTGTTCATTCAATAAAGTAGCAATTTACACAACAATACAGGCTTGGTCCTGGAAGACAGCTGTGAGACAGCTGTCAGGCTGTGTAAGAATCAAACAGCTGGGTAAAGACAGCACTACAAGTTATGACGCTCTTCCCATCCCAGCACCTTACAGGCTCACTCCATGCAAGTATGGAGAAATAATTAGCAAGCTACATTGACGACAGTGGGCTTTGGGTTGGAGCATTTCCAGGAATACTCCTAAAAAGTATAAACTCAGTATTTTGGGAAAATCATGGAAAATGGTATGAAAGTAAATTTAGGGCTAAAATGTTTTTTGGCTAGGGATTGCAACAGCACCTTGCACATGCTAGGTGAGTGCTGTGCCACTAAGTCACAACCAAGATCAATAAAACAGTTCCAAATATGAGGGTAAAACCACACTGCTAAGTGTGAGCTCAAATAGTTATAGATAACAGATCAAGGAGCTATGATAGAGTTACCAAATACGTTTAAAGACAAATTTTTATTTTCAAAACTACTGATATACACAGTAAGCTAACAAATTATACCCTTTCCAACTATTTCTGATGAAAAAAAAATCAGATGCCATTTTAGAAATGTATAGTTTCAATTAAGTTTTTAAGTTCACTTACAAAAAGTGTAAAACCACAGATCAGAGGTTTTGATGGGACGTGGTGCAATGAGGTAGGTCAGTATATCTCCCCAGAGAATACAGACTTTATTCTGTATGTCTTAATAGAATCTGTAGTTCAGGAAATGCACTCTAATATGTAATTTTAGATGTATTTTATTGATGCTGCAATCCAAAAGCAGCTAAATGCTACAGAACTTGTTTGGGCATTCCTTTTATTAAAGAATAACCTCCACCTGAGAGAAACTGCCACCATTTACAACAAAATTAATATTCATGGCACATACATTATATTGAGTTTCAGAAATTCTGTTGAATACCTCTTAAGAAAACTTGTACCAAGCACTTAAAATACTTTGTAAAACATAGCAGAATGTTCAAAAAGGAAAAAGCAAACTTACATGCCATGATCAATGCACTCTACAACTTTGCCAAAGGCCCCTTCACCTAAAGTGTCCACGATTTCATCTAAAGTAAGGGAGAGAAAGAGAGGTCTAAGTGCCTAAGCACAATTATCCAGCTGTTCAAACAATGAATGCTTAAGTGTGGCATACTTCCAAATGATTTTTAGCAAAGCATAACTAAGGTTTCATCGCTCAAGTTATTGTATTTTCAGCTGCTACAAAGCAATTAGATAGAGCTATCTGTCTTGCTCTAATCTCAAACTCCACTGATTATTTTTGAATTTTAAGAATAGAAATATTTAAATTCTACAGAAAAGAAGAAATACAAAAGAACAAACAAACCCACAAAAAACAAAACAAAAAAGCAATGAAGAGTCTTTAGCCCCCCGCTGACAAACTATTCTTTTAAAGATTATTCTGTCTGCAAAGTTTAAAAAGTGTTGAAAAATATTCTATACATCTTGCTCTTAGAACGTCTCCACTTTGACAGATCAGGTGACCCTCCTCATCATCCTCTATACTCCTGGATCTTTTCCTTCGGTGGCTCTTCTGGAACGGCAAGTGGGCAGCACCAAGATCGTCCAGCCAATCAATATATCAGAGTGAATTCAGGGCAGAATACGCAATTCATTCAGCGGGGAGATATTCAGGCATTCAGATAAGCACCAGGCCACGAACAGTTGGCAGGAGCAATTTCAAATTCAGTCCCCAGAAATTCACAGGGCACAGTTTATGTTACAGAAGAAAAACATGGCAAGGAACAGATTTTCAGATAAGATACTTAAAGTGGCAATAGAAAAAACAACACAATTGTCTCTTTAAAATACTGATTTAATTGAAGTCTGAAGTTTAAAGAATGCAATGTCATGATTTACTAATTTCTGCTATAACCATATGCTGTGAGTTGAGTTGTCTAGTCAGTCAGGAAAATGTCAAGATTAGTTGAAACTGTTCTCTTTTAGCAACATTTAAAAGTGGACATCATCATAGTAAGAGGGGGAAGTAAAGACTAATTTCAATCTTCCATCTAGTATCTGCTAGTTCTACAGAAAAAACTTGGGGGAGGAAAATGGTATCTCAAAGTTGACAAATAAAAGACATCTAGCTTTCTCAGTACATTTTCCACTCAGCACTCAGGTTCACAACTTGAGCAAATTAATGCAGACAATGATGTGCTGTGCTAGGAGCTAGACTACACAGGGGTTGGCGACAGCTAAACACCCCAGAAGTGTGACTTGACTGAGTTGTTTCCAACTGCCAGTAAAGCAGTTTCTTTCAAAATAAAAAAATCTTTACATTCAGAGAAGAAAAAAACAGGTGCCTCATTTTTTAATATACTCTACAACCACAAAATAAGATGTTCTTACTATTAAAACCAACAAACTCATGATCTGTTTTGCAGAATGAGTGTGTGGCCAAAATGAAGACCAATTAATACACGGGTGGTCAATTATGAGAACGTGTATACTTCCTTTAAGAATTCCAATAACATGAATATAATTACAGCATATCCAAATTGCATTAAGAAACTTTTAGAGCTTTACAATCAATCCATTCAAAATAAAAGCCAACCACTCATACCGAATGTGACTGATGACTTGCACAGTGTCTATTACGTTTTCTTTTAGGGCTGCTTCTCCTGCTTCTGACTGAGGATTTACTGCAATGGATCCGGTAAGTGCTTTCAATGTCTCTATGGTAATGTCTTGGAACATATCCTTCACAGTATTCATTTCTGTATTCATCAATGTATCTCCGGTCCCGATAATCTCTCTCATTCAAGCATCTTGCTTCTAAATAGTGACTGCGAACACATTAAAGGATTTCAAATTATTCTCTTCATTCTGGAATAATGTGGTTCAAACAAAACTTTCAAGAATTCTTGGTTTAAACAGCTAACTCAATAAAAGGAAAAATTCAAATCAATGAGATGAAATTTATATGTATCTAGGAAAGCTTAAGAAATAACTTTTAAACAAATAGGTCCATATTTTTTCCATATAAAATTGCTACAGCCAGGCATGTCTTTAATCCCAGCACTTGGAAGGTGAGGGCAGGAGGATAAAGAATTCAAAGCCATCCTGAGGTACACTACAAGTTTGGAGCCAGTCTGGGCCACTTGAAACCATCTCAAAAAAACAAAAACAACAACAAAAAAACAAAAACAAAAAAACTCAAAAACCCATACATTAGAAAATTGCTGTCAACCATTTCATACCAAGGAACAAAGCTTCAATTACAATATGCTTATGATTAAATGTTCCTTTACCATCTAAAAAGTCAAGACCAAATTTATGAACCTATTCTGAAATGCAGTGATCGATTGTACAACATAGGCATCTGAAACTAGCTTCCTTTCCTCTCAGAGCCACAAATTTAGAGAAAGGCAAAAGAGGATTCCTTTCCCTTAAATTAAAAGCATTTTAAATATCACTGACCAAGACTTCTTCCAGAATGTGTATCACAGATATGAGGAGTTTTAAATATCTTTCAGCCCTTTCATTACTAAAACTCAATTAAGATCCCTAAATGATATATAGCACTGTAGCAGAGCTTACTAGTGGCAAAAACTAAGATATTTTCAAACTGCCACTTCTGTCCTATGTTACCTATTCAATCTCCTCTTTTCTATGTCTAAGCTTTCTGTTACTCCTATTTAAGAAACAGAGACCAGAACTTCTGAGGCCTGCCTAGTGTACCAAACACATCTAAACAGACCTTCCACACAAGAAAGGGTCCAGGACTGTGGACATCTCCCCACTCTACTTGTCTTTCTAATTTCCTCTGACTTTTGCTTAAAAAATACCCAAGAAACAGCAAACAGCATTTTCTAGTGCCACAATGCATCTACAGATTCCTTTGAGAACCTGATGGAAGGTGTAGACCCTTTTCCCCAAGAAACGTACAAATGCATAAACAAAACTTGGCAAGAACTTCATGGAGGTCAAGGACCTCAGGAAGTCAATGGATCCCAGCTGAGTGTCCTGATCTGATGGAAAGAAAAGGACAGATTCAATCGGCCCAGTTTCCCATCCCCCCTCTACCTGGGATGAGTGTCCTCTTCAACAGAGTGCGAAGCTTCAAGAGGGATGCACATGGAGCACTGGGGGAGAGAGGGGACACCTGCCCAGTCAGACAAATCAGCTAAATAATCCTGACAAGCAATGGAGTGACAGATGTTGCTGCAGCTGCCCCCGCCAACCCCTTTACACTCCCCAGAATATGCTGTCATTTTCTTCCCCAGGTGCTGGTTTAAACAGAAATAGAAATATCCCTAAGATTACTACCCAACAAGACTGGCACCTAATTCAGGCTGGGCCTTCTGATTGCCTAGCATCATTCTCAAGTTCTCCTTAATTTCTGGAGAAACAAGTCAGGCTATCCGGATTAAACTCTGGGCCTGAGATAGTTGGTCTGAAGCAGAAATCTAGAGGAAAAACAAGAAGCTAGTCATACTTCTACAAGCATCCTATTTAATTTTATAAGGTATCACACACCCACCAAATCCAAGGTCTATCATAAAAAACTAGACTAATAATAATCTTTAACAGGAACACTACATGAAACTGGCCCTGCTGACAATCCAAAAAAATCTACCAACAATTAAAAAATGGGGTGATGATACTATCATGAGCAGAGCTAGCATGAAAAGGACCTTTCCAATTTACGACAACCAAAGACCAAAGTTTAGAGATTAAAGACTATAGAATTATACAAGCTGTGGACATGGTAGACAGAATAAACAGATTTGACTTTTTAAAAATATCGACTAAATGCCCAGTAAAACTGTTAAGTGAATTGGCTTTTTAAAATTTCCACATAGTTCTGTGGAAGACAAATAAAATCATAGCATATAAGGCAACAAATGAACAATTTAAGATTACTCACAAAAAAAAAAGAAAGAAAAGAAAAAGAGAAAAAGAAAAGGAAAAAGAATGAAAAAGTCAAAATAGACAAATGCAAAAACTGTTGAAAAGGTGCAAATGAACATTTAGACTCAGAGAAGGCAAAGAATTCAATTTGCTTAAAATCATTAAGGAAGAATTCATGACAAAGATGGAAGCAGACAAGCATCTTAAAGGAAAGCCAGGATTTGAACAAAGTGGAAAGCAGCAGAAATTCCAGACCAGCATAATGCCATCTTACACTTATGCAAACAGCACCACCAGCCAGAGGCTTAAAATGCATTTATCTACTCTTCAGACAGCAAGTAGATGATTGCATCAAGAACCAATTTTTTTTTTTTTTTCACCCAGGAGACTATGTCACGAGAAGCCCTGTACACACTACACTAAAGGTGTTTTTGAAAGGACTATGAGCACTAATACTGAATATAGTTATAAATGAAGACCCAGGTCACACTGAGTTCTAAATCTAAGTCTGCATACCTCCTAGGTGATTTCTAGTCATATGAAGTTTATCAAAGGTTTAAAACTTGGTACTCTGTGTTTCAGGGAGACACTGAACAATTTGGCCACAATATATACATATATATACATATATATTTATAGATGTATATGTTATTTACAGCCATGTTGGTCTTCCCAGTTTTTGAGGCCAAATAGATTAAACCCGCTGAAAGGGAGACCAACTCAAAGGCTACTGCCAAAAGACAAATCAGGAGAAAAATGTCTTATAGTGCATATGACAAAGGGTTAAAATAATACATAATAAAAACATCTTGTAATCAGTAAGAAATATACTTTAGCAGAAAACAACTGACATAAAAATTCTTTAAAAATCTGAACAAATTCACTAAAAATTTAGAAATTCAGATTAAGAAAACCATTTAAAACAGATAAAACTAGAGATAGCACCAAGGAGCATGTTATTTCTAGAAAAAGAAATGAGAATATGCAGCAAGAACCTTATAAAACTTCATACCCTTTAACTTGAAAATGCCTCTTCTTAGAATCTACTCTCAGGAAATAACCACAGGCAAAGATTTGAACACAAAGATCCCTTAGAACAGACAGAAATAATTCAGTCAAGCAATGGGCAATGGCTTCCATACTGCTGCTCCTGTTCACACTTTGCTGCTGCTTCAACTTCCCAGTAATCTTATTAAAATATTCATAAAATTAAATTTTTTCAAAAAGACTATTTACAATTAATGAACAGTCTGGATTATGACAAATAATAATCACCAAATTTTTCTGATCTCATTGTCAAAGATGGTAGCACTGGCTTAGTGATTAACTGGTTTTTATAATTATGAACACAAAATCACTCAAATCAACCTTTTCATATATATAATATACCGTAGCACTACGTATAATTAGCTGTAAGATGGTAAGCCTTAAAGAGTATCACGTACTCATTAATAATAGGGTACAATTTGTATAGTGTTCATTAATAAGGTCTGGTCATTGAATCTTGCCATAACCTTACCCAGCACCCCTTACATAACTGTTAGATAAAACATGATTAGTTTACAAGAACTAAAAACAAGCTCTTTGGCAGACAACTCTGTTTAGCATGGAGAAGGAAAAAAAATTACATACTGTTTTTTAAAGTAACCCCAGCTGGCTAATTTAGAAAGCAATCTGGTAAACAGCCCCAATGGAACATCTGCACAAACAAGGAGAAAACATAGAACCAACAAAACAAATGAGAAAGGGAAATTAATGGAAGGCAGAGTGAAAGAAACTACTCACCTAGCCTTTCTTTATAGTTAGAACTTTAAGATTCTTTTAATTCTACATAAACATATTACCTCTAAATTTTATATCATAATTATAAGATACACTATCACAAATTTTTATTGAGGCTCTTTCCTAAATTACCAGAGAATGCCTGCAGAAACAATTCTCAAAATATAAAGCAAGTTTCTAAAAATCTCAGACAGACATATCCACTGATGTTCTATAAATATAACCTATAGATGTAACACAAATGGCTAATCCTCAAAGCACTTTAACCGTCAGTCTCAGATAGCATTTGCTGCTTTTCTCATCTGATTAACCACTTTCTATGACATCTCAATTGTGAAACACTTCTTGCATACCCAAATATATATGCCACCTTCCTATGGACAGTTAAAACTACTCACTGGGTATCATTATTATTCAATTTTGTGTATGTTCTTGAATACAATCCTTGACTTCCTTCCCCTTTTTTGATGGACGGGTTTCTAAGGATTTGGGGACCTCACACATAATAGGTAGCAAGTGTTCTAGCATTGAAGTACATCCTCAGAGCCATTAGTTTTAGCTTGCTGAGCTACTGTCTCTCATCAATCCTAGACAGACATAGGACAAACTATTTTATTCACAGCTTTAGTCTAGGCAGTATAGAAACTAGCCTATGATACTCTGTTAACTGGTTTTTTTTTTTTTTGAAGGAATGAACATGTCTGAATTCCAAATTTGATAAAAGCTATATAAGCAAATGACAAACTGTTAAAACTTAAAATACAAGTCATTTACCAATCAGAGTCTTTAAACTGGTGATGTGGTTTACAATGCCTGTTCTCTTGTGTACTGCTGTGAGATCTCCTCTTCCGTTTGTGACTTCCACTGTAGCTTTCATGGCCCCAGCTTTCTCTGCTATCCCAATCAGGACAGTGGGTTCGTTTGGAATGCCGCATCTGTTAACAAGAAGGAGGGTGAGGGTGAGTGGGAAGCTAAAGATGGTTATATAACTATACATTACCATTGCTTGAATAGGAATACCTCATACACAGGGTCACATAGGCTCTTAGGTACATTTCTCAAAGCTTAGAACACAATAACACTCCTATGTGAGAGGATGCTGAATGGAACTGACCCTAGTTACTAAATGACGGATAGCATGGAGCCTCTAATATGTTTTCTTCACTACACAGTACAAGGATAATTTCTCAACTTAGTGCTTGCCTTCAGAACCACTCATTAACTTTCTTCAGAACTACTCAGTAACTAAGTTTTTGTTTGTTTTTTTGAGACAAGGTTTCTCAATTAGCCCTGGATGTCTCAGAACCAACTCTGTAGACAAGGCTGGCCGCAAACTCAGAAATCTGCCTGCTTCTACCACCCAAGTGCTGGTATTAAAGGCATTTGTCAATGCACCTGGCTATTTAATTTTTCTGTAAAAGGGCCAATTAAAATTGTTCAAGGGCAGGAGAGATTACTCAGTAATGTGCTTGCTGTACAAGTATGAGGACCTGAGTTCAGATCACTCATACCCACATAAAAAGCCAGGCGCCATAGCACAGACCTGTAACTCCAGGCCTGGGGCTGGGCATATGGATCCCTGAAACTCACTGGTCAGCCCAGTCTAGCTTAACTGGCAAGCTCCTGGCTCAGTGAAAGTCCTTGCTTGAAAACTGTGGAGACCCATGGAGACATCCCATGTTGACCTCTAGCCTGCACACGGAACAGAATGTACATGTGCACTCCCAACACAACATTTTTTTATTTCCTTCTATTTATGCTGATTTTTAAAATTAGGTCACTTATAATGTTAATAATTCTACCAACTGAGCTATATTCCCCATCTCTCAATTTGGATTTTAAAAATCAAGACTGAAATGAATGCACACAGATTTTTTTTTTCTCTTTGAAACAGGAATTTTCTTGGTATATGCCTGGCACTAGTTCTGTAAACTAGGCTGGCCTCGAACTCACAGAGATCCACCTGCCTTTGCCTTGAGAGTAATGGAATCAAAGGCATGCGCCACCACTTCCTGGTCAGATCTGAATATAAGAATAATACCTACAACTATAGTTAGTGATAGTCTATCCCAATAGTATCATAAACGTCCTTCAGTCTGGCAAAGTTTAATACAAATAATTAAAAGCGAGAGAAGCAAGCAAATTGGTTTAGAGATAAAGAGCCTTCCATTAATGAGATTTTTTTTTCTCCTCAAACTCTGTAGAGTTCCTTTCTCTAAATGCCAGTGACATCAGATAATGGTAACAATTTCCAGACTCCAACTCCAACCTCCTATGGATTTCTACCAGGCTCAGTATCTAGCATTTATCCTTTTACATGTATATGACTGTTGCATACCAGTGTTAATTCTCTCCTTTCATCACATGGGTCTCAGAGATCAAAGGTGTGCAGCATTACCCACTTAACCACTCTGCTCCCCAAATCAATTTTTTAAAAGATTAACTTTATTTTTAATGGGAATGGGGTGGGGAAGATCTGCACACAAGTGCAGTTGCCCATAGACACCACAAGAGGGCATAGGGTGCCCTAAAGCCTAAAGGTCCTTTACAAGAGCAGTCTTTCCAGTTTCATAGTTAAATCTTTAATTTTGAACTCTGCTAACAGAGTTTAATGATTTGGGGGAGAAAAAACCCAAAGAAGCTGAATAAGGCCCAAATGGAACAAAACCAATTTAGATGACTGCCTTCAGCTTGCCTAAATGACTGAAAAATAAGCTAACAAATCTATCAAACTCCAGGCTTGCAAAGAAGGCAGTTTAAGTTCTCTTCCAAGTGTTTCTCAGAAAGGGCGTGCATCACAACATCAGGGTGTGATACTATTATTATTTTCTGACTACTGAGGATGTAATGAGGGGAGAGGAGGTTCCTAATTGCTAGGCAAGACTCTACCACTGACCTACATACCACCCTGTCCAAATATTCAGTAAACTATATTCTTCTAATCTATGCCTGCCAGGCATCTTTCTGATAATGTGGCCTCTTTTAGCTCAGTCAAAAATGAGAAAGCATGGATTAAGCCACACACACAAAAATCCTAAATTCTTGTTAGGTATCTTGGTAAAAGTAAGTCAAACATTCCTTTTGATATAGTCATTTTAACATGGCAAAGTAAAAACAGACAACACTGCAAATTTGCTTGAGACAAAAGCCAAAACTCAAGCTTTCTGCAGAGAAACACTCATCTTCCTATTTCCACTGGAATTCTGCTGACACATTCCTTCTATTATCAAAATTGTATTTAAGGTTTTGGTTTGATTAAGGCTTTTTTTCTGATTCTTTGGGAACTGAATTCTGGATCTCAAGCCATCGGCTACAGGCTAAGCACTCTTAAAAAACAGCAGTCAAATGTACGGTTTCTGATGACTCATCATTATGACTGGTCATTAGGGTTTCACAAGACTTGGGTGCTTGCTTCAAATTCCCCCTCCCCCTCCACTTCACATTGCTACAGCTTGTTTACCTCTCACAAGACAAATCTCAACTTATCAAGTTACTAATATGCAAACCCACCTATCAGTGGGTCCCAATTCCAACAGGCTCCGATGAACATCCCCCACGTCTACTCTGATCTCTAGCAAAGTTTGGAAATAATTTTCTTAGTCAGGTGTGGTGGCACATGCCACCCTGGAGGCAGAGGCAAGTGATGTTCTGAGAGAATTCAAGGACAGCCTGATTGGCATAGGCTTCAAACAAGGAACAAAGAAATATTTACTTACATGGCAAAGTAAAAGATTTCTGAGCTCATGAGATTAAAGTTCCTTCTCATACACAGGAAAGAAAGGCTACCTCAAAATATTACTATCTCCAATACTTAAAAACATGCTACAACCCTCTATATTATTTCAATAAGAGATACAATGGAACCCATATGTATATGTTCACATTAGAAATAAGATTCTCCATCACGTTTTAGAAACGTTGGTCTCCCATTTAAGTGGGGAACAAAAGACCCTGGGCTGCGTGTTCAAAGTTAGACCAAACATCTGCAGCTTTAACATTAGACCAGGTGACTACCGGTCCACTGGTTTAGAGGGCTGGCTACTTCAGCCACAGGGCTGTCACAATGTAAATGCAATGTTAGCCCTCTAATCCCATCAGTCGGGAGGCAGAGGCAGCAGAACCTCTGGAGTTCGAGTCCAGCCTGGTCTACATAGTTCCAGGGCAATCGAGGAGACCCAGGTCTAGGGGGTGAGGGGTCGGGTGGCCGCCTGACACGAAGGACGGACCTTCCTTCCCAAGTGTGTTCCTCGAAGCTGGAGGTGAACTCCAGCCACTTGGACCGCCGCAGTGCCTGCCCTATCTACCCCGGGCAGTTGGCCAGGGCCCTTAGAGCTGAAGAACAGGGAGAATATCGGACTTTGGAAAAGCTTCCAGTTATGCAAACGGCCGAGGCCGTCGATAGGGGTGAGTAGGGGTCTGGGTGACTGGAGTCCGGACGACACTAGCGCCGGGAAAGCGTCTCGCCAAGGATCTCCCTGCTGGTGCCTGCGATGGCCGGCCGAGGCCTTGACAAGAGGTAAGCGAGGCCGGAGCTGCAGGACAACACCGTCGGGAGAACCCGGGGCCTGCGGGCCTTGACTCCAGCGGCGAAACCGCGGCAGTTCGGGTGTTGTCGCCGCTGGCTGAGAGGCACCCCGCCAGCCCTGCGGACGCATCCTCGGGTGCTGACGCCCAAAGCCCACTCTTTCCTCAGACACCTAGCTCTGCGCGACACTGCCCACCTCACCTCCGCAAAAGCGAAAGGCCTTCTGGCCGAGAAATCTCGCCAAACCGCCGTCGTTTTTCTCCAGCCGCTGCGACAAACACCGACAAAATGGCGTCCGCGCCGTCACCCCACAACCTCCTCAGGTGGATCCAGCGCCACCTACGACGCCGAGCAAACGCGCATGCGTCACGGAACCTCGTGCCCTCCTACAAATCCTGTAAGGCGGCGAGGGGTCTGTGACGTCAGGCTTGATCAGCCACACTGCGGCTGCGCAGCGCTGGAAGCGCCTGTAGGACGAGGTTCTGTCAACCTGTCAGGTTGAGGTTCTTTCTGTTCTTAGGTGAACCTGGAAGACCGCCTTAGTCTACCGCGCGGGGTCGGGCTCTTAAAGAAGAGTTTTGCTGGGCGTGGCCACGCTGGGTAGGGCCAACCTCTGACCTTTCCCATCATCTTAAAGTGGGACTCTCATCGCACTCGGCCTGCCAGTCACCCCTCAACCTTCTCGGCACCTCAGCTCCAGGTAGAACCACCAGAGCGTAGAGTCCCTGAATGCTCCCTGCTAGGGCAGCTCAGTGACCAGGATATGTCTGTCATCTGGCACCTCCGCTCTAAACTGGATTTGGAGAAGTTGCCTCTAAAAACAAGCTTAGCAGATGGTTACCCTTCCTTTCTCCTTTCTCCTTGCCTTTCTCTCTTTCTTTCTTCTCGTATTCACAGCCAGCAAATCAAAAGGAATGGGAAAGTTTGCCCTAAGACTTCTGACAGTATTCCTCCGGTTTTTTATATATATAAAATTATACATATATAATTTTAATTTCAGAGAACTGGGCTTTTGAGCTGCAGGCCTGTAATCCCAACACTTTAGGATTTAGAAACAGGAGGATCAGGAATTCAAGGCCAGTCTGAGCTACATGAGGTCAAAACTCAAAAAACAAAACTGCTGAGAATCCAACACCATAAATACTGCCTAACTCAGTAAGGTTAAACTTCTGGTCCTCCTATCCCCCAAGAGCTGGGGTCATAAATATGAGCTGTCATGATCAGATTAATGAAATACTCTATGCCAATCACTTTATAGACAGTCTTAGTAAACTAAACAACCCTAAGAGGTGATTATTAGCTCCTTGCTATAATTACAAATTTAACTCCTGAAAATGCCATTCAAACCTCAGCCTTCCTAGCTCCAGAGAGTTTACGGTTTCCTGTCATACTTACTGCCTCCATTCATGCAACAGAGTAAAAAACAACTTACTTGTTTGTTAGTCAGTTAGAGGAAAATGTTCTGAATCCATCTTTTGGCAAGACCAAAATGGTCTGTCTTTAAAAGACTGTTTAAGGTGAGTTGTCTCTGAAGCTCCCATTATGAAACAATGAATCCCTTCACATTTAGTAAATGTGAAAAAAAAGTTGATTAAAGGCCACACCATGAGTCACAATGGATCTCTCTCGCAGGCATCCCACATTGCCCCAAGATGGACAGCATCCCAGCTTCCTAACACTTCCTGAGGGGAAAGTCAAACAGGACACTAGTAACAGAGATTCAGCCAGTCAATGTTGAAAGCATCCCAATTCCCAGTGCACTTTGCAGGGCATATGGAGTGGGCTGGAAATAGGGAATACAGGAAGTACCCTGAGCTGCTCCTTTAATTGCTTGTATGTGTCTTTCTTCTCTCCTTCCCCCACTCTTCCTCTCTCTTCTTCTCTCTTCTCATTTTTGATAGTCTTTGTATACACAGGGATGATCTGGAACTTATTATTTAGTCTAAGTTTGCCTGGAACTTAGAGAAATCCCTCTGTTACAGCTTCCTAATTGCTGGCATCACTGGTGTGAGCTATTCACATCAGTGAACAGGTCTCAGATTGAGGACTAGATCACAGATGCATGTACCCTTTGGAAATACTTGCCAAAGGCACTTGGTCAGCCTTCAGGATTCCACAGGATATTGGCTCTGGAAACTGCAAGTGATAAACCATTTACCAAAACTTTGACTAGGTCATGCCCAAAAGTTTATGGAGAAGGTAGAATTCCTTCTAATAGTGGATTCTTAGATTACTCCTCCATTAAAATGGAAAACTGCTATCACACATTACTAGTCACTATGTCTCTACATTAATCTAACTAAAATCTAAATTAAAAAACTTAGCTGAATCTATCTAGAGACTGTGGAGTGGGTGGTCAGTGAACCCACGCCATGGCACAAATTTGGAGGTCTGAGGAAGACATTCAGAAGTCAGTTCTCGCTATCTACAATGTGGATCCTGAAGATCAAACTAAGATTGATAATGTTGGTAGAAAATGTCCTTACTCGGGGTCCCTCCCATCAATTATTTTTAATTGAATAAAATTGGTGGTATTGACTAAGTTTCATTAAATAAATAAATCAATCCCAGACACCATGATCAGTAGTATAGAGCTCTGAAACCAGCATGTGAGAGGTAGAGGGTGGAGGATCCTGTGAGGGTCATCCTAGGCTACACAGTAAGTTCTATGGCAGCCAGGACTACATGAGACCCTATCCCACAAAACAAAACAACTCAACATAGTCTACTTACTGCATTTTCTCAACATTTAAAATGTGTTGTCTTTCTCTCAGTTGGTAAAATGCTTACCTAGTATGCATGATCCCTAGGCTGTTGTTTTCAAAAACAAAAATCCCAGCCCTTTAACTTACCAAATGAAGACTCAGGAGCCAGATGCCCTTGTGAAAGCCTGCTAGCTCAGAGAGGCAGAGAAGTCACCCATCTGACCTTCCTATTCCACCAATGTCCCAGAAGGAAAGAGCTCTACCAATGTCTCAGGGGGAGAAGACCCTTTCTCCTTCTCTACACTGTGTTAAATACCCTTCAACTCAACCCCCCCATTTCTGTTTACTTATGTTCACTCCAGTCAGCTTGTTACTTGCTCTGCCTCTTGACCCATGGTTGACTTTATTTAGCTCTTGGATTAATGGTGTGTGCTAGAGCTGAGCCACACCACTATTTGTTTATCGTAAATAGAAAACTCTAGGATCAAAGGCTGAGCCACACCACAATTATAAACAATTCACAATCTTGGGATTTGCAACACGATCACATATCCTGCACCAGTAGGGACCATGATATTGGTACTGAACAAACAAGAAATAGGGAAACAGAGGAAGTCTGCAGAGTGGAAAAGGCCTTCCAGCCTTGCACAGAGGGAACCAGTAGAAGACTCTATCACATTCTGTTGAGCCAGCATAGCTAGAGGATTTGAAAGGTGAATATAGGAGAGAAAAACCAGGGAGGCCACCATCTTCCCATCTGTACTAAAGATCCTAGGCAGTGCCTCTGCGTATGAACAAGACAAATGTTCACTGCTTGGTCTTTTTCATCGGCTTCAAGAAGTCTAGTTCAGATCCTACAGGCTCAGAAGCAGGTGGAAACAGCTCTTTTAGCTCTTCCTCAGGCCCAGGTGATAGAGCCTGTGGGCAATAGCTCTGTGCCTCTCTCTACCTGGTAGGTCAAATTCCCATTCAACTGCTTCCCACTACTGCAAGAAGGCCCTAATTTCTCAGTCACCTCGTGACTGATTGGAAAGACCTGGAAAGGACAGAGGAATGCAATGAGCATTTTTACATCATGCATATCTGAGCACTTTCTAGGGACCCTCCCTTCACACTGACCAGCCAGACCTGGTCTTATTCATCCTGGAAGGATTATTAAGTCTTGCTAGGAAGCCCCGAGATTCTAAGTAGCCAGACAATTGCTTAATATGATAAAGGGAGAGTAGGGGTGTCTGAAGGAAGAAGAAGAACAGAGAAAAGGAAAGACAGGACTTTGATGTGACTCTGGTTGTCTAAGAGAGCTGGCCTGAAGTGGAGATGACATCCGGCCTCCCTCACACTAAGCCTTTCACAGCCTCTGGGCCTATACATGTGAGACTGGACAGAGATTCCAGACTACCGAGTACAGTTCTGACATCACCACAGCTGTTTACATCTCAATTTCCAACTTAACCTGCTGCTGTTTAGTAAAATAAATAAATGAACAAATAGATAAAGCATTAAAACTATTTTCACTCCTTAGGAATCTATTAGTCACATACCAGGGCATGGATTATGGAATTGACTCCTGACTTCATCTGTAAAACAAGGAATTCTTAATTGCTGATCTACAGATGCTTCCTATTCACACTGACTAAAGATCTCAGTTGTTTAGCTTAAGCCAAGGAATAGCTCAGATCAATGTTCCCTGTACCCATGATTGAAAAGATGCTAAAGGACTTTGCAGCTCAACTGGTATGGAGACTGCCAACATGGCTGAGAACCTGGGTCATGAAAGAAAGAAGGAAAAAAGGGTGGGGGGAGCTGCTGGACAAAGTAATACTTTAAAAAAAAATTAAAAACAGATTCTCTCATACAATAAATCCTGAACACAGTTTCCCCTCCCTCCACTCTATTCAGATCCCTCCCACTTCCACATGCTCTCTCCCCTCAATAGGTCTCCCTGGTCCTCACTTCAAAAAGAACACACTTCAGTGATACTTGTTACTAAACATGTGAAGCAGACAGTCCAACAAAACTAAAGACAAAGTTGGACAAGACGACCCAAGAGGAGGAGAAGAGTCCCGAGAGCAGGCCAATGAGTAAAGGACACAACAGCTCCCATCATTGGGGTCCTGCAGAAATATCAAGCTAAGAGCCACAAATATATACAGAGGACCTGCTGCTTTAGGCCCATATGCGCCCTGCTTGGTTGCTTCAGTGGCCCTGTGCTCAAGGTGAAAGACAGGGTAGTTTAAAGGAACATAAAAAAACACAAAGAAGAAAAAGATGGATAAATAGCTGGGCCAGGAGATTCAATCTGAAACTTTAGGACTCAGGAAAAGAAGTCAAGGACATCACTAGTAGGCCTTGTTCACAGTTGGACTACAACACACAGGCCACACAATTGCCTAGTATGATAAAGGGACAGTGTGAGTCTCCAAAGGAAGACAAAGAATAGAGAAGACAAAAGAAGAGCTGCTTCTTTTCTTTGAAGAGTTAACACTTGGTCTTCCTAGTTGGCTTTCTCCTGTCATGGAGCTTAAAATCCATATTAAAGTTGTTTAGTGAGTGCCAGCCTTGCTGCTCTATATGACCAGTGGTTTTTTCCTCCACAGGATCACATGATATGAGTGCCTGACTCCTGGCTGTAACCCCAGCAACTGGGAGATCAAGACAGGAAAGGCAGAAGTTGATGGTCATCTCTGTCTACAGAGTGGGTTACAGGATAGCCTGGGTTATGTAAGATATTTTCTCAACAAACTCAAACCAAGAAAACCTAACAAGGAACAGAATGAGGGTTTGTTTTTTTCTACCCTTGAAAATTAAGGACATGGGTCTCTGTTCAGCCCATGCTGTCCCTCAGTTTCCTTTGCATTAAAGTGAACACAGTGCCAAGACCTTCCCATCATACCTGCTAGAAGGAGCAACGGTGTATATGAAGAACAGGGAAGGGTTCAGGACAGTCATTCAGGCTGTCAACAGAACTGAGATGAAATGAAAGACAGCGGGGCTGTGCCAGGCCCAGAGTTAGCAGACCCAGTGTGGCCTCTTTGACAGGAGGACCCACTGCTCCCCCACACCTGCCTTTCCCACAGGCTGTACTTTCCTGCAATTCCCAGTCTCCACGTTTTGATCTTTGTGCTTCTTGGTGAAGATGTTGTCAGACATCACTTCCCCAATTATTATGGGTTAGCTACAATCTTAAAGATGATTCTTAGTTTACAAAATAATACACTAAAAACATTCTGTATGTTTCAGGTTTTCAATCAAAGTTTAGATGAAGTGAAAATATTTAGCAAATGTGTCAAATTACCAAACTGACTAGGTTGGTAGCCAATACCTTTAATTCCAGAACTCAGGACAGAGAACTAGAGGCATGTAGATTAGTGTGATGTCCCGGACACCTTAGTCTAAATAGTGAGATCCACAATGTCCAGGACAATGTAAAGAGACCCTAACACAAAAAGAAAGTTTAATTACTTGACCTTGTTTTACTTAATTAATTAGATATTTTCAATTGATCCTGGGCCTTGCTATATATCTAAGAGTTCCAGAAATCTGGGTCATCCTCCTGGCTCAGCCTCCTGAGATGAGATTAAAGGCTCCTGGTTAACCTTTACTGATCCACCCTATATATCCAGGGAGGCTGGGGCTGATTCAGTCGCATCCCAAAGCTTTATAAACAACTGAATCTGCGCCTGCTTGTCAGACTTCCAGAAGCCCAGGGAAGTGAGCACAGCTCTACCTACACCCTCCAGACCCTGTATCACTCACCAGGACACAGCGAACCCCAGTTCCAAGACTCTGTGGAGCACACTGAAGCTGTGGGAGGAAAATGCAGGTTAATTGGACAGGGAGATTCAATGCTTGTGTTTTCTGGGGGATTGCTGGAAAATTTGTCTTTCAATTCATCTCAGAAACTTTATAGCCCAAAAGTGTATCTCTGTCATGAAATCATTTGGTGTTCACAGTTAGCCTCATTGAAAGTGTTGGGACTGTGTTCATTGTCCACTTGGCAAAACATGGTTAACTGCCTTGACCATGAGCACATGTCCCCAATTCGAAAAGGTACAGAAGTGGCCCCTCTCCTTGTTCTTGGCCTCTATGGTCTTTCCTTTGTTAAGGCAGCATCTCAAAGATCCATGGCTAGACCACACCCCACTCTACAGCCAAAATGATCCTGAACCTCTTAACCTGCCTCCATCTCTTGGGAAAGAGCTGGCATTGTAGCCATGTGCCAAGCACCCTTGTTATGGTTTTGCCGCTTATTTGTGATATTGTTTATCTGATATGTATCAAAGCTGGTGATGCTGAAATGGATTTCTAGAGCTAGGATAACAGAAAGGAATTTGGGAAGAAAGAGAAATAGAGGGAGTGGCTAAGGTCTTCTCAAAGGAGAGGGGCTTTGGTTTTTAACTTGCAATCCAACAGGGGGGCAATCCAACAGGGTGCTCCTCCAATATTCATGGATGGCTTCCCTGGTTATACTTCACCACCCAGGTTTCCCCTTAGCTGAGAATGAACCAGCATCTGTAGATCAGGAAGAAAGAGTCCACTGTCTTCGTAATTCTGCAACAGGCTGGTTCTGGAATCTGCTCACAGCTAAGAGACAGATTCTTGTTGCATGATAACATTTTAAATGTTTTCATTATTCATTTCTGAACAGACAGAAGCAAACCAAGGTGAAAGTTTGAGAAACACTGAAGGATCCAATGTGGGACGGAGTGGGAAGCGGGCAGGACAAAGGCCCTCAGGTATTCAGAGGCAACTCTGAGAAAAAACAAAATCTTCTATCAAATTTGATTTTTTTTTCTGAGATGTACAGGCTTATGCAAGACCCCAGATGTGGACAGCTGTGTCAAGGATAGATTTGAACTCAGTTGTCTCAGGTTTCTGTACATTTTACAACAAACCCAAAGTCTTGGCAACTGTGAACACTCCCCTGGAGGGAGGAGGCTTGAGTCTAGGCGGGGACAATGTCCCCAAATAGCACTTGTCCTGTGACAGCCCCTTTTATTTTGTAATATATTTTCTACAACTGAAGACACTTAAGCTTACTTGCAAGTGAAAGTACTCCATGCTATTAAGAGCACACTAGATGATAATTCTACTCTTGCAAGCACGTATCCCCTGGTGACTGAATGAGGCCACTTTTGATTTGTCAGTGTGCAGGACAGGTCCCTACAAAAAGTTCAGATGCACATGCACCTGGCATCAAAGGCGCTCATCACAGTCCTCTTTCCCTTGCAGGTTCTACAGGAAGCTCATGGACTGACTCTGAAATCAGAGTCTTCCTGCTGGAGTGGGAAGTAGTTGAACAGGAAATGGGCCACCAGGGCAGGAAGATCCACAAGAAGACCAGGGCTCTTTGCCGGCGCCTTTATCATCGGGGCCTGAAGAAGAGCTGGGAAAGCTGTTTCGACCTACTGCTGAGCCTACGGGATCTGCACAGGACTCTCTGTAACGAGAGACCAGGGATTGAACCCTTGTTTTCTCCTTATGCAGAGGCCCTGTACAGGATCCTGGGTTCCAGTCCCCAGGGAAGCCATGTCCCAGGTTAGTCTATTCTGTATTCATTGCCCTTTCAAGTGCTGTAGGGAGCAGCATCAGCTGACCTGTCCTTTATGAGGATGGAGCAGAGCACACGGTGTAGGAATCCCCATTCCCACAGGCCTTCATTGCATATGACAAAAGTAAATGTCTGTCCTCTATGTTTGTCAACATTCTTCTGTCACCCCAAGGGAATAGGAATTGGACATGTTCAGGGTGAACCCTGACACACAGAACAGACCATCACTTAGCATGATTCAGGGAGAGTAAGGCTGCCATGCTCATGAAGCCTCTCTTCTTCCTCTCAGGGCCTCTCGACGATGGGGCTGGTAACCCTCCACTTTCCATGTACCCTCAACCTCCCAGGAACCAGCCTTGGGATTATGGTGCTGCTGTACCTTCTGCACAGCTTCAGGGGAATTCACTACCAATGATGTCACAGGAGGAGTCCCTGTTTTCAAGAGGGGAGCACTGGAACCCCAGCCATTCAATGTCAACTCCAAACTTACCTCCTGACTTTGCCCCAGGAGACCCTAGCTTCCAGCAGCCATGGCCCACAGCAGAATAACACCGAGGTCTTCAATGAGGACAAGCAGCCTTTCTTCGTTTATTTTCTGAAAACCCTGGGACTGCGAAACCTTGTGGTTATGGGCATCTTTCTCTATCTCATAAGGGAAAAAATGTGGAGTTAAATAAAGGTCCTTATAGTGACTCTCTCATGCCTCATCCTTGTCACTACAGTGGGTTCCAAAAGAAAAGAGGGGCAGCAGAATGTTCATTCCCTGGTGCCCTGGGACTTGCCCTTTCCTGTCTGTCTTTATCTTGGCAAGTTCAGACATGAATGTGAGACTAGGCAAGTCTCCTCTCACAGGTGAATACCCCTACAAATGGGAGCAGAAGTGTAGAACAAAGACGTGTTCCTAAGGAAGTTCCCTATCCCCAAATCTCAATTGGTAGAATAACCTGGCACAGATGTTTGTAGATTCCAGGCTTAAAAATTTCTATAGGATTTTGACAGAACATCGTAGTCAGCTCCCACTTCTGATCTGTGGCCCTGGTAGATCTGTCTTGGGGTGTGGCATTCAATAAGCCATCTCTATTTGACTAAGATCAGTCTGAGTGTTTTGTACAGTGATTGTCAGACCCCCAACATTGTAAAGAACAAGGAAGCTACTTTTGCCGTTGTAAAGTTGACTGCAGAATCACAGTTGAGAAAGACGGACATATAAATATTCTATGACAACCCCTACACACCACCACAAAGAAAGTAACAGCCCAGAAAGAAAGCCATCAAGGAGAACTTTTAAACAGCGTGAGAAGGATGCTGAAATGCAGGTCTCCATACTTGATGGCTTCTGATAGGGGTGTGGGTAAGACTCAGTTGTTTTTTAAGGTACTGGCCACTGGGAGTTTGACCATGTTCCTGTTGGGGTCCATGAATTGCCCCATAAACCATATGAACATCGATTTCAGTCAGACAGGGATGGTTTATTGAGTGCACACCCTAATACTGATTGATCAGGATTATAGCTCAGAATTCAGGGACTGAGGCTACAGCCATAAACATTTCTGAGGGCTGGCTTATAAAGGAAAAGAAAACCATAAAAACTACAGTGAGACCTACGCAGGTGCAGGAGAGCTACCCAGTGGTCAGCTCTGACTCAAGCGATTTTAAACATAACAGCTTATACTGACCTTTAATTTGATGGGTTCACATAAACCTTTGTGGAATTTCTTAAGGTTAACAAACATCATAATATACACTATATAATGTATATTATATAACAGGGTACGTTATTAGCATGACCTTACTCTGAGTCAAGTTATTTTTCAGTGTCAGGCATATTATAGCTGCAATATGAAATAGCTGGCAGGCATGGAACAAAATGGCCCCAGCTATGCTAGGGGGGCAGGCCTCAACACTCCAGTGAGTATATAGAGACCACAAACCGGGCTTGTTTTGTTTGGTTTTCTTCTTTGCTTTTTTTTTTTTTTTTTTGTGGTGAGAGGTCACAAGGGTGATTGGGGTCAGACCCTGGAGAATTGGAAAGTGAGTATGATCTGGGTTCATGTTGTAAAATTCCCAAATATTTAAAAATACTATGAGGAAAAAAAATAAGAACAGAACTGAGAAGAAATGAAAGATAGCTGGTCTCAGGGGCCAAACTCAGAGTTGGCAGATCCAGTGCAGCCTTCATCATAGGAGGACCTACACTGTTCACCATGTCGCCTTGTCCAGTCCTTGCTGTCTTGCTATCCCTCCCCCTCCCCCATGCTTCGTGCTTCCTGTTGTTCATAGCTCAAGTAAGGATATATTCAGTAAATATGTTAATTTATTAATTTGGCCAGCCATGGTAACCCATATCTTTAATCTCAGGACTCAGAAATTGGGAGCCAGAGCCTAGAGACGCACAGTTGCACATAGTGAGTTCCAGGAACACCAGGACTGTGTGGAGATGCTGTCTCAAAAAAAAAGAAAGAAAGAAAGAAATTTAAAGTCGTTGATGTAATCAGTTTTACCACTTCAGGTGATACATTCAATCAAGGCTGTATTTTGCGATAAAGCCTAAACAATCCAGAAATCTGGGCCATCCTCAGGCCTCAGCCTTCTGAGATGGGACTAGAGGATTCTGGTTAACCTTTGCTGATTCACCCTACAAATCCAGGTAGGCTGGGTCTGAGTCCATCACAACCTAGAGCTATATAAACAACTGGGTCTGCACCTGCTTGTCAGACTTCCACAAGTCCAGGGAAGTGAGCACCACTCTTCCTCCACACTCCAGACTCTCTTTTATCCACCAGGACACATCAAACCCCAGTTCCAGGACTCCGTGGAGCACACACAACTCAGGAGGGAAAATGAAAATGACTTGGAGGGTGTGTATGGGTACCCAACCTTGTGTTCTGTGGAGGAAACGTGAAGTATTAGTTTTCAATTCTGCTCAAAGTTTTATAGCTAAGTGTGTGTCTCTGGCATGGATCTCCTCTCCATGTGAATAGGAACTCATCTGGTACTAACAGAGAGCCTCACGGAAGGCAGAACCACCTCAACTTCTATGAAAAGAACTGGCATTACAGTGACATGCCAAGCACCTTCCTACCTTTTTCTTTGTTATTTGTTCATAGAGTTCGTCTGATACCTAAATATATTTGAAACAAAACTGAAATTTATGAGGAGATACTGATATGTGTTTCTAGCACAGGATAATAGAAAAAATTTGGGAAGAAAGAGAAATAGAGGGAGTGGCTGAGGTCTTCTCAAAGGAGAGGGGCTTCAGTCTTTTGCCTTTCACTCCAACAGGGTGCTCCTCCAATATTCATGGATGGCTTCCCTGGTTATACTTCACCACCCAGGTTTCCCCTTAGCTGAGAATGAACCAGCATCTGTAGATCAGGAAGAAAGAGTCCACTGTCTTCGTAATTCTGCAAGAGGCTGGTTCAGGAATCTGCTCACAGCTAAGAGACAGATTCTTGTTGCATGATAACATTTTAAATGTTTTCATTATTCATTTCTGAACAGACAGAAGCAAACCAAGGTGAAAGTTTGAGAAACACTGAAGGATCCAATGTGGGACGGAGTGGGAAGCGGGCAGGACAAAGGCCCTCAGGTATTCAGAGGCAACTCTGAGAAAAACAAAATCTATCAAATTTGATTTTTTTTTCTGAGATGTACAGGCTTATGCAAGACCCCAGATGTGAACAGCTGTGTCAAGGATAGACTTATACTCTGTGTTCCCAGGTTTCTGTCCTTTCTAGAAACCAGGGAAATCTTGGAGACTATTACTGCCTCCCTGGAAGAGAGAAGGCATGAATCTGGCTAGAGACAATGTCCCCAAATAGCACTTGTCCTGTACACAGCCCTTTCTATTCTGTAATGTACTTTCTACAACTGAAGACATCCATGCTTACTTTTAAGTGAGGGTGCTCCATGCCATGAAGAGCAGGACAGATAGTAATCCTGGGATTGCCAGCAACTGTTCCTAATCTCTTGGTAACTGAATAAGGCCATTTCTGGCTTGTCAGTGTACAGGGTCCCTAAGACAAGTTCAGATGCGCATGTACATTGCATCAAAGGCACTCATCTTTTTGTTTTGTTTTGTTTTGTTTTGTTTTTCGAGATAGGGTTTCTCTTCTGTAGCCCTGGCTGTTCTGGAACTCACTCTGTAGACCAGGCTGGCCCTGAACTCAGAAATCCGCCTGCCTCTGCCTCCCAAGTGCTGGAATTAAAGGCGTGCGCCACCACCGCCCGGCTTGCGGGTCGTTCTTGTAGCTCATGGGCTACTCTGAAATCAGGGTCTTCCTGCGGGAGTTGAACAGGAAGTTGGCCACCAGGGCAGGAAGACCCACATGAAGACCAAATCTATGTCAGCAGCTGTTACAGGAATTAAAAAAAAAAGGTCGGCAGGCTTCCAGCAACTGCTGCTACTGCCGCCAACTCTCTGGCCCGGCAGGCATGGTCCTGCCGCCTCTGTCTCTAGCAAGTCCCCACCACGATTGATCGATCACGGTGTTCCCAGCTCCGGTTCCCTTGTCTGTGAGGCCGCCAGTTCCTTCTCAGCCATATCCCCACTTGATCAGTGGTCCCACATTCCAGTAACCCTCTAGTGGGGTGTTCTCATCTCTGCAGACTCTATGGCCGGTGGCCCCCAAGACGTCTCCACCGGACTCGCTAATTTCCCTTGGAGTGGTCACTACTGAAAGACCCCTGAGGGGACCCTACCTCAAAGTCCGGACCGGCGCTCACCCACGGACACACGAAAGACCTCCTTGATGCAATTTCATAAGGCATAAGGTAGTTTAATAGAAAGGGCCCTTGGGTTGAAACCCGTCCCATGCAGGAGACAAGGGATTTCCACCCGGAACCCCAGAGGCTTGGTCTAGTTACCGGTAGGGGTAGGGAAAGGCGGGAAAGTTTGGCGCGGTTACACATGATTGGTTATTTCAAATATCAGCAACTTGCAGAGGCGGCAGGATGGCTAGTAATCCCGGACCTCCCAGAAAGGGAGGGAGAGAGAAGTAAACACTGGATGGCGCATTACTCACTTGGGCTAGTTTGGACTTGTCTGGGGCATGCCTTTTTATTTTTCTTTTGGTCACCTTGCCCCTGGAGGGGGCATGTCTGTTTTAAGCTGTTTTCAAATTTTATTTTCACAGCTACCACGCCAGCCCCATTTAATGACCGCCCACCTTGTGATTAGATATCACAATACCCAGTAACCGGGTAAAATCAAAATTCTAGAAGGTTATAGTTAATCAGTCAGATTTATCTAGCAACCATTTCTCAAATCACAAGATGCCCACACAGATTAGACAAGTTATCCCAATCATTCTATCCCTATATGAAATACCTACCTATGACTATTTAAAGCCATGCTGGTTCAGGATCTTCTTCCTGTCATCCTCCATCTTGATTCACCTGAGAGGTTCGTTCTCGTTCTCTCTCTCTCTCTCTCTCTCTCTCTCTCTCTCTCTCTCTCTCTCTCTCTCTCTCTCAGCTCCGCCTCCCTCTTTCCTGCCAATCACTGTAATTGGACAGGGAAAATCCTGCCACAACCTGCCACAAGCAGCTTTATCATCAGGACCTAAAGAAGAGCTGGAAAAGCTGTTTCCACCTACTCCGGAGCCTGCAGGATTTGCACAGGACTCTCTGTAACGAGAGACCAGGGATTGAACCCTTGTTTTCTCCTTATGCAGAGGTCCTGTACAGGATCCTGGGCTCCAGTCCCCAGGAAAGCTGGTTCCCAGGTTAGTCTATTCTGTAATCCCTTTTCAGGTTCTCTAGATCATAGAACAGAGCACACAGTGTGGGAATCCCCATCCCACAGGCCTCCATTGTACATAGCAAAATAAATGTGTGTCCTCTCTGTTTGTGTTTTTCTGTCACCCCAAGAGACTGGAATTTGGACATGTTCAGGGTAGACCATGCCACACAGGACAGACCACTGCTAGATGTGATTCAGAGAAAGTGAGGGTGACGTTCTTACTGTTTCTTCTCCCTCTCAGGTCCTTTCTATAATGGGGCTGGTGACTTTGGTTACAAAGTTCAGGCTGGAGCTCAGAGGCTTCTTGAATAGACTCCCTGCAGCTAAAAACAAAACAAAACCACCTCAGAGATACATAGCAGAGACAAATCTTTTAAAAGAAGCTTTGCTAACAGCTAGGTCTAAGAACAACTTCCTAGAATGGAGGATGGGTCTGGATCTGGTAAAGCAGCTCCCATTTCAGATACCTCTTGTGTGTGAGCTGAAAGACAGGGGTATGGCCAAGCATAGGACAGCATCTGAGCAGACACAGACTGAGAGCAAACAAGTAATCCAAAAGCAACAGAACTTCCAATCAGGTTAAAAAAAATGCTTAAAAATCATGTTTTCATGTTAAAAAAAAAAAAAGGAAAGACACTATATATAAAAATTCATAGGTAGATATAAACAATCTAAAATTGATAAATTTAAAGGAGTAAGATATATGAAGATAAAAGACACAGTAACAAGGACCTTTGGACTTTATCTAATGCCTTTTGAATGGTTCCAAGATAGGAAAAAAAGAAAAAGAGACAACCCAGCTGAGATGGACATATTACCAATTATAATTATTATCATATACCTTATATTGGTAATCATAATGGCTTTTTATACCTTCTCAAAAAAGAGAGCTTCTTTAAAAATTGAAAATCTTATAATTAAAAATGAAGACGAAAAGAAAAATTATACAAAATGGAGACAGGCCTTAGAAGAAAAATTAGAACAAGAGAAAGAGAAATATAAAAAAATGGAAACAGGCATTAGAAGAAAAGTTAAAAAGAACATTATAAATAAAAATAAGGAAAATATTAAGATAATAGAAATACAAAAAGAGAGAGATGAGAGATGGAGACAATCTTAGAAGAGAAATTTACATTCTAAACAAAGTTGAGAGAGATACTAAGATGCAGACAAAAGAAATAAAGTCAGAGCCTAATGCACCACCACATAACAAAGTTAGAATAAGTTAGAAAATAAACCTTAGCTAATCTGGTTAGTATACAACAAGTAGCAGAAGACAATCAAAATCAACAAGGATATAAACAATACGGTGTAGACATGCTGGATTTCAGAAAATATAATGAAAATTTAACAAAGGCAGAATGCACTCACCACTTATAAAACAGGTACTAATTTCCTAGGCAATTCAAAATAAAATAATCTCCCAAGACTGGAAAGGCATGACAAGAACAATATTAGAACCTGGACCCCAATTACAATGGTGTTCATAGTGGAGAGAAGAGGCTAGGGAGATAGATCAGAGAATTAGAGCCAGGGGTAATTTCTCAAGATCAGCTACTAGGCGAATGTCCGCAATGCAAGTTATATATGATGAAGCAACTTTTGCATTATGTCCTACGGCATAATGCTGTAAAGGGTTAAAGAAACAGGAAAAAGGCTTGAATCATTTACTCAGATTATTCAAGGCCCTAAAGAAACATTCACTAACTTTTTTTTTTTTTTTTTTTTACAGAGGTTGACTTCAGCTATACACAGAAGTATATCAGATCCGCTAGCTAGAAAATCATCAGTTGAATCGTCAGCTTTTGAAAATGCTAGCGCTGAATGCAGAAACGTGATCAGTGGCTCAAAAGCAAAATCAGCACCAATAGACGAATGGATCAGAAAAATAGTCGATGTTAGATTTCATTCATGTAATATGATTTCAATAGGAAAAGCAATTTCTGAAAGTTTTAAGAAAATCCAAACTCTCAAATGTCTTAACTGTGGTGAACAAGACAGAAGTGTGGAAACTTCTGGTTTCTTTGGAAAGTCAATTATGTCAAATGATGTTTTGCTGAAGCAGACGCAGGTGAAAGGATATTTTGTGAAAGCAAACATGTGGAAGGACATGAGATGAAGGAAGGAATATAAATATGACCCCACAGACAGTGGGGGCTCAGGCAATGGTTTGCTTTACTCCACCTCACTATTTTTCACTGACCACATGAATGTATTGGTCCACCTCACACTGTGTAGTTGAGCTCTGCTTGTGATGACACCACAAAAATAAACTCATCAAAAACCTGCTGGTGGTGTTCTGATGGCTTCTTGATGCTGCTTTGAACTCGGGCTGATTGGCAGAGTGTGATGATTCGTATAGGCAAGGCCCAGAGAGTGGCACTGTTAGAAGGTGTGGCCCTGCTGGAGTAGGTGTGGTCTTGTTGGACTAGGTGTGTCATTGTGGGTGTGGGCGTTAAGATCCTCATTCTAGCTGCCTAGAAGTGAGTATTCTGCTAGCAGCCTTCAGATGATAATGTAGAACTCTCAGCTCCTCCTGCACCATGTCTGCCTGGATGCTACCATGTTCCCACTTTGATGATACTAGACTGAACCTCTGAAACTGTAAGCCAACCCCATTTAAATGCTGTCCTTATTAGAGCTGCCTTGGTCAGGCCTATCACAGCAATACCTCAGTCCCTGGTACTAACTTGTTTCTTAGTTAGGTTTTTGCTGCTGTGAACAGACACCATGACCATGTGGATTGATAAGGTTTTCATTTCAGTTGGTGAGCAGGGTCCCTTCTCCCAGAGAGGTTTGGACCCCCTCTATAGGCTTAGAGGATGAGCTTTCCAAGATCCCTATGACTGGCCTCCCAGCTGACCCCCAGTTTAGTACTTCAACCCTTGGGTGACCTCTCTCTCTCCGAAGTGGTTTTTGTGACTCCTCCCTCTCAGGCTCTTGCAGTCTCTTGCAGTCGTAGAGAAAAGTCCTAAGCTTAGGTAGACCTTTTACCTGTGAGTCCGGGACTCACTAGCCTCGATTGTTCGCGTGATAACTTGGTATGTCTATACTGGCTGCTTATTTGTATTAGTTATTAGTTATTTGTATTCGTTTTTCTCAAGACACTGGTACGAATTGTTCAATAACATATTCCCACCACCCAATAGGTGCCTTGTCATGTTCAACTGTGCTTCTAGGTTCTCCTTTGGGATGTCTCCTGGAAAATCTCAAATCTCTAAAGCTAACACTCGACTTTAGGGCATCAAAGCTTGTACACTTCTGCAATAAGGACTGGATTCAGTACCCATTGGACAACGGCTCCAAATGGCCACTTAATGGCCCATTAGATCCAACCATTTTAAGGAATCTTCATACATACTGCCAGCAGTCTGGTAAATGGAAAGATGTCCCTTATGCCCACGTGTTTACTTATCTTTGCTCCAAACCCTATCTCTGCTCTTCTTGTCCTTCAACTCAACTTCTAGCTATGAAACCTCTACCAGATGACACTACAATCCTCAATCTTGCTAACGAACTACCCCTTTCCCACTGCAGACTTATCTCTAGAACCTCTTCTAAAACTCCAGCCTCCTCAGCTTCCTTTTCTCACTAGACTTCCCCAGAGCCTCCTTGCTTGACTTCTCCATCTCCTCCTCTCCTCCTGTGCCAGCTGAAGGCAGCTCCAATAGTTCTGCACTGGCACCTACTTTCAGCCCTCCCACCATTCTAAATCTACAGCTAAACCCCTTATAAGTTCTTCTCCCCCAACTCAACCTAACCCAGCATCAGTCCTTCCTTCAAGGGAAGTTGCTGGGGTAGATGGTCTAACCAGAGTACATGTCCCTTTCTCACTAAGTGAACTTTTTCAAATAGAAAACAGACTGGGATCATATACCTCTAACTCCTCTGCTTTTATTAAAAAATTTCAGTATATTACTCAATTTTATACCTTGACTTTCCATGATGTACATATGATTCTCAGTAATAATTTACTTCCTGACAAATGCAGGTGAGTTTGTGAACAGGATGAGGGTCATAAAGCCCACAGTGACACACCTACTCCAACAGGGCTATACCTTCTAATAGTGCCCCTCCCTGGGCCAAGCTTATACAAATCATCGCATCACTCAAAATCATATAATTCCAAATATTGGAAAGATTTAATGAGAGTGATATTGGAAGCTGGCCCTCACTATACAATTGTGTATCTTGTGAGGAGGCTTCAGCTATGAAGCAACATAGAACTAGAGGTATTAATATTGTCAACTAACAGTTGCTAGGTGAAGGTAAATATGCTGATTATGTTTGATAATGCCATCTTAGAGCAATGTTGACCAGTATATTTAATTGCTTGGGACGAGATTGAACTACAAGCAAGACAATCTGAACCATTCACATAGATAATCCAGGGCTCAAATGAATCTTTTACTGTATTTTTTTTTTTTTTTACAAATTTTAACTTCAGTTGTAAATAGAGCAATATTATATCCAGATGCAAAAGAAGTACTGAGTTTTATCTTTTGAGAATGCTAATGCCAAATACAAAAAGGTAGTTCATAGGCAAGACATAGCAGAAGTTGGCTGTCTACCTTTATAAAGAGAGCTACTGCTCACAGAGTACCAATTGCCCTACCATTAAAATGGTTAATTAATAAGCCTGTTTGGATAGAGCAGTGCTCCTTAAATAAGGAAAGTCTACAGGCTCTAGAACAGCTGGTCCAAGAGCAGATTGAGGTTCAACATATAGAAGAGTACACCAGCCCTTGGAATTCTATATTTATCATTAAAAAGAAATCTGGAAATGGAAGTTGCACAATGATCTAAGAGCCATTAATAAGGTAGCACAGCCTGTGGGCTCCTTACAACCTGGATTCCCTTTTAACTCCTTTGTTACTGAAGACATAGCCTATTACAATGACTTATTTAAAAGATTGTTTTTTCTCAATACCCATGGAAGAACAAGATAGAGAAAAGTTTGCTTTTCACAGTCCATTAAAAGGTATCAGTAGAAGGTTTTACCACAAGAAATGTTGAACAGCCTCACCTATTTTTTTTTACAACAGCCATTAGAAATAATTTGTGAACAGTTTTCTCAATCAACAAATTATCATTATATGGATGATATCTTGTTGCTTAATTTTGATACAGATACTTTAGAAAATATATTTGTTAAAATAAAAAGAATTTTGCCATGTTGGGAAATACAAACTGCTCCTGAAAAATATAGAAGGAGATTCTATCAATTCTCTAGGATATAAAATAGGCCTATAGAAAATTCAGCCACAGAAAGTACAGATCAAAAGAGATCAGTTACAAACTCTTAATGATTTTCAAAAGTCTCTGGGAGATATTATCTGGCTTCATCCTACAATCGAATTAACTACTCAAGAGTTAAGTTTTTTATTTCAAACCTTACAAGGTGATTCAGACTTAAGTAGTCTAACAAAACTTATCTGAAGCTGAGAGAATTGGTTCTGGTAGGAAGAGACTACAGGATGCACATGTGAATTTCTTGTATTTCAAGCTTGATTGCATTTTAGTTATTTTATCTTCTACTCATTCTCCCATAGGAATTCTTGTATGAGAGAAAACAATATCTTGGAATGGATAATTTTTATCACATAAATAGAGTACAAAATAGAAACAGAAGAAACATTGTCAATTTTTTTTATGAGGCCACAGTCACCCTGATACCCAAACCACACAAAGACTCAACAATGAAAAAGAATTTCAGACCATTTACCCTCATGAACATTGATGCAAAATACTCAATAAAATATTCACAAACAATTCAAGAATGCATTAAAAATATAACTCACCATGATCACCATTCTAGAGATGCATGGGTGGCTCAACATACAAAAATCTGTCAATGAAACCCACCATATAAAAAACTAAAATAAAAAAACACATGACCATCTCATTGGATGCTGAAGAAGCCTACGACACAATCCAATGCCCTTTTATAAAAAAGGTCTTTGAGACATCAGGGGTACAAGGGACATACCCAAACATAATAAAGACAATATGCAGCAAACCAATAGCTCGCTATTGGAGAGAAACTCAAAACAATTCCACTGAAAGCAGGAACAAGAAAAGGCTGTTCACTCTCTCTATATATCTATGCAATATAGCACTTAAAGTTCTAGCTACAGCAATAAGACAACTAAAGGATATCAAAGGGAAAAAGTCAAAGTATTGTTATTTGCAGATGATATGATAGTATACATAAGCAACCCGAAAATTTTTTCAAGGAAACTCCTACAGCTGATAAACACCTTCAATTAAGTGGCTGGATACAAAATTAACTAAAAAAAGAAAACAATAGCCCTCCTATATACAAACAATAAACAGGCTAAAGAAGAAATCACAGAAACAACAACTTTCACAACAGCTGCAAACAATATGAAATATCTAGGTGTAACTCTACCCAGGCAAGTGAAGACCTGTATGACAAGAACTTTGAGTCTTTAAAGAAGAAACCTGAAGAACATATTAGAAGATGGAAGAACTCTCATGTTCATGGATTAGTAAGATTAACCACACTAAAAAGGGCCATATTTTCAAAAGCAATCTACAGATTCAATGCAAGTCCCATCAAAATTCCAAAAATTTTTAATAAACTTTGAAAGAAAAATACCCAATTTCATATGAGGAAAACAAAAATCCTAGGATAGGTAAAAAGGATCCTGAATAATAAAAGAACTTCCAAAGGTATCACCATCCTTGATTTCAAGTTGTACTATAGAATAAAAGTAATAAAAACAACATTGCATTGACATAAAAACAGACAGGTTGGTAAATGGAATCTATTAGAAGACTGAGAAGTAAATCCACGAAGCTATAGACACTTGATTTTTGACAAAGACAAAATTATATAGTAGAAAAAAAGGAAACATCTTCAACAAATGGTGCTGGTCTGGTATCTGAAACCATAAGAATGCAATTAGATCCATATTTATTGCCTTGCACAAAACTCAAGTCCAAATAGATCAAAGACCTCAACAACAACAACAACAACAACAAAAAACAGATACACTAAACCTGATAGAAGAGAAAGTTGGAAATAGCCATAGACTCATTTCACAGGAGACAACTTCCTGAAGAGAACACCTATCACAAGGGCACTAAAGATTGACAATTCTGAAGAAAGAAATAGAAGAAGACCTCAGAAGATGGAAAGATCTCCCATGCTCCTGAATTGGCAGGATTAATTTAGTAAAAATGGCCATCTTGCCAAAAGCAATCTATAGATTCAATGCAATCCCCATCAAAATTCCAAATCAATTCTTCATAGAGATAGAGCAATTTGCAAATTTATTTGGAACAACAAAAAACCCAGGATAGCGAGAACTATTCTCAACAACAAAAGAACTTTGGGGGGAATCACCATCCCTGACCTCAAACTGTACTACAGGGCAATAGTAATAAAAACTGCATGGTATTGGTACAGATACAGGCAGGAAGATCAATGGAATAGAATTGAAGACCCAGAAATGAGCCCACATACCTATGATCATTTGATCTTTGACAAAGGAGCTAAAACCATCCAGTGGAAAAAGGACAGCATTTTCAGCAAATGGTGCTGGTTCAACTGGAGGTCAATATGTAGAAAAATACGAATCGATCCATTCATATCTCCTTGTACAAAGCTCAAATCCAAGTGGATAAAAGACCTTCACTTAAAACCAGATACACTGAAACTAATAGAAGAGAAGGTGGGGAAGACCCTCGAATACCTAGGCACGGGGGAAAAGTTCCTGAACAGAACACCAATGGCTTATGCTCTAAGATCAAGAATTGACAAATGGGACCTCATAAAATTGCAAAGCTTCTGTAAGGCAAAGGACATTGTCAATAAGACAAAACGGCAACCAACAGATTGGGAAAAGATCTTAACCAATCTTACATTCGATAGAGGGCTAATACCCAAGATATACAAAGAACACAAGAAATTATACTCCAGAAAACCATATAACCCTAATAAAAAATGGAGAACAGAGCTAAACAAAGAATTCTCAACAGAGAAAACTCGAATTGCTGAGAAGCACCTTAAGAAATGCTCAACATCCTTAGTCATCAGGGAAATGCAAATCAAAACAACCCTGAGATACCACCTCACACCAGTCAGAATGGCTAAGATCAAAAACTCAGGTGATAGTAGACGCTGGTGAGGACGTGGAGAAAGAGGAACACTCCTCCATTGTTGGTGGGATTGCAAGCTGGTACAACCACTCTGGAAATCAGTCTGGCGGTTCCTCAGAAAACTGGACATAGCATTACCTGAGGATCCAGTTATACCACTCCTGGGCATATACCCAGAAGATGTTCCAACATATAATAAGGACATATGCTCCACTATGTTCATAGCAGCCTTATTTATAATAGCCAGAAGCTGGAAAGAACCAAGATGTCCCTCAACAGAGGAATGGATACAAAAAATGTGGTACATCTACACAATGGAGTATTACTCAGCTATTAAAAATAATGAATTTGAGAAATTTTTAGGTAAATGGATGGATCTAGAAATTATCATCCTGAGTGTGCTAACCCAATCACAAAAGAACACACATGGTATTTACTCACTGTTAAGCGGATGTTAGCCCAAAAGCTTAGAATAGCGGAAGACTCAACCTCAGACCACATGAAGCTCATGAAGAAGGAAGACGAAGAGGGGACGCCTCAGTTCTACTTAGAACCAGTAACAAAAATACTCAAGGGAGCAATTATGGAAACAAAACATGGGACAGAAACTGAAGGAGGGGCCATCAGGAGACCATTCCACCTGGGCATCCATCCCATGTACAGTCACCTAAGCTAGACACTGATGTGGATGGCTGGAAGTGCATGCTGTCAAGAACATGATATAGCTGTCTCCTTAGAGGTCTGACAAAGACTAACACATTCAGAGGACGATGCTCACAGTTAACCACTGATATGATCAAGGGTTTCCCAATGGAGAAATTAGAGAGAAGACTGAAGGAGCAGAAAGGGTTTGTGACCCCAGGAGGAAAGCAACAATACCAAACAACCAGAGTCCCCCAGGGTCTAAACCACCAGCCTGGGAGCACATAGGGAGGGACCTATGACTCCAGTGGTATATGTAGGGGAGGACGGACTTGTTGGGCATTGGTGGGAGAGGAGATTCTTGGTCCCATGAAAAACAAACACAGAATGGGGGGGAATGTGAGGGTGGGGAGGGGGTAGTGGGGATAGGGGGTAGGTGTGGGCACAGACTCATAGAAGCACAAGGAGGGGGGATGGGATAAGGGGTTCCTGGGTGGTGGGGGAAATGGGATAAGAGGATAAAACTTGAAATGTAAATATTATAACCAATTACAAAAAGGGAGAAAAAAGAAAAGTTGTTAGAACCAACATCTTTAAAAAAATGTCAGCCCTCTAGGGGAAAAAATTCTTTTTCTTGACACTAAAACTTGTTCTGAGAATTGTATATTGCAGAATACACACCCTTGGTGTATCTACTCATCAAGCAAAATGAGCAGACCTGCTCAAACCTCTGGTGTCTGTGAATTCCATCTGGATGCAGTGAAGACACAGAGTCAGAAGCTTTACTCTTCCCCCCACCCCTCTTCTAATATCTCAACGCCCGTAAATCAGCTTGAAGAAGTTAAAGAAGAGTCAGCGCCCCTATTCCCTGGGCTTGGGGACTAAGGTGGTTAATATGGGGCTGTCTTTCTGGGGAAAAGTAGTGATTTTGTTGGAACAGGGAGGATTAGCTAGGATTTATGGCATAGCCATAGCCTATTGGTAGAAATCTGTATAATTAGTATCAAGATGAAGTTATAATTTCTTAAATGGTACAAAATTCACTTGGATTTCAAATTTAAGGTTTTCATTGGTATGAGCTGCTGCTTCTTCTTCTTCTTCTTCTTTTTCTTCTTCTTCTTCTTCTTCTTCTTCTTCTTCTTCTTCTTCTTCTTCTTTTTTGGTTTTTTGAGACAGGGTTTCTCTGTGTTGAGAGCCCTGGCTGTCCTGGAACTCAGAAATCCACCTGCCTCTGCCTCTGCCTCCCAAGTGCTGGGATTAAAGGCATGTGCCACCACCGCCCAGCTGGTATGAGCTTCTTATTGATATAAAAAGTGAAATGAATATTGAAAAAAAAAGATTGACAATTAAAAACTGAGAGCTCATGAAACTGAAACTGTTTTTCGAAGGCAAAGGACACCATCAAAAGGATAAAATATAGCGTACAGAATGGGAAAAGATCTTCACCAACCTCACATCTGACAGAGGACTAATATCCAAAATATATAATTAACTCAAGAAACTAGACATCAACAAAACAAATAACGTAATTAAGAATGGGGTGCAGACCTAAGCAGAGATTCTCAATAGAGGAATCTCAAATGGCTGAAAAGCACTTAAAGAAATTCTCAAATATCTTTAACCATCAGGGAAATGTGATTAAAAATGACTCAGATTCTATCTTACACAGCTCAGAATGGCAAAGATTAAAAGCATAAGTGACTGCTCGTGCAGGCAAAGGCATGGGGCAAGGCAAACATTCCCTCATTACTGGTGGGAGTGCAAATTTGTATGGCCACTTTGGAAAGCAATGTGATGATTTTTTTCAGAAAACTGGGAATCAATCTACCTCAAGACCCAGCTCTATCACTCCTGGGTATATATCCAGAGGACTTTCAACCACATCACAAGGACACTTGCTCAATTAAATTCATAGTAGCTTTATTTGTAAAAGTCAGACACTGGAAAAACTTAGATGTCTCTCGACCAAATGGATCAAGAAAATGAATGTTTACACAATAGAGTATTATTCAACTGTTAAAAAACAATGACATTATAAAATTTGCATGCAAATGGATGGAAGTAGAAAAGACCATCCTGAGTGAAATAACCCAGACCCAGAAAGACAAACACAGTATGTACTCACTTATAAGTAGATGTTAGCCATAAAGTAAAAGATGAGCATGCTACAATCCACAGACCCAAAGAAGCTAAGGAATAAGGACGGCTCAAGGCTAGTGTATGAATCTCACTGGGAAGGGTTAGATGGGGGGAGAGAACTGAATGGGTGGTGGGGATGGGTTTGGAACAGGAGGGATCAGGTCGGGGAAGGATGGAGGGAGAGAGTACTAGGAGAGACTACTAGAATCAGGGAATGTCTCTAGGATGGGCTAGCAATCTAATGTAATGGAAACTCCCAGGAATCTATGAGGGTGACCCTAGCTAAGACTCTAGCAATGGAGTCTGAATCAGCTGTATCTTGTAATCAGACAAGACTTCCAGCAGAGGGACTGGGACACCAATCCAGCTACAAAAGCTTCAACCTACAATTTGTCCTGCCTACAAGATGTGCTGGGATAAAAGTGCTGCATAAATTGTGGGGAGGGACAACCAATGACTGGTCCAGCTTGAGAACCACACCACGAGAGGGAGCCCACCCCTAACACTGCCTGCAGGGCCAAGGACCCAGAGATCTAGGGGAACCAAATATGCCTGCCCCCCTCTCAAAAAAGTCAACAAAATGATTCTTAATGATATTCTGCTATCCTCATAGACTAGTGCCAAGCTCAATTATCATCCTAGAGCAACTGACAGAAACAGATGCAGAGAATCACAGCCGAACATTAGGCAGAGCTTGGGGAACCCTTCGGAAGTAGGGGATGAAGGATTGTAGGAGCCACAGGGGTCAAGAACACCATAAGAAAATCTACAGAATCAACTAACCTGGGCTCATAGAGACTCACAGAGACTGAACTGCCAACCAGGAAGCCTGCATAGGACTGACCTAGGCCCTCTGCGTTTATGTTATGGTTTTCTAGCTTGGTCATCATGTGGGATTCTTAACAGCAGGAACAAGAGCTATTTCTAATTCTGATGCCTGTCTTTGGGACCCTTTTCCTTTTACTGAGTTTCCTCTTCTAGCATTAATAGGGGAGTGGAGCTACCTAGCTTTAATGCAACTTGCTATGCCAGGGCTGTTTGATATCCATGGGGAAGCCTCCCCCTTTTCTGAATAGAAACAGAGGAGGAGTGGATGGGAGAAGGGGGATGGAGGAGACTGAGAACCGAAGTTTGAAGGGAAACTTTGGTCAAAAAGTATAATTAATTAGTTCATTAATTAATTTTTAAAAAGCAAGAGGAAAACTTTTACAGGATTGATTTGTTCTATGACCAATGTCTCTATTAGAACCATAAAAGAATGGCTGCCCAAATGTCCTATTAAGAAGGTAAATTCAATGCTGATAGGATTGGGAATTATGAACTCTAATGAGATTAAAACAAAGTGCTACAAAATTATAATGTATAGATCCAGAAGGCCTAATGACAACCTTAGGTTTCTCATGTTCTGATTGATCTTTGGGGAATAGACATCCTACAACAATCTAATGCTATATTCCTACCTTTAATAGTACCTATTCTTTACAAAGGTAGTGGCTAATACAAAAGATGGGATATCAAAAAGAGAAAGGATTGGGAAAAGACTTAGTAGTATTGAACCAATATTGCACAATGACAAAATCGTCAACATGGGTTGGGTTATTCGTAGAGGCCGCTGAAAAATACCACAAATAAAAATTGCACAGAAATCCAGGAGCTACTGGACATCTCAGTAGCCCCTTCTAAAAGAAAAGGTTACAGGCTTTTCAGCAGTTAGTCTGGGAACAGCTGGGAAATGGGCATATATATATATATTCTCCTTGGAATTTTCCTGGCTTTGTAATTAAAAACAATCCGGTAAATGGAAATTGTTGATCGATTCAGAAATATTAATGACACCATGTGGCCAATGGGAACTTTACAGCCTGGTTCACTTATACTCACAGCTATTCTTAAAGACTGGCCTTTAACAGTTTGGAATTTATCAGACTGCTTTCACACTGTACACATTCATCCTGACAATGGAGGGTATTCAGCATTTTCTGTTTCTCAATTCTAAAGTACCTTAGTTCTGATATGAAAGAACTACATCACCTCAAGGTAGGAAAAAGTCCCCTACTGTGTGTTAATACCATGTAGGACAGGTTTTAGAGCCTGTGAGACAGGGCTTGCCTCAGCCTTATGTTATTTATTTTATGGATGTTATCCTGTTAGCCACCTTCAAAAGAGAAAGAGCTACAATCCATGTGTGACAGAGCTCCAGATAAGCTATGTAAAAATGAGATTATTACCGCCCATGAAAATGCACAAAGATCAGATACTGCAATATCTGGGGCAACTAGTAACTAAAACAACTGTGAAATCACTATGAGATGTCCATTATACAAGACAATTTAAAAACACTTAACACTTTCAGACATTATTAGGCAGTATTAATGGGCTATATTCTACCTTAGGAATGCCTTAGGAATACTTAATGTGTTGGATAGTCTTTACACATTATCTCAAAAGGCAAGAGAAGAACCATAGGCATTTCAATCCAGACTAAAAGAGGCATTTGTGTCTCCAGAGGATACTTACCTTTCTTTAAACCTACCCATTTCCCCTTTAAACTGGCTTCTACAGCTATTTTAGCACAAGAGGATAAACCTTTGGAATGGATTTATTTAGACCATAAGGGCCACAAAACATTAACTGCTTACCTTACTCTTGCTCAGTTAGTAAATAAGGGAGGACCGAATGTCAACAATTACATTACCATTAGCCAGCAATTCGTTTTTTAAGAGCATTACCAAACTCAATGGATTTTTACATCTCATTTGTAGACTTTTGTAGAAGAATAAGAAATCATATTTCAGTGGACAAGCTATGGTATTTTTCTCATATGAACTCAATTTGTGACTAATACATAGTCCAACATAATCCTATTCCAAAGGTATTTGTGTGATTTATTGATGGCTTGTCTAATATTATAGGATGGATTCCCGGCCTGGATATTAACCAATCTTTTAATACTTCACTTTTCAGCTAAACAGGTATATATGGCTGTTTTGATTCCTAAATTACAGTTAATAAGAAAATCCTTAGATATTATTTCAGATTCTGCTTATGTGATAGGATTATTCCCAGCCATTAAAAAGTGCTTTAATTTGCCTTCGTATCCTGAGATGTTCCCTTTACCATAGAAACTATGATGATGGGTTAAGACACACAAGCATCCTTTGCTCCTTACTTATACCCCGTGGACACTCTAACCTCCCTGGCTTCCTGATTTCATTGCAGAAGGAGATAAGGAAGCTGATGCAGGCACACTACCCTCTCTGGAATGAAAATGTCTAGGCCAGCAGAACATAAGGCGGAGGGAATAAGAAGCAAATGGCAGCCATGGAAGGGTGAGTGAACCAACAGGTGGAGAGCTAAAGCAATGAGTGCCATGTTAAAAAAAAAAAAAAGAGGAGCTCTGGAACATGGAATGAGTCTTCAAATGAAAGCACTAGTAACATAATTCCTCCGAAGCCCAAAGCACCCAAATTGCTACAAAAATTGCTGTGGACCAAATGGCGAAGTCTGTGACCATATGAAGCACAATCTCAAGCCACCAGGCTGTTTATGTTTCTTCATATCTTACAAATATGTCCAAGGTAAGACTAGCTCTTCAATTATTTCTTCATTGCTGTAGATGAACCAAGGTCTGTGTATTTGCTAAGCAATTGCTTGACTGCCCAGCTACATCTGTCGCTCCAGGCATTTTGCTTGCTTGGCAGCGAATTTGAGACTGTGAAACACTGGATAAAGATTCTGTAACAAGGAGGCTAGAGAACGAAGGCATAAGCAGGTGCCTATGGAAGCAGAGGTTGCCCTTCGTAGGACAGGAGACTCCATGCCGGGAGTCAGATGGGGATAGATAGGGGAGGGCAAGTTGCAGGGGACCAGGGAATGAACCTCAAATAGCAATCTGCTGCTCCTCTTTACCTGTGGACCCTGTTGAAGCGACAAGGATGAGGCACGAGGGAGTTCTTCATGGACCTTCATTAAATTCTACATTTTCTTCTTTTATGAGGTAGAGAAAGATGCCTAAATCCACAATACTGCATGATCCTGAGGTTTACAAGGAATAAACAGGGAATCTCCACTTCTCTTCATTGGGGATCTTGGTGCAAATCACAGGTTGTCACAGGTTGACCATGGCTGCTAGAGGCTGGAGTCTCCTGGGACAAAGCCAGGAAGTAGGCGTTGAATTGACAATGGATAGCTGGGATTCCAGGGCTCCCATGTGGGAAATGGGGAATCCTCCTGCGACATCACCGGCTGCGGATTCTCTTGAAGCTGTGCAGAAGGAACGGTGATGCCATAATCCGAAGGCTGGTACTTGGGAGGTTGAGGGTACACAGGGAAGGTGGAATCATCAGCCTCATCAGAGACAGGACCTGAGAGGGAGAAGAAACAGAGTTCATAAGAATGTCACCCTAATTTTCTCTGAATCACGTCTAACAATGGTCTGTCCTGTGTGGCATGGTCTACCCTGAACACGTCCAAATTCCAGTCTCTTGGGATGACAGAGGAACACAGACAAACAGAGGACACACATTTATTTTGTTATGTGCAATGGAGGTCTGTGAGAATGGGGATTCCCATACTGTGTGCTCTGCTCCGTGCTCATGAAGGAGCAGTCACCTGATGCTGCTCTATCGAGAACCTAAAAAGGTTCTCTACAGAATAGACTAACCTGGGAACCAGCTTTCCTGGGGACTGGAGCCCAGGATCTTGTACAGGGCCTCTGCATAAGGAGAAAACAAGGGTTCAATCCCTGGTCTCTCGTTACAGAGAGTCCTGTGCAGATCCTGCAGGTTCCGCAGTAGGTGGAAACAGGTTTTCCAGCTCTTCTTCAAGCCCCGATGATAGAGGCGCTGGCAAAGAAACTTGGTCTTCTTGTGGTTCTTCCTGCCTGTGTGGCCCATTTCCTGTTCAACTACTTCCCACTCCTGCAGGAAGACTCTGATTTCAGAGTCAGTCCATGAGCTACGGGCATGACCTGTAAGGGACAGAGGGCTGTGATGAGTGCCTTTGATGCAATGTACATGCGCATCTGAACTTGTCTTAGGGACCCTTCCTGCACACTGACAAGCCAGAAGTGGCCTCATTCAGTTACTAAGAGATTAGGAACAGCTGCTTGCAATCCCAGGATTACTATCTGTCCTGCTCTTAGCAGCGTGGATCACACTCACAAGTAAGCATAGGTGTCTTCAGTTGTAGAAAAATATATTACAGAATAGAAAAGGTTGTGTACAGGACAAGTACTAACCGGGGACATTGTCCCTAGCTAGACTCAAGGTTCCTCTCTCCCAGGGAGGCACTAACAACCTCCAAGACTTAGGGTTTTGTGCAAGAAGGACAGAAACCTGGGACCACTGAGTTCAAGTCTATTCTTGACACAGCTGTCCACATCTGGTGTCTTGTATACATCTGTACATCTCAGGAAAAATAACGATAATAGAAGATTTTGGTTTTTAACTCAGAGTTGTCTCTGAATACCTGAGGGCTTTTGTTCTGCCTCCTTCACACTATTTTCCACATTCGATTCTTCGGTGTTTCCCAAACTTTCACCTTGGTTTGCTTCTTTCTGTTCAGAAATGAAAAAAGAAAATATTAAAACCATTTTTGTGTAACAAGAATCTGTCTCTTAGCTGTGAGCAGATTCTGGAACCGGCCTCTTGCAGCATTGCAAAGACAATGGACTCTTCCTGATCTACAGAGGCTGCTTCATTCTCACCTAAGGGGAAACCTTGGTGAAGTGTAACCAGGGAAAACGTTCAAGTATATTGGAGGATCTCTCAAAGCCGTTCTCCTTTAAAGACCTTAGCCACTCCCGCCATTTCACTTCCTCCCTGAACTCCTTTTGTTATCCTAGTACTGGAAATCCATATCTATGCATCCTCATAAACTCCAGCTTTGATTCAAATATATTAAGACATCAGATGAACTAGATGAACAGATAATTATGGGTCAAGGAAAATGTAACAAGGGTGCATGGCATGTTTCTACAATCCCATCTCTTTTCTAAGAGGTGGAGGCAGGTTCAGAAGTTCAGGGTCATTTTGGCTGTAAAGTGGGGCATGGCCTAGCCTTGGATCAACAAGATGCTGCCTTAAACAAAGGAAAAACCAGAAAGGCCAAGTACAAGGAGAGGACCAGCTTCTGTATGTCTGCGAATTGCAGACATGGCTTCAAATTCAAGGCAGTTCACCATGTTTTGCCAAGTTGGCTTGGCTATGAACACAGTCCACAGTGCCTCCCATGAGGCTTGCTTTGAGTACCAAATGATTTCATATTCACATGGAGAGGAGATGCATGCCAGAGGCACACATTTAGCTATAAAATTTATGAGAGCAATTGAAGACAAATATTCCAGTTATCCTCCACAAAACACAAAAGTGCATCCCCCCACATGGCCTTCCAAATCACCTGCATTTTCCTTCCAGAGCTTGGGTGTGCTCCACAGAGTCTTGGAACTGGGGTTCGCTGTGTCTTGGTGGGTGAAAGAGAGTCTGGAGTGTGGAGGTGGTGTGTTCACTTCCTTGGCCTCTGGAAGTCTGTCAAGCAGGTGAAGATTCAGTTTATAAAGCTCTGGAATGTGACTGAATCAGCCCCAGCCTCCCTGGATGTATAGGGTGGAGCAGCAAAGGTTAACCAGGAGCCTTTAATTTCATCTTCGAGGCTGAGCCAGGAGGATGGCTCAGATTTTAGAGAATCTTAGGCTATATAATAAGTTCTAGGCTCAAATTTAAATATCAAAGAAACTATGTACAAACAAGCTCAACTATTTATATTAGTCAGTTTTCTGTAGAGCAACAGAAATTGTAGAATAAATCTCTCCATATATATGTGTATATATATGCACGTATTTATGTATATTTAAGTATAAACATATTCTTAAAAGGAATTTATTAGAATGACTTACAGGCTATGGTCCTAATCTGGCTGTGACAGCAAAGTCTAAAGCTCCAGGTGTGTCTTCCTGTCTTCGGGAAATGCTAGATTCCTGAAGAAGCAGGCTCCACTGCAGATGAAGGGATGGACTTGCTAGCCAAGCGATGATTTGCAGCCAAAGAGCAAGTGCTCCCTTCTTTCATATCCTTATGTAGGATTCTAGCAGAAGGTGTGGCTCAGATTAAAGGTGTGTTCCCTCCACGCCTACAGATCCAGATGAAAAATTTGTGTCTTCCAGCCTTGGGATTAGAGGTGGATCTACCGATTTAAAATTAGGGAAAAAGATCAAATAAGTTTGGTCCTCGTTTTTGATGTCAGTTAATAGCAAATGTAGTCAAGTTGACAACCAAACACAGTTATCCATAGTTTAAATTTAGTTTTTGAGACAGGGTCTCTTTCCACAGTCCTGACTGTCCTGGAACTCACCATGTAGAGTTCCCATTCCTTTCTGTCTGCCTCTGCTTTGCCTAATCCAGTGCTGTGATTAAAGGCATGAGCCACTGTGCCCAGGTAATTCAATATTTGACACATTTACTAAATATGATCACATGACCTAAAGTTACATTGTAAACATGAAACATATGGATTTTTAACCCTTTATTTTGTAAATAAAAACCATCTCTAAAATGGTCGCTAATCTATGGTAATCGGGGGAAGGAGGATATGGCAATATCACCAAAAGGTACAAAGAGAAACAGAAAGCAGTGGAGGAGATCAGGGAGGAGCAGGAAGCCAAGGTTTGAGGAAAAGGCAGGAATGGCAGAGCACTCTGGGACTGGCCACCTAGCCTGGCCATCTTTCATTTCATCTCAGTACTGTCACCAGCCCGAGTGACTGTGTCCAGAACCCTTCCCTGCTCTACAGAAACATTCAGCTGCTTCTTCCAGCAGGTGTGGTGGAAGGTGTTGCTACCAGATTCACATGAATACAAAGAAAACTGGAGTACAACATGGATGACTAATTTGAACAGGGAACCACTTCATTCAGTCCAAGGGTAGAGGAAAACTCTCATTCTTTTTGTTCTTGGGGTTTCTTGGTTTGAGTTTGTTGAGAAAGGCTCTTGAGGATCCCAAGCTAACTATCCTGCAAACTACTTTGGAGTCAAGAATGACCAATAGTTTTGCCCCTTCCCCACTTCATCTACTAGTCACTGTGATTAAATCCAGCAGTCACACACTCGTGATAAAGGGAAGGGAAAGCCATTGGTTCATATAAGGGAACAGAGTTGGGTTTTATTGGATGATTTTAATATTCATTTTAAGCATCAAGACAAGAGAAAGTCAACTTGGACGAATGGGTGTGAACTCCTAAGAAAGTTGCTTTTCTTCCTCCTCCTCCTTCTCTTCCTCCTCCTCCTCCCCCTCTTCCTCCTCCTCCCCTTCCTCTTCCCCTTCCTCTTCCTCTTCCTCTTCCTCCTCCTCCCCCTCTTCTTCTTTCTCTTCTTCCTCCTTCTTCTACTACAATCATTGATTATTTGAGACATGGTTGCCAAGTATCCTAGGCTTACCCACAACTTTCTCAGTAGCATAAAATAACCTTGAACTCCTTTTTCCTGCCTCTGTCTCCTGAAGCTGAAAGTTTAGCCTGACACAAGGCCCATCTACCCTCTTTTGCTTCATTCTTTTGTCTCCTTTTAAACATTCCTTTTTCCTTTGTATCTTTCTTCTTTTATTTCTTCTTTCTTTATTGACCCAAGCTCTCAACCATGTTGGCAATCACTCATTGGACATTTAACTTTTCAATCAAAGCTGTACTGAGAACATAGAGCTGGCCTATTCTTTGCATAACCTTCTCAACTGAGGCACTTAGCCAGTCAGAATACAAAGCATCTATAGATCCCTTCTTTTTCCAGTAATGCAACATGTTGATTCACTTAATCTATTCACAAGTAAGGGGCTAAGGTAACAAAGAAAACAGTTTTAAGGCTTTTTATGTTCATTTATGTGTTTTATTAGACAGCAGTAGGAAACTGAGAAATACCCAAGAACTGAAGGAAGGACAGAGAAACCAGGATCAGAAAGTTCATTGGTACCAGGTCTCAGAGTCATATCTAAGCTAGAAAATGCTTCTATCCTATTTTCTCACTCACAAGTCTGAGGGGCTCATGCTGGTTCCCAGATGTAGACAGCTGTGCTGATGACATACCTGAACTCAGTGGTCTAGGATGTCTGCCTAGTGTTACCTCTATAGGCCCAGAGGCTGAAAAAGGCCCAGTGTAAAGGGAATCTGAGCCCCATATCAGGACAGGCTTCCTGGGTAGCCAGTGTCACATGAAACCTTTGTCTTTTCTAGATTCTAACTCCAGGGCTTCCTAGCAATTTCTAATCCTCTCATGAATACTGAGTAAAGCTATGTGTGGTGTGTCCTGCACTGAGAGGTCAGATGAGGGTGTGGGATCTCCCATTACTGGAGTTACGGAGGGTTGTAAGCCACCATGCATGTACTGGGAATCTAACTAACATCCTCTGGAAGAACTGCAAGTCCTCTTAGCACTTGGTCTTTCCTGCCTTCCATGGTGATTCTTTTGGAGACAGAGTCTCAGTGTGTAGCTCTAGCTGGTCTTGCTATGCAAACCAGGCAGGACTTGAACACACAGACGTACCTTTCTCTGTCTTTGCAGTAGTGGGATTAAAAGTGTCCACCACCACAGCACACTAGGAAGCTGTCTTTCACAAAACCAAACCAAATGTGAGCACAGTAATCTTTATTCCTTCCAGTAGTCCCTGTATACAGTCCTATCCCTGAAACACATGGAAGATGGTTCTTACATCAAGAAAGAGTTTAGGATAAATATATATATATATATATATATATATATATATATATATATATATATGTGTGTGCTGAGATTAAAGGCGTGCGCCACCACCGCCCAGCCCAAGGATAAATATTAACATTAAGAAATGTCCGCTCTTCAATGAAATGCACCACATATTTCTGGTAGAGTACCTTTTTGTTTCTAGCAATTTTTAAATGCTTCACATCATTATAATTTTATATACATATAATAATTAACACAGTTATCCAGGATACCCATCTATGTCAGTCTTAACATCAATGTCCCAATCGTGTCTCTTTAGAAGGGATGAAAACGCTCGCAGAGCGCAGGGCTGCAATCCCAGTGCTTTGGACCAGGGAGATCCTGATTTGTATCTAAACTTGGTTGCCTGTGACAAGCACAGAGGAAGGGGCGGGAGATTATAATAAAGAAAGTCTACTGTGCTTTCAACTCCTTAGTACTCACTGACAAAGATGAAAGTATCCCAGAGTACCCAAGACACATTTATTTTATCATCATGTATTTCTAGGTATTAATATATTCCATGTTTTCACTTCATTGACTGTGTTTCCACTGCCGAGTTCTTACAGTGGGACTGTGCTTGACAACTCAAAGACACATATGGAACCAGGTAGAGTTATTTACCCATCACATATAATATTAGGACCTGCTTGAGCCACATTTGGTTAATTCCCCAGCCTTTTAAACCGTGACAACGGGACTTGGTATAAAATTCTGCTCCAAGCCTTCAGGTTTCCTTTAGAGAGCACCATTGAGCAAACCTGATGGTGTATTTAGGTGGAAAGTCAGTGAGCAGTAACCTGGGGACCCCTGGAGTCTCTACTAAAGACTCAGTGCTACGGGAGCTAACCTGTAGTTACTAAAACCAGACAGACAACATTCCAGTCTTTTTCTCACTCCCCTTTCCCAATGCACAGGACTGTAACACACTGAAGAATGACAACAGTTAGCCAGGTCAGTCTGCATGTGTAGACTGTTCAATGCCTTAAAATTTGGGCACATGTAATTTACAAGGATTTCTTCTAAGCGATTATTCAAGATCCACAAAATAAAATGATGCTGTTTGAGGTTCTGCTCAGGTGTCTGTAAAGTGTTCAGCAGATCTCTCTGTGGGAGCAGGCAACACAGCCTCCCACAGAAGTTTCTCCACAGTATAGACCTGGAGGAGGAGACTGGAGAAGCTTCTGGAGAAGTGTCAGGGCATTCACTGCATTTCATATCATTTCATATCATTTGCTCCCCCATGAGATGGGCAAATTCTCAGGACCTCTCACATTGCAGTGCCTGAGTCATGCAAACCATTTGAGGCTTGGCTCCAGCAAGAGAGGCTATGAGAGGCTATAGGTAAAAGTGCAATCCAGTTACAGCAAGAGAGCCCAGCAGTTTTGGAGATGCCGGTAAACCATGAGATGATCATAAAGAACAGCAGCAGGAATGGAGTGGGGTAAGCACATGTCTAGAAGAGAAGCTGTTTGTACTACAAAGGGCACAGCTGGAGAAGTGACCCAAGCCCTGTAGTTACAGAAGCTTCTCCAGACACTGAAGCGTCCCACAGAAGCTCGGGCACTACAGAAGCCCCATGAAAAGAATTGTTTTACAAACTTACAGAGGCAAATGCACTGACTACTGTCTGAGTTGTCAGAGAATGGGATTTTTTTTATGAGCCTGTATATAAGACTTTTGACAATTTGTGTAAAATAAGGAAGATGCTGCTGCTGCTTGGTTGTTCTTAGTATATCTGGATAAATTGCCAAAGGAAAGGAATGAGTTCTGTGATTAAAACTAACCAACTTTTAGAATCTCAGTGTAGAGTAAAGGACCACAATTAATTCTGTGATAAAGCTGAATGGCAGATGTACGGGAATAGTCGAAAGGCTTCTATGTATTCCCTGGATCTTTGCTCTAGCAGCCACAGAGCCTGAGTTATAGGAAAGCAAGCCAGAGTTTTCATTAAAAGGATGGCTGGGTTACAGTGAAAACTCATGTGTCAACCTGGGAGGGTGTCAGTGGTTAATATGTGGGCTAAAGAGTGGGGTCCTGTATCTTGGGGTGTGGACGTGTGAGAGAACCCCTACTGAAGCTGAGAACATTGAAGCATCAGCATAACATGGACTCTACCCACACAGCCTTAAATCTTGTTGTCTTAGAAGGGGTTTCTATTGCTGACTCGAAGCACCACAACCAAAAAGCAAGTTGGTCTCTGGAAAGAGCTTATTGGGCTTACAATTTCATATTGTACTATTTTTATTTCCTTCCTTCCTTCCTTCCTTCCTTCCTTCCTTCCTTCCTTCCTTCCTTCCTTCCTT